>CM029647.1:11811804-12411804 GCA_017311315.1 Dendrocalamus latiflorus | reverse complement strand
ATTGGTATTGGCATCCTGCTCAACCAGGGTCACGAGCTTTGGTTGAAGGCCCTTCACCATACGAAGGAGCTGATCCCTTTCGTTCATAATCGAAACGCTCTCATCAGGAAGGTGGTGCAGCTGGAATGCAAAATTGACAACAAGTGCTTCCCCAGGACGACAATCTAGCATTGCAGGTGTAACATCCCCGATGTTAGCACCCACTGCTCTGAACTCAAAAGATACCCCACAGTCCTCTGCAAGCTTCTCTAGGCGCTGCCCAATGACCTTTAGACCTCCAACGGTCCTCTGCACTGTCTCAGGATCATCCAAACCAGTTATCCTCAAATGACGCGGCTTGTTTGCATTATTTGTCAGAAATTGTATCAGTGTAATATACTGGCTGCCCTGATTGATGTCGAAGTCTATAATGTGCAGTATTTCTTCACCTTTGCAGGCTTCAAGTATAGCATAATTAGCAGCCATGAAACCGAACCGG
The DNA here is from genome assembly GCA_017311315.1 of Dendrocalamus latiflorus. Classification (NCBI taxonomy): domain Eukaryota; kingdom Viridiplantae; phylum Streptophyta; class Magnoliopsida; order Poales; family Poaceae; genus Dendrocalamus; species Dendrocalamus latiflorus. The sequence continues at coordinate 12,411,326 of CM029647.1, read as the reverse complement.
AAGCACGGACAGATTTCAAAGAGGATTTGCATTGCCGAAAGCTGATACAGAGTTGGGGGATCCTTGCATGTCAAGGCCTTGTAGATGCCTTTCCCTGAAGCTACTATTCTTGCAGCAAGGCCCTCCACTAGATAGGCTGCAATCCTCTGAGAAGGGTCCCCTTGAATCGAGACCATCTGCCGGAGGTCCGTTATGATTGACTGTGCTTCATCAATATTATATTCGGATAATGCTGTAGAACAGTCAAAGAGCAACTGCTTCGGGGTCCGTGCTTCTTCGTTGTTGCTACCAGCACAACTAATGCTTGATTCCGATTCTTTTGGTGAGTTCGGAAGCAAAACATTCTTCATGGGATTGGCCCATTCATCACTAATGCTACCCGCCTTGGAAATTTCGAACAAGATATCATCACCGTCATCAAGTAAAGCATGCTCCAGCTCCTGAAGCTTCAGTCTGATCTCATCTTCATCAAACTCTACTTCAAGTTCAGAAATCTGATTATCTGATATAGACTGGGAGTTCTGCTGAGATACATTGGAGACCACTGGTGATTCTTTTGCTTCATCAGAGAAGGACAGATTATCTACAACAGCTGGTGATCGGCCATCAGCCGTTACATGGTAGGGTGTTAGTGAGGCTTGCTGGTTGTAAAAGGAGTTTTGAATTGCAGCAGATGGTGCTTCAGTGAAACCCATATGTCCATAGTCCTCAGAATTGTAGGGTTCAGGGCCATAACGGAATAACTGTGTATCAGAGGCAGATCTTCTTGCAGTGAAGTTTGAGTTTGGTGCACCAAATTTATGTATGTAAATATTATCTGTGCAAGTCGTGGACGGGTCTGCTTGCCTAACGAAAGACATAACTTTTCTCAAGCACCTCTGGACTGGCTAAGCTAAATATTCTGTGGCTTCCATCTAATTCAGAATCTCAGACTAAATCCAACTCATTGTGCTTCCTCTGATTGAATTGATATTGAATACCTTCTAATGCCTGAAATAAGAAAAGAGTACATCAACAAACTATGTGAAAAACAATGAGCTGATATACATAAAGCTACCCTTATCTTGCCAGAACATTGTCAACTGTCTAGGTAAATAGACTCAAATCATCTTCTTTTGACTAGTCTACTGGTACAAACTAAATATTCCTTTTCCCCACACATTGTATTTTCTAACAATGGCTTCCTTTTTTTAATATAGAAAATCACCAATACTGATAGTAGGAATCACTAGATGCTAATATGCAGAAACAGTAAAAGAAGACATGTATAATATACTAGTTATAGAATGGCATTTGAAATTTCTGTTGAGTTTTTGAGCGCTGCAGATTCCCTGTTTACATACCTAACCTGTCCAAACTGCTCATCCTACAACAAGTAACCCAACCTAAAAAATTGATTCATTGATGGAAATCGAATTCTCTATTGCATTCACCTTTACCTAACAAGTACCTTGTACGGCATGGTAAGCAACTAAGCATGTCTAAAAATTAGCAGTATTGATTGACTGCCATGTTCCCATAAAAAGAAAAAGAAAAAGACTGACTAGCGATTACCAGTTCTTGGAAAAAACGATAAATTAAGCGAGAATCAGCATACCTAAAACTAGCTGACTTGGAAGATAACCATTTTTGACACTATATATACAGTAGAAATGCCGAGACAAAAGCCGGATAAAATACAGCTCATACGCGCCACAATAAAAAAGTAGTATTAATAAAATCCTAAACAGCACGCTATGTTAGCAAAAAAATCTGCACAAATCCTGCTCAAGCTCTGATCAAACCTCCAACAACATAGAACTGCTCAAAATTGTTGAGATGCCAAAACCCGAATTCTTACAGGATTCATGTGATCCAATCATATAACTTTCCAATCCTCCCAGACAACATCAACGAAAAAAATTACTGACACCAAAAAGGACCTTCCTTTCCCCTACTAAGTTTTAGCACCACCATGGCACTTCAAACCGTGGGCTTCTCTGCATGTAACACAAGAACCAGAACTTGACCCTACAGGAGGCTTCTTGCTCCCCAACCAACCAATTTCTCACCCTCCAAGTCAACAACATCACAAAGCATGTTACACACACCATGCAAGAAATTCTGATCACACGAAAACGTCCTTAAAAAGCCAAAGAAACAAGGACACAAACAAGAGCCAAAAGAAAAGCAGCAAAAACAGCCTTGCAGACAGGAGGCAAGGAGGAGCATTTACGGGGAGCTGTTGATCGATGGCACGTACGTAGAGGGACTAATCGGTTGGACAGCTTGAACAGAAGCGGAGACCGGCGACGTGGGAGAGGAGGAAGGGAGCGGGAGGAGGAAGGGAGCGGGTGGGCAGCAGAACGGAAATGGGAAGAGGGGAGCGGAGCAGGAGGGGAAGAAAGAAAAGAATGGGTGGGTGGGTGGGTTGGTCGGGGTCGAGTGGCAGCGAAGTCCGATATGTCATACGGTGGGACGCGGTCAGTACGAGCGGCGGCTGAGCCGGGGATCCTCTGCGCCGCCCACGGAAAATCGGCGGTGCTGTTGTTCAGACTTTGGTCGATGCAGCTCGCGGCTACGGTGCTATACGTGCGTTAGGAAGCCTATGATTCTACAGACTCCATGTACATGTTCTTGTAAATATTTTGGTGTATCTTAGGACTGGAAGTATGTAGGTATGGTCTTTCAAAATAGTGCACAATGCACATGAAATATTCCTTTAGAAAGCCGAGTAAAAAGAACGCATGTGTGTAAACTTGTGGTAGTCATACCCAATTACCTACGAAGGAAAAAAATATATCAATCTTTGTCTGATAGACGGATAAAAAATGACTTTTCTTAAGACTTTATTTCCACATTTGTAATTGTAAGGTTCAACTTTGATGCTTCTTGTTGAGAACAAAATCGACTTTTAGGAGTTTTGTATGCAGTCGACAAGGATAATACGATGAATTGAGTTGAAGGGAGTGTGGAAGATAGAATAAGCCTTAGAAAATAATAGCAGATTCATTTTGCAAGGGTAGTTTGCTGATACAATAACCTAATAATGTAAATATTAATATTCTAGAATAGTATAATAGTAGATTTAGTAGCAAATAGTCAAAGTTGTTGAGGAAAAAAAAAGGGAAATGCGTAATTGTCACTGGTTTTCTTATCCATTGGAAAATGACACTGACTTCTTTGGCTTATTTAGAACAAACCATACAAGGAAAAGTCCCGAAGTCATCCATCTACTTTTGCACTCTAGTTCTAAAAAACTTACTTACATACCTTGATATTCTGTACATGAACCAATTGAAATTGAGCATATTCCAAAACATTCATGTCTGCAAATTTTGCTAGGACAGCTCAGCCCAAGTGTTTATTTGTCCGATGATTGAAAAGTGCCCTTAAGTTTTGATGGTATTGGCGTTGACTGTGGAACACGGTCTTGTCTAGCCACAAAACGTTGAATGGAGATGCTTGCTTACACAGGATCCTATTCATTTGGTGGGGACTTTCGCACTTGCGGCACCGCGGCTCCGTTACAAATGAGCTTTCAGAAGTTGAAGTTGTTTTTGGATGCGTTGATTTTTAATATTTTTTATATTATCAGTAAAGATCTAATATTTAATATTTTTTATTTTTTAATTATATATCTCAGCTAAAAACTAACTGTGGTTATCCTATCCTACCAAACCAAACCAAAAGCGAATGATCACGTCACAGCTGTAGCATTGAAATGATGGGACAGTTTAGCGAGATTGCCAAGTATTTATACGGCCAAGTGACCTTGCTACTAGAAGCCACATTAGCACAACATACAAACGACTTACATGTATGATGAACTCATCGTAGCATAAATTATTTGATGCATATCCATGCAAGATAAAAAGGTGCAAGCGGTAAATATAATTGAATACAAGCAAAATGGCTTCTCATGTTAGTTACTCTGAATTTGTCATCACCTTCTCATCAAAGGTTTGTTATTTAGCTGAAACTTCTTCCATACAGTATCCATCAATCGGGCTTTGTAATTTTATATTGTAAAGCTTATTGGGAGCTTATAATTATCACCATGTTTGCTTGAGATGCACATTTCAACAACCCTTGAATTACGCCTAAGATAATTGTTCATGTAAACAGTACAAGGTTTGTCCCAATCAATCCATTAACCTCCTGTCACTCTCCCCCAGTGTGAACGGCGGTTTATGCTGGGGATTCCAGTAAGCCACCATGAAAACCATTCCTGTCATCCTGTGTGCTTTCCAGCAAACTTTGGGCACTAAAATATGCGTATGCGTGCTGCAACTACTGCTGCTAACTGCTGTCTTGTGCAAGATCAGATTAGGCACGCTTGGAATGTCGTTTCGTAGAGGGCCTTTTGACTCCTTGTCCCTGTTACTTTGCCAATTGGCAATAATACCATGTAGCCCAAGGCATGATGCTGCCGTGTGACCCTGTTAGGCAAACGCATACATATGCATACAGATGCAGCACTAATAACTAATTTCAGCCATTTGATGTTTCTTCCTTTCTTTCCCTTCCCGGTTGAGAGGCATCAAAAGCGTCTGGTCTTGCTAGCACAATAACCTTGATTTCGTATATTGTTGCTGAGTAGTATACTAAGTTTGTACTAGATATCCAATGTAATCCAGCATGCATGCAACTTGCTGGTCAGACATGGTTATGTGATTGTGTCAGTTATGTAGCACCGCCGGGTTCTATGTTTGTTTGTTTGTGTCGTTGCAATGTATGTTGCATCACAGGCAGATAGTCTTTCGTACAAGAATGGTGCAAACGTGCAATGCAGCAACAAAAACCCGTGACACCGTTGTCGACGACAGCATCTCAGCATAGATGATAAAGATAATACAAGTGGTCATCTTTATATGTCTAGAGTTAAAACGGGTTTGGAAATCCTTTTTCCGAGAGCTAGCAATGGATAAGGTTTCTCCTCGTCACTGGAAGCTAGCGGAACTCAAAAGTTTTGCGCTGGCGCGCAGACGACTTCGAGGCCACCCTATGTTATTGAATATTTAATTTTGTTAAGTTTGAATTTAATTTTGTATTATCTAATTTTGCTGTTAGATGATTAGTGATCTGACCAGCTATAGACGACGGTCTAACCGGAGAGCGGTTGTACTGGCCTGTAGTTGGTAGTATGTGTTTTTCAGAGAGTTCCTCGTTTTGTTGCGCAAAGGATTTGAGAGTGATGCGACTGGCTGTATGATGACGGTCCAATTGGAGGTGTGTTGAGGGTCTAACCGGCACGGTTGCTATGATTAGACCGGTTCCCCTGTTACCGAGGTTTGACCGAAGTTGATTGATGCGGTCAAACCAACCAACGGTTGGCGGTCCGACTGACCAGACAGGGTTCAGGAGAGTAGTTCGAGTGTGCATGCATATCATGGATGGCGGTGTTTCGTGTGGTGTGTTGCATGATGCATTGCTTGACTAACGTGAGCCAAGTGCATGAAACTTGTACTCGACATGGTTGTTTGATCTTGGATGTACAGGTGGCTTGAAGAACACCAGCGATCAACGGCAATGCACTGTGACTAGGCGGAGGTGTTGAGATTCGAGCGGTCGTGTAAGTCCGGGTGAGGCTACTGGCACAAGCGGGAAGCACAGAGAAGGTAATGATCGTGAAGAGATGAGTTGGTGCATATGGTGTATCAAGTAACGAGACCGATGCGCGTAGAGATGGTTTGGGGGAGTTTTAATGCGTGAAGACGTGATGGCTAATCATTGGACACTACATGTTGCATGTTAAAGCATGTAGATATACTTTGAGGTGAAAGAAAAGATTATTGGCTTATCAATTATGTCAATTGATGATTTTATGTGTTGTGCGGTACTACTTGACGGTTTGCTTGTTATTATTGGTTATTAGACTCCGGAGTTATGCCATGGTGAGGCGGAAGTGATAGGGACTAAGATAGGGGAGCTAAAGTCCAAAGCGATCAAGGTACCGCCGGAAGATGATTGAGGCTAGCGAAGTGGTTACAAGTTTGGAATTGGAGCGGCAACTATCGGTGGTGAACATGACGTGCAATGGAAAGGTGGGCTAGGACTAGGCTCAGGGAGGAGTTGAGATTCAGAATTGTTAGGGAAGTCGGGTATCGTCATAGTGAATAGAGAAGTACTTGGCGCATCAAGTGACTTAGGCCTGTTTGTAAGCGAGGATGATTTGGTGAGATCCGGACACGTGGGAGGTTTAGTGGCAAGTCATTAGGGCCACATGGAGTTAAAAATGAAGCATGTGATTGCTGTAAGGCAAAGTAAGCGTGAAGCTTCATGGAAGGTGGTTTGGGGGCAAAATGATCGTTTTGCCCCAAATCGAAAAGTGTGGAAACGGTCCTTTACACTTGGTTTTTGGTGTTTCTTTTTCCCATCTTAATCTTGTTTTGATCAATGATGTGTAAATGATGGAGATATTTTTTGGAGACCAGATTCTATCTATCTAGGCTCATTCCACAACAAATTCTTGTGATTGGCTGGTTTTGATTCAAGAAATGATGATTTTAGGGTTTTGATCTTGAGAGTTTTTGGCTTGGGTTCTTTCTGTTGTAGGCTTTCTAGGACGTGTGTGTGGATCAAAGGTCGTCTTGGCTATCCTTTACCCATAAGCAATTCTTGATTCAAGTTTTTATGTTTTGCTTAGTTTTAGTGCATCATTTTTTTATTTTTGATAAAAGTCAGAACATTGACATTGATCTCCTTGATCTTTGCTTGGAATAAATTCCTGACATCCTCGGAAAGGTTTGTTCCAAGTTTCACAAGATTTAGGTCCTGCTCCAAACGGTTTCAGCTTCTGGTTTTCAAAAGCCAGAAAACACTTGAAACACGTTGGCTTCTTCATTTCAGCTTTTTTGGTTTTTCTTTTCCCCTTAATCGTTTGTATTATTCCAAAAGATATAGTGGTATTTTTTAATTTTTCTTTTTTTCTTATTTTTTGAATTGGAAATAACTAACATACGCTGCACTGCAATTGTAGCCAAAAGCCATGGCTTTTAAGCCGTTTGGAGTACTACCTTAGGGCAATGGTTTTTGTATTGACTCTTTTGGAGACTTGAACCTGAGCTGTTTTTGCTTTTACTTGAGCTCTAGTCAGACTGGCCGAAGCCAGTAGTCAGACTGGCCGCTGATCAAGCGATCCTACCGTCAGTGACCCTGGGTCAAACCACCAAAGGAGTGTTTGTGCTCAGTTTTTATAGGATTGGCTTATAGATTTTGTGTGCTTGATATTCCGCTAAGTGTTTCAAAACTGTGGAAAACATCAAGGTTCAATTTGATATCGAAAAAGAAGCCAGTTGTCATTCACCCTTCTAATCGCCGATTTCGATCCTACAGTTTTTAAGAGAGCTTGCCTTTTTGACGGTGGTCGATAATTTCATAAGATCAACGCCGTCGGAAACATGTCGCCGTGCATGCGTTGATTTCCCTTCTCTTGTTCCCTTAGACCAAATTTCATCACATTCCTGCGAAGAAGTGACCGTATATTGCATTTCAACCGTTGTACACAGAACTCAACACAACTCGGGAGGCACGTAAGAAGCAACGCTTCTGCTTGTCCCCGTGGGAAGACAGAGTTGGGTAGCGAAGTCGTCGTCGTACGGCCGGCCTTACGTACACACGACAGCACTCCAACAATAACACTATCTTTCGAGGTGGCAGACCATGCAACGACGGAGTCCACCTCGATCGGTAGAGTAGAACTTGGTGCTTAAGCGCAACGGTTCCGACGTTTTATACGCGGCCGCAATTGGGGGGTTGTTTCGGCTTGAGCTTCTAGTTTCTGACTTATTTTGTATTATTTATAAATTTCATCTTTTTTTTATACTTTTGGTTTTTTTGAGCTTTTTTACCGGTTCCTTTTTCTCGTATTTGTTGGTATTATATATGATGGGCTAACATATTTTTTCTATTTTTAAATTTAATTATGCTAAATAAGCCTCCGTCAGCTACAATGTTTTTTTTGGCCAGCTACAGTGTTTTTTAGTCATGGCCCGCTCGTTTCGGCTTCAGCTTTAGGCTTCTGGCTTATTTTTGCACTATTCATAAATTTTCGTCTTTTTCTGAACTTTGGATTTTTTGAGCTTTTTTGCTAATTCTTTTTTTCTATATTCGTTTGTGTTGTTTACGATGAGTTAGCATATTTTTTCTATTTTTAAACTTTTTAAATTTAATTATGCTAAATAAGCCACCTTTAACTATAGTGAAATTTTAACCGCTACAGTGTAATTTCAGCTATAAACCATAGCTTTTCAGCCCAACTGAGTAAGACCAAGCAAAAAAAGTCTTTTGAGCAGGGCCGTACGCTACCCATAGCAGGCCCGAACGCGAACCGATGGCTGTAACACAGCACAGCGCCAAGTGCCAGGCGGTGGACGTGAAGAATTCCTCGCTGGGTTGGATGATCGGGTTCTTGTTTGTCGTCAGCTTCGTTGGGCCGTTTAGTCTTGTTGCCTCGCGTAAGGTACCATTGATTCATTCATTCATATCTCTGCACTATGCATCTCATCTGCTACAGCCTACATGTATCTGGTTACATGCTGGCTCCGAACTCTAATGCATGCGCATTAATCAAACGCTCTAATTAAAACTGGCTAGGTGTTTGTTAGGTAGTGGTGATCCAATCCAAGGTAACGTATCGTAGTGGAACTGGCAAGGCCATGCTGATAAATAGCTTGCACACTACCACTGGAGCTGAGCTTGCGGTAAAATTTCTTTGTTTCTTCTTGTAGAATACTTTATCCTCAAGATTATCCGCTTTCCTTTTTCGCAATTATATCTTGACGACCGTGAAAAGAAAAGGGAGATTCAGATGATGACTTTCTACTTTTTTCGCCGTTGACAGAAGATTATTAAGTTACTGCAAGTTTTGGTTTATCAGTATTAACCTTTTTCTCATGGTTGCAGAAAGCAATTTGGCTGCCTTGGGAAGTATTTAAGTATTAGTTTTCTCTGGAACTGTTTCGAGTGGTTCTTTACTTGTGTTGGGGCTTCCCGTGGCTTCGATAATTTCCCTATTCTGGGACTTGAAGCATTTTAAAACACGTAAGTTTGCTGTTCCCAGTTTTTTTGCATACATGTACACGTGGTTTTGCATTTTTTTTTCATTTTCGATAATCCTATAAACCTGACTACTAGTTGGACTAATTCTTGTAGTTTGTCTTGTCAAATGAAAGTCCATGCCTCCTTAAAGCTTCAAAGAACATTACCCGTTCCATCTTTTGTAGGTTTTATTTTGATTTCAGTCCGACCTACATTGTATGGGATTTATTCATCATATACCCTCCTCTTAGATGGAAATTCAGGATTTACCCTCCTGGCCCACATGTCAGTGACTTATGATGACCCCACATGTCATTGAGGTGGGAGGGTAAATCCTGAATTCTCAAAATGAAGGGAGGGTATATGATCAACTTTCCCCATTGTATGTGGTCTTGTAAGCCTGCACATAGTCAATTGCTCTGCACTTCTTGGAGCCATCATATCTTGGGGTTTCCTTTGGCCATTTATCTCCACAAAAGCTGGTGACTGGTATTCAGCTAACCTTGAAACCAACGACTTCAGAGGACTTCATGAATACAAGGTATGGTGGTGGAAGGAACCTATAATTTTTCCAAAGATTCCTCATTTTTGTTCGTATCATCAGTTGATGGTCAATTTTGCACAGCATTTTTACAGTCCACCAACAGTTATATTCTTTGTTCAACAATTCTAGAACTAGAATATGAATACAAGGTTTTTGACACAAGAATTTGCATGTTACCTCTCTATACTTAATAAATTAGAGTAAATCTGAACCAAATGTAAAGTATTGTTGTCAGCATGAGACTAACACTGATAATTCTCCTGCAAAATTGTTGTCTGTATTGAGCGCTGTTATTCTTTGTTTTGGATTCTTTGTACTGTTATATGCATTTCATCAGTGGACGTAGTGACGCTGAGAACTGAGAAATCAGGTTCAACATTGGAATTGTTGGAAACAAATCTTTGGAAATGTATTGTGGCCTTAGTAGAGGAAACAAGGACGGCACATCTAGCTCAACTAAACCTAAATTGCGACAAACGAAAAATTTCCAAAATATTGAATTTGAGTGAATTTCATTTGAATTTGAAGTTTTTGTCAAATCCGAAAGTTCCAGCCAAAAATCGCATTCCCTTTCTGGAAATACACTTTTCACCTTGAGAAAGTGCACTCTTGCAGCTTGTTTTCTCCCTGTGTTCCCGTTGCCTCGCGTCTCGCTGCCATTCGTGCATGCATAAGCCTCAAACCACCGTTGCCTTTGCTCGCACCAAGCTGCACTAGCAATCGTGCCACCTCACCGCCACCTTGCTGAGTGCCGTACCCCGCTTTAACGCCGCCACTGATGACACGCTGTGCCACTCCACTGGCAATCCACACTGTTGCCACCTCTCGCTGCTAGCTACTTGACATGTCACACCACTGCAGTTCTTCGTTGCCACCTTGCATGCCCACTCCAGGGAGAAATGATAACTCCTACATCGCCACAACGTCCTTGTCACGACGCTGAACATGCGTGACCATCCACGATGCCGTCCATGCACCAAGCTCGCCTCACACCGCTACTGGTGTCACTGCCTTGTTATAAAGCAAGGCTAGTGATTACTTCAACCTCTTATTTTCCACACCATCACGCTAGAGCCTCCATCTTCTTCTTTGGCCATGTGAAGCTGCACTGCCACTGTCATCTCCAAATCCGGTAAGCCTCAGCCATCCATAAAATTTATCATCTCCATCCTCTCTCCTGTCAAATTGGCTACATCCTTAGCACCTCCTCACCACCGCAAAGCTATTCCCTAACTTCTCGCCCAACCTCACCACCCTAGCTCGCTGTAGCCTTGCACCACCACTCTGTCATCCATGGTCACTGTTGCCAGCCTTCCACAGACCTTCTCGAGCCACACCATTATCACCATCGAGCTCCCCTCACCTGCCAGATGCCATTAAGATTGTTTCCTATAAAACAGGAAATTTAGGTCTTAACAGGTTTTAGATTTCTGGTTGTACGTATTAAGCAATTTTTAATAGTTTTAAGCAAGTGTTCATTTGTGTTTCAGCAAGTTTCATCTAGGTTTCATCAAATTTAAAAAGTTTCAAGTGTTAGGTGAGTTTTAGGTTCAGGGTTTCAAGCAAGTTTCTTATGACTTTCAACAAATTTCAAAAGTTTCAGGAGGGTGTTAGGTTTGGCGTATGTGCAAGCCGTTTCGCCTATAGTCGAATCCGATACAAAAAACTTTATAAACCTCATAAAACTCATAAAACACCATGAAATTTAGACATAAAATCTTATAAAACTTAGTCAACTTAGGTATGAACCTCCTAAAACCTTATAAAATTTAATGAAACACCATAAAACTTAGTCACAAAACCTCATAAAATTTAGTCAAGAAACCTCTTAAAACTTTATGAAACCTCATGAAGCCTAGAGTTCAACTTCATGAATCTGCTACATAAAAAACTTTCAACTTCATGAATTCGCTTCAAAAAACTTTATGAAACCTCAAAAAATACTATGAAACTTAGATATAACACCTTATAAAATTTAGTCAACTTAGACATAAAACCTTCTGAAACTTTATTAAACTTAATGAAACACCATGAAACTTAGTCATAAAATCTCATGAAACTTAGTCGTGAAACATCCTAAAACTTTTTGAAATCTCATGAAACTTGGAGTTCAACTTTATGAATCCGCTATAAAAAAACTTTCTGCTTCATGAATCTGCTATAAAAACTTCAAGTCAGTCATGGAACCACATGAAACTTAGTTATGAAATATCTTGAAACTTGGTGAAACTTAGACAAAACTTTAGTAATCTTCATGAAAACCTAATTGTAAAATCTCATAAAACAAGTTAAGACCTCATGAAACTTGATTAGTTTACAAAACATAGTAATAAAACCTTATGAAACTTGGAATTCAACTTTATGGAGCTGCTATAAAAACTTCATGAAAGTCGGTCTTAAAATCTTATGAAACACCATAAAACTTAGTAATGAAACACCATGAAACTTAGTAATGAAACCTCATGAAACTTAGTCATGAAACCTCCTGAAACTTTACGAAACATCATGAAACCTTATGAAACAAGCGGAGTCCTCATGAAACTTGAGTAGTTTCCAAAATAAAATATTTAGAAAGTTCTTGATGATAATGTTAAGCAACAGAAAAAACACATAAAATTAATTTTACAAAACAATGTTAACTCCAGGAGCATGAAATAATAATTCAAAGAAGAACAAGACTCGTCATTTGCATAGCGTAGAATAGGACATCTAACCATGGTTTAGAAGCATACTACATTTTCAGACTAAATATGATGTATCATAGATATACCAACATTGAAGCTGTGGTACATCATAGGCTTACATATGTTCACATACATATCTACATACACATATGAAGTATCAATAGAAATATAGTTTCATGCATGTTTTAGCAAGTACATCGAGCAAAAAAGTGGTTGTAATCACTGTAGTAACTGTGAATGAAACTTCTTAACCATAGAAATCTAACTAAGTACTAATAGAGTACAAGACACATATCCACCAAATATAAATTTCCTCTGTATCAGCTTCGAGAATGGGGCATTAGGGTGGAGAAATTGGGAGAACCAACGACAAGGTTGGAGGTCGTCGTTGCAGTGGGACTCTCTTGTGGCATTTATTTTCTGCATTCGCATGTGTCTCGCAGCGGCCACACACTAGCCCTCGTCGCCACGCCCACAAGCCAGTCGCTGGGGAGGGAGGAAAGGGCTTCGGGGAGGAGGGGCTTGCTCGCGGCCGCAAGTGGCCCACAGCCAGGCCCTCGTTGTCGCAACTGCATGCTGGCTGTTGCACGTCAGAGACCTAAGAGCAAGTTTAATAGAAGAGGTGGCTGCTACCTCTAGGACTAGCCAAATAAGCAAAAAGAGTACACGTGGCTCATGGTGGAGGTAGCTAATACAATAAGTTGAGTAGAGGTTACCTCTACTAAAGCACTCAAACATTTAATACTTGCATAAATATATGAGGGGTCACCTCTTGCATGAGGGGCAGCTTGCCTCTCTCTCCTCGTATGATGTGCTAGAGGTTACCTCTTATATAAGGGGCGGTTTGCCTCTCTCTCCTCTTTTCTCTCTCTTCCACATAGGATTGTGTTGACATGGATTTCGCTAGAGACGACCTAGTCAGCATTATTATACTTGCTCTAAGCGAGGAGAGCAAAAGGACTGGAGTGCAGTGAGCAAATAGGGATCGAGTTAGTTGTGCCTATTACGCTTTAGTACGCGTGCGCATACGACAGGATCGGATAGGCTTTTGCTATGCCGTAGTTTTAGAAGAAACAATGTACCGTTAGTTAATTTTTCTATTTTAGGTTGCATGTCATAGAGATCTCAACATTGGCATATCAACACAAGCTTACACATAGTATTTACATTTTGCCATGTCACATTGCATAAAAAGGGGTACAATGCTCACATAGCTGCAATACTTGTGACGCGTAAGACATGACTTAGAGGTTGGCCATACTTGTTCTTGTACAACGGCAAGAACTGACATCATCAACCTACAAAATAGAACCATTCTGATGATTTCAGCGGTCAAAGCATGGCATCAAAAGTGGTAGTGATCATCAAAATGGGTCATTAATTGAAACAAAATCTTAGTCCGTTGAAATTCCTCATAATTTAATGACGCAACAAGTAGCAAATTTGTAATAAAAATAAGTAGAACAAAACACTTCTTTGAAAATTAGGCTGCCACAACATTGCATGTCTTAGCTACACATTTTAACAAATATTTGGCGGGCAGAACATATTCTACTTGCAGACATAAGGGACATTAATGAATCAAAATCATTATATCGAGGCATTAAGCTCATCTGGATGGGAATAACAAAATAGGGTTAAGGGTAAGAGAAACTTGAGATTGGAATTTATCTTAAGAAGAGAGGAAGATTGATCTCAAAATAGGGTTAAGGGTAAGAGAAACTTGAGCTTGGAATTTATCTTAAGAAGAGAGGAAGATTGATCTCAGTGGGAAGATTAGGGGAGATGAAGCATGGTGTGGTGTTGGAGTGCCCTTCATAGGCTCACGGCGCCTGCATGCCCTGTTCCCTGCCCACCACTCGTCGCTCGCCGCCGGAGGCCACTGCTTGCCGCACCCCACCCACCTCCAGAGGCCACTGTTTGCCACACCCCGCTCGCCGCCCACAAATGCCACAGCAGCTCGACACACCTATACACCGAACGCCGCCGCTCAACGCACCCATAACAGTCGCAGCTTGACGCACCCACACACGATGATCTGTTTGATGAGGGGTATGGGGGATATGAGGGGCGTCAGGATAGGGAGTAGGGATCAAGAGATATTGAGAAGATTGTGTCCGAGCACTGCAAAGATTCGTGCGACGCCAATGATGTTGAATGGTTAGGTGTTATACCGTCAAATAGGTAAATAACGCTATACCGTTCTACAGTATATCTTGGAAAAAAACACCCAAACTGCCGAGTGCCGCCCAGTGGGCTCACCTGCCCGAACGCGAACCTACCAAATCGTCGAGATTGTGCCGTGCACATAACCACATCCATTACGTTGGGGAGCATAGCACTGCATTTCCAGCTAACTTGCACATCTTCCATACAAGCCCCCAAAGAGCTGGAAGCTCGAGCTGGACCGCGAAAATCCCAAGAGAGCCCAGAGTCCGTATTTCTTCAGATAATTATGGACGCAAGCTCAAAACATTTTCCGGAGAAAATTCACTTCGATACATCTCTAGTCAAAGTTCTGGGGAGGCAAGGCAACAAGAACAACTGCTAGATTAAAAAAAAAAACGGCAACAAGAACAGGCATTCTTCCAGACTAGTTCCACCACCACTCCCCGAGTTTCCACACACACAGTACAAACTCCCATCATGCTGGTACAGCAGCAGTCCAGTCCACCCGGCAAAGCTGGGGGTTTATGTACACAAGCCCTATCAAAGTTCTACAAGACTACATCAAACCAGATGGCATTATGCATAACATCTTATGATCTCAGTAAGCATGGTTGGACAGGATGGCTCTCCCAGCGCGGTGCGGGTGAAGAACGCAGGCGCAGTGGACGGAGGTGAGGCTGAGGCAGCCGCTGATGATGAGGGAGTGCCTCTCCGGGCACGTGTGGAGCGCCGGGAAGGAGTCGCACACCGCCTGCACGGCCGGGGGCGTCAGCGCGGTGCACTGGCTGATGTTCAGGTTCGCAAGCCCGTCCTTGTCGTCGCGGCTGCGGCTGCTGCTGCTCTTCGCCGGGTCCCACCTCCGACCTTTGCTCTTCACGCGGCTGTTTGCGAGCGAGTACATGGCCCGGTCGGTGATGTTCTGGCAGTAGTACAGGCCCAGGGACCGAAGGTGAGGGCACCCGTTTGCAAGAGCAACCACGCTCTCATCTGGTGATCGAGAAATGGGCATAAGTCAAGTTTCAGATGATCAGCATGACAAAGCAAAGCATCTAGGGAGTAGAAGCGACGCACTTACAAGTAACTACAATGTTTAACCTTACACAGCAATGACACATACAGACTTGCACCTAAGATAGCATCAACAA
Organism: Dendrocalamus latiflorus; assembly: GCA_017311315.1. Classification (NCBI taxonomy): domain Eukaryota; kingdom Viridiplantae; phylum Streptophyta; class Magnoliopsida; order Poales; family Poaceae; genus Dendrocalamus; species Dendrocalamus latiflorus. Next base: position 12,395,763 of record CM029647.1, on the reverse strand, counting down.
CCTAACAAAACTAGGATGAAGACAGACGCAATAATTTTGGAAAACTAGGATGGTTGTGCCTCAGACAAAAGTGAAACAAGGAAAATACACAAGACAGCAACCGCAACCTTAAGAGAACTACTGTGAATGCACTTCAGGCAACAAGGATACATAACAAACTAGGAAGCATGAAGACCTGCATGCCCAATCTTTAAAACATGTACGATTTCAAGACATCGACCTAGCAGGAAGCCAACAGTAGTGCTGACATAGTTTGTTTAGTGAGCAGAGAAACAGAATGCTAGTAATACTGCTATGATTGTTTTAGCAATCCACAGAGCAACTCGGTTGTGCAGACTGCAGATGCGGAATATCAGATCAAATATAAATATTGAAAATTACCTGTTATAAGAACACAACCACACAAGTCCACAGCCCTAAGTTCAGGACATCCTGATGCCAAGCTTGTCACTCCCTTGTCAGTGATACTTTCACACCAACCTAGGTTTAAAGATTGCAGTTGGCCACAGTTACGGGCGATGGCCTGCATCAAGATTACAAAGATTAAAATAGTTCATGCAAACCATGCTATAGCAACTTAAGTACCTGCAATGCTCTGTCAGAAGCTGCTCTCACACACCCGCACAGATTCAAGCATTTCAGGTTCTTGCATTGACTGGTGAGGCAGGCCAAAGCAGCATCACTAAAATTGGAACATCCACTAATGTTAAGCCTGGTAAGATGAAGGCACCCATCTGCCAGAGCATACAAAGACCGATTGCTAAGCCCAAAGCTTCTACTAAGATCCAACTCGCGTAAATCATGACAATAATTTGCTACAGCCTCCACTGCACTGTCTTCAAGCTGAGGTTTGATTTGCCGTAGAGACAGAACTTGCAGTTTTGTAAATTTGTGAGCCAGTGATATTACTAAGTCATTCATGTGGTCCTTGCACCTGAAAATGGCACTTTGGTCAATCAACACCTTTTACCTTTTTTCTTAGTTGCAATCAAAAGTCAAAACATTGATCAGAAGGACCAGGTTTTGTAGTCATCACGTAAGGACCTGAACAAATCATATATTTATTTTAAAACTAAGAAATTAATATTTGTTGGTACAATACCATCTAATTTGGCCATCGGTGGCATGGCCAAAGGGGCCAGTTTTGGAAAGCAAGAGTCTTTTTTGAAGTAAGTTAGGGCGGAGGTTAATTTAAAAATATTTATTTAATGAAAAAATGTTCGTTACATAGCTATATTACTCCAAACAAAAGTGTGGAACACTGCCCCCATAACTGGAGCTCCAAGTACAAACTACTATGCATTGGTACTACTTCGTGTATTTTGTATGCCATGCTATGGGAATGGGCGCGCAGTGGAAATTTAGAGCAAACAGCTTCTCGATCTATGTATCACAATATTATGCCTTCCGTTCTTGTCCTTCTAGAATCAAGGTAGTCAAACTGAAGGTCCAAACAAATTGACTATCAAATTTTCGTATTTGTGATCAACTTTCATCATACATCATATGATTGAGCAACAAAAACAAAAAATGATATAGGTAACCAATCCAGTGATTAATGATTACCAGTGCTGCAAGTAACATTTCATTATTATATTCAATTTTTCAACCTATCACATAAACTGAAGACAGAGTAAACCAATCTGCTACGTTTTCAATGTTCAATTCTACATAGTCATGGGGGCAACAATACGAAGAATCTAATATTTGGTGAAATCTTCTTCACATATGAGAGAGAAAGGCAGTTGCTCACCACGAGAGGGAAAGATTTGTGACTCCCCATCCTAATGCATCACGCCACCAGGTGCAAACACCGGAGGCCACAGTGACCGTCCTGTCATCTCCAGCTATCGATATAATCCTCAGGAGCAGCTCCATGGGAAGGTCGTTCCAACCTGACAAGGTGGTCCCTGTGCCACCATTTTGTGCCTGTCCACTCTCACCGCCACCAGAAACCATGAGGGCGTCGAACGAATTGTTCAGTTCCCCACTCATTGGCTGCGCACTAACCATTTTACTATTACTTGGATCCCCCAAACAGAACCAGTCCTGAAATAGTAGTACAGTTCTTAGGAAACCTACACTGGACTGAATCAACATGGTAGGCTGGTAGCGTAGCACATACGAACTACGAAGCATAGGTCGAGCTGAAATTAGCAATGATGCAATCTTGAAACTTGCATAAGAACTACAACAAAATGGTATTTTTATGGCACTCTTTTAAACGCATGACATATACTAAAATAAAACAAATTAACCGCAAAAATAGCTCCGAAACACAGATGCAGCTGCATGGAGCAATCATAAGATCAAGAATATAGACGCTATTGCTTCAAGATGCAACAATTATAGCAACAATCACTCAAAAATAACTCAAATCTTCAAAAGAACCCGAAAGGCAGCTAATGATGAGAGAGAGAGAGAGAGAGAGAGAGAGAGAGAGAGAGAGAGAGAGAGAGAGAGAGAGCAAAACTACTAGGAGCGACCTTGCGATCAAGAACTCTGCATCAAGACGGCGACCACAGACAGATAGATCATGAGACTCCTAAAAGTGAATATTCGCTGCAATTACCAACTTTCGATCCAGAAACTCGCACATAACATCGCCGAAAGGTCTGAAACGCATTAAGCCAAAAGGGAGAGGAAACGGCAAGGAGAGGGGCAAGGTGAAGGTGCCGAACCTTTCTTTTGGCAAAGTATCGAAATCTCTGGTTAACGCTAAGGCATCAGAGACTAAGCTTCGGATGATTCGAGGCCACCAGAAGCTAATCCAGGAAACACCATGGAGAAAGCCCAAATCTTCAGGGGCTAAATGGTAACTAAGTCAAATTCCACGCAGCTCAGCTAGCATCCGCGCAAGGCAGGGACCCCGTACAAATACGGGATGAACAGAATATCCAAGAAAACAACTGGTAACTGGTAAGCTTGCCGAGGATTGCAGTAGCTTTCGCGCACAGACAACCACACAAAAAAGGACCTACGGAAATGCAGACAAAAGATCAAAGGGAAACGCAGAAAACCACGGAGAATCCAGTCTCTGAAGGCGATCTCAGCATCGAGGGCAGACCACAACCCCCAAAACAAAACCAAGAAATTCCATAATCCATAAGAGAAAAAAGACGCGAGCTTTCCACTCACCGAGTCCACGAAGCGAAGAAGCACCGCTACCTAGGGGCAATCTATTCCAAAATTTAGCCGCAGTTGTAAAGTGGCGGCTGCCTGTGGACGCAGGGTGGCTGGGTTCTAATAGCGAGGGGAGGAGAAGGAGGACACGGGACGGAGGCGCTCGAGGCGGCGGGAGGCGCGTGGCGTCGAGAAGGCGACCGACTGCTAGGGCCCGGGATTTTGATCCCCTTGTTTTGTGTTACCCGGATGCGGGGACGGGAAAATGGGAGGAGTCTGACGTAGGGATGGCAATTGTGCTTATTTACTCGTGTACCTGTGGGTAAATATCCTAATAGGGTCGGGTATGGGATACATTCTTTACCCATAGGTAGAAAAACGGGGGAAAATCTTTACTCATCGGGTAAACGGGTACGGGTATGGGTTAGCTCTACACGTACCCGTTTCACCCGTTTACTCGTGAAAAATGTACTGACATGTGGGCCTCCAAAACAGTAAACCCTAAGTCCCTATTCCCTGACCCGCTGCTCCAAATCCCGTGACCCGTCTGGCCGTGTCGCACTCTCGCTCCAAAGGCTCCGCCTCCTCCCGAAGTCTCCCCTCCCCGTCCCCCTCGCTCCGTCGCCGCCCCTCCCTCTCACTCCGCCGCCGCTCCTTGTTCCAGATCCGGCCGCCCCTCGCTCCACCGCCGCCCCTCCCCCTCGCTCCGCCGCCGCCCCTTGTTCCAGATCCGGTCGCCCGTCGCTCCGCCGCCGCCCCTCGTTCCAGATCCCCCTCCCCCTCGCTCCGCCACCGCCCCTCCCCTCCCCTCCCCCTCGTTCCAGATCCGACCGCCCTCCGTCGCCGCCGCTCCTCGCTCCGTCGCCGCCCCTCAGGTGAGCCTCCTCCGGTCCTCCCTCCTTTCTTCCTCATCGCTCTCATCGCCGATCCTTGACGTGTTTCAGGGGGTGCAACGGCCGTGCCGACGACGTGCGCCGGCCTGGGTGCATACAGACATCAATTTTGCCTAGAGAAGCGGCGAGGGAGACTGCCAGGTTGATTTCTGCGTTGATAAATGTATGTCAGTAATGTATGTGTATGTCTGGGCCAATCCTTGATTTTGTTTGAGTTCTCACTGCGTTGATAAATGTATGTCAGTATGTATATGTCTGGAGAATTTGTTGGAATGTTTGGAATGTATGTAAGCTTTGGACCTACTATCAGTTGTTTCGGACCTGCTATCAGTGCTTCCATTGTAGTTGTTGAATATGTGCATTTGTGATGCATAGGTGATGTTTAAATGTGAATATGTGATGTACTCAGTTCGCGGGTAAACGGGTATGCCCGCGGGCGACGGGTATGGGCGGGGTTTTTTACCCGCGGGCGGGTACGGGTATGCCCGTGGGTGAAAATTGAGGTCGCGGGTACGGGTATGGGCGAGCACTACCCGTACCCGCCGCGCCCGATTGCCATCTCTAGTCTGACGTCCAGACGAGAAGAGGCCACCGCCCACCAGCAGGAAACGTCTGGAAGGGCCCGGATCCTCTGCAGAGTGCAGACTGCTGTTCATGAGTAGAGCTAGGCCGTCACCGGGCTGAGCCGGGTTGGGCTGCCCAAACCCATTTCTGAATGGCGGGCCACGTTACCTCTAGCTCGGTTGCTTTCCTAAGGAAAAACAAAACGGTATTGCTACCGGTCAGATGTTCGACATGGGTTAAGAGGGTCAGACATTCGCCCTTTTTCACAGCTCTCTCAGCTGATCTCTCCTCCTAACCCTACACATGCATATATCCATCCATCTTTAGCAACACACATTTTCTTTCTCACCTCACACCCCCACGTGACCAGTTACACTGCTGCACCAACCCAGCGGCGGCTGGATAGCCCAGTTGCTCTCCAGTCTCCACACCCTCTCTCTCTCTGATCTTCACCGCTAGAACTTGCCTCCTCTTGCAACGGCAAGGCCTCAGATAGCGGAACAACAGAAGATGATGTGTTGCACCTAGCGACAAGGCGCCTGACCGACCTTTGGCCTTGCCGGATCTGGGCCAGCCGTCACCACCTTGAGCTTGACGTTGTCAGCTCTGCCATGGGGTAAACGTTGTAGGCTACCAGCATCCTCCTCATCTGCGCTCGTCAGCCACGTCGTCGGCATGGCTGGAGCTCGCCAGATCTATCGCCACCACAGGTAAAGTGGTCGAATCTGATCATTTTGTTGCAGGATCTATTTCTCGGTATTGTATTTTTTATTGCAATATTTTGATTTCATGTGTGTAACAATCAGTAACAGCCAGTGCAACATCGAGATTTTTTGTCAACCATATTGTAGCCCCTTTCTTTCATCTGTTGCAAGATCTTTTCCGATTTGTTGTGGATTTGTTTCTTGGTTGTTGCATTTTTTTGTTACAACGTTTTGATTTCACATATACAACAATCAATATAATAATTGCACCATCGAGATTTTTAACCCGCACATGTATGTTTTGTGTTGCATTTGTTAGATGCAATGTGTGTTCTCTGAGTTATTTTTGTTACAAGTGCCCTCCCAAATTATTACATATGTGTTTTTTAAAATATTATAAAGGTTATAACATCATTGATTAATGTTTTTTCAAACTTCCATGCTAGTTTTTAAGTATATCTATGTATATAAACAAGATCTATAATTTTTAAGTGAATTTTGGCAACAAATTGGATCACCTCTCCCTATTTTTCGAGATCAAAGTACTTATATTGCATATATTGAAAAATTTTGTTGCATGTATTGTCAAGACATGTTGCATATATTGAAAAATTTTGTTGCATGTATTGTCAAGACATGTTGCACTGACATATACGATGGGAAACTTCCTATCATACGTCCGGGTGCTAGTAATCCCAAAACAAAAACTCGGTTAATCGTGAATATCTATTTGGAATATAGGGATTCGACATCTAGTATTTCTATAGGAACCAACGTAATTTTCCCAGATTTCATGTGGAAATTCCTTTTAAAAAATTGAGCTTAGACAGCATGTCAAAGTTAGTCAGCTTCAGTAGACCAAGCTGCATCGGGTTGCACACCTTTAGGTTTGTTGGTAAGACATGGTATGCCTTGATCGATGTTTATGTCGGGGTAGTGGTCCCCCACCTTGGCCCAATCGGCCAACTGCACCAAAAACTTATTATATGTGCAATTACGTGGCAAGTTCAGTATAGCTATGCTAAGGAAATGACATATATGTCCTTACTATTAGAGACCCTAAAAGGAGTATTGTATAAACAATTTCCCCATAACTATAAATATGATCCTAGGGTGCCATGATAGGGCAACATATTTTGAGGAGAAAAGGTCTAAGTAAAAGGTAAGAGTGATACTTGTTCCATACGTTGTTCCCCATCGTGAGTCCTAGGCTTCGGTAGCCCTTTTGTGGCCCTTCGATAGCTCTCCACTATTTGCTGTTTGACGTGTAACCACCAAAGTTTATTTGAATTCTTTGCAACCAATTTGAGTTTTTGATGGTATAAAGGAACAAAGAGTTCTTGAGAATTCCAAGATAAAACCAATCTCTCTTTGTTTTGATCAAAACCGTTTGATTTTCCTTGGAATTGATAGGAAGAATAAGTTATTTCTGTATTTATCCTCAACAACGTAGAGGACGTGAATCGTACCTCTCGTGGAATTCATATCAGCTTATATATGATTTGTGCACACTGACCATCTAATGCTAACCGGAATTTGAACATTAGTCTTTAGCCACACAGCACAAATAGAGCAACGGCAGAGGCACGCGAAACTTTCACGAGTGTAAAGACACGGTATTTAATACTCTGTCTGTCCAAAAATATAAGATGCATATTGTTTTTCATATATACCAATGAGATATTAAAAATAACAAAACTATTCGTAGTTATTATCTCTAAGCAATATATTCTATAGAAAATACAAAATAAAACTGTATTTCTTACGAGTATAGAAGAAATAACACACTTATTTTATATTAGAATATAAAATATGTCTTTTATTTATGAATAAAATCATTCAAAAAGACACTTTGTATTTTTATATGGAGGGAGTAGTACCTCCATAAACTGTTTTGCACTGTAGCAGCCAATCCATGCAGTCCATTTCCCAATCAGATGACCCGAAATTACCTCAAGGCAGATGACATGCTTTTGTACAAATATTGTACGCCATTTTGCATCATAAGGCGTAACTTGCACGAGTTAGGGCCTAGGAAACCTCGACACGCGTACACTGCACAACTCATTTTCACATGACTAGACCACACATATCTCCTCTTTAACACGTCTTGTTCGATATTTCACCTGCCCCTTGCCAAGCAGTTTCGAATCATCGACATCACCGTTCCCGGTCCGTAATTCTTCCAGGAAGCCGCCCAAGTTCAATGAACAAAACCTACCCTGCATGAGACCAATCATGCCTCAATTGGCATCACTTGATTGATTGATTGCAAAAGCCAAATGAAAGACACCGGACTTTCGATCTATCTTGCTCCCAGTGGGCAGTGTCATTCGCCACTAGTCACTGCCCACGGCTAAGAACTAAAAATTGATACTTCTTTTCAGCCTATAATTTATAATTTTTAAATAAATAAATAAGATGATTTTTTATCGTTTTTTAAAATTTGCTTATCAAGATAGTACTTTTAAAGAAACGTATCGATATTCAATTCATTCGTATAAACACTTATTCTAAAATAAAAAACTATCAGCCACATGTAAAAAAACCTACGTTTCAATTGGTCCTTTCTAGTGCCACTACATTATTACCAGCTCGCTTATCGTTTGTGGTCGCCATGAACCTAGCCACGAATCTAGCCGGCACTCGCCCGGAGCTCTCGAAAGCTCCAAGAGCAGCAAAGACGAAGACAATGTAAAGATAAGATCACTAGCATCGCATTGCAGAAATTAACAAGGATGCAGATCTGTATATTACCTTAATTAACGAACCAAATTGCATGGCATCTTTTCATGTGAGTTGACGCAAGCATGGCCCCATGGGCTCAACGTGTGGTCTTAGTCTATGTGTTGCGCTCAAGGTAAACATTGATCATGTTGTATATCGGCCGTCTACGAAGACTCCATTGTGTGGATACTTAAATGAAGGGTAGAGGCAGTCAGCCCACGAGATCTATTAACGTAGTTTAGCCCTATCTGGTTTATTCTACCATAAAGATACCGCACCTCTCTTTATATAACAAGAGGTAGGGTTGTACATTGTATACATAAGCCTACATGCAAAAAAAGAGCAATAAAGTCCAGAAAAAGCTTAGGATTGTATCTTGTGTCTCTTGTTCAACTTTTATATTCTTATGAGTTAAGTGCTTAATCGTCAATAACGCAGCCCTGAATATGCAACACGTTATTAACACGATAACACTCTCGCAAAGACTACCAGATATGTTGTCTTTGATCAAGCTTGTCAATTCAAGTTTTGCGACGATGTCTTTGTTTGTAGACTGGTTCTACTGCTACCCTACATCGTCTTTCCCTCTCCCATCGTCAAGCGGCGGTTTGCGCCTTTGTGTGCATACCGACCATGCCGTTCCCCCAGTCGACTGGTGTACACGTATATACGGAATTTGAGACAAAATATTTGGGAGAAACCATATATTGTCTCGGTTTGTAGATTGAGAATTTACTTAATGGCATATTTCTACATCAAATCACCTACACCAAGAAAATATTGGAGAGATTATATCTTGATAAATCTCATCCACTGGGTACACCCATGATCGTTAGGTTGTTGGAAGTGTACAAAGATCCATATGGACTAAAACTCCATACTTAAGTGCTATTGGAGACTTATTATACCTGCCAATTATATTAGGCTTGATATTGCTTTTGCAGTAAATTATTTGGCAAGATATAGTTCTAAACCTATGAAGAGACACTTGAATAGAATTAAAGGAATCCTTAGATACCTACAAGATATAAGTGATCCTAGAATCTTTTATCCCAAGGGTCAAGATGTAAAACTAATAGGTTACTCAGATGTTGGCTACCTATTTCATCCTCATAATGCCATATTACAGAATAGATATGTATTTCTAAGCAAAAGTACAACTTTATCTTGGAGATATGTAAAATAGTTAATTGTTGATACATCGACAAATCATTCAGAGATTACTGCTCTATATGAAACAAAACATGAGTGTATATGTCTTAGAATATTGTTTCATCATAACCAAGAGTCTTGTGGTGTAGAGATGAAAAAGACTCTCACAGTCCTCTATGAGGATAATGCAGCTTGTGCTGCACAAATGAAGAATAGCTATGTCAAAATGTATATGACAAAGCATATATTTCCAAAGCATTTATACCCATATGAGCAGCAGAAGAATGAGAATATAGAAATACAAAAAATCCAAACAAGCAAGTATCTTGCGGATTTATTTAGCAAGTATTTGCCAAGACCAAGTTTTGCAAAAACATGTCAATGTTATTGGTATGAGAAGACACAAGGAGTTGTTATATTCAAGGGGAGATATATGATCTTCGTATATGTTCATCATTGAAATGAAAAGATAATGTACTCTTTTTTTTTCCTTGGTTGAGTTTTGTCCGATAGGATTTCTCAATTGAAGTTTTTTTTAACAATACATCATGTCCAATGGTAAGAACACGAGCTATGTACTCTTTTCTTCCTACCGTTTTTCTCGCTATTTTTGAAAGGAGTTTTTAATAAGGCATAAGCATGATGTTGACAAAGTGTCCAAGAGGGAGTGTTGTATATCGCCCCATTTACAAAGGCTCGATTGTGTGGACACTTGACCTAAATGAAAGCCCATTAGGGGCAATGGGCCCATGAGATCCATTAGTGTAGTTTAATCCCATATAGTTTATTCTGTCATGAAGCCACCCTAGCTCCCCTATATAATAAGGGGTAGGGGCTGCACATTGTACATATAAACCTACAAGCAAAAGAGCAATAAAGTTACGAGAAAGCTTGGAACTACAACTTGTGTCTGGCAAGCGTAGTCTATAAATTATTTTTGAGTAGTACTTATATAGTCATGCAGCACATGGAGTTTACATGGAAAACTTTTTAAAACCCAATTGATTGAAAGCCTGAATTAGCATGCAAACGTGCTATTTCCATAGTAACTAGTAAGGTATCCATTCATGAGTCTCAAAAGATGGTGATACATATCATCAAACATAATCCTATCATTTTTTTCACATGATTCAGCTATGGATCATCTTAGCTCCAACAACAGTGCTCGATTGTTGCTTTACCAAGGGTAGTAAGACGCAGTCAATGTATCTTTGTGATTATTCTTGAATAAGATTTGTAAGGTCATTTTCCATAATAAAGATTGATACAAGAGTAATTGATCACTACAAGAAATGGTCTGGATATCTTAGTCTGGAATTAGCATGTTGGTCGGCACTACCTAGCAAAATTAATATATGGTAGCTGAGCATAGAAATTGGTATGTACAGAAAGAGAGAAGCAATAAACTCTGCATTGGTGAGGCTCAATGCAGCATTGTACTTGGTGAAATTGCTACTTGTCGTATCAAATGAAACACCAATACCAACTAACAGTTCTTTGGTTCCAAAGACACCAGAAAGTTCAACCATAGAGTTGGAATTCAACCTGACACTTGAATTGACACCATCATGTTCATGTGGGTACTAGAGTTCAAGCTATTAAGGCAGATAAAATCAAAATAAGTGTTTCATCTCAATGATCATCATATTGGATAAAAATACTTGAGCAAATGGAGCAATGCCAAAATTATACCTTCCTAACATTCGGTCTAGAACAACCAAACTGAGAACTGATTTTAGCCCTGGAGTTCCAAACTCATCAACTGTGACGGTCGTCAAAAGCTAGAAGATACGAAATATTCATCAGCAAATCATAAGTATCAAGGAATTGTACGTTCTCACAAATTTAGTTTATGATACATAAAAATGGTTGAATATACAAACCAAAAAAGGGATAATGTCAAGCAAAAATAGCTATGAGATTATCATAAACATGGTCCATGTAAGAAAAAGAGAAGTGAGCAAGGTGGCTCACATCTGACTCTGAGTTTTCTTTGACATCAACTGTTAAGTTCTTGTTTTTAAGCTGTGTGTGAAGCTCGTCAAAGTTGGACTCATTTGTCCTTGTTCCTATAGATGTGATTTCCTGTAGGTAAAACAAAAATCATCAACATACAGAGCACAAATGCTATACTCATATACGCTAAAGTGAAGCTGTATACTGATACTCTACTCATCTCTTTTGTGGATAGTAAGCAACTAATGAGCACGTATTTCAGCTTTGCAGCATGGAAGAAAGAAAGATGCACAATGCAATGACAGGGACAAATTTTGTCAGTCTCAATGCAATAGTACACAGATCTATCCTTAAACAAAAATTTAAGATCCTACTGACACATGAGTGTCTATAATTTCCTCCTTGGCCAAAACTAAAAAATTCTGCACGTAGAAAAAAAACATATGCTGAAATAAAAACAAATCAATATGGACAGTAGCACAGTCAGTGCAGCAATGAACAGGACATGCGGCTGTGATCTGTGATGGCAACGTTGTGCTACAAAAAGCACGAAAAGAGATCGATCAGTGTCTCAAAGTTAACACCCATTTGTACTGTAACTACTCAATTAATGTGGCGTGTGCAAAATGAGCCGTACATTCAGAGTCATATATAGTCATATATGACTCAATGGTGAATTGTCATGGGAAATGGTGCATCCATCAGCGAGAGCGAGAGAGAGAGGAGGAGGAGGAGTAGAGGAGAGGAGGGAGGAAGGTTACTCACAACGCCCTCGGGGGTGCAGGTGGTGAGGGTGGACATCTGGTGTGTGGTGTAGTCCTTGTACAATATATCTGTGTCTAGCCATGGTATGACATGGTCAAGATCGAGCGATTCCTAGCACAGGGGAGGGAGAAGAAAAGAAAAAGGCAAAAATGAGAGGGATGGTGATGACACGATAACTTTGGTCTTCTTGCCAATGTCGGATAGAGCCCATGGGCCATGGCGGCGTGCTGCTGCCTCACATATGGCGAGAAGGAGATGAGCAATTTGGAGGGAGGATAGAGAGAGGGGGATTGTAGTGGCAGTGGAGGAGGAGGATGGAGGCGACATGGTGATCAGTTAAAATGGAGTCATTGTAGATCTTCCTCCCCCTCTTTGTTTTCCCCCTCTTTCGCCTTGCGCTCACTACATAAGGAAGAGTGTGCGGGGAATGGTGTTGTTGGCGACAAAGACAGCTGGCAACAATGGCAATTTGAGTGGGATTTTGATGCGGATTGTCGTTCATGTAGCAAACCACAGAGGAGGGGAGGAAACTGGGAACGGGTGGGTGGGTGCAGTTTATGCTCCGAGCATCTTGATTCTTGGCCGTAGTTGCCAAAAGAACGTGCAAGGGGTGATACCATGATAGTGCAAGCAATGGCTGGCTACCTGGCCCACATGTCGGCGCAAAGAGTTATGCACACGCAGAAGATGGGAGGGCGAAAGAAGGGAGAGACGGTGAACGGACAAACTCCACTTTTATATTAGTACAGGTTACATGACCTTTGGTAAGTTTCTGCAAGAACATGCAGAGTGGTTTTCCCATATGTGCATGTGTTCGCCTGCACTATCCCAACCGTCCGTATGCTCTGAGATTTGTGCCTCTCCTTGCTCTTTCTCTCTCTCCCCTTCCGATACACCTCCAAGTCCAGCGAGCCAAGTCGTCGTCGTTGGCCGTGTAATCCTCTGCTGGCTGCCATTGCATCACCGCCATTGTCTGAGGTTTCCGGGGTTTCCGGTGGGGTTTCAAGGTTTTTGGCATCGGTGGCCATGGCGCAGCTCGCCAGATTTGGAGCCGGAGATGGACATGGTGGAGAGGAAAGAGGGAGAGGATGTAGCATGAATCTTGGAGCACATGGGTGGTGGGATTAGTTCATGCAACCACATGTGCATGTGGTGTTGAATTTTTGAGATCCCGTGGGCGGAAAAGAAAACTAGTCGTCTCAAAAAAGAGAAAAAATAAATAAAAGAAACCCAGTCAAGTACAACTTTCAGAGTAAGAAGACATCAGGAAGTGTCTCTGAATACTCGGCAAAATTTCCAGATGCTTGTATTCCAGTCTAGCTTCTTGCACAAGCGGAGTCCCAGAACGAATTCCTGCATAAGTGAATAATAACGCTTAGAATGACACGCGTTTTTCCTTGTAAATGCAAGATAACCTACTCACGAAGAAGTCGTGTTGTAATGCTGTGATTTAGGTACTGTTTGGCATAGCTCCACCACTGAAAAAATGAATCTGGAGCAGCAGATCCACCAAAAACAGCTCCACCGTGAATCTGAGATCCCACCATGGAGCTAGACAAAACTGTTTGGCTTGCACAGCAGCTCCAGATCCACAAAACTGAGTTTTTGGTGGGAATGGCCTGTTTTGCCCATGGGTTTTATGGTGGTATGGGATGGGGTATGTAACCAGTGGCAAAAGGTGGGTAATTACCACCCAACTCCACGAGTAGGTACGAAACAAGGTTTCGTTGAGCACCCCTTGAGGTGCTCCATGGATTTCATGAATCTGGAGCTAGATTCAGTATTTTGGTGGATCCAGATTTCGTGGAACTGGAGCATTTGGATAAAAATTCGTAGAGTGGAGCTGTTTTTGGTGGATCTGGAGTTGGTGGAGCTCTGCCAAACAGACCCTTAATTAATGCTGCTAAAACTCGGGGGAAAAAACAAGACTCTTTGCCTCTCTTCTACTGTGGTATGTTTTTTTTTCTACGGCTTTTAGTTGTTCGTGAAAGAAAATGCTGAGTAAAAGAAACTCACGTACAGTTTTAACTGATATAAATAAGGTCATTATAGTCTATACTACAATTAATTTATAGACTTCGTCTTAAAAAAATACTTCGTTTGAAAGTTAGTTGATATAGAAAAGCTGAAAAGAAATTTTTAGAAGTCTAAAACGAAAGGCCTTTATCTGGTGGTGCGCTCTCTTCAGCTAAATAATGCTCAGCTGGTAGTTCATTTAATCTCCAGAAAAACAGGATCAACATAGCATAATAACCGAGCAGCTTATCCAGCCAGCATGATGGAGAGTTGGCTTTTGTACTTATTGTGAACGCAAAATCCTTATCTGAATTCCTTGTTTTTGCAGCTATTGATCGATTGCCTACAAGATGGAACTACAATGGCGTCTGCTGCCGCACACTTTCTTGTTGGCTTCTCTTTGCGTAAAGGTCCGTCAGGGTGAAGGGACAAGCACGATCTATACGTGTGTGTCTGAAACTCTGATCCATGAGGACCATGATGTAAGAATCACGACATCAGAAGGGAGTATAACCTGTCCTTAACAGGTTTAGATTTTTTTTAGCTTTTGATTGATTTAGGATAAAAATTATTTAGAACGTATCGATTTTTAATTTTAATTTATTTTAGATTTTTTAGCTTTTTTTATTCCTTTGTATTATCTGTGACGATATAACGGGTTTTTATTTTTTTTCCTCATTTTTTTCTATTTTTTAGAAAAAAAATTAACAGCTACTACAGACCAAAAGTTACATCCAGAAGTTTAAACTAAAAACTAGTTACAGCACCACTATTCATTGGACAAGATAATGAGATGTCAAGAACGCCATGATCAAAGACTGCTTTGTCAGCGATTTTTGTTTGATCACTGAAGACAAGTTTGATATTGCTACAGATGATTGAGACCTATTAGATGATTGAGACCCATTGCACTTGGTTGTGGTGAAAAATATCAGGTTGATGATGAGACCTGAGTGTCCCACAAGTTTCCTTCAAATGCTCTCTTGACAGGATTCTCTGTGAATGTTCTGTAAGGAAAGAATGGTTCATTGTAAAAGCTGTCACAACACAAGCATGAGTGCTACACTTCTTTTGCTTGTCAGATTCCCCAGCTAAAAAATGTTTAACTAAACTCAGCGTCAACTCCAGACAGCCTTCTAATTAACATCATAGAAAACGATAATTTGGGACTTGCTTTCTCAGTGGTGGAAAAGCACCTTTGTCTACTACATACACCTTTCAGTTCTATAGGATAAGGGTATAGTTTCCCAGTAGTGAAGAAAAGCACATTTTTTTGTACATATGGGTGAGTTCTTTTAGACTATGTCTTATAACTTATAGCTTAAAATTTTGAATTCTGTATGTTCACAAGAGACAGTACGTAGAGAAAAATGGTCGTATGCGATTTTGGCCGGTACAACTGAACCCGGTACACTTTTTACTACAGTATTTTTGTTAACCTTCTTTTTAAAAAATACATCGTTTGAAAGCTTGTTACTATAGCATAAGTTATAAGCCACAAGTCATAAGTGAAAATGAATTCAACCGGTCTATATGCTCTGCAGGTTCTCTGATAACAACAATCAGCTTTCCTTATGCATTTTTCTGAAATTTCACCCAGGGAATGGCATCTAGTCAACAGTCATCTTATTCCTTCCAAATCCAAATCATCGAAATAAGTTTGGCCGTCTAATGATAGTCCAGAATTTTCAGACTTTCCTCTCAGCAGAATGATGGTTCCGTTGCCAACTTGCAGAGGCTGGAAAAGGACGGCAGATAGCAACCCACAGGTCTATTCATTGCCTTTCAGCATGATTCATTCATGTCATTTTTAATCAAAATTTTGTCAAAAATCAATGGTTGAGATGGCAAAGCTAACCATGCCCTCATCAACAAAATTCTGGTAGAAACTCGGTCAACTCGGATCAAGCTCAATAGGATTCAATAAGTTATAATATTTGTGTTGGAACCGGCGACAGTGCTTAACACGAGAGACTAAGCACACAAGAGACGCGATGATTTGTTTATGAGTTTCGGCAAAGCCTATGTCCCCGGAAGCCGAATCGCGATGACTCCGTCAATATGAGGAGTCTTTTTCCTGATTAGGGCTACAAGAGATCAACTATATATATTTATACGCCGGTTACATGTTCAATTGGGACTCGTAGTCCATACTGCAACGAGCTTCGCCCCCCACACCTCTCTAGCCCACAACATTTTGTAACCCCACACAACTACGTCTCTAACACCTATATGGTGGAACTAAGTTATTAGGCCTAGTGTCATAGGAACTAGGTCCAAAAAATTTTTAGCAGGAATCCACACCTCCAATCTAAATGTGAACCTCTAGTCTAAACTTAATGCACTAGGTTCTTTTCTTAAAATGCAACGAAGAGAGCACAAGCGGCCTAAATTTCTAGTAGCTGGCAATAGTCCATGAGGAGCCTCTGCTTCCCTCAGCATATGAGACAACTACAATAGACCGAGCTAGCCCTTGAGCCTAAGAGGGAGGACCACAGCAGGCCACGGTGTCCATTTGATCAATCCCGAAGCATGTCACCTTGTAACAACCCTCGACGTCTGTTCATCCGCATGGTTAGCCAAGAGATGTACACCACATCCGTTGCACAGCCGCACCTAGCCAGGTAGCGACTGGTCATTGGAGAACAGGAAAAATCGGCACCACCAGCCGTCCTCGCCTGCCATCTCATCGCGGTGCCGCCTAGTCCCTGTTGCCTCGCGCCCTCGTCGATCGAAGAAAGCTTAAGTTTACCCGATCAGTATGTACTCTGCTCTAAATTTCTCTCAATTCTTTCAATTTGTTTCAAGAATAATGGCTAAATTTGTGAGTTAGGATTTCAATGTGATGATTATTGATTAATTTTTGTTAACTTGTAGGATTACAACTTAGGTTTTATTTTTGATTTTTAGAATACCGGCCAAACTTGTTGCAGATCAGATGCAAAATTGTAATAATTGACCACAATGTCAAGTAAGTAAACCACTAGATGTATTTTTCTATTATATTGTTCTTGAACTGTTGAACATACAAATATCTAATTGCCTTTTTCAATTAATTGATGATGATTTCATAATGATATACTTATTGCTATGTAGTGAAACAAGAATTGATAAAATTACCAATAATGTTCTGATTCGTCACTTTTATAGACTTGAAAAAATGTAAATATTAAAAGGTAATACATTAACTTGCATTTGATGGTTCTGCTTTTTTTACTTGAAAAGTTTAAGTAACTTTGTTCTCTTTTAATATGTCATTGAAGTCGGATAATGTATTTTACCAATACCGATCAACTTTTATCTGTGGTTTCGCTCTTAATTCCTTCAATTTATTACAACTAACCGATATTATTATCGGGCTTCTTCATTTTGGTAAATATTTCGATCGCTACTTTTTTATTGTCATACACTGTTATCGGTTATGTTTAAATATTGATACTAAAAATTGCCGGACATATTATTATTTAGCATAATATTGTTTAAAAATAATATATATTATTATATATATAGTAAAGTGGTGAACATCAGTTATTTTTATTCTAGTTCCGCCCTCTGGTGCTGTATCCGAAAAGCGATGCTCCGCTTTCTGGACACAGCCGATTTCTTTCACCTTGTCATATATAAGCTACACACAACAATTTAGGTGAATTTTCTGTTCACAAACTCTCTATCTTTTATGCAGCAAAAATTATGACCCCCTACGTCAGTGACGAACACTACTCGATCCGCTAGCCATTGCTTGGCCAGAGTAACATCGAAGTTTAAAGGCAGGGCCTGTCCTGAACAGTAGTACATCATTTTCGCCCGAAAAGGCAAATTGATGGAGAGACTGAACAAAAACCATATCCTTATTTTGATAGGAGCAGTAAGTGCCGAGCAGTTGTCTTACATATATGTCTCCTTTCAGCCTGGTTGAGAGAGCACTTCAATGAGAAGATCATCACGGCTCACGCTCGTTTTACATTCTAGTCTTAACTCTTCGACAGCTACACGCCTACACAGCACACACAAGCAACGCTGAAGGCCAGGATACACAGACGGGAAATACCCTGAGAAGTAAGACATTTCATTTACAAAGATAAGCAAGAAGCAACAAAAAGGGAACTAGTAATTCCCCAAACACACAGCGTTATACGCGTGGAAGAAGTAAAGAGGAAAAAAAGGGAAGAGAGGAAAGGGAGAGCGAAAGGAGTTACAGTTATCACGACGAGAATCCGGGATATTCCTTTGCTCTAAGTTTGTAGGGGTAACATAGAAACTTCAGTAGTGAACTCAGAACACAGGATTTCCCACTGGAAACCGTTTCATATTGTAAAATGTGGGATGAACTGTCGGGACAAATCCCAAATATGCTCATTTCTCCCATAGAAGGCCGCTGTTCCGGGTTTGTCCTGACAGAAAGATATGCAGCTCTGGCCTAGATGATACAACCCATATTTATCATACATATCTGCAATGCGCTCATCAATTAGTTCATGTAGTGCAAGACTCAACCAAAGGCTCTGCCTGAAAATTTGTAGAGGTGTCAGAAAATGAATGGTGCAGGATTGCAGGTGTATACTGTAAGCAGGCTGACAAAACAATAAGAATAATCCACTAAGAATACCCATTGCAATATATGTGTGCACTTTCCTCCACGTTTCATCGAGCACCTTGCGACCAGATATCAGCTGGAAAATAAGGATCCCAAAGGCATACACATCTGTTCTGACAGAAACCACGCTATATTCAGTGTGCTCAGGTGCCAAGTATATGACAAACATGACGAGAAAATGCTGGCGTTGTCAGAAAGACAGGAGGAAAGGGTAGCATAGAATGGAGGCAAGAATTAGCATAGAGTGAGTTCATAACAGTACAAGAATTAGAGTTTGTCCCAACCCTGATTGCCCCAGAACCCTTGTATGGATAGAACCATTGCCAGCCTTCCATTTCGCAAGACCAAAGTCCCCAAGCAGTGGAAGGTAGGACGTATACAATATGGTAAGTAGTGAGGTTGAGTACTCTCAAGCGTACCATAGGAACAAAGTCATGCGTCAATAGTACATTGCTTGGGCGCAAATCTCGATGAATGATTGGACCAGCACGGCACTCTTCATGTAGAAAGTGCCACTCCAGTAAGTTTGCCACCTTGTCTATTTCACCAACGACAAGTGAAGTAATTAGTCCATGGCCATCTTCACAATATGAATTCAATTTATGCGCATAAACTGAACACGTACCAAATAAATGCCACTAAAGGGATTGCATATGTACTCATATACCAAGATGTTGTAGCTTTCTTTGCAGCAATACCCAAGCAGCATGACAATGTTTCGGTGCTGGGCAAAGCTGAGAACTTGTACTTCAGAGAACTCCGTATAGCCCTGTGAGCTAGCTTCTTTGCGCAACTTGGCTGCAATGACCTGGCCATATTTGAGCTGGCCCTTGTACACATGCCCAAATCCGCCCCCACCCAGCAAATTCTCATTTGAGAAGTCAGATGTTGCAGCTTGAATCTCTGAGAAGGGGAATTTCATGGATTCTTTGATGTAAAGAACTGACTTTAGTCCGCAACCAGAATTGGTTCTTCTGATGAATCATAGTGGGAGGTCATGTTTGCATCGATATATTTTCCTGTAAGGATCACAAGAGCACACAATATAAATTATTGGGAGGTAAAATATCAGTTAATTCTTTTTTAACTATGAGAAACTTTAAATAAGTTCCTGAATACCAGAAGAGTCAATATTTTCTTCAAGCACTAAAGGGGGGGGGGGTACTTTTCTTTCTTCTGTTTCTTTTTTGTGCAGTGTCCTATTTCAACATTTAAGCAAAGTACATAGGTTGCTGGCATTTTTTTTATTGAAGAAACATATCATACCATTAGAGAAGGATTCAGTCTCATCGATCGTGAGAGATATGGCGCTCATTGACGGCGTCAAGTATGCCATGCTGCTTGCAACCACACTGGAGGTGTTGTGGATCTCGTGATTGCTCAGAGGGGCAAAGTAACTTACAGGCGATGACTTGATCAACATGCTATGAGTGTCAGCATCTAGTGTCTTGGAACTCAGATCAAATGAAACTGCCAAGTGTTGCAGGGCCACCACTTCTCCCGTGCTTTTGTTAGACGGATTCGTTCTAATAATCTTTCATCGTTGAACTGTTAAGTTATCCTGAAATACTGCAGCCTTGCAGGCTATGTGCTTTTCCAAGTGCTTGAAATCTCTCCTGAAGCGCCTAGAAGTTCATTAGTTGCAGACACGCTGACTAGGTGGTTTGGCCGGGTGTACCAGCGACGTGCACAGGAGGGTACCGCCAGGACGAGGCGCACAGACTCTAGGCCAGCCACGGCACATCCAATACCCGGCATGCCGGATGAGGAATAATGTGGCGCAGATATGTTTCCTTATGCCGCTATTAGTTTCTATTTGCATGGATTGTTAGTTTCCTTTCTATCAGATTGTTTCCCTTAGTAGTTAAGATATAGATTGAGTTTGTTAGGCTGGCACCTCAGGTTATAAGAGGATAGCCAAAATAATTGAAAGGCAAGCAAGAGTTACCTTACATCTATCCCTTCTTCCGGTTCCTCCTTGTCCCTCTTCATCTCTGGCCGACAGGCTGCTACCATGGCGCCTCACCGGCGCTCCTATCGCCTTCCTCGCCATCTGTCACACCCCCGCTACCACCTGAGATCAAATCCCCACCATAGCATCACTATAGAATAAATACTACCTCAAGTACTGAACCAAAATAGGCATTAAAACTTGCCATCAGAGTTAACCTGTTAACAACAAATGATGCACAAACCTATCTAGTACAACCCAAGCAGCTTTGCTAGAGTTGACTTCTTGGATAATAACAACCTTTGCTGGTGATCCAGGAGATACTTTAAGGGTCACGCTAATCTGAAATTTTAAAAAATGAGCACCCTTGGTTCAAATAGTAATAATAATAACTTGAGCATCACAATGTAACTATATCTTTGACAATGTTGTTAATCAGTATCTATCTAGTAAAGCACATTGTTATCCTCACGTGAAAAATGGTTGTACAGGGATTGGGGATGAAAAAAGATATGTTTTTATTTCTTCAAAAAGAGTTTTATTACTGTCTGAAATAGTTGTAGGTATTGTTACCCCAACTCTGCAGAGCTCCTCCACATCGTGGCGGAGCTTGCCTCGATAGCATTCAGCTTTTGTCGCAACCTGATCACTTAGGTATCGCGAGCTCATCCCGGCAAAAGAATCAGTACATGCTTTGGTTTGGTAGCCCACTTAACATACAAAAAAGGTAAAAGGTATAAGTTTTCAAATATCTGCAAATACCAATTTGAAATAGGAATGCTCAACTATAGTATTAAAAGTAAGATTTGGATCAAAATTCCCAAACAAGTCCAATTAGCCAGGTGGATGAGATTGCGTCAGTTGGCCATTATTTTGATATAATTATAACTCCCAGGAAGCACACCTAAATATCCATTAGGAGGTTGTCCATGCTAGAAATGTTATCACAGAAATTCAATGTCAGATCACACAATGCAGGACATACCGTCATACTCGTGGGATTTCTCTTGAAACAGTACAGGAGGATACCAATTGTGCCCATATGAAATTATATGTTTCGAAATTAAACTTTGACTTCAGTAGTTTGTTGAACAAAAAACGCCTAATTTTTCTGTTCTTTCGCCTATAGGACACAGGTAACAATGACAATATTGTGCAAGGCGCAACTATACAGCATTATGTGAAGTTTAATTCATCTGAAGGTAATCTTTTGAGTTATATGACAACAGCATAGTTAACAAGAGGGAGTTAAGTTGAGCAAAAGGGCTTAATAAGAGATGGTAACCCGAGGGAAAAGAACGGCCCAAAAGGGGGCGTGATCCTCACTCGGATTGGTAGTGGCGTGGAGCACGACGAGGAAGTGGCCGCCCCTTAGTATGTCCCCGCGCGCGACCAGCGCCCTGAGCGCCGTCCTGACCTCCTCCTCGCGGTGGTCGCGCGTCGCGTCCAGCGCCACCACCACCATCTGCGGCGGCGGAGGCAGCGGCGACAAGGCCACCGGCGTCGCGGCCCCGCCTTCGGGGGTGGCGTGGTCGTCCCCCGCGCCGATGACGGAGTACATCGACATGGGCATGCTGACCGGGGTGCTGCTCCTGGTCCTCCAGTCGTCCCGCCGCCGGCGCCTTGAAGCCCAGCTGCCATTGTGGCCGCCCGGGAGTGAGGTTATTAGTAGGTCGAGACGGCGGCGCACCGCGGAGTATATTCGGGACAATACATGGGAGTGTCTATACAATATACTATTTTTTTGATAAAACAGTCAGATTTTGAGTCGTTAGATGGAGATCCAACGTCCTAAATTATTTTTTTTAGAGGGGGGTCATTTTTTTTGGAGGAGGGCTTATATATGTGGATCCGTTGGATGGAGATCTAACGCCTCAGATTAATCTGACTATTTTTGTCCTCAGATCAATCTGACTGTTTTTGTCCTCAAAAATAATTTGCTTTACTAGTTCGCTTAGAATGGCTTGCTCCAGTACATGAGGATGTCCTGGAGGAGCGGGTCGCAGCCGAGGCCGCCGGCGCCGTTGGGGTCGAGCATGGACCCGGCGGCCGGGTTCACTGGGCCGGCGGTGGCGAAGGTGCGCTCCCACTCGCTGATCTTGGGCTGGCTCTGCACCTCCCCGCGCTCGCCCGCGAACTCCGACGACAGCACCTGCTCCGAGCAGCTCGAGTCCGCATGCAGCCGCGGCATCGAGTCCGACGGCCTGTCGTTGTACGCCGCGAAATCCGGGAACGCCGGTGGAGGCACCACCCCGGGGGCCAACCCCACAGCGGGCTTCTGCTCCGGCGGGGAGCTCACCGCGGCCGCCTGGCTGCCCACCACCGGCTTCCGGTCGGCGATAGCCGGCGCCGTCGGCTTCTGCAGCCCGCCCTTCTTGTTGTAGATGCGGCACAGGACCCCATCATCCAACTGCACCAACACAAATCACAAACATGTCAGATGATCACACTACTACTAATTAAAAAATACGAATGCTTCATTGAACTTTATTGAAGCATATCAAAACATAATCAAATTCTAAGCAACAAAGCTACGACAGCTTATCAGAACATTATTAAATTCTAAACTTTTTGGCGTTGTTTTCGTGGGCGTTGCCGTCGCAGGGGCGCGTAGGGATGAGGTGATGGTATCGAATGCTTTCCCACCTGACCACACCGCGGCGACGCCGGCGAGGGACCACGACGAGTCAGGATAGCAACTCGTCACGCGCGAATCATTGCGCAAGTTGCCCCCGGTGCATGCCCCCATGACCCACTCCTATTAAATTCTGCGGCCCAAATCCGTGGACCCCCATTCATTTCCAAAGCAGCAATAAGATCTCTCTCTCTCTCTCTCTCTCCCTCCCTCCCTCCCTCACGGATTCGCAGGTCTAGTTCATCAAGAGCGTGGTATGGTTTTGGCCGGCACGATGCATGGGTGCTTACCCTGAGGCTGTTGTTCTTGCGGGCGGAGCGGTCGACGTCGGCGAGGCGGTACTCGTGCATGATCCAGTTGGTCTTCTCACCCTTGGGCGCCTTCCCCGCGTAGAAGACGAGCGCCTTCTTGATGGCCACCGGCTTCGGCGAGCCCACGGGCTTGTCGGCGCCCGTGGCCTTCCAGTACCCCGATCCGGCGGCGCGGTTGGGCCTAGACCCGTTCGGATACTTGCGGTCCCGCGGGGAGAAGAAGTACCACTCCTTCTCGCCGTACAGCGCCATCCCTGAACACACAGACCAATAAAATCATCATGCGCAAATCGCTTGGCAGATGCAAGAATTGAGGCGTAGGGAGAGATGAAGAGCGTACTTGGGACCTCCCATGGGTCGAACTTGTAGAGGTCGACCTCGGCAATGATGGGCACGGCGATGGGCAGGCCGGCGCAGCGGCGGCAGAGGTAGTGCACCACCAGCTCCTCGTCCGTCGGGTGGAACCGGAACCCCGGCGGCAACTGCAGATCCTGGCCGCCGCTCATCTTCTCTTCCGATCGATCGATGCGATGGGAGTGTCCATACAATATTCGACTATTTTTTAGGATAAAAACAGTCAGATTTTGAGCCGTTAGATGGAGATCTAACGCTCTAAATCATTTTTTTGGAGGGGGTCATTTTTTTTAGGGAGGCTTGTATGGGTGGATCCGTTGGATGAAGATCTAACGCCTCAGATCAATCTGACTGTTTTTGTCCTCAAAAACAGTCGAATGTTGTATAGACATACACTTGTTGGAGTCCCATAGTTGATCCAAATATACATTCTTGACCTTCAGAAATGACTGTTTAACTTGATTTAACTTTGTTGTTGTTGTCTTGTCAGTTGGTTTGGCTGAAATCCATTGTGCTACATGACAATGCTCTATGAGTATATTTAGTCATCTAGTTTTGGGCCTTGTTGTCTTTATCCCATCATCTAGTTTCAAGCCTTGTGGTTAATATTCTGTCATCCAGCTTCAAGTCTTCTAATCTGTCCAATTTGTCTAACATATGTTTGTAGTCCACAAATGGTTCTGTTAAACCTGATAAACTACCACTGTTGTCTTATTAGTTGATACAAATATCGGTAGAAACCTGCTGTGATTAGTGAAAATGCTCAACACATATTATGGACAACTAATCTACTTGCATTGCAGGACTGGGATCGTCAAAATCCAACTCAAATTGTGACAGAGATGTCTGGTTTTGTTACCATCCTTTCGGGGACATTTCTTCTTCACAAGACAAAAGATATGGTTGATGGTATGGTTTCATACCCTCTCCTTTTAATTCGCACAGATTCTGTTGGTAAATTCTCACTCTCTGGTATCATAGGTCTCCCACCAACTCTACCTATTCGAATTCCTAAACATGCGGATGAAGATGGCTATGCGGCTGAAGGAATTCCTCTCAGATCTGCTGCTGAAGGCATCCCTCTGAGGTCTCCAAGGGCGGCAGAATCATTTTGACCAACGTGATATGCTTGGTGATCTTTGCCACCATGTTCAGCCATTCTTTCATTCGATACACTGTAGATTGTACTTTAGGTCTTAAAAGGTTAAGGCTCGGCTTCCCTTGTGATTTTTGAG
This sequence comes from Dendrocalamus latiflorus, assembly GCA_017311315.1. Classification (NCBI taxonomy): domain Eukaryota; kingdom Viridiplantae; phylum Streptophyta; class Magnoliopsida; order Poales; family Poaceae; genus Dendrocalamus; species Dendrocalamus latiflorus. The sequence goes on along the minus strand of CM029647.1, from coordinate 12,370,783 downwards.
ACATCGGTACAGAGTATTGGGAATACCTCTTATACATCTCAAGATGCCCAGAATGGTCTAGAATCAGATGTTTTTGGATGTAAATCACGGTATACAGGCCATTATCTGGAAATGTTGTGTTATTTCAACAGAACATTTAGAAAACAGGAAAAGAACTTGAAGAAGATACACTTGCTAATTTTCGTCTAAAACCATTGCCTCCCTTTCAGTTCTGGTTGATGAACCTGTGTACATTATTTTCTCAAGAGGTTCTTTGCGTGTGTGTGATGGTAAGGCTTAGTTCGCCTCGTTGCACTTCCCGAAGCAATCCTTTCCTCCATATCCAAAGCCATGAATACCGAAAGGTGGATTCTTTTCAGCTTTTGCTCAATTTAGTGCACTCTTAAATTAACCTTGTCTCGCCCCGTCTCATCATCCCAACCATCTCGCACGCTCTTGCACACGAGCTATCAATGGCTGAGAAAGAAGAATGCAAAGTGCTCATTGAGCAAACCAGCAAGGACGTTCCTGATCTACACCAAGACGATCACGATGACTGCGACGAAGACGATGATAGCTCGAGCTTCATCTTGGTCGTCAACCTCATCCTCAGCGGCACGGCCCGGCTCAACGTCCTCCTCCCCACCGCCACCATCCTCGCCTTCGCCATCTTCGCCCCCCTCCTCACCAACGACGGCAAGTGCACCCACCTCAACCGCGTCCTTACCGCCGCGTTCATGCTCCTCTGCGCCACCTCGTGCGTCTTCTTCACGCTCACCGACAGCTTCCGCTCCGCCACGGGCCGCCTACGCTACGGCATCGCCACCCCGAAGGGCATCCGCACGTTCCGCGGGAACCACCGGAGTAAGAAGGGGCCGAGGGAGCCGGAGAGGTACAGGCTGCGGTGGTCGGACCTCTTCCACACCACCCTGGCTCTGGTTGCCTTCGTAACGTTTGCTGCATCGCACCATGACATCGTCCTGTGCTTCTACCCTCGAGTGCCCAGGAAGGTCGTCAACACCGTGCCCCTTGTGATCGGGTTCGTGGTGAGCAGCCTCTTCGTGCTGTTCCCTTCCAAGAGGAGAGGAATCGGGTATCCTTTCCTGCTTAGCACCGATCTCGTCTACCTACGGCGCTGAAAATTCTGAATTCTGAAAGGCCTCTCCGTAACGGAACATACGTAACATTGTAACTATGCATGATTTGTTGAATCTGTATATGTGAAAAGTTTTACATGATTCTTTCCTGGAATTTGAGCCAAAATGTATATGTGCATTCTTTCTTGCCCTCCTCAGTACAAAGCTTAAAAAGAATGTAAGACGAGAGATGAAGCGAGGTTTGTTTTCTGTTCCAGCTAGCTGCCCGTTGTTGGTTGCTCATTGTTCCGCGTCCGGATCAGGCTCAAGGCCCGCTATTTGCTTCAGTGGTTTCCAAACGAATTTTCTCCTGCACCAAATAGGCTCAAAAGTTATTCACAAAAACACGCCTTCATTTCCCCCCGGCTCAGATATGTTTCAGTGAGGTTTCAGATGGAGATGTATACGTACCAGTTGCCACATTCTGCAATCACCCTGACTTTGGGGCGGAGATCCGGGAGTATGGCCAGGAACTGCAGTTCAGCCTTGGATAGAACCTGAAAAGGGAACAGACGCATGCAAATGACACACTGAGATGGCACTAGAAAAAGAATTACAGAGTTGAGAATCGTGCCGAGGTGCAGTGTAAGAATGGTGAGAGACCTTGGCCTCGATGATCCAGACGACGAGTCCTTTTGCGTCCGGGTGCAGCAAGCTGAGCCTGTAATCCACCTCGGGCGGGAAGTACCACCTCGCCACCGGCTGCCTCCCGAGACTAGGCTGCAGCAGCGCGTTTCGACACCCCAAGTCAGTCGGGGGCTAAGGATAAATACGCAAATTTGAGTATAAATGGTGGTGATAGGAAGCAATCTGATTGTGTTCTGACCGGGCAGACTGGGTGGATCTTGGTGAGGGTGGTCTCGGGGTCGCCGAGGCCGCGGGCGGAGAGGTCGAGGAAGTAGTAGCCCTGGTAGCGGAGGCGGTTGAGGTAGCGGCCCTCGTATCCGCCCTCGTGCGGTGGGTAGATGGCCAGCGCCTTGTGCTTCTCCACGTCGTCGAGCCACTGCCCCAGGTCCGGCTTCACCAGATCCCCGCCGACGAAGTCCAACAGACCGCTCCGCACCGACACCGTCGGCCTACTCGATCGTCCCGCGCCGCCCCGGCCGGCCAGAGACGACGGCGCGGGGAGCGGTGACACCGTGCGCGCCGCCGCGGCAGCCGCTCCCGACCACATGCTGCTGCTGGGGTGTGTGGGTCGAGTTGGAGAGGGTAGGAGTAGTTGGTCCAGCGGCAGCCTGTGGCGGGAAGATAACGGCAAGAGGATAAAGTCCCGGCGCCGCCCGTTGGGCGATGGCATGGGTGATGCGGTCGTTGTTGGGCCGTTCGGTTTCTTTCGCAGTTGGGGCCGCACGGCCCGCCCACGTATAGCCCGGCCCGCCTACTGATTCGTTGTTTTGGGTGGGACGGTACCGCATAGTCGGCCGTCTCCTAGCCCGCGGAAGAGTCGGCTATTGAGCTGCTCATCAGCCGGGGTGCTTGTGCAGTGTGCCGGCTGTGGGATACGCTTTCTGGTGGAGCTCACGGTGGCTCATGGCCGGCCAGGCTTCATCGCATCTTCTTTTGCTACTGTAAGAGGCTGGTACTGATAAGATGGGAGCATGTACTCCACTAGACCCCGACCAATACGAAGCCCCAGGTATCATCACTTTAGTTCGGTTCGATAGATCAGCGGATTAGTGTACCTTTTTGACCCTTCGCTCTCGGTCTTGTCCAGCTTTTGGCCATGTGATACGCACATTCTCTGGCCTTGGTTTAACATCTCGTACCAGTGCGCTACAGTTGCACAAAAGAATTTTGGCGGGTGGTTTGATACGTAGGCTTGTCTTGCGCTCTTCCTTCTTGCGCATGCACGGTCGCACACTCGCACTCCCACCACCGCGAGAAATTTTAGTGTATAACAATGGTACAATCCAACTTGCATGACAAGCCACTGTAGTACTGGAGCGAAAACATTGCAGCAGTACATAAAAAGTCTTCTTTTGCTCTCTAGTACTACGTCACAATTTTCTTAGATTTTTTCTGTGCTACGATGTTCATATCACATGTCATCATGTAACACCTTAAAAAAAGCGAATTCATCCCTATCTCTATCACTCTCCCCCTATTATCTCTCTCATCTCATCTCTCTTTCCAACTCTCTCCCCCCATGTTTCCATCCAATCTCTCGTTTTCTCCCTTGGCGGCGCGTGCAACGGAGAGCGCAGGCTAAGTGGTATCGGGCGGTGCGACTGAGTGTGGCGCCACTGAGAGCGGCGTGATGGCGCGGCCAGGCGGCGGCACACGTGCGACGCGGGCACGACGGCGCGCAGGTAGGCATGGCGGCGCAGGCGGTCGAGCGGCGGCAAGCCGCAGGGGCCAAAGGCAGCGCAGTGGGCTGCGGCAGCACACAGGCCGGGAGGCGTCGGCGGTAAGCAATGGCAGTGGTGCTAGTCGGCGGAGGCATGCGGGCGGCAGCGCAAGGGCAGGCACGGGTGACGGCACCTCGGTGGCTAGTAGCAGCGGCGGCAGTAGCCTGCGGTGGCATCGACGGGAGGCGCACAACCAGTGGCAGCTGGCGTGGGCGCTAGAGGAGGCAGCTGTGAAGGTGGCGTGGCCGCACGGTTTCGAGGCGCAGGCAGCCGTGAGGTAGGGGCAACCGGTGGCGGCGACCAACGGTGGCCGGCGGTGGCGGTGGCCGGCGGACGAGCGGTTTCCTTGATCACGGGTTCGGTTGGCTGGGGGCGCGATCGAATCTTGATTCGCGCGCTATTGTGGGCTACGCAGCGGGCGGCGTTTCCATGGCCGAACAGTGAGTTGCACAACCGAATAGCAATTTGCGCAGAGTTTTCTTGAGCTGTGCAGTGTGTTGTGGTGCGTTCGACCAAGCGGCGACTCGCACGGCGAAATCCCAATGAATGTGTTTTCTTCTGGCCAAATGAACTCTTGCTATCCTTTTCACAATTTTATCACAACCTTCGTCTGATTCACCCCCATTCCATCGTGTAGGTTCGCATGCAGCTGATAATGCAGCGTTCAGGCTATTGTGCATTTCAGATCCTTTGTGCAACGGTTCCGTCGAGCGTGCTCAAGGCAAATACCTCGCGGCCACGACATTTTCCGTTTCACAAATCACGTGTTTCCAGTTTACTTGTCACCTTGTCATTGAGTATAATTATCATATCATTCATGCTTGCTTGACTAATATCATATCGCTAAAATCATATCATTAAGGTCACCTAGCTCATATCATATCGCTTAGCTAATATTACATCACTACAATTACCTGACTCATATCATATCGCTTGGTTAATATCATACCGCTAAAATCACATCACTAAGGTTACCTGGTCAATATTATATCGCTAAAGTTACCTGACTACTAGCATATCACTAAACCTTATCTGGTCGATATCATATCACTAATGATGTCTAGTTATTATCATATCGTTCATGTTTGCTTGGTTATAGACTTTTAATATGATATTCATACCATGATGTTCTAGATTATTTTATTTCATCTGCTTTTATGTTTATTAGGATGCTCAGTTGAAATGTTCTAGAGTTCATACTTTTAATTAGTGTTTTAGAATTTATGCTTAAATCGTTAATGGGGGTAGCATATGAACATGTTTTAATTTAGGTTTGAATTATTAACACTCTTTTGATATTAGAGCTGCTATGTTTAGTTTCCTAATAATATGTTCCATTAATTGTATGATGTTGTATTTGAGCCATGAAAGATGTATGTATTAAACCTGTTAATCTAACTAATAATCACTTATCACATAATAAAACTTAATTGGTTAATAACCTTGCATAAGCTTTATTATAATACCTCTTTAGGATAATTCCTATATCACTATCACCTTATCATTATTCCACATCGTCCTCCTGTCAGGAACTATGTCTCTCCATTTTCAACCCTAACACCTCTTTTCACTTCTCATGACTTAATCATAGCCTTATCCTTGCCATTTTTTAGTCTCCTTAAATTCATACTATATAATCTGTCCATGATGTATCAGTTACCTTATCACCATATTATCATCCCCTATCATCCTCGTATTGGAAATTATGTGTCTTCATTTCCAACCTTAACAAATCCTCTCATTTTTCTTGATTTTATCTTAACTTTCTTTTAGTTTCTAAATTCACACCATATAACATGTTAATAATATAATGGTTACCTGGCCTGGGATTATCCACATATAGGGGGTATTTCCACCCACCTGGTAACGTACGGGGGGCCGTACACTCTCGTTACTCAGGACATTAAACCCCGTCTGCAGTTATACAGTCGAGGACAGCGTTGTGCCTGACTATTCTCATATAACCGGGTATGTGGGGAGTAATCGCCAGCGCCATTGCCATAACTTGCTAAATAACAATTTTCTTTAATTATACTATTTCTGCGATCTTCATCTCCGATCTATATTAGTGTTTCCGGCAACCTAGTTTGATTGCACTTAACCTGTGTTAATTACTTGTTTTGCTTACTTGTTCTTTACTCACGGTGTTGTGACTATTATTGGGTACTTACTGAGATTTCTAAATCTCACGCTTACTCTTTTCATTCTCAGGTAAAAGGTTAGTGGAGTGATAGCAGCATGCATGGGTGGGAGCACTCGAGTTTTCTGCACCGTGGCTTGCCACTATTTGTTGTTTTATTCGTTCTTTATTTGGTTAGAAGTGGACTGTCCTATGTTTCAAACATTTAGTTCAACCTCTGTTGATTCTTTAGTAAATTACCTTTAAAGTTTATTACTCACATCGGTATATGAAATGCTACACATCATTTGGCTAGCTTGTTATACGAATCAGATTATGCCACCGTTACATAGTAAAATTTCTCTAGCACCACGGCTTGAGCAAAACCAAGATTCCCGACTCGCCGTAGTTCAACACAGAGAGCAAGTTCAATACATGGGGCAGGTTGTTCAATAGAACCACCAGACAGAAACATTTGGTAGTGGACGCCAACCGCACAAACTTCTTCGCCGCTGAAAGATGAAGGTACCTGCAGAGGTTCAGAGGTGAAGCCAGCAAAAACCGACGGAAGAATGTCGACTTGGCAAAGAATCTTCTCACCAAAAAAGCAAGATCCCATCGCGAAGTGCAGGGATCTTTGAACGTTACGATGCCACGGAGGCCTCCAAGATTCTTCTCGCAGGATCCTTAATGCTTTCTTTTCACTTGTAGAAAGAAGATTCTTCCATCGTCAAGGATTCGACGGTTCTTCGACCACTTCGATCGGAAAGGAACGGTGGACGGATTTTAGCGCCATAGCTAAGGTTGGTGTCATGGTGACTTCACCGGGGCATGACTCAGGGGAGGGACAGAAAGACACTTTGATTTCTTCTTTTTCTTTTGGGAATAAAATTAGCTTCTACAGCACAAGAACAGTGACACTGACACTTTTCTAGCGTGTGACTGTTCATTTCTTTTTGTTTGGTTTACGTAGAACCGGTGGTGGAGATAAGAGGAGGTAAATGAGCTTTGTCTCTTTTTCTAGTTTAATAAAATCAACCTTTTGGATATACAAAAACTAAGAAGATCAGATGCACAACAAAAACAAACCTCGACAGAAACCAAATAGCTAAGAGAACAACCGAAGTACAAGACAATTTAAGTAGTCTTTGAGCCGCTCTTACCGTAAGCTTAAGACCGGTCTGACCAGGCCTGGATGATCTGACTGCTGCGACAGCGCCGGTCTGATAGGTCCCCTATTCCAAGACTTAGAAACATCTTAAATCAAAATTCAAACATTAAGAACTTGCTTAAATCTCATTCAAACATTCTTAAATTTTGCATGAGACTTATTCAAGTCATTAAGGACCTAAATCAAATTAAGAATCACAAGATTCTTTGGCTCAAGCTCACTAATTTGAAGAAAATCAAATATAGGTCTCAAAAACACCGAGAACCCAAAAATCTAAATTAGTACTTGTTCGAGAAATTTCTAATCAAGAGCATGATTCAAATCTACTCCTACATATTATAGCAAACTAATCTAGACATAGATTCTGGATAAAAATATCTTGACCACGAATACCCAAATTTGAGCCAAGAACAAGTAAAGCTAGACTTGATCTCAAATCTTGCTATATAAGTGATCTAGATGAGTAAGATCAAGTAGGGAGAAAGAAATATAAAAAATCAAGTCAAATCAAGATTTCAACACTTGAACAAAGAAGATAAAGTACATGGAGATGAATGTTTACAGCCACTCATCAAATCTAAGTATGATAAAAAGCTCAAGACAAAGAATCATAACACATCTTCTAAAAGTTCTCTCCAAGAACCTTAATCGTCATGTTATCACATATTCAGACTCCCCTGAACTATCTCTACTGCATCGTCTGGTCACTCGATGCACCACATGCACCAACTCGCATCTTTGTGATTCTTGTCTCCTCTGTGCTTCCTACTTGAGCCACGTAGTCTCATCCAGACTTACCCAACCTCATGGACCTCAATCCTCAGCTCTATCACCTAATCCTAGTCCCTTTCCATTGACCGCTAATGTTTTCCAAGCCACCTGCACATCAAAAGATCAAGCAACTATATCTAGACCCACGTTAGTCAAAGTAATACGTCATGTAACACACCACAAACAACAACGGCACCCATTTCATGCAGTCGTGCACACACTCAAACTCCTCATAGCTCCCAAGCCATGAGACAAAACAAAGAATATCATGGTTTGCCCAACCATGCCACACATAGCCTCCACATGCACCTTACAACATGCCGTGTACATACTTAACCCATGCTCATACACTGATCCTAACTCCTTATGACCAAACCCTCAAAACTAAAATGCATAATTTCAGCATTAATTCATCAAAAAGCCAGTCTGACTGTCATTACCAGGATAGTTAGACCACCAGTCTGCTGGCACCATGCCAGCCAGACCACTAGCGGTCTGACTACCAGTGTTTGGTCGGTCTCACCGCTTAAGCGCACCACAAAATACTCTCTTTAGAATTCCAGTTATACTTTAGCTAGTTTCAGCTTATAATTATATTTTAGGTAACAACGAGTGTAAACACATCTCTAGCACATGTATACGCAAGAGTTTTGTGTGTAATTTTTAAAAGCCATAAGGCCGATCTGACTGCATACCCCATAGCAATCAAACTGTCGGCCACCGACCGGTTAGACCACCATCCTTATGACGATTAGATCATTTTACACCTGACAACAAATCTGAACGTTGCAAACTCCTAAGATCAAACTCAAATTTAGATAATTCTTATATAATAAAATCAAATATTTATCATACACCATGTAATGATCTCCACGTGGTCTCACGGTTTCCATAAAAGTGAATTTGATCAGACGCCATAAGCCTTTTCGACGATCATCAGTATGTCTTGAACGGGCGGTACACCTTGAGATCCGACATGATGCCGGCGATGGACCCCGCGGCGGCGGCCACGGAGATGGCAAGGCAGCCGAGGCTGAGCATCTGCAGGCAGACCCACCGGGCGCTCCACCGGGGCACCTTCTTCTGCACCATGTACATCTCCACAGGGAAGTAGACGGTGAGCGGCCAGAACCCGAGCGCGCCCAGGAACCCCACCACGTCGTTGAAGAACGGCAGCAGCATGGACACCACCGTCGTGGCGACGACGAACGCCGTCCGCCACGTCGCCCGGAAAAGGTTCAGCTTGTATGACGGGAAGAGCGGGACCTCGACCTCCCCGGTGATGTACTGCGACTCCGGCCACCTTTGCGCGGCCCACTTCTCGACGAAGGCGAAGAGCGGCTGGCAGTACACCTGGTAGGCGCCGACGAGGTGGACGACAATGGCGGCGTTGGCGACGTCGAGGAGCCAGAAGGGCTCGTAGAAGCCGAAGCCGGTGAGGAGGTTCCCCGGAGCACCGTCGCCGAAGGCCGCGTAGCCCATGCAGCCGCAGAGCATGTAGAAGAGCGTGGTGACCGCTACGCTGACGACGGTGGCGCGCTTCATGACCGTTGCCTCCGACGGCGGCGGCGCCCGGATGGTGTCCTGGATCTCGATGAGGATGAGGGAGTAGGAGTAGGCGAAGGCGATGTCGCCGAACGCCTGCAGGCTGCGCCACACCTTGTCCATCGGGGTCACCACGCCGATGCTGATGCCGGTGAGGCTGCCCTGGACACCTTTGTTCGCTGCATGCATGCAACACCGCGCATGACTGGTTAGTGCAACCGTGCGTCCACATTGGTGCTGCTGAGCCTGCCAGACTAGTGATGGATGTATCAGTGTTCGCGTGTACCGATGACTTGGACGATGCCGAGGCCGAGGCCGATGGAGGAGTAGGTGAATGACATGACGGCGGCGAGCATGGAGAGCCAGGAGATCTGATCGAAGTCGGGGATCTGCGAGAAGAAGATCTCGGCCCCGCCGAAGATGATCATGTAGGGCACGCTGGAGATGTTGCACGGGTTGCTGTGCCCCTTCTGGTGGAAGCAGTTAGCCCTCTTGATCGCCAGCATGCTGATGGAGGCGGCGATGGTGTACCCGATGGCCACCCCGACGATGTTAGCGTACTGCAGGAACCCGCAGATCTGGACCTTGATGCCACCTGTTCCATCGGTCGACGAAATCGCAAGCGAACAGAGTAATATGTAAGCTCTAGAGTCGAAGGCAGAGAGACATGGTACGATGACGAAGCTGGAAGTATTAATGCACGCACTTAGGTTAGCGTTGACGGCGTCCATGTAGGTGTAGTTGCGCTTGCCGGAGGTCTGGTCGCCGGAGCGGTAGCAGTCGGCGAGCAGCGAGGAGGTGTAGTAGGTGACGAGGGAGAAGAGCAGCATGACGGCAGGGCCGGCCACCCAGCCGAGCTGCGCGATGGCCCACCCCAGCGACAGCACCCCGGACCCGATCACCGCCGTGATGATGTGCGCGCTCGCCGTCCACATCGTCCCTGCTCTCACGTACCCACCCGCACGTTAGCAACAAACAACACACGCTCGCGCCTGTACGTTACGTAGACACGGCAGCGGCGCTGCACGAGCCGTTTAATTCTTGATTGAAACTTACCGGTGCGCTTGGGGCGGCCGTCGTCGTCGTTGCACTTGGACCCCGCGGTCTGGCCGAGCTCGGCCGCGGACACCTCCATGGCCGCCGCCGGGTAGTAGTACCTGCCCACAACGTTCTCCCCCATCTCGATCGACCTCTCTCGCTTAATTTGCTGCTGCCCAAAGAGAGTACGCGCGTGCGGGTAAGAGAGACGAATCGCTTCAATCACAGTTGTACGTAGCCTGCGTGTGACTAGGGAGACGGTGGTACGTAGTTGTACGTAGCACACTTCAATCTTAGCGCTCGCACGCACGCACGTTGCCAATGAGATGACAACGGTGTCCTACGCCCTACCACTGCCTGCCATGCCTTGCTAGCTAGCTCTTATTGGCGCATGCATTTTTTGTTACCTCTCTTGCGGAAGCTACTGTTCCGGCCTCTCCTAGTAGTACTCCTCTCCTCTTCTTGCCAGGATTAATGAATCGATGAAAGAGGAGGGAGAGAATATAATGGAAATGGTATATATAACTCGATGGTGTTTGTGAACTTAAACTGGTGTGGTGTTTCATCTGCGTCGGGTGCGTTTATATAGGTAGCTTAAGGCTCCGTGCATGCATGAATGGCAGGGAGGGTGTTTGGGGGGCTCAGGACCCCACGGTGATGGCATTTCGAGTTTTCGTCCATCCTTTTTTGCTCCCACGGAATTAGGTTCGGTATTCCTTCCTTCCTTTCCCCCACTTGGGGATCATATCATTGATCGATCGTGTGTTCGATGGCTCTCGACCGTCGTATCATCACAGCTTGCATGGAGAACGTTCCAAATGCAAGGGCGTACGTCATGACTAGAGTTAATTAGTTTCACATTTATCATATATACTATGGCATGGGATGGCCGCATTAGATAATTCTTCCGGTACTTAACCGCAGTTTTGAGGTTTCATGGAATCAGTTAGTGATCACCTTTGGCACGCCTATATTCTTCTTCTTCTTTTTCAAAATTGGTACGCCTATATTCCATTTGACCGGTCCTAGACGGAAAACCGGAAAAAAGCAATGGCGAAGAACATAGAACTATGCCTTTGTGATGGAGGGCCATTCTTTTTCAAGACTAGCCTGGTATGCAAGAGATGCTCACCTATACACGAATTAATTAAATTAATCGCCGTGCGTGTGAACATGAATGGTAACATACATGAACTATTTATAACACAAAAAAGATGCATGATCCAGGAATCACACGATGATAACCTAACGAGTGACGATTAAACTAGCTCAGAATCCTTTCCTTTCAGACGCCAGAAGAACGTGCATGCATTTGTGGAGTAAGAATTGGAGCGACCATTCATAACAAGTAAAGGCAGGGGCCCCTCGCCGCTTGGGCAGAAAAATAATCCTTCAGTTGTGGACAATGGCTCTTGGGGCACAGAAAAGAAGAAGAAGAAAAGGCAGTGGTGGAACTGTCCCCTCCCTGCCCTTTTTGTCTTGGCCAGCGTTTGTGCTATTAGCGCTGTAGCTGGCTGTTATGCATGATTCATGCAGGTTAAATTAGTCCAGTTCAGTGAGCTGCCTAGCTCGATAATTTCAGCCTCCATCAAACCAGGCCTGGTTATCATGTTGTGATAGACTAGATTGGTCCTTTCAAACGTTTGGTTAGCCGTTAGCATATAACAGCAGTGGCTTATCGCTTATGCTCTGCATCATGCAATCATGTTGCTTTGTGGGCTTCAACTAAACAAATACTAGAGCTTATGCTTTTTAATCGAGCGTGATTCACGGACCATTGGATATTGGGTATGCGTGTAAACCTACATGGAAGTGTCACTGAAAAGTGTAAGCTGCTATGGCCGCTCACGGCAAACGCTGAGACCTGCTAAGCCCATGAGCAGCGCCACAAGTGTGGTTACTAAATTTCGGCCCCATGCATGAGGCCCGGGTTGTGGATGATGGTGGCGGTGTTGCAAGGGGGCGATGGCTCCTGAATCAATGGGGTACGTTTGTAGCCCATTACAGACAAGAGAACCAGGCGTGACTGTTCCAAGTTCCAAACGTCGATCGCCTCTGTAACCTTAAGATATGTGTTATGGGGATGATCCAACCCTAAAAGATTTGGCCTTATAACAGATCTAATAGTATAAGAAAAATATACTAATATATCCTTTTTTTTATAATGATTAGGAATCAGGATAGGAATTTCCCATCCTATTCCATTCATGTATGTATAAACCCCCTAACAGATGGTGAGAGGACCAGAACCACTTATTTCTACTAGCTCTTTCTCTCTCTCTCTCGGACATCTCCTTAGCCCTCAGTCCATATCCCCCAAGAGGAAAACGGGTACCCTATATCCACTGTTGTGCCCATACAACAGCAGTTGGTGCCGTCCGGGGGAGCGTGCAAGAAGCTGTGCGAGGAAGAGCCAACCGGGGCACAATTACGAGTGGGTCGTCGATGCCCACAACCGCATCATGATAGACATAGTTGTGAGATATTCAATGACCTCATAGTCACCGCCATGAGAGAGATCCGCTGGATTGGATGTGTGCTCAAATCGCATCGTGGCTTCGTTCCCCGGCATACTCTACGGAGTATAAAGCGCCTGGAACTCAGTTGTTCCGAGCAATTTTACAGAGTATAAAACAAATTGCATAGTGGTCTCGTGCCCCGGCGTACTCTATGGAGCATAAAAATCGCGTGACGGCCTCGTACCCGGTGTACTCTACGGAGTATAAAGCGCCGGTAACTCAGCCATCCCAGGCAATTCTATGGAGTATAAAACAAATCGCATGGTAGCCTCATGCCCCAACGTACTCTACGGAGTATAAAAAATCACATGATGGCTTTGCCCAGGTGTACTCTAGCTCCCCACCAGGGAGTCCCACCACTAGCGATAACCCCGGAAGCCTCGCGCGCTTCACATGTCTCACCAGGGGGTTCATCATGCAAACAGCATCGAGCGATAGTTCCACCCCTGAGAAAGCTGCATCTGATCACCTCGTGATCATGACTTCATCAACGCCCATCCAACCGCCGCGTGGTCATGACTTCGTCGACACTTGTCCGACTGCCTTGTGGTTGTGACTTCATCAACGCTCATCCGACTGCCTCGGGGACGAGACTTCATCGATGCTTGTCCGATCGCATCACAGTCGTGACTTTGTCGATGCTCGTTCGACCCCCTTGTGGTCGGGACTTCGTCGATGATCGCTTGACCATTGTGTTCGACGAAGGCAACAAGTCCAGCGCCTCATCGGTGCTGAGTGGTCCATTTGTGAACTTTGTCTATATGCTTCAGTGATATTGAGCGAGACAGTGGTGTTGATGGATGCAACAAGATTGATGTTTGGGTCTGGAATCAGAATATCAGATGATGTACTTACATTTTGCGTATTGCACTTTTGTAATTGCTAGCTAACTAAAGTTCAAAGTTCTTATTTTTCTTGATGTAAATTGATTGCATATTACTCTATCTTGTGCTGAAATGATGAAATGAAATGGCATTAACATCAAATCAAGCTTTTGTCACACTGTTTTAGTTACCATCACAAACTATTCACCGTCCGACAAATGAGGTGATTACACAGACGTACAGTACCAGGTTACTGATATTTCAGCCTCATTGCTGGTGCATCTACAATGAGGGCAGACCGGCAGGCAGAGAGCGTGTACTAGAGCTCGACTATATCGGCACATCAAGTAGCTGACATATAACATGTTCAATTGTTCATCCAGACATGAAAAGAGATACAGTTGGCAACGCATGATGACATACAGAGCCAGTGGTGGATAATATCATCAGATGAAGCGGTAGGAAGATTCAGCAGCCTAGTTGTTCTCCTGCAGGTTGGGGTGGCTGGGCTGCACGCGGAAGGTGATTGGCATCTGCGCTGCAAAGTCCCTATCTGGATGGTACCTAAGCTCAAGATCCCTCATGCTCCCACTCAGGGCGACATCTTGCTGGTGCTGGATGAGAAGGAAGAAAAACAGTGACTTAGGTAAGCTTTCAACTTACAAAATTACTTCAGTAACTACCAGCTTGATGAGAGTAACTACTTCAGTAACCTACAAAATTACTGAAAACCTTTACATAACATTGTAAACTGAAAAGGCTAATTTATGTGATTGCATCAATTTTAAACAGGAGCCTGGTTTCTAGGCTCTCTCGTGATGAGTGATACTGTAGTATAAGGCAAAGAAAAATTCAGTGCTGGAAATGAGTAATGACAATCAGGAGCCAATAAGTAGTGAAACCTTCTGGTTGGTTAATCAGGTGGTATTACAGTATGACTGCTAACCTTCATTATGGATGGAAGGATATTTATGTGCTTTCAACTCATTTATTTAAGAAATTTCCATGTGTTCCTTCTAAAACATATAATTCACACTCGGAAGAGTGTTCATGCAAATATTGATGGAGACAATCATACCATTAGCTAGTAAATACTTCAAAATTTAAAGAGGCATTACAGCATAGTGGAAAACTATGGTAAATGAAACAGGATACCGAGCACCAGACTGCATGGGACACCAAACATAACAAGTGAAAATGGATACAACTTATTCAATTAAAATTTCAACAAATGAAAAGGCCATTCTGGGAGGTCACTTACCAGTTTAAAAGTGAGCAACTTGTTCTCATCTTCCAGCATCTTACCCTGCAGTCAACAAAGGAAACAGTGGATGAGGACAAGTATAAAACAGCTATCCTATGATCAAGAAGAATGCATGAACCATAATCATCTATTTAGAACTAGGTCATACATTTCTCACGAGCCTTTCCCAGTGGTCCATCTGCACCAACAAAACAAAGCAACATCAGAAACCAAAATGTTTCAATAGGAGATAATACCTATAGCGTCAAACACTACAAGACCAAAATATTGAGCAAACATATTGCCAGTTTTTCGTTCAGGTTCGTCAGCCCATTCTCAAGTGCTTTCTCAATCGCAATCAGCTCTTTGGGTTGCAGCGAGTTCAGATCTTCGCCTTTCAAGTGCCTGTACCATCACAATGGGTGATCACAATCCCCATAGACAGCCATACTGAACTTCAACGGAAAAAGAAGCAATCTATTCAAGGCCGAGGCATTTACCTGAGCTCGATCTGCATGTTATCGTTCTCTTTCTTGATTCGATCGATCTCCGCACTAAGGCTCTGAAACGTTTAATGTGCTCATCAGTGATAAATCACTCTTCTCAATTGATTCCGAAGACTTGAAAAAAATGTGGTCTTCTAGCTCTAAAAAATGTATATTCAATTGGTGTGGAGTGCGAGAACTACCTTGTGCTTCTCATCCCACAGTATCTTCCCGGAGTTGGTCTGGTACTTCTCCAATATTCTTGATAGCCTATGTCCCACCAAAATGATACACAAATACAGGGTGCTAAACGTGTCAGTTCAGCAGAAACCGAGTGATTTTAAGATACCGAAATCCATATCGAATCTAGGAAAAGAGAAGTGTAACTTGTTTAACTACAAATGAAACCGACTTTAAAATGAAAAAGAAACTAATCAAGCCAAAAACTTCAAGACCTACACAATTCCGCTCATGGTAAGTTGGTATGATACGATACGAATAGCAGCGGTAGTGGTAAAAATCCAATCTTTTACCTAGTTGCAGTGACTCTCCGCTCCATCTATCGCCCAATCCGGACACTGACAAACAGCTAAAAATCTCTCTCTCACACACACACACATTATTTTAAGGCAACTAGGTGCCTACTTACCCATATTAAGAACCATCGGATACATATATATGACTGATAATTTTTTTAGAGTTTGAATATGAAAATATTTGATACCCTTTGTATATTTATGGCAAATGAATTTTAAACTCAGTTTAAATTAATTTGATCTGCTTTTAGATTTGATACAAGTATAGAGAGTATATAACATGAAAGTAGCTTGAACTAATTAACCTAAAGTTGAATTTATTTTTTTTCAAAGTTTGACATCTTAAATGTATTTTTTTTATGGATATGTAAAAATACCCACATCTAACATCGCGAATCTCAAAACACATCAATAAATCACGATATGGGTGTTAGGCACAGGGGCGGAGCCAGGATCCAGACAAGGGGGGCGACCCGCCAAGGCGCCGGCGTCATGGGCCCTGGGCGCCGTGTGTCGGCAAAATTAAACATACACATATATAATTAAACATACGCATATATATTGTCATATAAATTCAATCATAACACATATGGCAGAATAATGTAGCATACGTATAGTAACACAAAAGAAAGGTACTTTCATTACATCTCCACAAACTTGAATTTGTTACATCTCCACTAACTTGAATTTAGCATGACGATTACCAACTAGATCATAAGATTTAATAATATTATTGGAACTAATCTTGGCTGCCAATTCCTTTTCAATATAAACTATCATGTAGCTTCGCAAAAAGCCATCTCCCATTTTAGTCTTAGTATGTGTCTTAGGCAAGTTTCACGGCTGAAAAGACTCTCTCAGTGGTCGCTGTTGATACTGGAAGAGTTATGACTAATCGTAGCAATCTATCGACCATTGGATAAATATAATTTTTACCTAATATCACTGTGATTAAGAGTGATTAAGGGGTCCTATTAATACATCTAGTGGACCATTGGGGGGCCAGGCCCCTGCCCGCCCCCCCCCCCCCCCCCCCCCCCCGCCCCTGGTTAGGCACCTAGTGCATGAAACATTTGATATACGGCAAACAGCGAAGCACAACAGCAAATCCCCCCCCCCCCCCCCCCCTTTTCTTTTGAAATTTCACCTCGAAACTAAAACACTCGCAACCATCACAAAATTAACAAAGACTAGCCAAGAAGAGAGAGAAAGGCGAAGGCACGGCACGCACGAGGTCTTTGGAGAGCAGTAGTCGTAGAGCTTGCCGCCGCTGGAGAAGATGACGGCACCGACCTCGGCGTCGCACAGCACACTGATCTCCCGCGCCTTCTTGAGGATCCCGTTCCTGCGCTTTGAGAAGGTCACCTGGCGGTTGGTGGAGTTCTCGATCCTCTTGATCTCGATCTTCCCGCGCCCCATCCCTCCTTCTCCTCCTTCCTCCAGCTAGCGACGCACAAGATCGGGCTCGCTTCGATTCTCCTTGCGATCTTGAGGAGGCTGGAGCCGCTTGGTTGGTGTCGGTGTGGTGTTGTTGGGAGAGGCGGTGGTGGGTGGGGAGTAAAGGAGGGCGCCATGGGAGGAAGAGGAATGGTGATGAGGGTGCTTTCGGGTTAGCTCAGAGGGGGGAGCCGGAAACGGCAAGTGCTCTGTTTGCTTTGCTTGGCTTCCGCTGGCTTGCTTCGATATCCGATTTGATTTGAGTGCTAGAGGCCTAAAGGCAGGGAGAATGGTCTTGATTTGATTAATGACGTTTTCGGTACTACTTTGTGTTGTGTCTTGTCTACGCTGCTGGTACTCCAGTCCTAATTGGGTAGGTGGTAGATGAAACAACCAAAATTTTTGCAAAATCAAAATTTGTATTGAATTGCTTTGGATTTGAGCTCCATCTCCTCCCTAGCTCTAATCTACACCAATCTCAAAGCAAAAACCCTCCACTAATCCAGTCATCACGGCGTTATCACGGCAAAAACGGATTTTTCCTCCCGCGGTTACTGTAGCTGGCCCGAAAAATCGCCGCCGCCTCTGATTTTTGCCCCGCCGCCGACCTCCCGCGCCTTCTCGCGCCTGCACGCCGCTGCCAGCTCCTGCCCCCTCTGTCAGATGCCGTACCCCCGCCTTAAATGCGCCCCGACCGGCCGCGAGCCGTGGCAAAGCCGCCGCCGTCCGTGCACGCCTGCTTTTGCCCCCTTCGCGCCCCTTCCTCTCACGGCCGACGCCTGCAGCCTCTGACACATTTGACCGCCGCCTCGTACCTCCCTGGCCAGCTGCACCCACCCGGAAGCCCTCGAGCTGCCCCGACCTCTCCCGAAGCCACGGCCGCCGCTCGGATATTTTCCCCTCCCGGTGAACCGCCATGCCGGGCCTATTTAAAGCCCGCCCGACCCCCTCAATTGAAGCATCACACTCTCCTGAAGCTCTCCAAGCAGCCCCAAGCTCCCCCTCTCGCCCGATTGCCGGTAATGGCCAAAACCCCCAAATTCATGCCCTAATCCAATGTCCGACCTCCGGCCCTCTCCTTTCCAATCCCCTTCGCCTACAGCACCCCTAGGGCCGTAGAAACACCCCTCAACCCTCCCCTTGAGCCCTTGACCCCTCTTCTTCCCCAGCACCGTGAGCCTCCTCACTCCCAAAACCGGCCACCGTGGCCAGCCCAGCCTGAGCCTTCTAAGCTTCGGCCAACTCCCCTCCCATCCTCCCTAGGCCTCACTGATGCCCTAGGACCAGCCCAATCGCCTCAAGAATCTCCCAGCCGCCCTAGCTTTCAAAAATGACCGTGGAAGGGATGGCCTCGCCGCCGGCGAACGCCGCATCCGCCGGGCCCTCAACCACCAAAAACGGACTCCCCTCACTCCCAGGAACCCCGTCCATACCCTCGGTCCGCGTCGCAAGTCACCGGAGCTCCGCCGCCACTTGCCGCCCATTTCCTCTGCTCCTCTGCGCGCGCGGGAACGCGAGGAGGAAGAAGAACAGTGCCCCAGGCACTGTTCATCCGACCCCGCCGCCCCGACTTGGCTGGGCCAAGCCAGCCGACCGCGCCCGACCGCGTCGCCCCCGCACCCGCCGCGCCAAGCGCGCCCGCTCGCGTCGCCCGCCCGTGTCCGACCCGAGCCGCCACGCCGCGTCCCCGCCAGGCCCGCTCGCCCGCGCCTGACCGCGCCGCTCGCCCGAGCCCGTTGCAGCCGACCGAGTCGGAGGCAAGGTGGCTGCGCCGAGTCCGCTAGCCGCGTCGGGTCCGAGCCAGAGCAACAGTAAACGACCGAGTCCAATGAACAGTGCTAGCCCAAAACCCAAAAATACAAGTTTATACTCCCCAGATCCGTTTCGAGCCCGCCAACCCAAATCCAAGGCCCATTTCCCCATATAGCCCTCCTACAACCCAGTATCCTCAATTTAATGGAGTTCTTCGGATTTTCTTTATTCTTTTAATTTCTTTATTACTGGCTCATTCCTTCGGGCATGGAATTGATTTATTTTAATTGTTTTACGCTAGCTTCCGGGATCGGGGTTTTGCAAGACCAGGAGGGAGAAGCTCAAGTCCAGGCCCAGCCCGTCGAAGATTACGAACTAACCGAAATAGTAAATCCGCAAGGCAAGTCACACATACTTTGATCATATTGAACATACATTTCCGCTATTTATTTATTTACTTGTACTTTCATTATGCTATTTGCGCAATATTATTTGATGTACAATAAATGCTTAGAATGACATGATACTAGTTATGTCCTACCACCTGAAAAAGCTCAGTCTAATTTGATGGCCATATTCACCTTGACAAGACATAGTAATATTGAATATATCAATAATATGTAATCATGGTAGTCTAGAGAATTGATATCTTCTGTTGCTAAAAGAAGTGGTACTTATTTGGGAAGTGGCTCTATGGTAAGCGAGGATCGCTGGATCCTGTGACCTGGGGCGAAGGCAAATGTTACAAATCAATGGGAGTGTCAAATCACTGGACAGATTTGTAGAAGGGAATTTGCCACCGGTGAAAATACAAGGACTAGACCCTTATGCTGAGTAAAGAACATAGTTGTCGCCCAACCACAAGTGTTGATACGTCAAACCTGGTCTAGTAACTGCTCAAATTCAATTGAACCTCTACGAACGCCGGGTGGAGGCAAAGTGTGAGTACATACGGAAGGGAGTTAAGGGAGGGCCGTATGGAAGTTGGCACAGGTATCGTTTTTACTATTGTTCTGATTATCGGGTGTCCACACAATAGTAGGCTGAGGTAAGTCAGAGGTTACGGCTTGGGCTTGTTGAGGAAGTCTACTAGGTAGAGACTATATAAAGAATTGAGCAGTGAACAACCTTGTTTTGTCAATTCAGTCATGAGGATTGAGGAATCTTGTGGGTAAAGCAGGGCAGCTCTGCAGAGTCATAAAATAATGGTATTCGAATACGCCGTGCTTCCGGTAAATGAAGCTGTGTTTAATGGGTGAATCCAATAACAAGGCATAAGTAGATTTGGAAAGGATTTGGTGATGTTGGTGGTTTGATAATTGAACTTTGAAAACCCCCTGAAGTTCATAGAAAGCTATGATTTTATGTTCAAAATCTGTTTACAACTAAAACTGCATCCACATAAAATAATGAACATTTCCCCATCACTTGATGTACCTTACATGTAGTTAATGGTAGCCTCCGTGTGACTTGTTGAGTACGGTTGGTTGTACTCATGCTTGCAAAAATCATTACCAGATAATGCTTAATAAGAAGGTGAAGGAGTTTTCCGAAGACGACGCAGAATTCTACGAAATAGACGACGCTGAGTGTTAGGGTTTATTCTACACTCAGGCCTGCCTGTGGAGTTTCTTTTGGTAATGTATCTTTGGGCTGCACGCCTTTATGTAAAACTTAGCTGTAAGCTTTACTTTTGTAATAAAGTTTGATTTTATGTTTAAGCATGCTTTGGCAATGGTACACATTCTTCTACAGTACTCGCAGCTGAACAATTCTGTGCAGTTGCGAGGTTAACCTACGCTCCCAGAAATGGGGGTTGTTACAGTAGACCTTCGATTATGAAAACCGGGGTGTGAGAAAAGTGTGGACTTTACATGAATTTTACACGAAATTGATAAATTCCACAAAGTGAAATTTTGACTAACTTTAGATACGTATGGAATCAGGGGCGGACCTACAGTAAAAATAGTGATACATATTATCAAATTTGATCTTAAATCGTATAATAAACATAAAAAATTCTCTTACACATATATCAACCGAAACATATATGTACATACCGCTAAAGAAATAAAATTGGAAACAAATATCCATAATTAGTAGTTGATGCCAGTTCACTGTACATGCATATTGCAAAAAATGGTACTTTATGCCAAACCATGCTACAAGATGTATCATGTTGCTGTTGTGCCAAATACACCAGCTAGAAGCCCAACCGTGTTAGAACGACCAAGCAGTACACCCTACAAGCTAGGAGTAGGCAATCAACGTTTAGCACCATATGAACTCAGTTAAAACTGCATGTTTCAGAACTTTTCACACAAAATAACACCAAAACTCTTTAAGACTGCGTCATCTGATGAAATGTTGTGCTATAGAGAAAAATGATTACAGCGTATGGAGGACAAATATCTTGATGATTTGAGTATAGACCAGACTGTGAGAATTCATCAGTTCCCTGAGATCCAAAGAAGGTAACACATTATAATTTTTTAAAAGGAAAACACATTGTGCTTCAAATACCACAATAACCTTTAAAATGGTCATTTGGTGCTCTTTGAAAAAAAAAATGGCAATCAATAAGAAGCCAAATGGACAATTATCTGGCTACAAGCCATGCACAACACTGCCATTGCAAGTGAATCGATATGGCTCAGTTGAGTAAGAAAAATATATGGGTCCTAAGAAAAAATGCGGGCCCTAAGACTCCAATTGACATGATCTACAAGAGGTGGACGTACACAGGACACGATAGAAAAGAACACGCGTCACTCAACTAGATAGGTTTTGATATGAATTAATGTTAGCTTATCAGTTCTCACGCTCCAACACTGTAGAGATTTATTATGCCTTTGTACAACTTGACACAAACAATTAAACTTTGCAACAAAGTTTCCAAAAATACAGAAATTAAATTTCCACTTAAAACTCATTGTCGTTTTTAAAACTGAATTACATATATCAAATGATAATAAGAATATGCATGTTATCAGTTAAAGCTTCCTTCAGTTTTCAGGAAGGAAAACATAGTTGGGTGATATGCTCCAATGCAATGGAAATATAATTAAACAGGACCATATGAGCCAAGTAAGCAATTCAAGTAACAATGGTGTATAGCTGAATGCCCGTGCTTTGCTACGGATAAAAAAATTATATTATTATCCCAGCACGTCGAGCCACTATACTGCTTCACACCGTACTTCGCTAGGTTCCGCATAGTTCATCCACATGCTGTACTTAGCCAATATCGTGCCCTCAGCTCCACCACTACATACGGACAGGCCCCGCTATGGCAAGCGTCCCTGCGCATTGCTGCAGGAATACATGCTATGGAAAAAAGATTCACTAAACAACACTAAAGAAAGATGGTAGTCAATGGAAGAGTCTTTCCGATCTAAATGCCTATGGTAAATAATATGAAGCATATATTGTAAAGTACTTTAGGTTTCTGTAATGTGCAGTGCTGGGCTATGCATCTAGAATCGGCCCTGATCAATATGGCTTCAGCTTCTGGTTTCAGCTTATTTTTGCACTATTCATAAATTTGTCTTTTTCTGAACTTTTGGCTTTTTTTTGAGTTTTTTACCGGTTCTTTTTTTCCTCGTATTTGTTTACATTATACGTGATGGGCTAATATGTTTTTTCTATTTTTAATTTTTTTTAAAATTTAATTATGGTAAATAAGCCTCTGTCAGCTACAGTGCTTTTTTCAGCCAGCTACAGTGTTTTCAGCCATAAGCCATGAGGCTTTCAGCCGAACCGATCACCACCAGAGTTGTGAACGCTGGGAAAAAAGATCAGTATATATGCGAACTGATGGCCCTCACATAAGTGAATGTTAGTAAAATTGTTCTAGTGTACAGTGAAACCAAATCTTTACGGCATGCCATGAGCT
This sequence comes from Dendrocalamus latiflorus, assembly GCA_017311315.1. Classification (NCBI taxonomy): domain Eukaryota; kingdom Viridiplantae; phylum Streptophyta; class Magnoliopsida; order Poales; family Poaceae; genus Dendrocalamus; species Dendrocalamus latiflorus. The sequence continues at coordinate 12,347,985 of CM029647.1, read as the reverse complement.
CAAAAAGCAATGTTATAGAACAGACCAATATATTGCTAGTTAGTGTGGGTAGAAAATAAAATAGGTGAAGACCAAGGTAATTAACTTTTGGATTTATCAGTAGCTCTATTTCAGACCACTGCACATTAGTTAAGAGACGACGTTATTATATGTAATCTAACTTGTAGTAGCATTTTCTGAGGTCATTAGAAGAGAAAAGGCTAGCTTTTACATAAATGTAAGGTTGTTAGTTTGAAGATTGAGAGGGTCGAACAAAGGTTAAAAAATCAGCATAACTTGTCTACTACACATATATATGGCTGTAAAGAGATCAAATGAAGTTACCACCATATTTGATTTTGCTAAGAACTACAATGAAAATCTCTTTGTAGTACTTTCCACACTTCCTTTTATCACATAAAAATTTTAACCGTAAAAATCTATGAGGACACCTAATTTCTCATAAGTCATATAACCTAATTATTTTAGAGTCATAATATGGGAAAAAAACGTTATATTTGAACATAGAAATCTGAGATAGGGCGGCGCGATGAATCTCTTGCAGTTGTACGCATACAACTGGTGATTAATATGTCAGCTAATGACTGTGAATGGAAAAGGACCTTAGCCTGGTGTATCTTCCGCTTCAATAGATTATAATATGCTAAATATACAGATTAACATCATCTGTCTTGCGAGAAGCAACTTTCTTTTCTTTAGAAAGCTCAGCGACAAAAGCACACATCTGACAATAAGTCATGATGTGATTACATCATTGAAGTGAAAATTTTCTCAATCAATACTGCATGCGCATCTTCGTGCCATAATAAAGGGAAAAAACAATCCTGTAAGGTAAATGGCACCAATCACAATCAGTCTCTGTTAAGTATAAACAAATCACTCTCTGTTAAGTATATGTAGAACATTAAAGACAAAACAAAGATGTTTTCTAAAGCTAATTTGTGACGTGCTAAGGAATAGGAAAACAAAATAGGAGATCTGAATCTAACTTACATACATTAAGTCCTGAGTGTAGGATCTACCAGCAAAAGGGAACATAACACACATATCAACCCATATGTTTCAAGAAAAACATACAAATCAACCCTTACCAGGTGGCCGAACAATTGGAGGCATGCCAAGCACGTTTACAGAATGAGGTGTAAGGACTAATCAGTGAACAATTAGTCATTTGATCAAAATAAAGAACAAATCTAACAAATATGTAGCAAAGGGAATTGAAGTGACAGGCTGTCAGATGGGGGGAAGTTACATGTCCCTGGTTTGGGCGGATGGTTCATCGGCAACAAGAGCAGCAACATCGTTAACGGCCTGTTGCAACGTCGTCAACGGCAGGATGTTGAGGTTCACTGGAAGAAGTCGTTGACATCGGAATCGGCCGGAATTGTCCGGAGTAATCGCTTAAAATTTCTGAAACCTAGGAGACATTCGAAAGTGAGGATCATCTAAATGTACCTGCATATAGTATTATAGGATTGGTGTAAAGAATATCAGTGTACAAAGCAACCGAAAAATTCGCACCACAATGGAACAAATGTACTACAAATTCTGTAAACAAACACAATTAAAATCAGTTCTACAAAAAGTCAAAGGGAGATGCATGCAGCCATGAGCTAGAAATTGTGAACACATATGAAGAGAGAGAGAGAGAGGCCAGTGGTCTGCCTGACTTGCACGGAATGAAGCCGCTGGCGTTGGAATCGACCGGCGCCGTAGCTCAGCACGCCTAATTGTGGCGGACAATGAGGCCCTGTTTGGAATGCGGGAATTTTTCCCGATTCCTGCGGGAATTGAACTGTTTCCTGCAAAATTCCTGTGAAATTCCTCTGTTCCAAACAGGCCCTGATTGGGAAAGGAGCACTGGAGGGTGTTTAAAGCCATATTCGACTGCTCGTCTGCCAGCGTCGGTTTCCTATGGAGTGCGGAGGAGGAGAAGAGCATGGGGGAGGTGAAGAGCGTTGGGGAAATGCAATGCGACGCTGCGTGGAGGAGGGAAAGGTTGCTCAGAACAGGACTATTGGGCTCTAGAGTGACTTGATGCGGTGGAGGAAGGGGGAGGCGGCGCGGAGCAGTTCAGGCGCAAGGAGGGTGAGGCGCATGACGAAATGCGCGGGGAGTGTGGAGGCAAAGAGTCGGAGTGGACGGGACACACCGCACATGTAAATCATTTTAAGGAGGAAGAGCCAGGGAAAAAACGTATTACTTATCAACTCTTTTTTTAAAGTAGTAGAAATATACTTACTAATTTATTTATGGGAATTAACCAAGGCAAGACATGCTGGTGGTGACGGGGATCTCACTAGAGAACCTGATGTGCTTGATGGATACTGGCCTTTGACCAAAAAAAAAACAATTGGCTTGGTTAATCGGTTGTGGGCCATGGGCTTGGGGTGGGCGGTAGAGGCTATGCGCATAGAATTCTCGATTGGTCCCTCTAAAGAGGACCGAACTTTGCTTGATCAGGCAAGCTTTGCTGTTCTGTGAGGGGTTTATCCGGATTTGATCCCATGTTCGACCCCAGCGCCCCATCTTATACACGCGATTTAGTGGGAAAGCTTATTCTGTGAGGTATTTGATAAAAGGATAAGTATATATATCACTCTAAACTTTGTTTGAAAGTCCGTCTATTATCCGAACTATTGAAAAAGATTTTTGACCTCCTCAAACTTTGTAATGCGGTTCAAATAACATTCTGATTCGGTTTTGTATGGTGGTATTATCCGCGTGGTACGATGAGTTGGCAATTTCCCATGTAAGATGACACATCAAGCAAGTTGAGTCAAATGACATGTGGGGCGCACAATGACTTCTCCCTCACCGAGCTCCCAATCATACTTCCATAGCTACCGTCCCTTGTAGTTCCCTTCCTCTCTATTTTGATTTGGGAGAAAAGACCTTGTGAGTACCATCTGTCATTGATCTAAATTAGACCTGCGTGTTGTCCCATGTGGTAAAATCATCTAAAATTGGGTTAGAGTGTTATTTGAATTGGATTACAAAGTTCGAAATTAAATGCCTAGTTTTATAGCTTGGAGTATTAGATGAATTTTCGAGTAAAATTTAAGATGTTATATATACTCGTCTAATTAGCCAGCCACCAGGCGATAGGCCGCCTAATTACCTGTCTAATTTTTTTCGGTTTAGTATTTGTTTGAATTTTTAAATATACCAAATGACCTCAAAAAATTACAAAAATTATGTACAGTCTTCAAACATAACGTTCCTCACAGGGTAATTTTTGGGGAACTTTATCCATGACGAATGTTCCTAAAAAATTCATACAGTTTTGATGTTTTTATATGTTTTTACATATAGCAAACGAGTTCCAAAAATTACAAATTTTTTTTGTTAAGTGTCCCGATATAGTAGTAGTTATTATGTAATTTTTTGAAAATTTTATACGGTCCAAATTAGCTGGATTAAGGTAACATCAATTTAGTCCAGTTAATTTGGACCGTATAAAATTCTCAAAAAAAATTACATAATAACTATTACTATATCAGAACGCTTAACAAAATTTTTTGTAATATTTGAAACTCGTTTGTTATATGTAAAAACATATAAAAATATCTAAATTGTATGAATTTTTGAGGAACATTCGTCATGGATAAAATTCCCCAAAAATTACACTGTAAGAAACGTTGTGTCCGAAGGTTGTACATAAATTTTGCAATTTTTTTAAGGTCGTTTGATATATTTAAAAATTCAAACAAACACTAAACCGAAAAAATTCGGCCGGCCTAATTACCTGCCGCCTGGTGGCTGGGCGACAGGCGGCCTGTCGCTTGGTGGCTGGGCGGCATGCGCCTGCCGCCGGCAACAGCACCACACGCCGCCTGGTTTGCTGGCGGCAAAAATGACATTTTTGTCAATATGTCTATTTCTGTAAATACGATATGAATAGTGCCAAAACTGGCTTATCCTGTTGTGATGTGCGTTGTCGCCTCGCGGGCAATATCGTCCAGTCTGTTGGCGGCAAAAATGATATTTTTATAAATACGTCATGTAGTATGCTATTTATGTAAATATGATATGAATAGTATCAAAACTGGCTTAACGTGTGTGATGTGTGGGTGATGTGTGTGTGCGTGCGTGCTCCGTGTAGTTGAAAAAAGACGGGTCCCTCCGAATTCCGGAATCTGCACTCCACCGCACCCCGCCCCGCCGTTCCGCGTTCCCATCCCGCGCGGCCCGCCGCGTCCTCTCCGACCAAAACCGAGGGCGTACTCGTTTCCTTGCTCCTCCCAGACTCCCACCTCCTCCACTCCCCAACCCAGCCCTCCAAAACCCTAGCTCCCGCCCCTCGATCTAATGCTGTGACCTCCCAATTCCCCCCTCCTCGCCATGGAAGACCCCGTGGCTGTGCCCTCCTCCGCCTCCGCCCCCGCCGCCGCAGCAGCTAGGGTTACGGCTGCCGCGCCCTCCGTCGCCGTGGCGCAGCCCCCTCTCGCTCCGCAGCTGGTGCCTGCCGCCCCGACGGTGGGAGCGGCGGCTCCGGAAGCCGCTGCGGCGTGCCTGAGGCAGGTGTTCTCCGTGGAGCTCCGGCCCGGGGAGACCACCATCGTGTCGTGGAAGAAGCTGCTGAAGGAGGCCGGCCACGCTGCCACCTCCCCGCCTCCACCACCGGTGGCGGCGGCGGGGACTGCCGAGCCGACGTTTGCTGCACACCCGGGACCACCCTGTGCGGTAAGCAGCACTCTTGCTGATGTTGTTGTCTGTTGGTTACCTGTTGTAATTTGTGCGCTGCTTAGGTTCTCTTTGCGAGTAGATGGAAAATTAGAACTAGAAGGATTCGGAAGGATTCGCTGATGCCTTAATGTTACATCCGGAATTGGAAAAGTGTCCCTTTTGAGCTTCTAATAGGAAATTAGCTTTGTTAGGGTCAGGGTACAGGGCATAAAAGCTATGACGATTTACGTCTCAAGAGGTGCAGTAATCTGTTCAGCGTGATTTTTATGATGACAATGATACATTCTTAGTCAATAGGCAGTATCTGATTTATGAACAGGTGGCTGTGTTTATCCCTGGTTGGATACTGGTGTTCTCAATTCATATTTTGCTATGGAATTGGTTGTAAACTTGTAATGTCTCTTTCTGGTACCCTGGGATTAACCTTCTGTTCGAAACTAATGACTAGCTCTTACTGACCAAAAACGTTTAAGGATGCTGTTCTAGAAGCAAGCTGTGCCATACCTCAGTGACATTTCCTCCTGTCTTTGTAATTTATGGTAGTTGTTTATGCTACAATCTTATCATTCCCATAGGCTGTGCTCTTAGTCAAACCTTTTGTTTTTGCATATAGAGCGCATTGAATATGTGTGTGCTGGACATTCGAGAAGTGCTGTATTTAACATTGAGTCTTATCATATTATTTGAATCAGGCACACCCTGCAGAAAATGACCCACAGGATCCGGCGCAGCCAAATCGGTTCAGTGCAGTTATTGAGAAAATCGAGCGCCTTTACATGGTAACAATTGCATGATATTGTTTGGCTCCATATACACCATGCATTGAGTTTTGACTCCGTATTCAAATTGCCAGGGTAAACACAGCAGCGATGAAGAAGATCTTGATGATGTACCAGATGATGATCAATATGACACTGAGGATTCTTTTATTGATGATGCTGAATTGGTTAGTTGTTCGTCTTTTTTGAGTCTGATCTTGTACATATTGCACTGTGGGAACAATTGTATGGTTCTGTTACTTCTGGATCTTTTCTGATCTCATTTCTGTGCACTGTGCTAGTTAAATGTTTACCATGGTACTTGTTGTGTATGTTGTAGTGTGATGATGCAGACTGCATGAAATAATATGCTAATATAAACTATTGGTTTACTGTCAGTCCACTCCATTTTTACTACCAATCTGCACCCCATTTTTCTTCTCTGTTCTGCCTGTCTGAACTTTGGGTTTGCTGCTAAGAGAATTTCGTTTTCCATAGTTTGATATGACATGGCCGCTTCAGCAGTACAAACAGTTGGTTCTTTGTCTACACATAATGTGACTTATATGTCTGGAAAAGATGGCACTCAAATATTCTCAGCATGTTAGATAACGCTTTTGTCTAATTACTTACACTGACTAAGTTTACGTGCAAGGCATGGTGCCAGTTTATACGTGTAAATGTAATAGCATGCCTAAAAGAATTTATCCATGTGAGGTGACATGCTGAAACATTTTTCTGCATTACTAAGTCGTTATATGCATTGATAATGGATTATCATTGGTGATTGCTTTCATGTTGTCTTTGCAGGATGAGTATTTTGAAGTTGATAATTTGACGACTAAGCACAATGGGTATTTTGTGAACAAAGGGAAGTTGGAACAGATGTAAGGTTCCTCAAAACTCTGTACTTTGAAGTCAATTGATATGCAAAATTCATGCTCTATTTTTATTTGCTAATGCTGGTAGAGAACATCCTGCCATGCCATCCTAATGGACGTTTAATTTCTTTAGTATGATATCTTGTTGGATGCATAGGGGTCACCTTCTTGATTAACCAAACCTTTAGAAACCATGGCCCTGGGAGCACTTGTGGCTAGTTTTGACTTTTGAGCTATTCACTATACAAATTTGTGCCAGTTGACATAAAAAAACACAGCATGCCATAATTGTGGCATGTAAGGACAAGCTTATAATAATGAAAGCTACATATCAAACTAAAAGCAACACATGATTGTGCACATGTAGTCATATATGTCAGCATGGATGATTTGTGCCAATTTAATCAAAGCAACGATCAAAATAACAGCAACACATTTTTACTTGTGCAAATGCATTACATATATGGTATCATGGATGATATACATCAATGTGACCTTTTGCAGTGAACCTGGTACATCAACAAATGTTGCCCCAAAGAAAAGGAGAAGAAAAGACTCCTCAAGTGCCTATATTGGAAACAATCAGGGTGCTCCAGGTGATTATTTGAGCATCAGCAACATGCCTGAAAAAATCTCTGCAAGAGGTGCTGCACATCTTGGGAAGAAATTAGCTAGTAGCAACTTAGGTTCTTATGGTGAATATTATCATGAAGACAACAGAGTGGTGAAGAATAAAACCAGTGCCCCTGGAGGAGTTCCAAAACGGAAATCCACTGATTTTGCCATGGGTGTTGATACTGCAGCACATACAAGGACATATAGTAAGGATGTGTCATATTGTCCTTCAGAGCTAAAAGACTTGGAAAAGCATAAAGCTGCAGCACTCCAGCCTACTGATTTTGCTCATAAGTCAAGAACTGGTGATACATATGACTATGCTTATTCAGCATACAGAGATAAGGATACTTCAATGCAACTTGATTTCCAACAAAAAAGGGCTTATAGTGGAGAAAATCAAGATCCATCAAACAAAATACATCATAAAGAGAAACATGGAATGAGTGAATTCCCTGGCATGGCTAGGACTGGTACTGTTTATTCTACACAAGCAATGGTAAGAATTCTGTTCTGTTAGTCATATCAGTGAACACATTTACACAAAAGATAACCATCAAACCACTCCCACAGACTAGATATGGCTGTATTACCATCAAACCACTCCCACAGACTAGATATAGTTGTATTGTATGTTTAGAGACATGCATGCTAACTCACATTTTGTATTTATTTTTCAGCACCCAATCACTGCTAGGGAGGGTTCAGGTACCAAACCTAAAGGCACTAGGCTTGAGCGAGCCATTCGGGATCTCCAAAAGATTGTTGCTGAATGTGAGTATTACATAGCATTCCCCTTCTATACCGGAGTCTTTCTGTTGACCATGGAGTAGTGCTGGAAGTAATTTCAGATACTGGAATTTCTCCTTGCAGACAGGCCACCAGCTATTGATATTAATGAGGTAGACCCAAATGGTCAGGCAGCAGTTAAAAGACGGTTGCCTCAAGAAGTAAAACAAAAGCTTGCCAAGGTTGCAAGGCTATCGGTATGTAGTAAAACAATCAAATTTACTTGTGATTCAAGTGTATCTGAAATTCTGAATCTCATATGCCATGTGATTTCTTATGTGTATATGTTCTTGACTAGTGAATAGACATCATGTGAGTCCAGAATTTATTCAACCTTGTGTCTTTGAAAACTAATGGTTGTATACCGAACATATATATGAACCTGTCTTATGCAGTTTTGCTTTCTCTGAAGTTATATTTAACAGGGGGGCCTTAGTGGCAATTCTTCAAAATTCTTGTGATACTGCTATTGATTATTTCAATATGGCGTTAGTGGGATATTAGTTCGTTGGTACTAATTGCTAGTACTTTCAGTTTGTATATCAAACTTTAAACTATCAGAACCCTTTTGACTGCTCACATTGATGAACTTTTAGCCTGTGCCGCCTGACTATAAACGGAACAGTAATCGCTGGCTGTTCGTAATGCTGTCGATTTCTGCAGGCAAATCAGGGAAAGATCCAAGAACATGAGTTGACTGATCGCCTCATGGGCATAGTTGGACATCTTGTGCAGCGTAGGACACTGAAGGTCAGTAATGGAAGTAAACAAACATGTCCTTGGCACCTGACTTTTTGGTAGAGTTGGACCTGATTGATTGCATCTATCTATTGGACTGATTGCTTTTGTACATTTCAAATTTGAAAAAAAGGTTACTTGCTCTGTTCTAAAATATATGTTATTTTGGAAACTGACATGATCTCCAATAAGTAACATCAACCATCAATTTTATAGTAATATCATAATATGATAGCAAAAATCACAACATATTATATTATGGAAGTGCTTTTCATGACGAAACTAATGTTACCTTTTCACTTCACACGATCAATTTAAATAGTTTTGTATGTATTAGTAGTTAAAGTTTGAAAATTTTGATTTCACACAATCTAAAACGTCATGTATTTTTGGACATAAGGGCATATGGCAACTGATTTTAGTAGTACATTTCAATTTGGTATTTCTCATCAAATTAGATAGAGTATAATTAGGATGAGAAAAAACTTTTTCAAGCACACCTGCACAAGTCCCATACTATATTTATCTTTAACACTTATTTGACCTTGTGAAAGTTTATGGTAATCTGAGAAACCAAGCCACAATTTAACTATGGGAGATCCTTTCAAACACTACAACTACCACCACCATGAGGTCAATATAATATATTGGCAAAAAAGAAGAACAACTGAGCAACAAATCTACTGTTTTGATGCATCTGCAGTTAAAAAAATCTGAGATGCTGCTAGCTAGAGTTTCTTATTGTCCATTAATTTGTAGTTTCTAAGTAATATTTATGTTGATATTCTATGTGGTGTACTGATCCTGTAGAGTGACCCAAGGACTTCACTCAAACTACGTGCCCATGACAATATCACTCCTTTGTGCATCACTTGTCCCCGTCTCTTAACTCATGTTATTTTCAACAGAGAAACATGAAAGAAATGGTAGAATCGGGTCTTTCTGCTAAACAAGAGAAGGCCGATAGATTCCAGCGTGTAAAAATGGAGATCAATGAAATGATCAAGGCACGCGTGGCTGCCAAGGCCAAGGTAAAGAACTAAAGATATCTGTGTAACAAGTATGCAATTTCCGTCTATCTTATTGAAGTTAGCATTCCTATTTTTTACTTTTAATGTTACATGTTCTGTTATCTATGTGCTACCAGGTCAATGAACAACAGGATGGTTCAGCTGATGATTTTCAGGTTGTCAATGATGAAAAAAGAGATTTAAAAGGAAAGTCTGTAATGGATACTGTATTGGAGGACAGGATATGTGATCTGTATGATCTTTATGTTGAGGTACAAACCTGTAAATATATGACCATTTTGAAGTTCGGACAATTTGCAATCTTGATGAGCATTTTTTTTGTCTATTTATTAGGTTTATCATTTGGGTTAGTGAAAGTAAATATATGGGTACATTTGACTTTTGTTTATACCATATCATTTTTTATCAGTGAAACAAGTAGCAGAATTGCTTTAGAACAAAAGCAGGTTGATTGAGATCCTAGCTTCGTTCCTCCTTTAACATGTTGGCTTAGTTGATAAATGTCTGGCTGCATGCTTGTCAGGGTATGGATGAAGACAAGGGCCCTCAAAGCAGGAAGTTATATGTAGAGGTACTAGCCCTGAACCTTAATTTTTTCCCTCATTTTCCTTTCTTTTTAAAAGATTCTTGGGCATCTGAATTGATGAAGTAATCATGCTTGATTCTTTAAATCATCTGTTTAAAAGGACCATTGCGATGTTTGTTATCGAACTGATTATATTTAATATTACTTTTTGTATGCATAGGAGATTTCTTTGCCTTAGTCTCCCTTTCACATTGTGCTTCAAAACTTGTCCCTTCAATTTTGGAAATCTTTGTCATTACTCATTAGCATTTGTGCCTTTTCTTGTAGTGCTTTCTTTTGGCAAAAAGCAAGGTCAAACTGCCGTTTTCCTTGATGTAGCAAACAAATACAAATTTGGCTACTCAAAAGAAATGCACTTTTGTTTTTCGCTTGATAGATTGATAGTGTCTAAAGCTGAATGTAACACCCCTTCTACTTGCTCTTTCAATTTGTATCACGGGGCTGGTACTCTTGGTCTTATGTCGAAGACAGATGAGCAATCCAGAGTTGTCAAATAATGCCTTTAACTGCTTTTAGATGTAAATTTTAAATTGTTGTATACAAAGTCAATAGTTATGTGAATTGTGGATCATGATTTGTGAAGTGGGATTTCAATTTAGTTGTTTTGAGTAACAGAGTAAGTGATGCTTGTGATGGAGCTATTATTGTAGGTGCACCATTTATCTCGTGGGTAATCTGCATTTATCTTTAGTATGCTTATATAATTTCATTTTTTGGCACCAGCTTGCAGAGTTATGGCCACAAGGGCACATGGATAATGTTGGAATCAAAGATGCCATATACAGATCGAGGGAGCGAAGGAGATCATTATACAACCAGCAGAAGGTCATCATTATACACGTCCTTTTTCCTTTAAATATACATGGGTAGAATTAAAAGTTAATGCAGAAGCAGCATAATGATGCACGGCTATAGATTAAAGGTATCCCGTGATAGTATGAAACCTGCTATCTTAACAATTATCACATTTCAATTGAATAGTTCATGTAACTTTTGCTGAAAAACTCATTTTGTGATGTAACCCCATTATAGATGCTGTTCTTCAAAGTAAAGTGCACATGATGTAGCACTATTCTTTCCTTTTCAATTAAACCAGGTTCGCAATGAGGAGAGAATTAAGAGGAAAAGGCTGGCTGCAGCAGCTAAACAGCAAGATGGCTACCCTGTTGTAATGCAAAGTGCACTGGCCCCGCAAGTCGCACAACCACCCATAACAAACCCTAGTACCGCATACCCTGTGACGGACTATGGACAGAACCAGGGATCAAAAAGTTTTGAAAGGGTTCGTGAAATAAGTACCAGTGCAGTCCCTGATGACAGCAACAGAAATGCTGGCGAGATGAAGAAGAAGAAAAGAAAGTCAGAATCTGATCTTGTAGATACACAAGCTAACCCACTGAAGGATCCCTCGCAACATGGTAGTGAGAACCAAAAGCCTCCGAAGCATGCAGATGAGGCAAGTGCTAGTAGCCTGCCCTCCAAGGCAGCTGTACCCGTGCCTGGTCTCCCTAGCTATGACCAACAACCTAGCTGATTATTTTCGGTGTGACATTGGAAAATTTTATTCACCTCATAGGCCCTTGCCAGATGCTGTAACAAATATCCTAGTGGAGAGGATAGCATTGGTCATTTGTAATTTTTCCTGATTGCATAGTTACTTTCCGCTCCTAATATCGGTTGTATAGTATGTGTTCGTCCTGTTTCTGGTCGTTGAGACTTGTTTATTCAGTGTGTGAATGTCATAGAATTGCCCTACCACCGCCAGTGATTTCTCTCTCCTGCCCATGTGTGGAAGTCAGTTTGGTCACGCTCCAGAGAAGAAGCTTCACTTGGCAGCAAGGATCAGATTGCCTGCGTCGGCAGCTGGGTGCTTTTGTCAAGGAAGTGCGCACCCGCGTGGCAGCGGGGATGCAGCCATACGGGAAGGATGCCAGACAACTTCAGAATGCAGCGCTTTGTAGGTGTTAACCGTGCCATGCTGCGACTCGCCGGGCACAGCCAGAGACGCTTCCTTGGCGCCTCCCGTCCCGTCATCCCTTGGCCTTTTCAGCACGGCACGCGCGCGCTCGCCCAGCCGCACTAATTCGAAATCCATCCCCAACGCGGGCAAAACTCGAACGCGCACAAGCGGTGCCGCGGCCGCAGACGTCGGCGCTGGCCAGTCGCTGTGCCGTGCAATGCGATCGCCTAGAATTGATGTGGCAACAGAGAAGAGAAGGATAAATGCTGTCTTAAAATTTTCTTTAAGTATTTACCTATCATTCACTCTGATGGCTATAAAGTTATAAAGATTATGATAGAAAGCCAACACTAAATCTAGCAAATCAAAATCTTAAGAATTTAAGAGCTCAGATGGTCTGACCAGTGATTGGCGGTCGGACCGCTGGCTAAATGCCGGTCTGACCGGCCTCTAGCAGTATGACCGGAGTGGGTGCGGCCTGATCGCTTCCCTATTTCAAAAATGAAAATTTTGTCCCAAACAAATGCAACTTTTCATGTAACTCCAAAAATCCAAGTGCAAAATATATGAAATTTTATACACATCTTGCTTAAGATCTCAGAACTCATTCCATCTAAAGATCACTATAATATATGATAATTCAAATCTTTCTCAAAATCAAATAAGATTGCACCAAAATCTTTTTGGTAAGAAACTAATAAACCTACTACTAATGCAGTAGTGCTCCCCATCCCATGGCTCTCAAGCAACTTCTGTTTATAAGTGACCGTTCATGCATCCAGCCAAAAATAAAAAAAAGCTACAAGAAACGTATTCCTATCCTGTGTGTTTTAAAAGATTGGGTAAAGTCATCAAGATTTTTCAGATCCTTCTGAGTCGCGGCACTAATACATGTCAGGACAAAATATTGCATCATTCTATCAGTTATCATTGTGCTGGAACCACGGCCAAATACAGAAATCCAGTGTAGCGACAAATAATGTAAGGAATGCATCACACCTATACCAGCATTCAAATGTTTTTGAAAAACATCTGGACTGGAAACTATGTCATGTATATTCAGAAAGAAACGCACAAACAAGTATTTTTGGTAGAAAACATCCCAGGAGGTGTGCTTCATAGTGGCAAGAATAGAAGCACAACTATTTTGGGGGCCTGAAATGCAAAGAAAAGGGAGGGCAGTAAACTCTCACCAGGTATTGCCAGATTTTTGTCAGCCTCCTCCCCTCGCTGCTCTATATCCAGCATGAGATAATAAGTTCACATTTCTCTCTCTTTTTTTGTGGTTAGAATCGACGATTTCTGGTCAGGATTGGGTGCTTAGGTTGGCAATAGCAGGAGTGGTTTCGTTTCATATCTTCTTTGGATGCTTCGTTGTGTGTTACTGACAAGTTTGGTTGCTTTTGATGCGGGCTCTTGGTTTCTGGGCTGAAAGTCTGAAACATCTGTTGTGGAGTATGGATGCTGAGAAGAGCAAGGGGAAGGAAAAGCTGCATGTCAGGGAATCGCTGTCCCAGGGTTCAGTGCTAACCTACATGAGGCGCCGGTTGCCAAAGCTAGAGCCCTAGCATGCCGAGCAGCATGTATAATCTTTTCTTCTAACCAGTCAAATAGAATAAATCTAGAATATCCTTTGTTACATTTAAAAATGATAGCAGTTCTCTATGGGGTATTATTTAGTGTTCTGAGTGACTTGGACTTTGCTTATGTTAGCATTTGTAGCTTGTGGACTCGTCAAAGTCTCTATTTTGATATGGGAGATTGGGGAAGTGGCATGGAGATGGTGGATTCTTTGGACTGATTCTATACCGATGATGTGTGATTAGAAGAGTAGGATCTCCTAATAGCATGACAATGCTAGGGCATCAGTAATATGTATCTTGCAGCTGTTAGGTTGTTTTTTTTGGCTTGCAGCTGTTAGGTTGTTTTTTTTGGTAGCATATGAGTTGCCAGTATTGCCTCTCCAAGTTAGGGGATTAGAAAAATGACAGAGAGTTTGTGGGTGTAGGGTAAAAGCTCTTTGTTTAGTTGCTGATGTCTTGCCAAACTATGTTGATGAGTTAATGAGTAAATCTTGGTGATAGCGCACTCACCAAAATTCAGTTACAATGTCTTGCTCACTCAATTAGCACCTGCTGTGATTCTTTTTGATTTAGCATTATAGTGATTTAGCATTATAGTGTTGCTTGTGTTGGTGCATTCTACAAAAATTGTGTAGTTTCCCTGGTGCAATTGGTGATCACTTTTGACACACACTTTGGCTCCAACTATGACAAGGTAGTTTTTTCTATAAAAAAAAAATTACAGCGTGCCTTCTACTCACCTATTGTTTTGTTGGGGAACACATTTTTGCACCCATATAACACTTTGCTCGACCTTTTTTTTAATTGACTCCTTAGAAGCAAACTTTTGTCGTCTAGATATTTGAGTATTTATTTCATGAGCTGTTACAACCTTCTCGCCTTACTTCAATAATTGATGTTTCCTTTCATCTAAAGTTCTATTCAGAGCATTCAGTTATTATGGCTTGGTTGTTCTCGATATATTATGCCAAAATTTGTTCATGCCTGTTTTGTACATTTATTTAAGACTTTCTAATTTTGCAGAATTTACATGCTTTATGGAAAAGTAGGGATAAGGCATGGAAGCACGGCATAAAGATTGATGAAAGTAGACAACACTGGAAGTGCAGATATTGTTCAAAGACTGGGGACGGTGGCGGTTTAACTAGACTCAAGCGTCATCTTGTTGGTGATATGAAAGTAAAACGGTGCCCACATGTTCCAAAGGATGTCTCTGATGAATTAAAAAAGGACATGGACGCGAAAAGAGAGAGACAGAAGAAGCGAGCTGCACAAAAAAGGTGATAACTTGAAAAGTAGGAGCTCTTCTGATGATACAAAGGCCAAGAGGCCCAAGATGGATCCTTTACCCCCTAATTCATATATGCTGATAGGAATAGACACCTATGTTCTTGCAGAAGTCACTGACCAAACAAACACTGGTCATCGGAAGCTTGCTCACCAGGTATACAAACTGTGCACTCAGCTCTTTTCTTTCTTTGCTTCTGTTCAATTTGGCTGCAGCCAATGGCTTTTGATTGCAATGGCAAGGAAGGACTGGAAGATGCCGCGGCTGAGAGTTGAGGTGTTCGATTGGACTTTTGGCTTTGTACTTTCTGTTGAGCTGATCTGAGAAGCGTTGTAGTTGGCACTTTAGCAAGTGGACAAAGCGAAATCATTGAATTACTTTGGTTCAAAGTTGATATGCAAATTGGATTACAGATATTACAGGTGACATGTGGACATTTGTAATGTACATAGTACAATAATTAAAATTGGCAAAATGCTACCTACGTCAAGCCACCAAAGACGCTGCAATATGATCACGCAATATGTTTATATGGACAGAGTTTGCAACATTTGCACCTTGTGGTGCAATGCCTTTGCCATGAGCTGCATTTCATTCCTCTTGACCTCTTAGGTTAGTAAAATGTATGTCAGGCAAATCACTGTCTAAAATAGAGTTATGCAACACCATCGTTGCAGCAATTTTTGCCTTCTACTTTTGGACGTTGTAGCTAGAGATGTCCAATATATACTGCTTCATCTTTCACATGCCAAATATGCGCTCGACAACATTGTGAAGGGACGAGTGATGAAAGTTGAAGACCTCTTGTATCCCGGTAGGGTGATTGTCATGTTAGAATTCTGTTAGATAGTATCTCTGGTTCCAGTATGAAACTATATACGCTTTTTTGTTTGCACACCCAGAGTCTACGAGGTAGTACTTGCGACATGTCACAACAATCAAGAGCATCTAAAGAATCGAAGTCAAAACCTTAGGAATAAGATTTCATGATATTGCTATAGCTGGTCCCTAGATGGATGGAATATGATCCTCATGAGGCATCTCCACCATTTACACATGTTTGGAACCCAATAAAAGGGAAGGAGAGGGAAAAACACCACCCGCAATAAGTGCAAAATCAACAAGAGTAATACACCATGAAGGATGAATAAGATTTATCTATTATAATTTGTAGATGAAGATTTTATAGTCACTAACATAGAGTACAAAGCTCTCACAAGAGTACTCACCCAAAGCTTCCACCACAGGGAAGTCTCTCTCACAAAACCTAGTGAATAGATGGTTCTCTACATGCCACCAACCTAGCCCAGTCAAATAGATGAGCAACCCGTCAACATCTAACTCTAATGAATACTATCCATAGCACAACTAGAAAACCCGTTAACCTTTTACACAATGGATTTTACATTCATACATGACTTATGCACGCTTCTCAAAATGCATAAGCTCGAACCCCACTAAGGAGTAAGCTTCCCATCTTTTTAGTCTCCTCAGCTCATTCTTGATCTAAATTGCTCTCCTAACGCCCTCCAAGCATCACGGTTTTGATCCTATCGTTGTTTTCGGTATTTTGGCTTCCGCACCAAAGCACCCTCATTGATCATGGACCTCACCTCTTCTCCGAGCCTAATCCATGGTCATCTTCTTTGCAAGTAATCTCAATACCTGCAAAATGTAGGTTCACAAATGGCTTACGTATCAGCAGGTATCTTCGTGTCGATTCCACCGACCATGCCTCACTTGCACCAACCACATCATTTGATGAATCGTTGCTCAAACCTTCCCTTCAACACCTCTAATCTTTCTTATGCTTTGCTTGAGCTCAACCATCTCGTCTGGTTTCCTTGATCATACCTTAACTCATCCCCGAATCTAGTCTGGTCCATATCGTCGACATGGTTGCCTCCAAGCATCTTATTCATCAAAGACCAAAAAATCATTTTCAGGCATAAGTTATTCATAACTTGACCCATATTAGTCTAATGCACTATGAATGTAATGACCTAGGACTCCAAAACTCAACTCACGATTATTTCCTATAAATTTTCAAATCTTCTCGGTTACTTTTAGTCAAAACCGGTCTGATCGTCATTGGGTGGCCGATCAAACCGCTGGACCTAGTCAGGCTGCCCCCATGGCCAATCTAACAGCTCATGTTGAGCGCCTAAAATGCACCTATGGAAAATAAGTACCACATACTAGAAGCTGGTACGATCGAAGCCCTGGTATACCGTATCCTAAACCTGGTACTACCGCTCTTGAAGATTTTGGATTAAATCGAGAAGGATCAAAGCACTCAAAATCTAAAAGTATAGAGGGCCAGTTTGATCGCCAACTGGTGGCTGATTCGACTGCTCTCGCTGGTCAGATCGTAAAGCACTGATGAGACTAAAAACTTGTAAACTTTCACAAATTTAAATTTCAGCTCGACTCGATTATAAATTATCATGAATATTCTCAGCATTGTTCTACTGTTTCCTTCAGAACACTCCACTCTATCCATTATACCATTTCCTCCCTCTCGTAGTCGTACAACCCACACTCACTTTAAGCCCACGTGAAGGCTTAGTTCCATGTGAGAGCTAGGACAATAGGAATGGACTGAGTTGGGCCTCAGCCCAGACCCACCAAGACACAAATTGTAACTGGGACAATTGCCTTTCAAGTCAGATCTGCTGCAGCAGTTGTTCATCTCATCTCACCCGGCATCTCTGGGGGTCGGTCTGCCCTCTGCAATGGCAGCATACTCTGATGAGATGCCCAAGCTACCTTAATCATCTCTTTTCATGTTGCATCAGGAAAGGAAGCGTTTTGAAATGTCATACAACCCATTTGTCCACTAAAACTAGGAGAGATACTCGCTGAGTGAGACTAGCTAATATAATCTCAGCAAGTTGTGTAACTGGGACAGTTGCCTTTCAAGTCAGATCTGCTGCAACAGTTGTTCATCTCATCTCACTCGGCAGCTCAGGGGGTCGGTCTACCCTCTGCAATGGCAGCATACTCTGATGAGATGCCCAAGCTACCTTAATCATCTCTCTTCATCTTGCATCAGGAAAGGAGGCGTTTTGAAAAGTCATACAACCCATTTGTCCACTAAAGCTGAGAGTAATCAGTTAATCACTCGCTGATTGAGACTAGCTAATATAATTTCTGCAAGTTGTAACTGGGCACTTGCCTTTCAAGTCAGCTCAGCTGCAGCAGTTCATCTCATCTCACTCGGCATCTCAGGGGGTCGGTCTGCCCTCTGCAATGGCAGCATACTGTGATGAGATGCCCAAGTTACCTTAATCATCTCTCTTCATCTTGCATCAGGAAAGGAAGCGTTTTGAAAAGTCATTCAACCCATTTGTCCACTAAAACAAAGAGAGTAATCACTCGCTAAGTGAGACTAGCTAACATAATTTCAGCAAGTGTAGTCTAGATCCAACCATTTTTTAGGTAATCCAATTCCAAATACAACGGGGCTCTTTCAATTTTAAAAGCATGTTTTTTTCAAGGGAAGATATCTTGTACTGCACAAGCACCATTTGGTGCACACATGCACAAACTTTTAGTTTTGATATCAAATTAGCATAAAAAATAACTTCTGAAATAACTCTACTTATATATAAGATTCCAAGTTCAAACTGATCATATTTAGAATAACAAAAATGAGAAAATTTTGACAAATGATAAATCAAAATCAAAAGGAAAAAAACAAGTGCTACCATTTATAGCAAACTTATCTTTTTTTTTTGTTTCTTTTGACGTACTTTGGGTTTGAACTTCAAAATTCAAAAGGTGATACACCACACCATAGTTTACATTTAGAGTTTTTTTTGTATTTTTATATTTATTTAATGCTCAAACTAAAATTTGTGCACGTGTGCCCAAATAGTGCTTGTGACTAGATATGTAGCCTTTTTTTTTTGCAAATGATTCTAATTCTACCTAACCTGGTGCCACAAATTTTAAATAAGGGATCTGTTAAGTAGGTACCTGATTTCTCACGCTTGATCAGGTGATTTTTTGTGGCCATCCGATTAGGCTTCTTGATCCATCTTTGTCGTCAGATTTGCACCACTAGGATTCAACAAGGCCAACCCAAGATTTGGTTGTGGCGGCAGAAGCTGGTTGTCGGCGAAGCACCGAGGGGTGCTACCCTCTGAGGGTCAGGGCCAACCCACTATGAAGATGAGGAGGCAATAGGGCGGAGGATGCATGGAGTTGGTAGCGGCGGTGGAGAGAGATGTGAGAGAGCGACGGCAGCGGGGGTGCAGCAAGAGGCATGTATGGGTGGTGTAACGCCTCCGTTTCTGGGAACATGGCCATTGTTATCTTCCGTAACGTCTAGGAGTTCAGTTACGGATAGAAGTAGTATTATGCCTGCTCATGAATATTTAAATAGGGTTAATTTGATTAAAATAGGACCTAATGGTCAACTTTAACAACTTTACGGGTGTCCAAGCCCAAAAATTCAACTTACATACAGAAGAATCGAAGAAAATCCCTACAGGAATGCTTGAGTGCAATCATAACCCTAAGCGTAAACTTGAAGTATTCTTTCTTATTCTGGTATTTGTTGTGGTGGAAATATACCAAGATTGAGTACAACCAACAGTACTCAGTAAGTCCTATAGCAGAATGCATTTATAGACCTATTATCTATATGCAAGGTTAAATCAAATGATGGTTTTATGTTTCTTTTTATGTGAAGCCAGATTTTCAATATCATATCATAATTAGATTTCTAACCTATGACTTAGCCACTTTAACTGAAATAAAATAAATAAGTAAAATGCCCATAAACATTTGACTATGTGGGAGCAACTCTCCTCACAGGTATTTCACATGTCCGGATCATGGATCTCAGCCCATGTCCCTTACCAAACTCCCATACCAATAACCATTTTACTAAAACTACACACTATGGTATTTTAACATTTTACGAAAACTACACATGTGGTATTTTAACATATTGCCCAGAACCAAGGCACAACTATTCGAATAGATTATTAATGCCCTGTAGAGGTGTACAACTTTACCCATAAGATATGATTATCTCATAATATCGGTCATTACACGTTTTTGTAGACGTGTGACTGAGTAATCATAATAAGGTCTTTACAATGCTTGTTTCCGTATTTTCTCCTGCTCTAGAGCTATGCATCCTCAGCGCTAAGAGACTAAGAGACTCCGTTATTAGCTTATTGCAAGTGCACTCTCTCTCTCTCTCACGATAGAGATCTTTCGAGCCTCCCCGGGGCAGTGGCCCCTATAGGTCGATCACTCCAAACATATCCTCCATAGGCAATGACCCCGCAGGTCACCTCCAACTGGCACAGGAGACTATATCGAACACAATAAATTAGTTAGCCAGGCCCGTCCCATATCAGACTTGTGGTTGTATGGTGGGTGTAGAAATGAGCGCACATGGATTCGAACCTTAATCGACTCAGGCAAGACAAACCAACAATTCTGACTTCGAGCAGTACTTGCACCGATCTTAAGTCAACCTCTCGCCCCGGGTCTCTCATCGTTTTATAAAAATTCCCTGTTTCCAGCGGTGACCCATGTTACCACTACCATTACTATGGTTCAAATTTCAGTTGGCAATATTTGTATCATATGTATTATTATCTCTAAAGCATGTCCAAGCACTACCATTATCTGGCAATATTACTAGTGATAATCCTATGGTGACAAGAGTAAGGTAATATCAAAAGGGAAGATAAGAGGTATCACTGTATGGTATAGCTAGGCAATCTATACACACAATAAAGGCAAGCATGCATTTGTATTTGAAACAAAATACTGCATTTGAAAACTAGGTTCAACATGATCAATATAAGAACTTGACTCCTTTTTTTGATATCTTCATTCTTTCCTTTGTAGGCTTCGGGCTTGCTTTAATTGCACTTGTAGTTCTTCGATTGACCAACTTGCTCGGTCCGAATACTATCATGGGAAAATGAATGCAAATGAGTTCCTACTTTGCAGAATGCAAGCTGGGAGCAAAATAGAATAAAATAACCAAAAGACACAATGAAAATAGGTTGGGTGGTCAGGGTTTAGGTGGTGCTTGATTTGGCTGGACAGAGTTGGAATTAGGCTAAATGGGTCCAAGACAGTCGAAGAGGTATATAGGCATTATATGGATTTCTGTGAATGGCTGCGGGTATGGATGGTATTGGGCTTGGAGTCATAATATCAGCTGGATGTTTTAGAGCTTTATTAGAGTCTAGAATGGTGAGACGGAGCTGAGAATGGTATAGATGGGCTTAGGATGATCCGAATGGTTACATATGCGTTTTTAGAGTTTCGGTGAATAATAACGGCTGGCACAGTGTTGGACATGGATTTGAGATATCATATAGCTAGCTAGGGTTTGTCGGAGCATACTCAAGCTAAACAGAATTGAAAATGGACTTCATGGCTTAGAATGACTAGGACGGGTATATAGGTTTTGGTGAATAGTGAAAGTTTGGATCGTGTTTGACGAGGATAGAATAATTCTCAAATTATTACGTCATTATATTCTTTGAATATACCCTTTATCGATAAGGAGAAAATACGACAGAATGGTCGTAAGCTCTTCTGTGACCACATGGTTATAAGCTCTTCTACGACCACATGGTCGTAAGTCCTTCTACTACTACGTAGTCGTAAGTCTTACTGCGACCACTCTATGGTCGTGAGATTTCCAGCCACGAGTCTACCTCCAACTGACTTCGATTCGTCTGACAAGGCAGTTAGAACGTGCGTTAGTCCACTAACTGCACACGATCTCTCTCTGACAACAACCGCTACATGGCGAATGGTCTTTTGTATCTCTCTGACAGCAACCTCGTCAGGCGGTTATCATCCGAAGCGTCAAGGCATCTTCCGGCGCGGGACAACTGACGCTGCTTCACAGACTATTTGAAGGTTAACGTCAGAGGGAGAGAGGGGATTTTGGTGAATCATTCACGTAAGATATCACTAGCCATTTGTGTAACTCTCTGTTGTAATCCACTTTTTAGCAATTAGCAATGATACTAGACGTAAGGTTGTTATTCTCTTAGGAGAAGGCCTGAACTAGGATAAAGTTTCTCGTATCTCTACTTCGCAGCCACATACGTTGAGTCTTCTTAGAGTTCCTCCGAATCCAAACAAATCATACGTAAGATCGATATTAAAACATCGACAGTGTTGGTTTAGGGTTTGAAACAGTGTTTTGGTGGTTTTGGGTTTTATCGGTGTCTGATATGAGAAAACGAAGCTGGGAATAGGGTAGGCGGGCTCGAAATGGACGAAATGGACATATGTATGCATTTTAGGGTTTGGTGAATAGCAGCAGGTATAGCTATTGCTCATCGTGGGTCTGGGTACTATTCATAGCGGATCTTTACTGTTCACACTGGGTTTGGTTGCTACAGTACAGCATAGTGAAAGGCCGGCCCATTTGCTACAGGAACCAGGCCTTTTACTATTTCGGGCCAAAAGCTATTGTTCATCTTCTCCCTCAGAAGGTCACTATAGTGACCAAGAGCAGGGGAAAAGAGCGACGGTGACTAGTGGTGCTACGGTGATTTGCGACGCAATTCGAAGTTATGGATGGGTTCCTAGTGCTAGGGGGTCCATTTTTGGGGTCAGGGCGGCTGGAAAACAGGCAATAGCCAACTGCGAGGTTTCTCCTACTAGGGTCTTTTAGATGGCACAGGGGGTATTGGTGAGTTAATAGGGCAATAACATTAGCATTTAAGCATCATTAGAAGTAGGGGAGGCTTAGGGGAGCGGTGGCTCGGGTCGGGGATTACTGAGTTGGGCTGTCGACTGCGGTGGGGTGTGGTCGGGTGGCGGACATGGGCGCCAACGAACTAGGGGGCTCGGGATTCTAAGGCAATGCTTCAAGGGTGTTCTTAGGAGCATGAAGAAGCTACGGCAAAAGCAATTGAATTGAAATGGATCGAATAGAACAAAAATTGTGTTTTGGGCTTATTTCAGTTGTCTTTGGCGTCGACGGCAAAGCGGCGGTCGTAGGAGCAATTGGGGTGGTGGTGGCCACCTTGGGCACCGATGCATCTCACAGGAGGGGCTCAGGGGTTTACATAGGGCGAGGAAGGCAGTTCATCACAGGGCATGGGTCAGGGCGGCAATGGCGCGTGGCGAAGTCGAGAAGGTGCGGTGCAACTGGCTGTGTAGATTTTTATGCTTCCTCGGGCTTGGCATTGCGACTGTCAAGTGGAGGTACGGTGTGTCAGGTCGGCTGTGATGGTGTGAGAGCAGTGAGAGAGAAAGGGCAGAGGACTGCGAGGCGGTGGGGAGTGAGGTGGTTACGACACTCGGCCAGGTGAAGATCACGGTAATTAAGGGGCAGGGTACGACGACTCGGCGAGGCAAGGGAAGTCGGCCGTGAGTGAGGGCAGAGAAAGCGGAGACGGCAGAGGTGGTGGCAAGTTTTGTCAGTGGCTCTAACACGCGGCCAATGCATATAAGAGAATGTCAGGGTGGGAAAGACAAGGAGTACGGCCATGGACTCAGGTGCAGAGGCGTGACAGAGGCGACAAGGTTGTGGTGGCGGTGTATGAACGATGGCCAGTTGGGAGGCGATATTTTCAGACCATGAACAGTGCCGTCTCGCCATGCTGTGTTCAAATGGATGGGGTGGATGCTACGGTGGGAAAAAGGAGGTTTGAACGGTGGAGATATATGATGAATTGGGTGAAGAACCAAATGAAATCAAAACTCAAAAGCAATTCAAATTCATTTTGAAATTTTGGGGGTTGTTTCAGGCGGTGAGAAATGTACATGACATGTTAGGAAAAATCAAGTACATATTTGCTAGATGGACCCTTTAATAATGTAGATAACCGAAATTGTTTTCGCATGGGAACAGAGAATCATGGATGAGATATCCTTGCAGTAACAAAGGATATAAAATACGAAGTTTCGAGGAAGGATATCCGGTGCATTCTCCTTTTTTTTACGGAGAAAAAGCTTCAAAATATTACAAAAATAGTATAGGACGTAGAGAGGAAGGTCCTATGCGTCAACAACATGACAAAACTTCAGGCCTAACTCGCTCCAAGTACGGAATGAAAAGCAGTGAACAGTGCCCACGAACGATCAAAGCCAAAGCCGCTGCAGGGTGTTCTTCATGCCTACCTCTGACCGCAACTGGATCCAAAACCAAAAGCGAGCCCGCCGGGCATCGCCCTGTAAGGACCGGGCAGCCTATCAGGAAGCAACACATGTCACGGCGCTTTGCTGCTGACAACAGGAGTTGTCAGTTGTCACAAAAACACATACGCCCACACTAACAGCGCCCCGTCGCGTCAGGCCGGTCCAGATGGTTCCGCGCGACCGAGCACCGATAAGTGCGGCACTGTATTGTCGTCAGTACGCAACATGCGCAGCTGCGCTGATCTCACGTCCCCATCACGCAATTTGCCGTCTGCTGGGGCGGTGGGTGAGCCCGGGTTAAACCCTCGGGCGGGCGGACTGGAGGCGGCGGGAGATAGAAACGCGCCGCAATCTTTGATTAACTTTAACCGATGAATTAGGGGTTTAAACGAGATTAACGAATAAACTACGAGATAATTAAGTCTTCCAAACACACGACAGACCCAATTCCAGCATAGGAATATTGGATAAGTAAATATATTCACAAATACATTTCATTGAATAATACGACTCAGTTAATAGATTACACATTCTGTACAATTTAAATATACACAGCTGATTAAACTAACTACACATCCATATCCATGCGCATAACAGAATACAACTCAGTGGCATCACAAGTGACAACTTCTTGGAGGACATTGACATTAGCACGAGCGCAAATACATCATAACCCAAAATAATGAAACACAAAATAAAGCAAATCAAGTGACATAAATATTGCCATCAAAACCTTAGGGCAAATAGCTTATCGAGATATAGATTATCTGGGGCCAATCAACATCTCTCGCAAACGTTGGGTTTCATCATCCGGCGTAGAACACACAACTTTTCTTTTCCCACACCAGCCCATCTCATTAAAAATGTAACTCACTGGAATACATAAAACACATCGACAGCTATAGACTCTCACTGTCTAATGGACACGACGCACATGTAAAGGGATAAGGACCAGTGAGAGGCCGGGAGAGAGAGAGCAAGAGTCACAAGAACCATCCACACTAGGTAAGAACACATAGCCACCTCTAGATCTACACGCATTTCTCCCCAATCCAACCAATTGAAGCAATGAAACAAGAAGATGAAAGAGTGAACTACGGTGGCTGGGCTAGGAGGAGGAGGCGGCGCTGAAGAGGAGTCGGGCCAATAGGAGAAGGCAGCACCGATAAAGAATCTAGTCCCTTCATTATGTATTAATGGAATCATTACGTGTTAATGAAAGGTTTTGGATAATTAATGATAACCGAATGTGTAGTTTTGCTAACAATTAAATTAAAGTCAAACACTCTTTCAAATGAGTTAATTGTTTCCAAAACTTATCCAAGAGTATACAATTATTGTGTATATGATATATACTCGTAAATCAACTTATTATCTCATTATTTGTTGAGATTATCATCAATTACCAAAAAGGGAAGATTAAAGAATATAGTCTCTCCATTATGAGTTAATGGTAAGTTTTGGTAATTAATGACAATCAAGTGTGGGACTAATATTTTTCATGAGTTGGTGAAATATGTTATGTCTCATGATAAAGAAGATTTAGAAAGACGTAAACAGTTGATCGTCATCAATTCAAGATTCAAGATGAATAATGACATTATGTGTTGATAGTCATCAAGTTAAGATTTCAAAGTGGTGGATGGCTCCATATGTTGAAGGCCATCAAGTCAAGAAAATACATCATGTGTTGTTGCACATCAAGACAAGGACTCGGACTTAAGTAAAAAATGCTCGTTATCAAGATTCAAGAGGATGCACAAAGCAAAGATATAACTAGCATAGGCTAAGAATGTGTTCCTAATCTTTTACTGTTCTTGGTGTTTAGTGGGAGACTAGATTGCTAGTGTATGTTATCGTACTATCAAGAGGGGTCTTGTTTAGTAGCTTGAATCTCATCATGTGTTGATAGTTTAATCTCGCTTGCTCTAGCTCTCCATGACATGATGCTATTATTGTAAATGCGTTTTACAAATAGTTGAAGCTCATGCATATCCAATCATTATAGCATGTGAAAGTTTGCAAATATATTTTGCAAATAGTTGAAGTCCATGTACCTACTCCTTGTGGCATGATGCCATGGTTTACAAAATATGTTTTACAAATAGTTAAAGCTCATGTATAATCCTTGCAGCATATGACTTAAGTTTGCGAATGTGTTTTACAAACAGTTTGAGTTCATGTCACTAAACCTTGTGTCATGATAAGTGTGTGAATGAGTTTTGTAACTTATTGTGAATCATGTCGAATGATCATGTGAGAAGATCCATGATTTTGTTGTGATGGACTATTGTCATTTTAGAGGAGTGAAAATTTGATAATTATAAATTTATATATTTTTCTAGACAGTTTGTAGAAATAGATGATTTTTGAAAATTTTCATTCATGGGATGATTTGGTGACCTAAGATAGTGGTTATAGGTTGCATAAGACATATTATTGCTAATATGGGTCAAGTTATGAAGAATTTATATCTAGAATTTTTTTTCTTTAGATGTGCAGGGTCGCTTAGAGTCAACATATGGTCAACGGTAACAATCGAGGTTATACTTATAGAGGAGCCAAGGCCTAGAATGATCAAGGATACCGCGTAAGATGGCTGAGCTCAAGCATGGTACGAGAAAGACGAGAATATTGAAGAGAAGTTCGAACAACAAGTTGCACCATGTGGCTTAGTCTGTCTAACTGAGGCTTGGTATATGGAATCAGAACGAGAGAGACTTGCCGATGTGAGGTAAGCTAGTGGTGCACATACACGTAGCAAGTATGGCAATGACCTGGTCAAAAATGTGTATTTTGGTAGTCTGACGAAAATATTAAAAACTATCTTAGAGCAAAACTATGACGCTTGAGAGGCACTTGAGAGAACGGTTTAGGTCACGTAGCAAATATGAATTTATTATATTTTATCAGATAATAATTACATACCGATATCACCAACTAAGACAGTGATAGCACAGCAGAGCCCATCGGCCGGCCATGCACGCAGCCCTACTACACCGATATGCCGGGAGCGGAGGCGGCAGCTTGTCACGCGGCCTGTCCTTTGCTGGGATGCCCCCGCTTAATTGCATGCGCCCTGTTAGCGCGAGAAAAAGCGGTGATTTGTTGATCCGCAGCTTTACATAGCAGTGACTGTTGCAAGCTTGCAACTGGAGTCTGCTACTCCTGCTGTTTTACGGGATCCCGTCGAGATCCATTTCGATCAACAATGGGAGGCAGGGTTGGCCGAGCAGAGGTCAGGTTTGAATCTTCTTTCAATGATAGGCTCAACAAGATAGAGCCCTGTAGCCAGGAGATTTTGTTCAGTGCTCCTAGATCACAACAAGTAACACAGGATAAAGTGCGCATTATACGATGTCTGAGAATAATGCTGCGCATGTAAATGCGCCAATCAGTCGGCATGGGAGAGAACGGGTTAACACCATGCTAAAACCAGAAGAGGACAAAACGCAACCCTAGCTAGCTTATCCATGTATCAAAGGTTGGGTTTTTTTTTTTATGGTAAAGCAAAGCAAAAAAGAAAAAAAAAAGCTACTCACAATCAAAAGGAGGATAATAGATCGAGCTCCCGATGAGAGTGAGGGCAAGGTGGAATTTTCCCTGCCACTGTCGCTACAGCCGTGGGAGGTCGGCTCGGGTGCACAAGTTGCAAGCACCAAAATTAAGCGAACAATGTTTGTCTACCTACATGTTCTCTTGTCTCCAGGGGGGCCAGGTCATTGTTCATCATTTATCCTCTTGGCAGCTCCTGTAACAAAAACCTCTAAACATCGCATGCAGCTTGGACAAAACCATCCAAATAATGCCCTGAACACTACTGAACTCCTCGCACGAGTCGCCGACGGATAGCCCGCCGAGCTTCCGCCGTCACCGGGGCCCGCTTATCAGCGACCCGCCGACGAGGCGCCCTGCACTTGTAAGGGTTGGTCTTCGCACTCGGCGCCCCTCCAAGGATGGGAGATATATATAAGGATTTCTTTCGCGTCATGGTAGGATATGGCAGCAGGGACACCATTTTGACAGTTTATGGAGCTCGGCGTTTTCGATGGCTCCACACGACGTATGGCACGTACGGTGGTGCCGCGATGCGTGCGCATCCGACATGCGTGTACTGCCGGAGAGAGAGAGGAGCGCACAGCACAGTACGTGGCTTTGTCCTCAAGGACAGGGCAGGTTCGGATGGATGCGCATCCTGCAAGCACGGCGCGTTTCACATGCGGCTGCCTTCTAATTAAGCCCAACCAGGATTGATCAAGGCTCCATATTGGCCTCTAATGCGATGGAAACATGGCATCATCGCGAATTAGAACCGATCGATCGATCCATCTCTCCTCCTTCCCCTAGCCTGGATCTGCACATTATCAATGCTGCCAAGTGAGAATCTAGCCATCAGTCCTGCATCTTGTACTGCTATTCGTCTGGATGTAAGCCAGCAAAATAGTATAATGCACCAGTACGTACGTACCTTGATTTGTAGGCAAGAGAACAATCTTGTACCGTAGCGTGTAGGATCTCAAGAAAAAAATATATCGTGCCCATCTCAAGCAAGGACTCTTGTCCTCAGAGTTCAGAATGGACAAAAGCAGGATAAAAACAAAAACAATTTGTAGGTATGTTTATTTATCAATTATTCTTGTATAACAAATGGGAGAAAGTGAAGAGAGGGGGGGGGGGGGGGCAGGAGAAGAAGCAGCGAAGTATGGGGCACATCGAATGAGCTTGCAATAAGCAGACACCTCCAGAAACTCCATATTGCGATCGTAGGTTGTGGCTTAGCTGCCTTGACCCACCATGACCCTGCATGATTGAAGGCCCCGCCGATTTATCCACTCACTCATGTTTAGTTAGATCTAATTGCACGTTAATCTCAGCTAGATCCTCCAATCCGGTCGACAATGCCGTAAAAAGTTGCTGATGTCCTCCTCTCTGAAAGACAAGTGCGCGAACTGTGAAGCAATATCTGAGGCCGGCGCTGATAGGAATCTTACCAACTGCTTGTCATATACAACCGCGGTCGCTTTAGAATCACGCGCGGTTTTCTTTTGAAATAGCACCGAAACAGCCATAAAAGTTTTAGCTAGACATTATTTGGTGGACAAGGAAGGTGTGGCTTCTGAGTTGTTATTGTTTCAACGACAAAGGCGGCAAAGGGTTCGCCGAGAGCGCCTTTAGCTCCTAGGACTCTCCCTCAAGTAGTCCGGTGTCCGCCCTGCTGGAGAATAAGGGCATGTTTGGAACAGAGGAATTTCACAGGAATTTTGCAGGAAACAGTTCAATTCCCACAGGAATCGGGAAAAATTCCCGCATTCCAAACAAGGCCTAAGACACACACACCCCTTTAATTTCTTTGAATCTTCAAGTCTACCAAGCGGTGGCATCACAGGTAGCCCGGCCAGAGTCTTTATTAGAGAAAATAATCTCGGTTTCGAAAAATTTTCTGACCCTATGAGGATTCTGAAATTCGAAAATTTTGAAAATTTCGGATTTTTTTGAAAAAATTCGGTCAGAAAATTCAAATATATAGTACAAATTTAAGAAATATGATTACATGAAAACAGCGAAATCTCCGTAAGCTTTTGGCAAAATCTCGTAAATCTCGGTTAAATATAAAAAAAATTAAAATGGGCTGAATTTTTTGGTCGAAATGGACTTTTCTCGGAGAGGCCCGATATAACCAAAATTCACCGAATTTCACGAAATTTCATTCAAAATTGTTTTCCTTGGTCTTAACCGTCGAGCTATTACAATGTCCCAAGACATTTTGTCGGAAGGAAACAGGGGAGATCGGGCTACGGCGAAAAGTCTTTACAGGCCAAATCTCCATTAACTGGCAGCAAGGACTAGATGATGATGGCTGGGCCTGCCCCTCTTTTTAGTTTTCTCTCTCAGGCACGAAAGGACACGGACATGCATAGTCGATTGATGTCCACCCGATTTGGAGCCAGGCAAAGGCAAGAAATCTCCGGGACCATGAGTTGACATGCATGCTCACAGAAATGAAGGTGGTCACTTGCAAGAACTGCCATTTTACATGGCAGCATGCAGCAGCAGCTCTAATTCTGAATTCTTCGTGTTCCCTTCTTCCCAGCTCAAAAGTGTTGTAAGCTACTGCTTAGCTAGTGTCACTCACATAGACTGAAATCCGTATATTATATAGATATCCCCACATTTTAGCTAGCCAATCAGTGACCAGATGCAGATCGAGCAGCATCTGATAAGAGACACACACCCATCTGATTTAACACACGCATGTACGTACACAGCAAACAACATATTTGTACGACACAAGAGGAACGTAGATGGAGACCTCACATGGCAGGCAGGATCCACCCCCCCCCCCCCCCCCCCCCTCTCTGTGTGTGCGCCCACTTGCAAGCTCAATAAGAGTTCGAGGTTTGGGAATGATCGATGATACCAACACCTTGGGAAGCTGAACGCTGCTCCTTGATCCTCGCCGAGGGGAGGAACACATAAGATCAATGGATAGCAGGGGAGCGGTTCAACAGCCCTCCATTCTTTTTGGCTTTGCCTTTTAGCTTATTCGAAAATAAAAATAAATTGAATGGTTTCTTAAAATGAATTCTCTAAACGGTTTCTCAAGCTTAAAATAATATGCATCATCTACGTTGACGTCTTTGCCATCTGCCGCCGTCTCAAAAAGCGCTGACAAAAGACATAAGCCGTAGCCTGAAAGAACAGGGTGAACCTTGAGTTCTCCATATCCATTTCATTGGAATCCGTCGAGCTAACCGACGTACCAGAAATATAATGAATTCGCAGAGTAAGTATAAGGGTCCGTTCGATCCAGCTTTTTGGACCAGCTTCTGGCTTCGGCTTCGAGCCAGAGAACTGGCTTGTGCCATGCTTCCCACTCCACCGACACCTCCCACTCACTCAGCGCACGCCTCGTTCGCCCACTCCACGCTCACCCACATTCCCCTCATCGTCGACACCTCCATCGCCTGATCTGCGCCCGATCGGCCAGCCCTCACCGCATCACTGTGCCTCATGTCGGTCCCATCCCCTACCCCCTCACCGCCCACATCCACGGTACATCTCCCCTAGATCCACTGGCGGCCAGTTGTCCCGCACCGCATCTCCCTAGATCCGCCGCCTCGCCACCACCATCTGCAACTCCCTCCAGTCCCTCATTGACGGCCCACCTCCAGATCTCCTGGACCCTGGTTCACCCCAAAGCTTCCTGTCCGGTCGAGTTGCCACCTTCGCCCCCTCCCTCCACGCTCACTGCTGCCTACTCTTCTTCTTCCTGTCCCCCTTACCTCCTCCCCCCAAATCTACCCGGACCCCCCCCCACCACAATCCATCCTAGATCCAGGGGCAACTTTACCACGCTGGCATCAGCACTTCACCATGCTGGCGTCAGCATCCGCATCATCCTCCTCGACCGCCGGCTTGTCCTCCTCCACCTCCACCTCGGACGCCACATCGATTGGGAAGCCAAGGTGATGTGCCCTGTGTAGCTCCGCCCACCTCGCTGGTTCACCACACCGAGCCCGCACTAGCTTCTAGTCTCATCACTCCCATCGGACACCAAAGCAAGGTCCCTATCTCCTCCATGACCATCGTCGACAAAATCCCTACCGTGTCAAAGGTACCAGCTTGCTTCACTTATGAATATCCTCCCATTTCCAATTTTATCACGATACAATGCCGCAATTGTGGTAGTGTGCATTGCGTGGTATGGTCTCATGGTAATCATTCTTTCCGTTGCACTTCTGCAGCCTTCGCTTGGATGGATAAGGCACGCTCTCCTACTACTGTCTAGGATGACATAGCCTAAATCGCAATACTTGAAATATTGCAGGAGGAGGTTAAGGCCAATAACCGTCCCATGAGTTGTCTCAATAGACATGGGTACACAAACCTTAAGAGGAAATTCAAAGAGAGCGGGGGAAGAGAGTACAAGAAAAGTAATTCAAGAACTAGTGAGATGCACTGAAATGTGATTACACGCACTGGAAAACTCTCAAACTGAATGCGTCTGGGTTGGGAATAAACCGACGTATTAGGTCAATCACCGCTAGTGATGATTGGTGGGAGCAGCAAAACTAGGTAACATGCATTCACAATTGTATTCTTGTATTTGTTTCGTCGTTCTCCATTTCCCTGCAGTAATGTAAGTGTGCTCCGCTTTGCAGGCAATGAAGGGTTGCAACAAGTTCAAGTATGCGCCATTGCACCATGAGGATTTGATGGATGTGATATTCCATGACGCTCTTTGCATGAACGAGCATACGATGGTCCCTAGCGTGAGCATGCAGAATGCATATTCGACCTCCAACGATGGCTCAGCCCCTGCATCCCTCTGGTCCATCAAGCTCGTCGTGCAAGTGGTGAGCCAAGCATGTTGCCCCAACCTCTACTCCTGACTCAAAGAAAAAACCATGGCAGCATGGCTAACGTGTGCATGGAGCGCTTGTGTGACGTCTACGAGAAATCCATGATCAGCCATGCCATCACTGCCATGGCTGAGTAGGATAGGGCTCGCACTGAGGTAACTGAGCTGTTTGAATTGGTCATTGCCAATGGGTATGTCGAGGGCATAGACGAGCACTTCTACACCTATCTTATGCTCACAGAGAGGAAGTACATGGATGTTTTCTTGACACTTCGCACCCCCAAGGATCGTGTGAGTTGGCTGCGTAGGATGTGGCTGCTCTACCAGTCCCACGATGGTGCAGGAAACCCATGAGGGGATGTTGGTTCTAAGCTAGTAATGTTGGCATGTGGTTAGTAGTATTCTGCTACCATTTATTCATTCATTGTTATGCAGGCATTATGTTATCATGAAGTCATTAGTTGTTGGACATGCATTCCATTATACAATTTATCTGTTGTTAGTTGTAGTTGGACATGCCATGTTTATGTTGGACAATATATATGTTACATGTTGTACTATCTATGTGTTATTAGCTCTTGGACATGCATTTAATCATTAATTCTTAGACATGCATTTTGTTGTTAATTGTTGCACAAGCATTCTATGTCAGTTCATTTGGAAGAGTTCATTGGCCTCTATGTGTATGCCTCTGTCATGGGTTACAATTCATTTGCTTTTTTTTGTCCAGTGGCCTCTATATACTGAACTTGATAGAACATAGTCATGGTTTTGTTGTTTAATATTGGGCCCCTGTCTAGTGGCTCAAAAATGTTTGCACAACATGGCTTTGTAATGGGTTTCCCATGTGTCTTTAACACACACACACATATATAGTTGACGGATGTCATGTTGTTTGTGTAGAGCGAGCATGTCAGACCACCGAGGAGATGGTGATAACGACGATAACATCCCCTCCCCCAATGATGGAGGCAGCCATGATTCAATATCTTTTTGAGATAGCACCGTCATCGTCTAGACAGTCTCATAGAAAGCCCATGCAAACCAAGCTTGAGTGGGTCGATGAACAACTTGCATCGCCTCAGTTGTGATAGGACATGTTTAGAATGGGGCAAGCTATTTTCAAATGGTGCATGACACACTTGTCAATCATTATGGTTTGCAGTCGACGATAGGCATTACCTCTAGGTAAGCGCTAGGGATGTTCTTGTGGACTATGGGGGCACCACAGTCTAATAGCCAAGTGTGCAACAGGTTCGTGCATTCAGGTTCCATTGTAAGGCTAGAATTTCATCATGTGTTGGACTGCTTGTACGCCATGTTAGCGGACAACGTGAGGCCAGTGGATCTAACTTTTAGTGTTGTGCACAATAGATTGAGAGAACCCAAGTTTAACCCTAACCTCTCCAGAGTCATATGTGCCATCGACGAGACCCATATCCCGGTCACAGTCCCTGCCAACATGCGTATCATGCACACTAACCAACACGGATATACGAGCCAAAATGTAATGGTCATATGCGACTTCGACATGCAGTTCACGTTTGTGGTTACCAGATGGCCCGGATTAGCACACAACATGCACATCCTACTTGACATGCTTGCCAGTTACAGCCATGTGTTTTTGCATCCTCCCATAGGTACAATTCGAACTCTGCTTGTTACAACCACAAATATGATTTTTGTGGACGTCCATCTGACACATTTGTTCAATACTTTCTAACGCTGAAAAGTACTACTTGGTTGACTTGGAATATCTAAACAGGAAAGGGTATCTAGCACCATTCAAGAACAGTTAGTACCATGTAATTGAGTTCGCGAATGGCGGTCGGCCACACAAGCGCAGGGTGATGTTCAACTACCTGCATTCCTCACTACACAACGTCATCGAGCGTGCCTTAGGTGTGTGAAAGAATAAATAGTGCATCCTGGAACACATCTCCAGCTTCATCGCGGAGAAGCGGAAGAAGATAATTTCTACTACCATGATATTGCATAACTTTATAATAGATGCTAGATGGGACGACATGGATTTAGGCAATCTCCATCTGGGCGCAAAATAGTACCTCCGGAGTAAACGCCACTTCAGAGATCGGTGATGTACATATGGATAAGCTACACGATGTGGTAGT
The DNA here is from genome assembly GCA_017311315.1 of Dendrocalamus latiflorus. Classification (NCBI taxonomy): domain Eukaryota; kingdom Viridiplantae; phylum Streptophyta; class Magnoliopsida; order Poales; family Poaceae; genus Dendrocalamus; species Dendrocalamus latiflorus. Next base: position 12,313,426 of record CM029647.1, on the reverse strand, counting down.
AGACACTCTATTCGTGTGATATCATTTCATCGCTATGGTACGTTCAAATGCACATATGCTTGTATCTTTGCGTTTGTCTATGTAATGAACGCATGCATGACTGTAATTTCATATTTTTTACACGAATGCCCGTGATGAACACGTGTATTTTTCTATATTTATATTCGCGCACATACCCACATAATGAACGCATAATTTATTCTTTTTCTCTTGTTGTAAAAAACAAATAAAAGATCATAATGATTGGAGGGCAGGCAGACAATTCGGATTTATATTGAAAGCTAGGCTCAAAAGGTTGAGTGGACGTAGCAAAGCTCCACTCTTTTGCGATCAGCTGCACTGTGCAGGATGTACTTCCACTGAGTAAATACATAGGCATGCTCAAAAGAGATTTTTTTAAATGGCTTATGCCTAAAAGGTATTATAGCTGGCTGAAAAAACACGGTAGTTAACGGAGACTTATTTAGCATAATTAAATTTAAAAAATTAAAATAGAAAAAAAATATGTTAGCCCATTACATATAATGCAAATAAATACGAGAAAAAAAGAACTGGTAAAAAAGCTTTAAAAAATTAAAAGTATAAAATTTGCCGATATAAATGAAGTCAGTACAGTATGTACTACAATTAACTAATAGACTCTATCTTAAAAATATACTTCGTTTAAAAGCTAGTTACTGTAGAAAAATTGAAAAATAGTTTTTAGAAGCTGAAAAGAATATGTCCATCTAGTAGTTTTTCCTCCCAAAATTAGGAGCCATTTGGTTGATCATAGTCGTAATTGGTTTCATAATACGATCCTTCGCAGACGGTGCTGACGGGGTCTGATGGCAATAGCCTTTCCAGAAAGACAGCTAGCCCTCGTAGGCCACTTTCCCTAGCAAGACGAGTTGCCCTAGACGCTGTGTCGTGGTGTAGTGCTAGGAGCAGTGAGGATCCTATTTGTGTACTAGTTATTCAGATGTTGCAATTAACTCGTAAGAGCATACTGAGCATTTAGAGATCGCGGACCTTATTTATGCCATGATCATTGAGCAGCCAAGGCTTCTTACCCAGTTGAAATTAGTGAAGTGTCTGACACCTACCCTGTCTAACCATTCACCCCTATTCTGTCTGAGCTGAAAGCATGCGAATATTCGTCTCATTCTGAAGGGAACAGTGACGAATGTACTTATGTGATGTGGAGATGCCCTAGCATTAGTTGTAAGTACGTTGGCTTTTCAAATATGTTTTCTTATAATATAGTGTCAGTTCAGGTAACATGACCTTTTATTTTAGACAAACATATGTGATGTTAAGTTGGGCTAAATCTTTATGGCTTATGACTAAATTTTCATCTTAACTGGCTGAAATTACACTGTAACTAATTGTGACTTATTTGGTATAATTAAATTTAAAAAAAATTAAAAATAGTTACAATTAAGCAAACCCAAGCTCAAAAGAGTGGGGGCCTAAATGATTGGGAAAAGGAAAGTGGGAAAAGATGAAGACAATAGGAGAAACAGAAAGCTTTTGCCAAGTAAGGAAACCAAATGGGACATCTCATTTGTGTGGCGTCCCTCAAAGCACCAACCAACCAAGCATCAACTTACAGTTCGGCTCTCCAACAACTAGCGGGGAAGATTCCCATCCCCATTCTTCGACCTCTCCAATGCGTGCATATTGGTTCAACTCCCTCCCTCTCGTCCAAAAGAGAGAAAAAAATACTAGCACTGGTTATATATGCGGTTTTGTATGTGCTCTTGTTTCCTACGTGACAACGCACAGATGCAACGAAATGCCCTGCAGGATCGAACCTAGCTCTGTCGCATATTTTGAGCACTAGAGACACTTCGCCAGATGTCGCTGCAAAATGAACGCGACCCGGCGGACGCGTGACTTCAGACAAAGCCGATGGAAGCAACTTAATTTACGCTCAAATTACCACACGACACGCATCACTAGTAACAGTAGGGGATCCTCATGAGCTTCGACGGCCGTAGTTGGTGACGAAGCCGCTGGTAGCCCACCTTACGCTCAAATTACCGCACGACACGTCGCGAATGGCAGTAGGGGATCCTCAAGAGCTTAGGCGGCCGTTAGCCCGTTAGTCGGTGCTTGCGCATCGTTGCTGGTAACTACCTCACACACTACTTATGTGACACCGTATTGGCTCGTTCCATATCTCAAAAATACTAGGGTCTGTTCTTTTTTGGTTGCGCCTTATAGCTTTTAGCTGTAGCTTTTGTCTATTTGTGTGAGAGATTACAGAGTAAATGAAGCTCACGTGCAACTTTTGCTGATATAAATGAAATTAGTACAGTATGTATTACAATTAACTAGTAAACTCAATCTTAAAAAGACACCCTGTTTAAAATGTAGTTACTGTAAAAAAAATTAAAAACTCAAGCTAAAAGCTAAAAAAAACACAAGCCCATAGTGACCTATTTGCCGGAAAAAAAAAGAGTATCTTACTGCCACGCATCTTTGTGCTCGTAGGCTGTACTGTTCTCTCGGATACGTGTGTCGGCCGGGCTCGCGGAAACAATCTGCTCCGAATCTTGCACGCGCATGCATGTACGTGCTAAACGCCGTCGCGCCCAACCCCAACGCCTCATGCATGCGTCGATCATGCATGCAGTTTGCACCCAGACCCAGTATACGCCTCATGCATGCGTCGATCATGCAGTTAGTGCACCCAGACCCAGTATTGCATGTTGACTGGGCAACCATGCTCGGTGGATGCATGGCTAGTTGGCTACAACTTAAGTCGTACTAGTTGGAAGCTAACGTGGAGAGCGCCGTTGACCATGCATGCATGGCTGACCAATTTGTTTTGTTGACATGTTGTATCTCAGCCAAAAAAGAAAAAGAAACAAAAACTGGTCATGACCTGCAATTGCGGTGAAGATTTCACAAAACAAAGGAAAATAAATAGAAAAGATGATGTAGTATCTAATACCGCAATCAGGAGGTGAATGTTGCCAAACGTTTTTTCGAATCTCTTAGTGCTCGATGATCGTTAGTCGTAACCTTCGACCACTTATGCGCACGTAAACTATGACCGCTTCATACTTCGATTTTCGACCGGTTAGCACTCGTAAGTTTCGACTGTTTTCCACATGCTCAAGCTTTGACCAATTTGCATGTACTCGAACTTCGACTGCTTTGCATAAGGTTGTAACTTCGACTGCTTCGTACGTACTCGAGACTTCAACTGGTTTGCACGTACTCAAGATCTTCAACACCGGCAGCAGAACCACTCGATCACCTGTGCCTTCGAGAATTCAGTGCCTTTGAGTACTCGTATTCCTCTATTTTTCTGGCAGCAATTCGATACCTTTGCATGTAGTCGTAACTCATAAACTTCAACCCAATTGCAATTACCATCACTTTTCGAACAAAGCAAGAATAAGATTGATTCAAGATGATGTTTATTGCTGGACTTTCGTGTGTTTACAAAGTGCCTTCAAAAGCACCCCTAAAAGCCTAGCCAAAACTAAAGCCTCCTCAATCTTCTCCAAAAAGCCATATATATGCTATGCCCCTATGACTCTATTTATATCCTCTGACTCCTTAAGAGTCCTCTCCGAAAAGATCACGAATTCAAGTCCTAATCTGAATGGATCACGAATTCGAGTCCTAAACCAACTCCTATAGCCAAGGGACCTGAAACCCATCCAAACACGGGTTTTCAGAAATTTCAAAGTTTCAACATCTCATGTGTCAAAGCCTCCAGGACCGTACCTCCCATAGCTCCTTCATGCATCATCCACCTTTGTTCTCCACATGCCCAACATGAGCCCGACTATCTCATGACATCCTTGACCGTCTGAACCTCGGATCTCTCATCCTAATCCCGGTACTCCTCGTCAGCGACCATGATCGCCTCCATGCTCAACCTATACATGCAAAGAACAAAGAACATTTTTCCGGCATAATTTCTCTCTCTAACTTTACCAACATCAATCCACACACGCGTAACACAACATGATTCACCCATAAACACGAACCATTCAACCAAACCACAAATCGGTCAGACCACCCTTAACATAGCTATCATATTGCACTAACTAAATACTTCAACACTTTTCAATTTTCGCCCAAGTGCATCAACCGAAACTTTCACAAATGCAAATTCCAATTCAACCCATGTCAATTATTCATCATCACAATATTCACAACCTATCCATATAGTATAACAATCTCCCCCTTGATGAATACATTAACAATACTTCAAAATCACTTGAATGAGTTGTATTTTGAAAGAAAAGTAAAATTTCAAAAAGAAAGTTTAAAATAGTAAAAAAATAAATTTGACAAACCACAGCCAAAAACTCTCTCAGAAAACTCAAAACTCCTCCTCAACACAAGAGAAGTATTTTTAGCAATTTTCTCCAACTCTCCCCCACTTTTTCCAATTTCTTCCCATTTGGCAATGTAATCATCGAGAAACTTCAGAGAAGAAATAATTCTAAGAAAAAGCAATGAGAGTAAAAATTAAAAAGCTTTGTAGATTATCTCAAATACTTTACATTGATTTAATAATTTAACCAAGCCATGCTTTTTAGTAGAGCTACCTAAATCATAAATACTCACATATCATATAGCAATGTCACACTAAGTTTTCAACATGATTAAGCAATTTATATTAATGACAGACATCTCAACAATAACCAAACCAATTATAAAGAGCACAATGAGATATCACAACGAAAACTCAAAGTCTAAAAATGAAGCAAACATTAAATCTAGACGAGCTACCAACCTCATGTAACAACCTATTACTCCACACTTAAGTCTTAAGCATGTGGTATGTTGTAGTATACTTCTTTTATATATATATATATATATATATATATATATATATATATATATATATATATGGCATGCTTGAAACATACGTCTTTTCAAATGCTTCTTCTTTATTTTTTCATAACATACCAAATTGAGTGAACACAAAAAAAATTACAATATGAAATATACGAGCTTCATAACCAAGATCTAAAATAAGACTCGTAATCAACCTAATCCTTTTAGATGAATATCGCAAGTACTATCTATAATCAATTTAATCAAAGTATTCCACCATATCATATTTTAGTTGAAGTATACCAAGTTACTTACAACCTAGTCATGATCAAAGCTACATAACATATGAATAAATATAATAAAATGTTCTACAACTCTTTTGATTCAATGGCTTGGAATTGATGAAATATTTGATAAGTATAATAAAAAAAGCTTCTGAAACATCTTTAAACAACAAACTCCTCCTCAAAATAATCTTATAGGATGTAAAACACCCATCTCACTTCTCAAAAGAGCAAAACAAGAAGAATCAAGTGATTTTTTTGAGAATATCATCAACTTGAGAGTCTGAATCAATGAAGTGCAAGACATCATCTCCCTTTTTCACATGATCTCTAAAAAAATGATAGCGAATATCAATATGTTTTGTTCTTGAATATTGCACAAGATTTTTAGCGATACAAATAGCACTAGTGTTATCACAAAAAAGTAGAATACTATTTAATTCTAAGCCAAAATCCTTAAGTATAACAGTCATCCAAAGAAATTAAGAGCAACAAGAAGCAGCAACTACATATTCTACCTCAGCAGTGAAAAGTGCAATAGACAACTGTTTTCTAGACACTCATGAAACAGGAGATGTGCCTAAAAATGATATTTGCCAGAAGTACTCTACCTATCAATTTAGCAACCTCCAAAATCCACACCTGAATACGTTCTAAAGGTAACACATGATAAATAAGAATACCATAAGCCAAATTGTAAAGTTGACTAAAGATACCTGAAAATTTGCTTTACCGCCTAACAATGTGAAGTGCAGGGAAAGTATGAAAACGAGCACGCAAACACACATCAAAGTGTATGTCTAGCCTCGAAGCAGTGAGATATAAAAGTGAACCAATCATGCTTCTGTATTCTTTTTGATCAACAGTTTCTCTATCCTCCTCAGGGTCTAACACTGCAGTGGATCCCATTGGTGTGGAGATTGATTTTATTGTCCCCATATCGAAGCGATGAAACAGATCCTTGGTGTACTTAATCTGATGAACAAAAGTACCTAGTTTTGATTGATTGATTTGAAAGCTTAGGAAGAACGTGAGTTCTCCCATCGTGCTCATCTCAAATTTTCTGCTCTCCCAACATGATCCTTTTAGCATCATCATCATCATGGTCATCCTGGTCGTAACTCTCATATTTCACATCACTCAAATCAAGATGCTCGATAGCCAAAATAACCTTTTCAGCAAATTTGCGACAAAAATTACCACCCTTGATGTTATAGTTCTAGGATGGTCAACGATGATAATTCTTGTCTTTCTTGATTACCTTCCCCTTGAATTGGAATAATCCATCTTAATGTGGCCTAGCTCACCACACTCATAGCACCTGATCGAAACTGACACGCCACTTCGCTTCCTCATTCTCGTGTTGTTGAGTGCCTTGTGTGCCCATGAGGAGATCAACACCAAATCCTCTTCATGGAGCTGTTCGAACTGTTCCTCTGAAAAAGAATACAAAGTAGACAAGAAGAACACAAGACAAAGAATTGACGAAGCAGCCTGCACAAGGTTAGTCATAAGTGCTAAAGATGAAGCTTTATCAATTCTAGATGGCAAAGCTTCCATATCATAGATTTTTAATCTAGAATAAAGATCATCCATGGTTAAGTATCTAGATCAACAGTTTGATTGATAGTTATGGCAACCATCAACCACTTGAAACCTAAAGATCTCAAAATTTTAGTTGTATTTTCTTCATTAGTAGGAATAAAATTAACACCGTATAAATCACTCAAGATTTTCTCAAAACGAGCAAAAAGATTATCAATAGATTCACCAGCATTCATAGCAAAATCAGGATATTCTTTTTAATATAGATTCTTACGCACTTTCTTGATTTTAGTGGTTCCTTCATGATAATCGCAAAGTGTTTCCCATATTAAGTGAGCAAAATTAATATGAGCTATACAATCAAATTGTTTGCGAGAAATCTCTTGAAATAGTAAGTTACGAGCATGAGTATTTAAATCAACATCTATTTTATTTAAATTAGTAACACTAGCAGGAACCTCATAAAGTGTAGAAACTTTTTTTAAACATCACTACCTTAAGCCTCAATGCAAGCTTGCATACGATACTTCCAAAAAGCAAAATCAGTACCATCTAGTATAGGGGATGATTCACATACTTGTCTGATGCCATAGTGACCTCGCTCTGATACCACTTGTATGATGGAATACCGTAATCAGAAGGGGGTGAATGATTGCTTCCGCTTTTTGGAATCTCTTAGTGCTCGATGATAATTTCGACCGCTCAACGTACAACTGCTCAGTTGTCGTAAACTCTTACCAATTGTTGGTTTCAACCGCTCAGTGTTTGATTGCTCGTCGATCGCTCAGCTATTGTAAAACTCCTTATCAGTCGTAAATTTCGACCGCTATCAATAGTTGTAACCTTCGACCACTTCTGCACACGTAAACTACGACCACTTCTATGCACGTAAACTACGATCACTTCATACTCTGATCTTTGATAGGTTAGCACTCGTTAGCTTCGACTGCTTTCTACATGCTCGAACTTCAACCAATTTGCACGTACTCGAACTTGCACATACTCAAACTTCGACTAATTTGCACAAGGTCGTAACTTTGACTGCTTCATACGTACTCGAGACTTCAACTGGTTTGCACGTACTCGAGATCTTGACACCAGGAGCAGAACCTCTCGATCACTTGTGCTTTCGAGAATTCAGCGCCTTCGAGTATTCGTATTTCCTCTGTTTTCCCGGCAGCGATTCGACACCTTTGCACATAGTCGTAAGCTCCGACCCAATTGCAATCACCAGTACTTTTCAAGCAAATCAAAAATAAGATTGATTCAAGATGATGTTTATTTCTGGATTTTCATAGGTTTATAAAGTGCCTTCAAAAGCACCCATAAAAGCTTAGCCAAAACTAAAGTCTCCTCAACCTTCTCCAAAAAGCCATACATCTGCTATGCCCCTTCGACTCTATTTATATCCTCTAACTCCTTAAGAGTCCTCTCCGAATAGATCACAAATTTAAGTCCTAAACCAACTCCTACTATCCTACAATCATGGGACCCGAAACCCTTCCAAACACGGATTTTCTAAAATTCCAACGTTTCAATATTTCACGTGTCGAAACCTCCAGAACCGCATCTCCCGTAGCTCCTTTACGTATCATCCACCTTTATTCTCTACGTGCCCAAGCATGAGCCCGACCATTTTACGACATTCTCGACCATCTGAATCTCGGATCTCGCATCCTAGTCCCAATACTCCTCGTTATCAACCATGATCATCTTCATGTTCAACTTGCACATCCAAAAACCAAAGAATATTTTTCCAGCATAAGTTATCTCCAACTTGACTAATATCAATTCACACATGCATAACGTAACATGATTCACTCGTAAACACGAACCAATTCAACCAGATCATAAACCGGTCAGACCGCCCTTAACTTAGTGATTAGGCCGCAATACTTGAATACTTCAGCATTTTTCAGTTTTTGCACAAGTGCATCGACTGAAATTTCACAAATGCAAATTCTAATTTAACCCATGTCAATTATGCATCATCACAATATTTTTGACTTATCTACGTAGTCTAAGAGATGCTGTACTGTTTGAAAATGAAACCGTTTTATGCGCGGTGAGAACTCATTCATTGCAAAACCTTAGCCGAACACGAATTTTGGGAGCTGACATTGATCGATGGCTAGCCTATTATGTTGCAAGCGAATGGTGATCTTGTCGGATATGTGTGTCGTGCATGGTACTTCCACTAGCAATAGTCAATTATATGCTTTTCTCATCGTTGGACTGTAGTAGTATTTGGGTTTCGTGGCAATCGCGTTATTAAAATAAAGATTTAAAAAAATCTTGTAGAACAGGAGAAACCTACAGTAGAAGTATGGCAATAATCGATGTGGAGTTCAAAGAATATGAAACATAAAAGCATGTTGGGGAAGACACTGATCGTGCATGGTTTCCTCTTTCGTCCCACCTAGACCAAGATGGCTGTTAATGTACAGAGAAAACTGATGGCATAAACAGTTGATATGGAATTTTTTTTAATAAAATGTCATTTGTTTTTTACTTCTAAAAGCTATTTTTTGTTTTTTATAGTAACTAATTTTTAAACGAAATATATTTGTAAAGCAGAGTCTACAAGTTGATTAAAATACACACTGTAACAACTTTATTTATATCGGCTAAAATCAGACACGAGTTTCTGTTACTCCGTACTCTTTCATGAACAATCTAAAAGCTATAAGACGCAACTATAACCTATAGCCGAAACAAAAAAACAAGTACTTAATTAATCCAAGATTATCCCATTTAATCTATCTGCGCAATCAAATTAAAAAAACCACAGGGTTTTGAGATGGAAAACCACCGGGTAGGCGGGTACGGCCTTTTTTTGAGACGGAAAACCACCGGGTACTAATGGTTTAGTGAGGGTTTTTTGGGGGTTATTAAGCGTGCATTAATTCATCTCCATGGCATGGCCTCTCTTGTGGTGGGCCCCGCGGTCGCCTCCCTCCAAATATATTTTTCTCCCTCCATTGTCTTCTCGCTGCTCTCAAAGCAGCCTCCCTCCCTCTCCTCCCCTATTACAAATGGAAAAATTGCTCTCCTACTCCAAAGTTTAATAGCGTTTACTTATTTACCCTATAATATCTGACATATAGGCCCACATGAGCAAATCCCCCATTACAAATACCCCACCATCCCAGACTGCTCTCCTGCACACTCGCAGCTAGCTCACACATCTCACCTCATGGTGCCCCTGCCCGCACAGCAAGAACCATCGCTGCCTGCTCCGCCTCGCCGCAGCGTCCCCACCGACCGCCGAGCTGCAGCCATGGAGGCCACCAGCCCCTCGCCTCCTCTCCTCCTCCGCCCTCCCGCTCCCAGCATTGACGCCAAGGACAGGGACGCGGTCGGCAAGGGGGGCGGCGCCGCCGTGTACGACCTCCGGCGCGAGCCCAAGATCCCGGCGCCATTCGTGTGGCCGCACGCCGACGTGCGCCCGACCTCGGCCGAGGAGCTGGGCGTGCCGGTGGTCGACGTGGGCGTGCTGCGCAATGGCGACGCCGCGGGGCTGCGCCGGGCGGCTGCGCAGGTGGCCGCGGCTTGCACGACGCACGGGTTCTTCCAGGTGTCCGGGCACGGCGTGGACGCCGCCCTGGCGCGCGCGGCCCTGGACGGCGGCAGCGACTTCTTCCGGCTGCCGCTGGCCGAGAAGCAGCGCGCCCGGCGCATCCCCGGGACCGTGTCCGGGTACACGAGCGCCCACGCGGACCGGTTCGCCTCCAAGCTCCCCTGGAAGGAGACCCTCTCCTTCGGCTTCCACGACCGCGGCGCTGCGCCCGTCGTCGTCGACTACTTCACCAGCACCCTCGGCCATGACTTCGAGCCACTGGGGTAATCCATTCACCCCTGTCCTATCAATCGATCGATCTTGGCATTGCATTTTTCGACGCGTACGTCCGTATACGTCGTCGTGTGTATATGTATACAGTCCATCAAACTGAATAGTACGTGGTATTAATCGCGTGCGTGCGTGCGTACGTACCTATATGAATCGGTGCAGGAGGGTGTACCAGAAGTACTGTGAGGAGATGAAGGAACTGTCGCTGACGATCATGGAGCTGCTGGAGCTGAGCCTGGGGGTGGAGCGCGGCTACTACCGGGAGTTCTTCGCGGACAGCAGCTCCATCATGCGGTGCAACTACTACCCGCCGTGCCCGGAGCCGGAGCGCACGCTCGGCACGGGCCCGCACTGCGACCCCACAGCGCTCACCATCCTCCTGCAGGACGACGTCGGCGGGCTCGAGGTCCTCGTCGACGGCGACTGGCGCCCCGTCCGCCCCGTCCCCGGCGCCATGGTCATCAACATCGGCGACACATTCATGGTAATTACCGATTCGAACACCTTGATTTCTACTTAATTAGCGGTTAGTTTAATTACCCTCAGTTAACTGGTGCATGCTGCTCTGTTATTGCCCTTGCCTGCTCTGTTTCCTGACAAGAGCACCAACTCCTTGAAGAAGCTGTTTTGGAACAAAAGAAAAGATTGTGGTAGGACTTCCGGTGGAAAGCAGGGAACTGACATGAGGTGATTTCTCTGTTGCAAACACGGCTTCGGTTGATTGGACAAATTCAATCGAATGTACGTACAGTACATGTTACGTTACACGGTCCCCTCCTCGGTACTAACACGCCAGTTTTGTTGTGAGCCGTCCAAACAGCATGGGAATAGATCGTGAGCGTCGATTTCGATCCTATGGCGATACCGAATGCCACCTCAGCTTCTCTAGGGACACTAGGGTTACTAAGGTTTAGGTTAGCGTATTGATCGAACGGCTCACCATAGATGTAGTACGTTAGCATATACTGACAAGGGGGAGTTAGCAGCTTGACACATCGAATGCAATGTAGACATACATGTGAGTTGCTTCCATTTCGAGTGGGCTGTAACCTCTCTAGAAAGTAGGGTTCTAACCATCCATCCATCCAATCCGTTCATCAGAAGGCTGAGCCTTTCGCAGAAAAGCTGCCTGCCTCCGAGCATTGGAGCCAGCGAGTCGGAGATAGATAAGCCATCATGTAGGAGAGAAGAGGACAGTGGTGGAATCAGACTTCGGGCTATCTAGGTTGTAGCTCGAGATCTGGTAACTAAAACCCATGTAAAATCTATAAAAAAAATCACAAAAAAGAAGAATTAGCTCAAAAGTCGGAGATAGATAAGCCATCGGTCGTGTAGGAGAGGAGAGGGGAGAGGATAGATATATAGTCTTTGTTGTTTGTGTTTTCTTGGAGTTTTATGGTGGGATTTTGTACAGTAGCGGGGCAGAGGGTGGATGCGGATGGTGGTGCTTTCGGTGGCGGGTCCGCCCACCCAGATGCGCGCGCTCGTCGTTTCCTGGGCATGGAGGCTCATCTCCCCTGCTAGTTCCGCCCCGGCCGTATCGTATCGTGTGACGCGCAGCCGCAAGCAGTACAAGGCTCGGTTCCACATCGTTGTATTCCTTCCTCCCATGGCGAGCGAACGGGCCTCTAGCCTAGCGGTTAGAGCGCTCTAGACTCTAGTAGCACCCCTCAGGTCCTGGGTTCGACTCCCGCTGGGAGCGAATTTCAGGCTGGGGGAAAAAATCCCCTCGCTTGCCCCATAAGCCAAAGCACAGGTTTAAAGGCTGGCCCAGGTCGTTGGTCGTGCCAGGTTGTTGGTCGAGGGATCACCCTGGATTGGTCGTTCTCACATGGGCTGATGCCGCTGTGTCAGGGTGGGGCAAGGATTCGAGAATTTTCTCGATCTGCGTGAGAAGATCTTCTTCTTAATATAAAAGCCCGGGGGGCTTCTTACCCCCCGCAGGTAGAGTTTTTTTTCCTCCCATGGCGACTGGCGAGACGTTTGACGGCTCGTCCACTTGACTTTCTAGCCGTTTCCACACCGATCGTCGTCGGGCCACGCCGGTCGTGCGGTCTCCATGCGTGGCCCGCGGGACGCATGAAAAAGATTTCTGCCTTTGTTCGGCCTCCTGTATTTTTTTGTAAAATCTTCAAGCTGATAACCTTCCCAGAAAAATCCAATTCAAGTCGCTGTTTCGAATGCTGTTACGCGCGCCTAACCGGTCGGCGTCTTCATGTGTTTCTCGATCCGTGCAGGCGCTGTCGAACGGGCGGTACAAGAGCTGCCTGCACCGCGCGGTGGTCAACCGCCAGCATGAGCGGCGGTCGCTGGCGTTCTTCCTGTGCCCGCGCGAGGACCGCGTGGTGCGCCCGCCGCCGAGCGGGGCCTTACCCCGGCAGTACCCGGACTTCACCTGGGCCGACCTCATGCGCTTCACGCAGCGCCACTACCGCGCCGACACCCGCACCCTCGACGCCTTCACCCAGTGGCTCACCCCGCCGCCGCCCGCCGCCGCCGGCGCCGCCTCCCCCCACGGCCCGGCCGCGACGGCCCAGGAGGCGGCCTGATCGATCCGTCAATTCGTTCGCCACGATTTTTTGTCGGAATTGGCCACGTGCTCCCCGAGGCGCGGTGGGCCCGTGTGGAGGTGGCGCCCACGTGGCCCGCGGGCCCACACCACCTTCCATTTTTGGACGCTAGCGCTCCCTGTAGTCTTCCGCTCCGATGTGTATTGTACATGTACATACATATAAATATATTTATATATATATATTGTTTTTCCCTTTCTCTAAGCTGCCGTACATAAGAGGAATATATGGATGGATGGATGGATGTTTGTACGCAAATAGTCTCTTGAAATTTCCAATCTGGACGGACGCGACGCGACGCGAAGCTCGCTCGCTTGATGATGATGCTCCGTAGCGCTGCGCAGAGGGCAGATATTTGGTGGGGCCGGCCGGAGGACGATCACTTCCTCCTTCGCTTCTCCAGAAAAACAAGAGATATTTGATCTTTTGCCACACCTTTCGTTTGCATTTGATGATTTGCCCAATGATGTCTCATTGACATATGGGGCCAAAGCCCACATGTCAACGACACAAATAGAACAAATCATCAAATTCTATGTTTATACATGGGGCAAATCCTCCAATCTCCCGTTCGCGCTTATCTTCGTTAGAGCTATGCTCTTCTGGAATGGAGCGTCGGTGAGCCACCGGGGTTGAGGAAGACGAGATAGGGCGCCTTTTTGGCTCGGAAATGTAATCTCGGTCTACGCGTCTCGGAAATGTTCTCACGACAGTTGATAACTTGCACACCCTTAGCTTCAGCTGCTCCACTAAATACAGTGTCCATGGATGAAGTAACTTGTCACGCTGCTGGGCAGAATATAACCACAAGAATATCAAACGCACCAATTATGTCACTGTAGCGTGTTGAGCGAGAACACATGAAAGAATTCAGAGATGCCATGAATTAAAACATATTGGACTGCTAATCTGCTGCAGTGAGCTATGGCTCTTGGCTTCCAGATACAACCTTACAGCAATGTTGTGCAAGCACAGAAATAATCAAGAGTGCATTCATTTTCAAAAAAAAAAATCGCATACATTTACACCAAAGCTTTTGCCTTTTCAGTATCAACAAGAATCATATATATGCTTATCTAGAGCCAAAATTCAGTCTAATGTACCCCTAACCAGTAACAGTTCTCTTCAACATGTATTTCACGTGCTTGCTTCAACCTCCTTGGGCCGCCACATGGACTTCTGGACGCAGAGCAACCCCTCGTTACCCTTGGTGTAGGTCAGGCGTACCTCCCACTGCAGGGACTTCGCCATGCCTTCCAGTTCATTTATTGTCTCCGCATTATCCCTCACAATCAGTTTGCCTTCTGGCCTCAATATCCGGTCAACCTCGGCAAACACTGCCAACAATTTGCATCTGCAAACAAACAATACAATTGCTTAAGAAGATTCAATTATACAACGAGTATAACATGCACAAATATGCTGTCACCACATATAGAAGAACCCTGTAGGAAAAATGCTTAGTGTTTTTAGCTGAACTATTTGCATAAGTCAGTTTGGACTTCACACCATCACTCCAACGGCACACACACACACACACACACACACACACACACACACACACACACACACAGAAGAATACACTACTAAGCAGTCAGTGAAAGTAAGGTCTTGCATCAGCTAGATTCTAAATTCTAGTCCAACGTTAAGCATATAAATCCTTCAATGTTTGCTTTGGTTAAAGCTAAGCTACTAGCAAGCACGAAGCAACTGTGATCACGGAGACAATAAAATACTGACCTCTTTTTGAGCTTTGAGAACAGATGGTCTGCATGCAGGAGGTCATATGTTCTCGGGTAAGTGCTGAAAGATTCGCACCAGTCATGATACATACCAAACAAACCACGCTCATAAATAATTGGCAGTGTGTCTGGTGAATCAATTGGCACAATATTCATAACCCAGACTTGTTGGTCCATCAGAGCTGCAGCAAAACTGAAATGCAACAATGCAAAACGTTAGCAAAGGAATGAAAATAAAAATGAGGTACCAAAATGCGTTCTCATTGTCAGTGGTTTTCAATAAAACACTGTGAAATGAATGAATTTTGAAATCCAAATGCATCATCAAGAGATAGACAAATAATCTTACATCTTCCCCCGACTTAATGAAAATAGAACAATGATTAGTGACATGGTACAAGTTGCCCATTATGTTCGCTGCTAGCACAGTGCCAACTCAGACCAATAGTAATGTAGTGCAATCTGAATTAATGACAATTTTTGCAACTCAAAGCCAAATTTATGGGCGTTTTACCTTTCACTGACAAATTTCTCTTTTTTTTCAGCTGTTACGGCCAAACATTGGCCAATAAATTTTCATATATATGTTATCTGCAAGTTGTAATGATTCTACCAAAAAAATATTTGTTCAATGAGATTGGGAAAGCAAACCATTTACTTACCCTCCATATACAGCTCTCATGTCCATGACATTTCTCACTTTAGACCACCCGATTCCCATGCCATTCACATATGATTTACTTACAACCCGTTTCCAGTGTGCATAATCTGCCTCGAAGTCTTCATTTCCTGGTTTTCCATAGACTCCAACATGAGAACCGTCTATCCAGTAGGGGGTTTTCTCAAGCCTTTGTGGCCATGTCTCCGGCCATTTTGATCCTCGTACTGATGGACCAACAGGCAATTTGTGCATGCACGCTTGTAAAGGTACGTTCCTGCATAACACAAGGTTGTTTAAGCAAAGTAGAGAAGTACTTCACGCATGGAAATACGGTCCATTGAAAGAACCTTAACCATACCATGCAGCATCTGCATCATCAGTTTCCTTGCATAATGGCGGGCTGTCTTCTGATCTTTTCTCATAGCAATTGTTGTCCATTGGCTTCTGATATATGGCCATACCAACTTGATTTAACTTATCCTTCGTCTTGTTAACCATTTTCCAGCACATGGATGTTGTCAGAGAAGACATGGCTGAAAAGAGTAAGGAATTATGTGTTAGACCTGGTCCACCTGGATGAAAAACTTTGCAGCTAGCTTATAGCATGCGTTTATAAAAAAAGTACAAATGTGGCCCATTCATGACGTTGGGTGCATCTAATGCTTAGCTCTGACTAATTCTATTTGTGATAATAAGCTCGACTTGTGCCATCAGTACTCAGTAGTCATTATAGGGAAAAGGAAGGCAAAGAGGATTTACAACTTGTGAACTTTTGTTACAAGTAACAGCATGGTCTTTCTATATGTGGTGCGGTGTTTGAAAGAAACTCTGGCATAACCATCCAACTTGGATTCTGTATTAGATCTCAGAGGCAGTAAGTCATTTTGTTCTGATGTATCACTCATTCACCCTACTCATGGATTTTAATTGTTCCTCGTAAAATGAGAAAAATAAAGGATCTTTCTTTTGGCATGTGGGCATTGATATTGCAACAACATTCAGTAGAGTGAAATTAAAAGAGGTCGTTAGTACCAGGGTTTAAAAAACCGGTGATTACCGACCGGTAACCGCCGGTTACCGGAAAACCGGTCGGTACCGGGATAAAAAAACCGACCGGGATTACTCAGATGTAAATTTAGATTTATGACTGCATAATGCATTTCCTAAGTTGGTTTAGGTATTTGTTGTGCTAGATTACCTACTGTATGATATTGTGCTAGATTACCTATAGTACGAAGTAAATATGCATCAATTATTTTTCTCCTATGTTTTCTCTGCCTTTTCCGGTTTTCCTAGCGGTCTTGCCTGTTTTCATCAGTTTTTGACTGGTTACCAGTTTCAAACCGCTCAAATTCAAATTTCAAATCACAAAATTCGTTTGGGTTTTTCCCGGGATTTCCGGTAATGGCCGGTTACCATTACCAGCCGTCGGCCAGGATTATCCCCGGTTCTGGGTTTTGGAACCTTGGTCGGTACAATACCATTCCAAATCTCAACATCTTCAGGGAGCTTTTGGTAAACAGGAGTGGCAGACCAGACGAAGTAACCACCAGGACGTAATAGGCGGTTCAATTCCAGCAAAAGCATCGCACCTGAAAGTAACCAGTTGTCACCAACAGTATTTAGAGAAGTTCTATAAAAGAAAGGAAAACATGCCACAAACAAGACAAACCTTCAATATGCCAAGGGACTCTGCAGCGAGCACAATGAATGACATCAAAAACCCTGCTGGGGTATGGAAGTCTCTTGGTGCCCATTACAGCTGATATTGCTGGAATTCCTCTCTCCAGTGCAAACTGTACTTGAGCTTCATGCTCATCTTTTGGAGCAAATGACATTGTGAGCACATCTCTATCAAACATGTAGCCTCCAAAGCTGGCAACTCCACAACCAATATCTAGAATGACACGGCTTCGTTTGCCCCATGCAATATCAGGTAATGCCTGCACACAGCAGTTTGATCAAACATCAAGGCATGTAAATGAAAAGAATGTGAACATACGTGATATGGTGATAATATCTACATCAAAAACACAATATGGAAATTTCATCACCATGGTTTAATACTCTGTTTTCTTTATAGATTAAAGTGGGGGAGATACTTATGGCTTACCAAAAAACGAGTACTTAGCTGAATTTCCCTAAATACAACTTGGACTGTTATTAAAATTTAAAAGGGGTTCTTGAAAATACAAGTACAAATGTGGAAATCAGTTGACATTAAGTTGAATATATTCAGATTTTCCTTCAAATAGTGCAAACTTCTTTTAGGGAGTAATAGTGGCACTTGCCTCAAGACTTATGTATGTGAAATGGTATAAATCAATCATTGATACATGAAATTATGAGGCATATTAATCTAACTAACAGATGACACATAATAAGGGCAGCTGGGGAAATGATAATAAACCTGCTGAATAGTATCAATGTAGTGTAGTGCGCCGTTCTTGAACTGAGTCCCGCCCCCAGGAAACATAAGATAATCCCCAGAAACTTTAACCCAGTTTTGGTGCCCCTTATACTCTGCAAGCTTGGTGTGAGGGACATTGCTATACAATACCTGCAAAAATAGTGCCACTTGTAATAAGCAAAAGGCAATCTTGATCAGCTAAAGATTACTCAATGTTGTGAAAACATTATAAAAAGACAGAAGCACCTTGTCCCTGCTCTTGGGCCACTCAATTGGGCGCTTATATCCTTCCGGAAGGTGAACAAGGCAGGTTGGAGGCTCCTCAGGACAATGCCTCTCACGATGTTCGTAATGTTTGGTAGATCGAAGCTTCTTGATAGCCTTCTCATTATCAAGGCAAGGTATGTAATCTGTCGCGGCACTGCTATTACATAATTTCCAGCTATAGGTGGTTTCATCACCTGAATATTTTGATGATGCCTGTGCTTCCTTCTCATTCTTTGACTCTGCAGCCTGTGTAGAGAATGACCCATTCTCGGTATTTGATTCCTTCAGAAGTTCTGATTGAGACCCATCAGGAAATACCTCATTAGACTTTGCAACCTGTTCCTTCCCTCCACCTTCTTCCACTTTCTCCTCTATTTGAGGTTGTTCGGTTGCATCCTGCGTGGCATCACCATCAACCTTTTCTTCTTGATCTTTTTTCTTCTCGCCATCAGATTGATCACCATCATTTTCAGTTGTGGTCTCATCATCTTTCATTTCCTTGCTCTTCTCTTCATCGCCACTCTTTACACCATCAGACTGCCCAGCTCCAGATTCAGCATCGCCACTCTCCTTGGCGCTCTGCCCTTCTGATTTTCCATTTGCATCATCGAATGTATCCTTACTCTCCTCCTTTTCTTTTTGTTGTTCCTTTTCTTCAGTCTTCTCCATTGTGTTCTCAGTGAACTTCTCTTCCTCAGGAGCCTCCTTGTCATTATTGGACTCATCTGGAACTGCATTATCGTTATTATAGGTGTCCTCGAATTTCTCCGAACCTTCAACAGCATTTCTGGATGCTGCATCCTCGGATGCACCAAAGTCAACTGGCGGGGGCTGCTGCTTTACCTCCGGCTTCTTATTGGACGATACCTCCAGCGAGAAGACGGTGGACGATGTCATCATCCACGCGCCGACCAGGCAGAGCGCCACAAAGACGACGACCGTGGTCGTCGTGCAGAATGACGACGACGACGAGGGCCGCCTGCCGTCCATCTTTGCACCTCGGCCAAATGCCATCGATCCCACTCTAGCATGTACAGAATCACACCCACTCCACGCGGTTTGTCTGTATCAACTCGACCGACCAAGAACCCCAAAGTTTGCAGTTTCGCTGCTTTCGGCTCGCACCTAGAGCAAACTACACATTGTCAAAAACTCAAAGCACTGGAAATTTATATCAATCACTAGATCTAAATAAGGAAACACTATATCTGCTATAGCAAAAACCAACTCAACAATGCAAAAATCCGTTCTTTTTTACTATCTGTTTCTCCTCTCCTAGTAAAGCAACTCTTTCCAAGAACGAAAGCCATCCAACAACAAAGAAATCTCCCCGTATGAACAAACATGGAAACAAAACTGCAAGCGCGTGCATTCCGTGCACAAATCGCAACCGGATCTGTGACTTAGCAGGTTCCGAGCTCGGTACAAACGCGAACTAATTATGGTAGACTGATCAGAAAATAAGTATACTAAACAGCTACCTAATCGGTGGAACGAACGAACAAGCTCAGCTAGCTAGATCCGCGCCTGAAAACGGATGCAGGGAAAAGGGCGAGGCGGTGGATTGGTACCTCTGCCGGGGCCGTGGGAGCTGGGCTCCGAGCGGATCTCGCAGAGGAGCGAGGAGAGGACGTGAGGCGTTCTTGGGCTCTGGCTTTGCACTGGCCTCGCCGCGTTATAAAGGCAGCGTACAGGTAGCGCAAGGGAGGAGCAGCAGTGGAGTGTGTACGTTCGGGTTAAATTAGTGGGAAAATTTTGACTAAAATTGTCGGGTTCATGGGTTACCATCTTTTGCAGATTTGCCCTTTCAATATCGCGCTATTGCACCCGGACATTGTAGTTTTCTCCATCCACGCTCGACTAGCTGCACATATATACTGAAAATATTTCTAAAATTGTCACTGCAAAGAAGGTTAAATGTAAACTATATTTGTGCATATTATAGTGGAGCGATAGTGTGTACTATTGCGAATTATACGTATGGAAAGCTAGCTTAACTGATGTCTAGTTACGAACCTTTTTTTTGTGTGGCGCATTTGAATTGATTGTTTCTGAGTTTCATATGCTAATACTTTTTTGTGATATGTGTTGTCAGTGTAAAGGGTGTTGTCGATCTATACTCAACCCTTTCTTAGCTAAATTTGTATAGATGCATGAATAATTGTTCAGCAGTGCTACCGCATGCTGCTAAAGGTAATCAGAACTCGTTTTGCGAATAAAAACCCCTATTACGCCAGGGGGACTCCGCGCGAGGAGAGGGCGGCCACGTCGCCCCTGCGCGCGCTCGCGCCGGCGCGTGGCCGCCGAATCTTCGTACGGCCAGGGGTGCGATTTTCCCTGTATTTTTCCAAAATTACTTAAAAGTCCTTTTTCCTCGCAAAAAGGTCCCTGGCAGTTTTTTTTAAAACACTTTTTTTCGAAAACACCCCTCCCCTTTGCAGGATAGCGCCCCGCGGTTTTTAAAATTGCGTACAGGTCCTCGTTTAGTTACGTGCAGGTCCTTGAATTTTTACGAAAAAACCCTTTAACTTTTTCGAAAATACGCATGTGCCCTCGATTTTTTTTAAAAACCTCCTCGCGAATTCTCGCCTCTTTTACTTCGGTGCACACGGTAGCTGGCGCGGCGTGTCGCCGCGCCTATGAGGCTAGTTGTAGCGATAAAGCCGCTGATTCCAAAAATACAAAGGAGTTGGGAAGCATCATGTGCAAGATGCCAAATAACTTTTTCGTAAGGGTTGGGATGCAAAGATTAGGCCGCTTTCCTCTCGGCATAGCGCGGAGAATAAGGCCGAAGCGTGAGTGGAAGGAAGGAGGCCCATAGCCCCGTCCGTCTCCCACGGCCCATAAAACCGCACGCACCTCGCCCACCGTGCCACACCCACCGACACGTAGGCCCGCCGCTTCAGGGACCGCCCAACATGTCCACAGAACCAGGCGCACCGGCGCTTACACTGCGGTACGCGGCCCCCGTGGTGCAGCGTAAACTCCCCTCGCGCGGGCGGTGTCGGTGCCGCGCCTCGCCCGCTCGCCACCGGGACACCGCAGCGTTACGGTGGTCCTGCGGGGCAGGGGGGAAAGGTGTGGTGCGCTCGGGGTTGAGGTTGGGGACAAGCCCACCCGCCTCGGCCCACACCGAGCGGTTGGCTCCCTCGCTAACGCGGCGCGACCTATCTAACCCGCCGTTGTGGACACTGGATGGCTACCCGTTGGAGCAGCGTTACAATATTTATCAATATCGTATCGATGGTTATACTGATTTGGTTCTAGTATCGGTCTCTACCAATATACCATTTTAGATTTAATGTAATAAAAATCTATATTTATTTAGTTATATGTATACTAAATGTTACTTGTTATATTATTCTAAATACATAGTATTATTATCAAATATAACACATAGTTCAATAGATGATATTATCAATTTCATCGGTATGTCTGGTATTAATTGGTATCCAATCGATATGACTGATATTAAGGCATTTACGATACATAGGACTACTTTATACCAGTTTAGGTGACGATATAGCCCACACCGGCCGATACCGGAATGATATTGACAACTCTGGGGTTGCCTTCTTTTATGGTTATTTCAAATGGAATTTCTAAACAATTTTTCGAGTCTAAAATCGTGTGCGTCGTTCACATCAACATCTCCACTATCCACTGTTGTCTCAAAAGACGTAAATAAAAGTTATCGGCTATAGCCAAAAGATCAAGGCCCCGGTACTCGTCTCTGCTATATGGTTGAGACACACCAAACTACTAATTTGTGGACTTCGTATCAGTAGTAGATTTTCCGACTCCCAGAGTCAAAGGGGTCTTTGACTGTTTTGCTAGTACCAGAGAACCTTGTTCGTTGACTGGTACTCCTTTCCGGCAGTGGCGCACGTTGTGATTAATTTCGTGGTAATCGGTAGTACAAGGCAAAGGTAGGGTACCTTTGCCTTTGAGAACAGTAATTTGTTTGTCAGATGCAGCCCAATTGTGCTAGCTTGAAGAAAAGGTGAGAGGCGTTTTTCACAGGTGAAGAAGGGTCGATCGGTTTGGAAAAGCAGGGTCTAGATCGCCGTGTCAAACAGAGAAACCCAGATAGATCTGAAGATTGCAAAGTTAGGAGGATGCCACGAGCTGCATGCTCCGGGATCGGATCGATCCAGAGCGACCTGGCCATACGTATCGCGTCGTGGTGCACGTAGATCGACCGATCTTGCAAAGGTACGTTAAAAGCTAACTTTACAAGGACGCGACACGAGGTGCCCAACCGGCGAGCATCGAACGAGCTGCCTAATCACGCCTGTCAGCCCGTCATGCTCCCCAACAGGATCCGCTCATGTTTCAAGTTTCTGTAGTGCTCGCTGATCTACTCGTTTAGAGCAAGGCTAATAATACAGTCTTCAGCTGGCTATATGGACACTTACAGCCCACTTATCAGCCCATTCATATAATAATTTACAGCCAGCTGAAGGCTGTATGATCCACCCCTTTCTCTCACAAAGTTTCTTGGTTCTTGTGCTTCAGCTAGCTGTAAACTTACAGCCCACCTCTCTTCTCTCTCTCCTCCTCTCTCCTCCACGTCAGTATACAACCTACTAACAGCCTCTTTATTATACTTGCTCTTAAGGGTCTGTTCTTTTTTACTGGCTGAAACTTATAGTTTTTTACTATAACTTATAGTTTTTGGATTGTTCGTGTGAGAGATTACATAGTAACAGAAACTCACATGCGGTTTTTGCCGATATAAATAAAGTCGGTACATCATATGCTACAATTAATTAGTAGACTCTATTTTGGAAAGATACTCCATTTAAAAGCTAGTTACTGTAGAAAAACTAAAAACAGCTTTTAGAAGCTGAAAAGAACAGAAGAAGAACTAAAAAATAACTTTTAAAAGCTGAAAAGAACAGGCCTAAACTTACTACCGCAGGTCAAACCAACGGTCACGTGAGAACACTGTACAGTCTAGTGTAGTGCAACACCGGCTACGACAATCACAGATGAACTTCACGAGTCCGTTCCCCTACTCCGCAAGATACGGATACGTCTCCATGAGATTTAGCAATATTGTTGATTAATTCCATGATGAGTATTGTTTTCTCTACTTTAGCCCCTCTAAATAGTCCGATTTTTCCCCACGTCGATAATGAGCTAAAAGATCAACCATCTTAATACCTATTTCAAAGATGAATAATTTCGTATTTAACTTGATAAAAGCAGACACAGATCTATAAATAGAGAATATTGCACTAGTATCTACAGGGGGTCTAACTCAAATATGTGCTTGAGCCATCTAAATTTAGGAAGAATCGCTTTTAACTTTTACTCCGTCTACATCTAGTTGTTAGAGTGATCTCAGGGCTTTGGACCAACGGCCAAAGCCCATCCCTTGACCGCGCCCTGATCGGGGGCGCCCAGCCCGTTTGGCTGGTGGGCCCCTGTCGCCAGCGCTATAAATACAGAGGTGGGGGCCGGGCGGCACGCATCACGAGGTTGACCGCGCCGCCGTCACCCCACCGACAAACCCTAGACCGATCTGTTGAGGGGGGCGCTGAAGCGACGGGAAGTTCCACCGCCGTTCACCGCCGCCAGGGAGTCGCCGCCGTCCGGGACGCGCCGCCACCAAGGAGCTCCACGCCCTTCCCCGACCGTCGCTGCCCGTGCGCAGATCTCCACCGCCGAACCCGAGATGGCCTCCTCCTCCTCCACGCAGTCGGAAGGTTGGTACCCCTCTCTCCCTCTCTCGGTAGAACATCAAGAACCCTAGAGAAAAGAAGCCCCACTAGATCTACCCTAGGAGATCCTAGATCTAGAGATTTACAATGGTATCAGAGCATACTAGGCTTAGATCTAGATGCGGGAAAAAGAAAAGAAAAGAATCCCAAACCCTAGCTCCCCAGATCGGAAAGAAAGAAACAAAAAAAAGGGAGATGAGGGGGTCGGGGGTCTTACGGCTGTTGTCGGGCCGCCGCTCGCCGTAGGCTTGCCGACGCCGCCGCCGTGCCGCTCCGCTCTCGCATGCGGCTGGGGCCGCCGCGCCGCCTTCGGGCCGCTGCCGCTCCGTGGGACCCCGCCCCGCTGCTCATCCTCGCGGGCGCGCGTGCCGCCGTCGCTCGTTGCGCGCGCAGAGCCGCCGCCCGCTGCCGCCCTCCGGGGGCCGCCGCGGCCGCCATCGCCTCGCGGGACAGGGAGCCGCCGCTCCGTTTTTTTCGCAAGGGGGCGGGCGAGAATAGGGTTAGGGTTTCGGGATATTGATCCCCGCCGCGCGCGCTGTCGGCCGTCCGATGCGATCGGGCGGCTGAGGAACCTCTGGCCGTTTGCGGTCCAGGCGGGAGAGGATTTCCCGGCCCAGGCCCAGGTTGCGGCCTGGGCGCGGGGAGAAAGAGGCCGGCGCCGCTGGCTGCGTGGGCGCGAGCGCTCGCGCATGAGGCGCGGGAGAGAGCAGCCGCCTGGGCCGCGCGGGGGAGAAAGAGGGCGGGGCCGCCGTGGGCAGCGCCGTTGGGCCGCGGGCGTGCGGCGCGGCTGAGCGGGCCGTCTGGGCCGAGGCCGCGCGTGGAGCAGGCCGAAATGCCCAAATGAACAGTAAATTGTGTTAATTGTTTTTATTGATTTTCAGAAGCATTTTTTTGATGAATTTGATTGAAATTTGATCCAAATCTCTGTAAATTTTTTGCACCAACGTGTATATTTTTTCAGAGATTAAATGTGTACTGTATAACGCTTCTGAATATTGAATTATTTTGAATAATTACAGTTTCCGCTGCAAAAGTTAATATTAATTGATTTTCATTATTAAATTCGAACCAACGGGAGAATTTAATTTTGGAAAAATAGATAAAATTTCCAGAGATTTATGATATTGTTATTTTCTGACCAACGTTGTTAATAACAGTATTATAAATTTTTTTATGATGATTTTATGCATTATTTCTATTTCTGCCCAACGGTGATGCAGATTTAATGTATGATAGAATTGTTTTTAAATTGTATGTCGTATTTTTGACCAACGTTGGAAATAAGGCATATAATTTTGATGTTACGTTCTCACTGTATTTGAAATATTTTTTCAGGAGGATACAACTTAATGAGTTGTATTAGAGAAATCCCCACTCTCAAAGGTGATAATTATGGAGAGTGGAAGAAAAGGTTAGATTTAACTTTTATCTTGGCTGAGGTGGACTGGGTCCTCACTACAGCACGTCCCACTGAGCCTTTGGCGCCAGTGAGGGAACAAAATGAGGATGACACTGCATGGCAGAAAAGACAGAGGGATCATGCTCCCTTACAGATGTCTTATGACCTTGATCATAAGAAATGGACCACAGCCAACAAGAAATGTATGGCTGTGATAAAGAACACAATTGAGCCTGCTATTCTGGGCTCAATTGCAGAGTGTGACACTGTCACTGAATACCTTGATAAAATAAAGAGTCAGTTCACTGGCTCTTCAAAGACTTATGCTACACAGCTGATTAAGCAGCTGGTAACAGAGAGGTATTCTGGCGGTGGCAATGGCATAAGAGAGCACATTCTTAGAATGAGCAACTTGGCATCTAAACTGAAACCGATGGATTTGGCTCTCAAGGATGAGTTCCTTATTCATTTGGTTTTTGCTTCTTTGCCAAAAGAGTTTGACACTTTTGTTGTCAACTATAATATGCAGCCCGAGAAATGAGACATGGAAAAGTGCATAGCCATGTGCGTGCAAGAGGAGGAAAGAATCAAAACCTCACATGGTGGTTCTATCAACTTTGTGAGGGAAAACAAGAAAAAGAATTACAACAGTAACCCTTTCTCAAAGAACAAGGGCAAAGCCTCTGTACATCAGCCTCAACAGAATAAATTTGCTGTAGACAAAGACCAGTGCCTTCACTGCAAGAAGACGGGACACTACAAGAAGGATTGTCCTGACTACTTAAAGATGATAATGGCTAAGAAAGGTGAGAACATTATTACCTTTATAAATGAATGCCTGTATGTACAATATTCGAAATCCACTTGGTGGATTGACTCAGGAGCAACTGTTCATGTTGCTAATTCTTTACAGTGATTCCGTTCGACGAGGACTACGCAAAGATGCGTTAAAGTCGAAATGGAGTCGAAGCTGAAGTTGAAGCCGTTGGCGATCTTTCATTAGAATTAGCTAATGGCTCCACTCTTTTACTTAGAGATGTCCTTTTTGTACCCTCTTTACAGAGGAATTTGATTAGTGTGTCAAATTTGGACAAAGATGGTTATGATTGCAATTTTGGAAATGGCAAGTGCGAAATAATGTTTAATAAAGAATGTGTTGGTATTGCCATATTACAGAATGAGCTTTATTTGTTATCATTGTGTGATGATGTGAATGTCGTATGCGATAATGAGAACGTTGCGTGCGAGAAAGTGATTGAATCCTCGTCTACGAATGTAAACAGAAAACGAAAGAGAACTCTAGATGAGTCGTCGAAATTATGGCACTGTCGTTTAGGCCATATTTCGAGGGGGAGAATAGAAAGACTAGTAAAGAATGATATTCTTCCTCCATTAGAGTTCTCAGACTTAGAACAATGCAGAGAATGCATTAAAGGAAAATATGTAAAGAAAATTAAAAAAGACGCTAAAAGAAGCACAGGAGTTCTACAAATTATTCACACAGATATTTGTGGTCCTTTTCCTGTGAAAAGTGTGGATGGATATGACTCGTTCATAACATTCACAGATGATTACTCCCGTTATGGATATATTTATCCAATCAAAGAAAGAAATGAAGCCTTGGATAAATTCAAGATATTTAAGGCTGAAATTGAAAACCAACACGATTTAAAGATTAAGATAGTCCGATCTGATCGTGGGGGGAGTACTACGGTCGACATACCCCATATGGACAAGTTCCTGGACCTTTTGCGAGGTTTTTACAGGAAAATGGAATAGTGGCCCAGTATTCTATGCCGGGCGAACCTCAGCAAAATGGAGTAGTTGAAAGACGCAACCGTACCCTGATGGATATGGTACGAAGTATGATGAGCTACTCCACACTCCCATTGAGTTTATGGATGGAGGCGTTGAAAACCGTCATTCATATTCTCAACAGAGTGCCTAGTAAGTCGGTGCCCAAAACACCGTACGAGTTGTGGACAGGAAGAGTTCCCTCACTAAAGCACTTGCGTGTGTGGGGGAGTCCTGCTGAGGCTAAAGTATTTAACCCAAACCTTGGGAAACTTGATCCCAAAACAGTAAGTTGTCATTTCATTGGCTACCCTGAAAAGTCAAAAGGTTATCGTTTCTACTGTCCAGACAGATACACAAAGTTTGTAGAAACGAGACATGCTGTCTTCTTAGAGGATGAAATGATGAGGGGGAGCATGGTAGCTCGAGAGATTGACCTTGAAGAGAAGCGGGTGTTTGCACCCACTCCGATGATTCAAGAGCCATTCTTCACACTACCTGCTGTCGCTGCACCGACGGTGCAAGACACTGTGGTGCCAGCACCTGTTATTGTTCCTCCCGTGGCAACAATGAATGAGAATGAAGAACCTGTTCTTCAGGATCATATAGAACCTATTGCCACAGATGAGGGGGAGCAACAGCAGCCTCAAACAGTAGATGTACCAAATGAGGAGGCCCCGAGGAGGTTTCAAAGAGTAAGAAGATCAGCTATTTCTGATGATTATCAGATTTATCATACAGAGGAATTTCAAATGGAGGATGATCCCACCTCATTTGAAGAAGCCATGAGAAGCGAAAATTCCTCAAAATGGCTTGAGGCCATGGAAGAGGAGATGAGGTCCATGAAGACTAATAAAGTCTGGGACTTGGAAATTATTCCTAAAGGAGCCAAAACAGTAGGCTGTAAATGGGTCTACAAGACAAAGCATGACTCCCAAGGGAATGTAGAAAGATACAAAGCGCGACTTGTGGCAAAAGGATTTACGCAAAGAGAAGGGATTGATTACAATGAGACCTTTTCTCCAGTCTCATGTAAAGATTCCTTCAGAATCATAATGGCATTAGTAGCACATTATGATTTAGAGTTACATCAGATGGATGTAAAGACGGCATTTCTTAATGGAGATTTGGAGGAAAATGTTTACATGGCACAACCAAAAGGTTTTGTCGTGGAAGGAAATGAAAGAATGGGATGCCGCCTAAAGAAATCGATTTATGGGTTAAAGCAAGCTTCAAGACAGTGGTACTTGAAGTTTGACAGTACAATAAGAAAATTTGGGTTTAAAGAGAATGTAGAGGACAACTGTGTTTATGCAAAGTTCAAAGATGGGAAGTTTATCTTCCTAATCCTGTATGTGGATGATATCCTACTAGCTAGTAGTGATGTCAGTCTGCTACTGGAGACAAAGAAGTTTTTGTCCTCAAATTTTGATATGAAAGATCTTGGTGAAGCTTCATTCGTTCTAGGGATCGAAATTCACCGGGATAGAAACAAGGGGATATTGGGACTGTCACAAAAGGCATACATAGAGAAAGTCTTAAAGAAATTTGGTATGCATAAAAGTAGTCCTTCACCTGCACCTATAGTCAAGGGCGACAGATATGGGGATTTTCAATGCCCCAGGAACCAGTATGAGATCGATCAAATGAAAGCGGTTACATATGCTTCAGCTGTCGGAAGCTTACAGTATGCTCAAGTGTGCACACGCCCTGACTTAGCATTTGTTACCGGGTTACTTGGCAGATTCCAGAGCAATCCTGGAATAGAACATTGGAAATTGATAAAGAAAGTCTTGCGTTATTTGCAAGGAACAAAAGGCCTCATGATGACATACAGAAGATCAGATTCACTCCACATAGTGGGGTATACAGATTCTGATTTTGCGGGAGATGATAGAAAGTCTACATCCGGATATGTATTCACTCTCGCTGGAGGAGCTATATCGTGGAAAAGCTCAAAACAAACCGTCACTACATCGTCCACAATGTATGCCGAGTTTGTAGCATGTTATGAGGCTACGGGGCAGGTGAACTGGCTAAAGAAGTTCATACCCGGTTTAAAAGTGGTTGACGACATCAATAGACCACTTAAGTTGTACTGCGATAATGAACCCGCAGTAACGTATGCCCACAACAATAAGTCAAGTGGTGCTGCCAAACACATTGACATAAAGTACTATGTTGTGAAAGATAAAGTTCGGGATCAAATTATAAGTCTAGAGCATATAAGTACCGCAAAGATGTTAGCGGATCCGCTTACAAAAGGCTTACCACCCAACGTGTTCAGAGAACATGTAGCCGGCATGGGTTTAAGGGAAAGCCTATGATTCCTGGACTAAAAGATGGCCCAAAGATTAAAGTAACTATTTCAGAACAGAGAGGTGTATTGTAACTGTTGAATCTATCGGCGATTGACCGTGACGATGAGACATGTTCTATGCACTAATCTGTGATAGAATGTGTAAAGTCAAAAGTAATTAAAGATTAAGTATAGATTGAGATCAAGGGGGAGAATGTTAGAGTGATCTCAGGGCTTTGGCCCAACGGCCAAAGCCCATCCCTTGACCGCGCCCTGATCGGGGGCGCCCAGCCCGTTTGGCTGGTGGGCCCCTGTCGCCAGCGCTATAAATACAGAGGTGGGAGCCGGGCGGCACGCATCACGAGGTTGACCGCGCCGCCGTCACCCCACCGACAAACCATAGACCGATCTGTTGAGGGGGGCGCTGAAGCGACGGGAAGTTCCACCGCCGTTCACCGCCGCCAGGGAGTCGCCGCCGTCCGGGACGCGCCGCCGCCAAGGAGCTCCACGCCCTTCCCCGACCGTCGCTGCCCGTGCGCAGATCTCCACCGCCGAACCCGAGATGGCCTCCTCCTCCTCCTCCACGCAGTCGGAAGGTTGGTACCCCTCTCTCCCTCTCTCGGTAGAACATCAAGAACCCTAGAGAAAAGAAGCCCCACTAGATCTACCTAGGAGATCCTAGATCTAGAGATTTACACTAGTACCACTCCTAGCGTGGTGTGTTGTGCGTGATGGAACAATCAGACAGGTAGGGAATGCTAAATACCAATTAGCTGCAAAAGATTTACAAAAAAGATGGTGTGGTGTTTCAGTTGCTTAGGCACTTGATTGCGAAGTTGGGCGCTCCACTACCGAGCGCCTTGTTAAAATTTCTTTTCACATGACAATTACTGCCAATCGCATATGCTTCCTCGCTCGTTTCAGTTTATGACTTCTAACTTTTAATTTACTATTTCTTTATTTCACTTTTCCTGATTTTTTAGCTTTTTAGGTTTTTTTTTGCCTTTTTTAGTATTCCTTTTCATTATCTATGATAGGCTAACATATTTTTCATTTTTAAATTTAATTACATTAAATAAACTATTATCAGTTATAATAAAAATATAAATTAATTATAGTAAAAAACCGTAACCATCGTCTTGCCTTTCTTCTGCGAAGGGCTATGACGCGAGAGAGTGCGCGTCTGACCGACCACAAGCGGAAATCTACCAATCTCCCTTAGCTAGCTGGTTAGCTACTACTTCCAACTTCCATCCGAATTGTACTTGACCTGCGCAGTTGGATCGCCAGCTCTGACAAGACATTTTGCTGTTTTCGACGCATCTCCCATGATCGGGACTAGTAGTTTACTACGTCCAACCATATATCGACCGGAACCGGACCAGTATTGGAAAATGGCAGCTAGCTCTGTTTGGGTCAGCCGAGTGCTTCAATGCTCTTGTAACCACCCACCAATTTAAGGGTGTTTTTGGTTCGTGGATGGAGATTGTATTGTATATCCTGACTGAGTGGATGCAGGTTGAGTAGAATCGTATTTCAGAAAAAGAAGATGTTTGGTGAGGTTGCATGAGCGGATGTAAAAAAACTGAGATGCTGTTTAGTTGCCTGTATGAGCGGATACAGTCTACCAAACCTGAGAGGCTGACACGTGGGGACCGCATAAGATACACTGCATCAACCCATCCAGGATGGCCAGTGAAGCTCATTTTGAGCGTATCCACCCATCCAGGATGAGGGCGTATTTTTGCATCCGCTCATGCAGACTGCATCCACTCATACAGGCAACCAAACAAGCTCTTTCTCAGATTATACGGATCCACCCAAACAGAATGAAGGAGATTCAGACAACCAAATACACCCTACTACCGGAGGAGCACTGAACCAGTGGAGCACTCGTTTGCTCAAAATTAACGATTACCTTGGCCGGCGAATCCATGATGGACGATGGCATAAAACAACAGATCGCCAGGGTTTATTCATCAAACTGCATGTGTCGATAAAGCGCCACACACAAAATGGGTTGAGGCCTGGAGAAATATAAGCGGGCCTAATTTTTCATGGTCCCTGGGCATTTTGACCCAAAACATAGGGACTAGCAGCGGCCATCCAAACAATATTTGCAGCACGGGCCTAATATTTTGCCCAGCCCAATACAAACGGTAGCCCCTTTGGGCCGATCCATGGGTCTAGCCAATATTATTAATTTGAGCCGCTTAAGCTTTCTCTTGTGAATTGTGAATTTCTCAACCAAAAAAAAAACTAACTTATCAAATTAGCGCTGCCTTTCGGCCCGAACCGGTGAACAGAACCGGTACACGATTGATCAACCGCTTCCTCTCAGATCTAGAAAGCCGCCAAAATCAAGAAGGCGATGAGAGCAGGAACAAATGCACAGCTGGAAACTTCCGAGACCAACCGGACAAAACATGTCACTCGAAAGTTTTGAGGAAAGTGATACATATGCCACCATTTGTCGGTATGTACGTACGACATTAACCTTATCTTAGCCGCCGCGGTCAGCTGTTTTTGTCAGGCGGCTGACTGCAGCTCTGGCCAAGCTTTGCTTCGCTCGACGATTCCAGACCTTATCCCAGATTGTTCAGGCTTTCAATAGGTAGTTTCAAGCTTGGGAAAAAAAGGTTACTGGCTGATTTGGCGTACGGTACCATAACAAATTAGCAACAATTCGTTGGTATGAATCAAAAGCCCCGTTAAGAATTCCGAGCCTGCCAACTCTGAATGATTCCTCTGATGATCTAAACAAGGGCCCGGGTAGCTAGTAGTATTTCGCGTGGTTACATGCATCCAGCAAAGCGGAGCCTGTAACTGCTGACCCAAATCTACCCTAACAAGGGAAAAGCGAGACGTTGCACCGTACGTATGGCAATTAGTGCTAATAAACCGAGTCTTGAGCTAATCTATTTCGGTTTGACCTACGTTTTTAGGCTGTGGTTGATTTTAGCTACATCTGATGTTTTTTTATCTATACTTTTAAGACGTATTTATAAGACGACAGTGGATGACATAGATATCAATATAAATAACACATAATTTTATTTAAAAAGCTGCTTAGAAAATTTATTTTAATAAATAGTCTAATTTATTTTAATTTTGAAAGAACCACAGGACAAAGAAGAATGCCAGGATTAACAACTCCCACCGTAGCGCAGACGAACTCTCAGTTTGACAGGCGTACGTCCCGTCCCGCCGCCCATTGACCGCTCGGAGGCGATGGGCACGAGGCAACCTGCAGGCACACCTCACCGCCGCGCGGCCCACGAATTCTCCGGACCAAACTGCATGCCCGCCTACACGTGCACAGCAAAAGCGTAACATGTCCCATCTCGTTCCTCTCGGCGCCAGCATTTCAACACGTTTTTTTCCAGCAGCGCCCGGCACAGAACGTTTCCTTCGCATGCAAAGCTTATCTCGCCAGCTGGAGCGCAGCCGATGCGATGTGCTCTCGCTTGGAGAAAAATCGGAATACGACGGGCCTTTTCCCCCCGGGTTTTCTTAACGAGTTGAACTACAACACCATTGCAGTGTTGGCCCAGGCCCTAGGGAAGTAGCGTAAAGAAATGAAGAAAGAACAAACTACTCTCACCAACCTTTATAGAATTTACATGTTTTTAAATAGATCTCACATATATATATATGATTATGGTTGTGATCAAAATGGCTGAAAAGCCTGTGGCTTATGGCTGAAAACACTGTAGCTGGCTGAAAAAAGCACTGTAGCTGACAGAGGCTTATTTACCATAATTAAATTTAAAAAAATTTAAAAATAGAAAAAACATATTAGCCCATCACGTATAATGTAAACAAATACGAGGAAAAAAAGAACCGGTAAAAAAACTCAAAAAAAAGCCAAAAGTTCAGAAAAAGACGAAATTTATGAATAGTGCAAAAATAAGCTGAAGCCAAAAGCTCAAGCCATTTTGATCACACCCTATACCATCGCACACACTCTACTGTTATAACTCTGACGATTGCCCATGCCGTTCCGCTTAGCCACTAGCTGTGCTGACCGATCTCAAGTCGTCTGCCCATGCTGCTTAGGGCTGTGCATTTTGTCACCGAACCGAAAAAACCGAACCGAACCGGTCAACTCGGTTTGACCGGTTTTCGGTATTCGGTTCGGTTTTTATATTTTAGTTTTTTTGGGAGTTCGGTTTTTTCGGAAAAACCGATTAAAAACCGAAAAAACCGAAAAAAAACCGAGACCGCGCGCGCGTGAAAATTTCGTTGAAAAGCGCTCGGCCGCTCGCAGCGACGGGACCGGCGGACCGACCTGCTATCAAGCAGACGGACAAGCCAGCCCTTTGGGCTCGGTGAGGGTGCAGCCCAGCTGCAATTCTGCAATTCTACAGTACTACGAGGGTGCAGCCCTTTTTTATTTAGAATCCTGTCTTCATGTCTCATTGTCTCTCCCAGGGAAAAAATCCACTCAGGCCAGTGGCCAGGCCAAGCTCAGTAGCTCACGTCCAATGCTGCAATTCAAAACTCGGTTGCTCTCGGCCGCCTCCTCTTGGCCGGCAAGCAACCCAAGCTTTTGCTGTTTTGCATAAACAGAAACTGTAATTTATTAATCTAATAAATAATGATTACTAATAGAAATTAAAAACTAAAAATAGCTGAAAAGAAAAAAAAACAGCGCCTTCCAAGAAAGGAGCCTGCATCTGTAATCTCCGGCGCAGACGTGCAGTGTATGTGAATGCACTCGTAGTAGCCGGCGTTGTGAGTTGTGACGGCTTGTAGTATATATATTGTCGCCTACTCATCTCGCTAGTCACTATATTGTTTGCAATTCGCGTCAACTTTGGTAAATATGGTATTTACCGATACCGTACCGAAATAAATTGGGATTTACCGATACCGAACCGTATTTTCAAAAATACCGTATACTACCGAACTAACAATACCGTATTACCGTATATACCGTATATACCGAACCGATTTTACCGAACTAACCGAATGCACAGTCCTAATGCTGCTTCACTCAGCCAACTGCTCAGACTATTCCGACCGCTACAGTGACCAGCCGTCTGCCCATGACCACTGGCTTTATTCTCGACTTGTCTTCGACCACTGTACTGGAGCTTCGACCACGACACCAGTGACTGCGACGCTAGCCGTTACAACCACACGTGGTCGGTTACGACCACGTACGTGATCATAATGACCACGGCTTCGACGGCTGCTAAACCACAGTTTTCCTTTAACCACTTTACTGACCATGTAGGTTTTCAAGCACCGACTGTCTTACTGTAGTTTTGACCATAGCTTCGATCGCGGCATCAACCAGGCCTTACGGTAGCTTCGACCACCGACCACCAAACACGGCAGCTCCGACTACCGACCACAGCAGCTTCGACTACAAACTATCGACCACGACAGCTACTACCGACCATCGATCACAGTTTGTCAACGCCTCTTTCGATCGTGGCATCGACCACGGCTTATCGATGCCTCCTTCGACCATAGCGTCAACCACGGCTTATCAACGCCTCCGACCATAGCATCGACCACGACTTGTCGACGACGCCTTCGACCATAGCATCAACCACGACTTATCGTCTCCGGCTACGACCACTATACCGTACTCAACACACGAGCACAATTTTGGTTACAACCACTGTCTTCGATCACTAACGACAACCATTAACTATGATTTCGATTGCTAGCTACCTCTGTATAGTACACGACACATAAGTACAATATAATACAATAAGATTAATTCCAACGTAGAGTCCCAGTACCGGGGGTTTATTCCATCTGCTTTGACGAATGGCTCACACTACCATTGGACTGTACTAACCGGCTAGCACCATATACTACTATTGCCAGTATAGATTAAGCCCTTATAATTGAACCAATGAAGAAAACAGAAAGAAAAAGCCCCTTCACCGATTCAACCATGTACATGCACACACATGCTCCACACGCACCGATGCGATGCATCTCATCTCCTGGGAGGTCGGGGACCCACGGTCTCATCGCCGCCTTCATCGACTCTACTCCGGCGGCTCGCCTGAGTCATCGCCCCAAGCCCACATGGACTCATACCACCGCAGCACCAAGGAAAATAATTTGCTTTACTAGTTCGCTTAGAATGGCTTGCTCCAGTACATGAGGATGTCCTGGAGGAGCGGGTCGCAGCCGAGGCCGCCGGCGCCGCCGCCGGCGCCGTTGGGGTCGAGCATGGACCCGGCGGCCGGGTTCACTGGGCCGGCGGTGGCGAAGGTGCGCTCCCACTCGCTGATCTTGGGCTGGCTCTGCACCTCCCCGCGCTCGCCCGCGAACTCCGACGACAGCACCTGCTCCGAGCAGCTCGAGTCCGCATGCAGCCGCGGCATCGAGTCCGACGGCCTGTCGTTGTACGCCGCGAAATCCGGGAACGCCGGTGGAGGCACCACCCCGGGGGCCAACCCCACAGCGGGCTTCTGCTCCGGCGGGGAGCTCACCGCGGCCGCCTGGCTGCCCACCACCGGCTTCCGGTCGGCGATAGCCCGCGCCGTCGGCTTCTGCAGCCCGCCCTTCTTGTTGTAGATGCGGCACAGGACCCCATCATCCAACTGCACCAACACAAATCACAAACATGTCAGATGATCACACTACTAATTAAAAAATACGAATGCTTCATTGAGCTTTATTGAAGCATATCAAAACATAATTAAATTCTAAACAACAAAGCCACGACAGCTTATCAGAACATTATTAAATTCTAAACTTTCTGGCGTTGTTTTCGTGGGCGTTGCCGTCGCAGGGGCGCGTAGGGATGAGGTGATGGTATCGAATGCTTTCCCACCTGACCACACCGCGGCGACGCCGGCGAGGGACCACGACGAGTCAGGATAGCAACTCGTCACGCGCGAATCATTGCGCAAGTTGCACCCGGTGCATGCCCCCATGGCCCACTCCTATAAAATTCTGCGGCCCAAATCCGTGGGCCCCCCATTCATTTCCAAAGCAGCAATACGATCTCTTTTTTTTTTTCGTTCTTTTGTTTGCACACGGATTCGCAGGCCTAGTTCATCAAGAGCGTGGTATGGTTTTGGCCGGCACGATGCATGGGTGCTTACCCTGAGGCTGTTGTTCTTGCGGGCGGAGCGGTCAACGTCAGCGAGACGGTACTCGTGCATGATCCAGTTGGTCTTCTCGCCCTTGGGCGCCTTCCCCGCGTAGAAGACGAGCGCCTTCTTGATGGCCACCGGCTTCGGCGAGCCCACGGGCTTGTCGGCGCCCGTGGCCTTCCAGTACCCCGATCCGGCGGCGCGGTTGGGCCTAGACCCGTTCGGATACTTGCGGTCCCGCGGGGAGAAGAAGTACCACTCCTTCTCGCCGTACAGCGCCATCCCTGAACACACAGACCAATAAAATCATCATGCGCAAATCGCTTGGCAGATGCAAGAATTGAGGCGTAGGGAGAGATGAAGAGCGTACTTGGGACCTCCCATGGGTCGAACTTGTAGAGGTCGACCTCGGCAATGATGGGCACGGCGATGGGCAGGCCGGCGCAGCGGCGGCAGAGGTAGTGCACCACCAGCTCCTCGTCCGTCGGGTGGAACCGAAACCCCGGCGGCAACTGCAGATCCTGGCCGCCGCTCATCTTCTCTTCCGAGCGATCGATGCAACTAAATCCCCTAAAAAAAATACCTACTCTTAAGCAGCTTGCTGCTCTCTGGCCTCTGCTCTGTATGCTGCTGCTGCTCCGCTAAGAAGAGGATTGAAACTAGTTCCGAGGGAGGAGCCGGGCATTTATAGGGGGCTTGGACCGCGACACGTGTGGCCCGTGCGGCCGCCTCCGCGATAGCGCACACGTGGGGCGGCGAGCTAACCGGCTTACCACGACACGTGGAGGCACTGAGGCGACGCCTAATTTGTCACTGCTTACGTCAGGCTTGTTGGACGGACGCGCACGTCGGCGGGGCGCTGCCGACGGCGGGGAGGGGCCTCGGGGAGGGAGGGAGGCTGCTGACGTGGACGGGAGTTCCGTTTCGGGAAGGGGCCGGGGGACGTGGCCCGCCGTTGGCGCGCGTGGCCGATGTCGCCGCGACTCGTGGGACGGGGGAGCGGTGCCGCGGTGGGGCGGCCGAGAAGGTGCGATGGGTTCGTGTGCGCGCGCGAGCGCGGGGACGTGGTGGATAGGGATGACTCCAGGAGAGGCGGTGAGTCAGTGTGTCAGGTATCTAGTTGGGGGCTAGTAGTATTTGGAAGGAAAAAAAAGGGAAAGGGATGTATGTAGCCAGCTAAGAGATTTTGGAGTACTTTGTGGAGGTTTCTGGTTTGTTCTAACCCTGAAAAAATATATAGCTCTGAATTAAAATAATATTGATTTGTAGTAATAGTAGTAGTGGTTTAACTTTGTGAGTTTCTTGCATGATTTGTGCTTATGCTTTTTGTTATTGATCATTGCACATTTTCATACATTCAGATGTTCAACTCAAAAAACAACAGTATAATTGATATTTTAGATGAGATGCTTTTTTTTGTGTGAAAAGTATGGAAGAACAAAGCAAA
Source organism: Dendrocalamus latiflorus (assembly GCA_017311315.1). Taxonomy (NCBI): domain Eukaryota; kingdom Viridiplantae; phylum Streptophyta; class Magnoliopsida; order Poales; family Poaceae; genus Dendrocalamus; species Dendrocalamus latiflorus. The sequence goes on along the minus strand of CM029647.1, from coordinate 12,275,565 downwards.
GTGCAGGTAAAACTGTGAGGGGAAAAATAAAATATGCGCGGTGCACTTATATATGTTAGCAAAAGGCGCACATGTGCAGCTTCAAAATTTTCTTAAAGATTTGTGTTTGTACCGCATCGTAGGACATGCACTTGAAAAAAATTGCGCGTAAAGATGCATGTGTAGAGTGTTAAAAAAACTGCAATGTATAATATACAAGTACTTTTTTTTGAAGAATTATACAAATACATTTGTGGTAAACACTTTGCTTTTTTATTTATCTCCAGTAGTCTTTTTTTGGAAGTCTTAGGGCCTGTTTGGGACTGCTCTGCTCCAGTTTTTCCAGCTCTGCTCCACCAACTCCACCATGGAGCAGCTCCACTGTGGAGTTCCTGGAGCAGGTGGTCCTGTTTGGCACGCAGCTAGCTCCAGCTCCAGGAATGTGAGGTTTCCCTGAGAAAGGTCCAATGTGCCCCTGAATGATGTTTGGTGTATGTTTTGATGTCTGCGGAGCATATGTAACTGAATATTTTTTTTGTTGCCAATTGAAATATGATGTAAAATATTATAATCGCAATTAATTTATTCGAGAAAACCAAAAAACAAATATTTTGATCAAATAATTCCATTCTTTTGTTCCATAAATTGCAACGCTGTCCAAGTTATATATAGAACAAACCATATATTGCCATGTGACCTTGCTTGATTGTCACCTACATTACCAGGGCCCTGGTCGATTGCAGCAACCGCATTCAAAAATAAGCTACCAGACTGATAAGAACAAGCATGATAACTAATGGGGTGTTTGGATTGAGGGATCACTCCATCCTAGAATGGACCTGTACTCTGGAATACTTATAATGACTCAAGCATGGAGGGGAGAAACAAGAGCTCCTGAGGACAAAAAGTTATTGACAGCTGCACTGTGTCCAATGAATGAAGCTAAGCATGCAGATGCAATGAGATACTTGTACAAACAACTATGGCAGAACTGATCTAGAACTACAGGCATCAATAGACAATACTTAATAACAGCATATATACTCCAACACCAACTACAGTTCTGAATTTTGATGACAGAAGAGCTATTTTACAGAACTTTATCTGTCACTACTTGTAACATAAGCACATTTATGCTGTGTCCAACAAACAATTCATGGATGCTTTCATCTGCTACAAAGGAAGACTGAATACAAATTTATCTGATTAGGTAACATGTTCTTGACAATATGCTACAAAATCTAGTAAAGTGCACTCATCAGTGTAAAGAGCAAAATACAACAATTTTGTTCAGTGCCAACAAACATCTACTACTTACAACAATGTCTCAATTTATTTCTTTACCGAAACCCACGGCCAAACCCCACGGCCAAGAGGTGATGGCACCGGCGACAGACAAGCCTGCAGGCATCATGGGCCTCAACAGGTAGCCGGAGGAGGCAATTGAGTGCAGCATCGTCCGGGAGACCAGGTATGAGGGGTGTCTCCCATGAGGACTGCTCCATATCTGAGGATGGCGTCGACGACTGCAGTACAGAGGTAGCAGCAAACCAGAATTTGGGCGTCAATTGCATCTGTGAATCACCCAGCTTGTGGAATGGAGACTGGTGGGATGAGACTCGGACACGACGCATACTCGTCTCAGATTGCAAAATTGAAGTGGACATCAACAATGCCCTGAACAACTGTGAATAAAATGAACAGACCGTACCAATCCAAGTATTCTCACAGAACACACTCGAATCAAGGACCTCACAAGCTTAGTGCTATTTTGGTGAGGAGAACGATAGCATATGGAGAACTAAACACCTGTTTCTGCATATGCGAAAAATCCCAAATTTCCTCGCCTTACTGCACCCAATTTTACACCCATGAAATTCCAAGAATCGACCTACCTGGTAGAAATAACAAGAAATTAATTGCTAGAGAACAATAATGGAATTGGAAGGATGCTGTAATTACTTTGCCCCCAAAGCTAAAACAAAATCGGACTTGCCCTTGCAAGATTGCAAACTAGCCAAACCCTAGTTTATCCGATCCGCACTCAATCTTAGCTAAAGGCCATAAGCACCTCCTACAAAGAACCCGTTTACCAAAGATTCTAGGAATGAAGAAACACAACTAAGTTCCAATTCTTGGCTAAACTAGTGAACCATGATGATACTTCAAAAAGAAAAGAAATTAACCTGACTTCCTGGGAAAAAACGAGGTCTCTGTGGGATCTACAGGAAGCCTTTTTGCTGCCCCTTTTTGCTCGGTGATGTTCTCTCTAATTCAAGGCTATACAGAAGGAGAGGTCTGCAAGAGAGGAAAACTGGCACGGAAGGAGGACGAGGCTGTCCCCGACGCTGCCGCGGCAGCTTGCCTCCGGACGCGGGGCCGATAGCGGAGGGGGGAGCCCACACCGCCGAGTAGCTCATGGGCGCCCGCCCGGCCGCCGGCGCCGAGGCAATTGGATTCGCTGGATCGGGAGTTGGCGTCACCGGGGAGGCGGCGAGCGTAAGGCTAGAAGGAACGTCGGTGGAAAAGAAATCCAATCGGTACGGAGAGAAGAATTGTGTAATGGCAGTGGTGGGTAATTTTTTACCAACTCCACGAGGAGTTTAGAAACCTTTGTTTGTGGAGTACCCCTTGAGGAGCTCCATAAAAAACGTGGAGTTGGCCTCTAACTCCACCTTTTTGTTGGAGCGGAGTTTTTGGAGTTAGACCTGTTTGATTAGCGAAGTTGGGAGCGGAGCTGAAAAAGTTGGAGCGGAGCAATCCCAAACAGGCCCTTAACCAACTGAGCTGTTCAATGTAGCAATAATCACGATCGGCTCAAAAGTAATAGAAATTATCGTCATGAATAGTCGTGAGTAGTGCTTTCACACTCTTCGCTCCTATAGATATATAAATTTTAAAACATCAATCAAGAGATAAGTAGCATTAATTCACCTTTAATTGACGCTTTAATATTTGTGCAATTAACTATTTGAGAGGGCATGAATCACCTCCCATCGCTGTAAACTAGTGAAAACCACAAAATATTTTCCTATAATAACATTTTGAATTATGCTTTGGAGGAAATACATAGAAGTATTCTAAAATCATAGTTGTGTTCAATTTAAAGTATACACAAAATTTACGATGATACAACTTTTGCTATTTCAATTCAACTCAATTCAAGATATAGTGGTCCCACATAATTATAACAATAATAAAGATAGAATTAAAAATTGTTGAACGAAGATTCTTATAATCATTAACACCTAAAAATATAGTCGACCATTAACTAGCATAAATGTAATTTTTCTTTATATCTAAGGACAAGGTTGCAATCTGTGGACATGCCCTCTGATGTCCCTTCATGATCTTTTACCCTTCGTATAGGTTATGATCTTTTAGTCTTTCGATTTCTTTAAAAGTCAAATAAAATAAGATGGTTTCTTTAAATAAATTTTTTAAATATTTTTTGAGTCTAAAATTATATGTAATATTTATATTTATATTTTTATCATCAACTATTATTTTAAAAATATAAATAAATTATTATGTATAGTTAAAAGACATCGCTTGCAGTACAATGCATAACCCAAACGCGCACTCCACACCGGATTCTAGAAGTTCTCATGCCGCACACCCATAGAGAAGATAAAGGTTTTTAACGTATTTAATAAAAATGTATATATTTATGCTCTATAAGATTTTATATATTCACAAAAGTTTTTAACGTATATAGAAGACAAATATATGCGTGCGAATGGGATACGAATTTAGTGTTCGTCCGCCCTGTACCCTTTCAAAACACCACTTTTTTCCCCTCTCAGTCTCTGCTTCGACATCCGACTCTGCGACTTGTTGGACGCACGGCTCGTGCCCCGTCGCTTTCAGATGGATCAATCGCCATTTGGACCGCAAGATTAGATAGCGAGAAAAACTTGTGACACGCGCGTTCCCGTACCTTTTTCTATCTATCCAGCTTCCAGCCATGCATGGAATATGCTGGGATAGAATTGTTCTTGATTCTCCGATGAGTTGTGGCACTTGCCTTCGCACAAGAAAGTAAAGGCGACTTTCGTAACCGGTTTTGCGCGTTTTTTGTGTGTGATTTGTTCGGGCTTGATTGATGGACGGTGATGGTTCAATGAAACGGGAGTACTTGATTACGTAGTATTATATATTAGCTGGTCATCGAAGGTATGTGCTTGTGTGCATCTATCGTCTAATCACGCACGTAGCTCATTTGGGCTTTTTTGGATGGTTTATGACTGAAAAACACTGTAGCTGGCTGAAAAAATACTGTAACTGACAGAGGTTTATTTAGCATAATTAAATTTAAAAAAATTAGAAAATATAAAAAAAATATGTTAGTCCATTACTTATAATATAAACAAATACAGGAAAAAAGAACCAGTAAAAAAACTCAACAAAAAGCCAAAAATTCAGAAAAAAATGAAATTTATAAATTGTAAAAAATAAACCGAAAACTAGAAATTAAAGCTCTTTTGATCACTACCTAAGCGTGCAGAGCTACCTGTTTCGTGTCTAATGCGTGTCCAAGATGCCCGGGTATTGCTGCTTCGGTTGCCATCTGCTAGTGTAGATCGGTCAAAAAGGCTTTTAATGATATTCCATCGGCAATGTAGACATCGTACTTATCTCTGCCTCTTGTAGTTGAAACTAGCCTCATAGGCGCGGCGACACACCGCGCCAGCCACCGTGTGTACCGAAGTAAAAGAGGCGATAATTCGTGAGGAGTTTTTTAAAAAAAATCGAGGGCACTACGTATTTTCGAGAAAGCTAAAGGGGTTTTTCGGAAAAAATCGAGGACTTGTAAGGACCTGTACGTAAGTAAATAAGGGCCTATACGTAATTTCGGGAACCTGCGGGGCGCTATCCAAAAAATTTTTTGGGAAAAAAACTTTGCAGGGACCTTTTCGCGAGGAAAAAGGACCTTTACGTAATTTGTAAGGACCTGTACGTAAGTAAATAAGGGCCTATACGTAATTTCGGGAACCTGCGGGGCGCTATCCAAAAAAAATTTTGGGAAAAAAAACTTTGCAGGGACCTTTTCGCGAGGAAAAAAGACCTTTACGTAATTTCCAAAAAACTGGAGGAAAACACCTCCCCTGGCCGTACAGAAATTGCCCCGCCACGCGCCGGCCGGACGCGCGGGCGGGGCGACGTGGCCGAGCCGGGGGCCGGGAATCCCCCGGCTTTGTTATTTGTATGATTAATTTGGATATGCAATGAACCTGCAAAACGCTGATGCTGCGTACTGGTACTGCTACTTGATGCTGATATACCAAGTGTGTTTTTCTACAGTACAATAAACCTTACGGCAGTTAAAGAACTACATTGGGTGAAAGTGTGTACCTATGGAGAGCCAAGCACAAAATGAAAAATTAACAATCAAACAGTGGCATGACGACCCATGCTTGCATTATTATTTACAAATTAATTAACTACTACGAGTACATGTTTACGCATGCATGGAGCAGTACCAGGCATCATCATCAGCGTGCATATCCAAGTACTGTTTAATTAACTATGGTTTGGTATGATCCTCAATAGATTAATCTGTCACCTAAGCTGCGTTTTAAAGTCTCCATCGATCGATGGTTCCAAAGAAGAAAGCAATCACGCATATAGTACTCTCTGTACTCGTTAGTTTAATGCAAACACCCAGGCCGTCTCTTAATCACTCGGCACTAAGTATATTGGCGTCTGATTCCAGAGATGAAAGCATTCGCTAACCTAACCCGGTGATCTCATATGCGATATTGTATTAGCGAATCTGGATGGTTCCATCACTTGTTTCTGATGAGCCAATCGGATTACTATAGTTAATTACGTTGCTTCAGTTAGTGACCCATTAGCGAATAATCTGTGTGCATAGATGGGACAGAGCAGGACCGTAGTTAATTATGTGTCCTGATTCCTGGTACGAAGACAGGGTCCAACATTTATCCTTTGGATTGGAGGGATGCTAGCTGCTTAATCAGCCACGCCCGCTGTTAATTTGTTCCATCTGGGATTAATGTTACTACGTAGCTCATCATTGCAAAGTTACGAGCAAACGACGAACATATAAGAATTTCTGGTTTAGCACGTTCCAGAAAGAAGATATTTCTTTTTCTATTCGAGAAACGAGGAGCACGGCTGAAGTGGCTATACATACAAATCCATCTATGGATCTATATGCTCAGATTGAAACTAGAAGTTTTAGAACTGGCAATTGGTATACCACCACGATGAAATTGATTTATCTTCTTAGGATTCGGATAGGATTTTTGTTGGCTTCATCAGGAGGCTCGTGTAGTTTATTACGTCAACTTCAGAAGGATAAGTTGCATTGGAATCAAGAAAAATATCTATACCACCTCTTACTTGGTGGTGGTTCATCTGTCATCCTATCTCTTTCTTAGTGGTGATTCATCTAACTCTTCCTCTTTCAAAATAAAAGTACTGACAAGAGGTGCCCATCTCCCCGCCACCTCTCCCTCTCTGAATCCCCCCGCTCATGTCCTTTCCTCCCCTTCTGATTTCATCGCGAGCTCCCCTCCCATCAACCTAGCTGCCGCCTCCTCTTCCTTTCTGGATCTAGCCGAGGTGTGTTGCCTTCGACCAGGGGACCCAGCGCCGCCTCTCCCGACTCTGTCTCCCCTAACCCTTCTCTCTCTCTAGATCTAGCAGGGGTACATTGCCTCCGATCGGCCCCCCTTCGCCTCGATTTCCCTCCGCACCTCTCTTAGCCCAGTGCCCCTCCCCCTTTCTAGATCTGGTCAGGGTGCGCCACCTTCGATCGGCCGCCTTCAACTAGGGTTGTAAAAAAAGCTCGAAGCTCGCGAGCTACTCGAGTTCGGCTCGTTCTAGGCTCGATTCAAGCTCGGTTCGAGCTTTAAACGAGCCGAACTCGAGCTTGATTTCGAGCTCGCGAGCTTCATCGAGCCGAACTCGAATAGTTCGCGAGCCCCGATTCAAGCTTAAGTAGTAATATATATTAATTCTTACCAAGCTTACTCGAGCCGAACTCGACCTCGAGCTTAGCTTATTATTGAAAATTAGTATGTATTTGAATTATTTTGACTATTATCGAGTTTATTAGAGCCGAGCTCGAACTTAAATTTTTCTTATTATTGAAAAATAATGCACAATAAATTATTTTAATTGTTATCGAGCTTCAACGAGCCAAGCTCGAGCCTACTCGAGTTTAGGCCGAGCCGTGCTCGAGCCTAGATCCAGGCTCGGACCCCAACTCGAGCTCGGCTCAAGTTTCAACCGAGCTCGAACCTGAAAGGCCAAGCTTGCTCGAGCTCGGCTCGTTTACAGCCCTGGCTTCAACCTAACACCGCCTTCCTCAATTCTGTCTTGCCCCAAACCTAGTCGGCGGTGAGCGCGGAGGCCATGTGGACGACAGCTAGCCATAGTTGATGCGAGGGGCGCGAGGTGTGGGGAAGAGAAACTGAAGGGGATCCCATCGTGCATCGAGGATTGGTAAAGACACGGGAAGAGAAGAGGAAGGGGATTGAGGGATGGGAGCGTGTCGCAGCCTTCCTGACCTAATGTCTTCTCCATCCTCACCTTTGCCGAGCCCCCTCTTCCATGGATCCCCCGATGTAACCATCTCCTCCCCTTCTTCCTTTAGATTTGGGACCCCTTTTTTTGCTTTGTGTTTGGATCCAGGCTGCTAGGGGTTCAAATGAGTAGCGCCTAGCCGTTGCTCACCACTAGGGATCTCCTGAGCAACCTCACCCCTATGTGATCGCTGCCCCGCTGAGTTTCTTCACCATCCTCTCACGTCATAACACGTTCCCAACCATCATCTTCATTTCCCCTTAATCAATTTGGGGTTTCCTCTTCAATCTTTCTCACGATCTCTTATACTCTGTTATGAGAGGCTTCATTCTTTATCAATGTGTTGACTTATGTAGATCTCTATGCAACAGGTTCGAGCAGAGAGAAATCGGCGGATGTTCATTGATATGCCTGGGCTGTTGTTTCTTCATCCTTCTCATCCGATCTAAATCTTAAATGTGCTATCTTTTGGTGAATGTCAGGGTATTCTTCTTCTCATGTTGCTCGTAACCGTAGAATTCTATTTCTTTGCACCATGTTCTGATGGTTAGGAGTCACAATGATATGTTTCCTTGCGTAGAGTTGTAATTGTACATCTTTATATATCTGTAGCCGTTTTCTACTGTTTCTAGCCAAGGGCCTGTTTGTTTCTCAGATGCCCTTCATTTTTATTGATCTATCCTACCAATATATTGTTATAAACCCGTCTGAACCAGGCTTTGTACATTCATGTGATAGATTGTTAATCTCTTTACCCATTCCTTGTTGTTTCATGTTGCTATGACTATTATTTGTCTGATTATGCTCACCTTCCTATTGTTCATTGCATGTTGACGTTGTAAAATCTTTAACAGCTTGTTGGTTATGAAAACCGTGAGTCCGTGATTGGTAGTTAGTATTTTTTTTTTGCTTCTTAAATGTGCTGATGCCGAGTAGTGTTTTGAATGTAGTTTATGGGGTTGAATGGAGATATACGTGCATTTTTAGGTGGAATTTGACGCAAATATGCACTTCCTCCTTTTATTCTTTATTCTACTTTTGTCATGTTTATTTTTCCAGTAGCTTTGATGTAATAGGAAGCATAGCTTTCTCGCTGGCTTTCTCCACTAAATAAAAGCTTGATTGATGGGTACTTTATATCCCTTCCAAAGATGTCCTGCAAAATGTCGTGCTTTCTTAGCCATTTAACTAATCACCTTCTGGTGTAGAGATGCAATTTAGTAGTGCTTCTTGGCCTAACAAATACAGAAAATTATAAGTGATGTGCAACAACCGCTGTAGCAGAATATAGAGCAGTAATTCAGCTTAAGAGTCCCGACATGGCAAGGGGTTGACAAACTCCCACTCCATTTTATAGGTGCTATATTGAGACATCCTATAATGTTAAATGAGCTATAATTTGCAAGCCTAGGATTTAGTCCTGACTCGTGATGAATTTCCATTTTTTGCTATTCTGATCAACAATTCACCAAAAGTTGTTATGAGTTATTTATTTGATTTAGTTTAAAGATGTGCCAATTATAGGTATCATGATGTCTAGTTATATAATCTCAGTTTAGTGATAATAGAAATATAGATGATGCTAATTGCCAAATGTAGTTTGTTGCCAGGTGAAACCAAGAGAGCTGCTAATATCTACTTAAAGTTTTACATTAAAATGTCTGTTACTAGTAACTTAGTAATATGAACTGTGAACTATTTTCTCTCATGTGACACTTGAGATGTTCCTCATGATTTTGTATATGACTAGTAGCAATACATGTTGGGACCAAGAATAGAGTGGTTTTAGAAGGCCCCCTTTGTAGGGGTGGTCAACTAACTAGATGGCACACCAACCAAAGAAGGGGTGTATCTGATCGATTTTCAATTGGTTTCTTTGGGCTTGCTTTTAACAAAACTATACTTTGGGATCCTCAAAGATGGAACAAACCTACTTTAGAGTCTATTATACTCTATTTAGGTGGCATAGGTGGTTTGCAGGTCAGTCTATTTTTTTGGCAAATTTTAAAAAAAACCCAAGCAGATGATAATATATTTTCACTTAGCTGTGGAACTTCTACTGTTTTTCTGATAGAAACAAATCAATTGAGTTGATGATTGGTCTTAATTTTTGCTAAACTAAGTTTCCATTCAAAAATATGTACCAGAGTGTGCTATAATTTAAGTCTTTGTGAGGAGTTATTTTACCTAACTGATCTTAGAATCTCCAGGAGCATCCTCTCACACATTGGCAATCTGGTCGGCGTACGTCACTCAGAGCTAGTAGCTACCTACTATTGTAGGATCAATCGATGGATGGATGGATCGATCGTGTACATGCACTACAGAGTACATAGTACAGACGATGTCTTCCTTTGCTGTTGTACATAGTTACGGCCGCGAAGTACTTGCCTTGAGCACACTCGATGAACACACTGCACGATGGATCCGGAATGTGCAACTGCCCAGCTACTCCCTCAACAACTATGTGCGAACCTACATGGTGGTATGAAAAGCAATCGATCAGATAAAGATGCATTTAATAAAGGAACGACAGGAGATGAATTGGCTAGAAAGGAAACAGTCGTTCGACCGCGCGAAATGGTCGTTCGGCAGCGCCTCTGCCCCTCGGCCACCGGCTACCCCCATGCGGCCGCATGGAAGATATAAATAAATAAATATATATAGTATAAATAACAAGGGCACCATAATGTGCAGACTCCATGATTGAGATTTTCCATTCATGATTAAGACTTTCCATCCACAATTGATTCAGCATATTAAATCAATAACTTTCTTTCCAAATTGATGTCTTTTTGAATTAATGGATGTTAACAGGTTTTCCTGATATATTATATATCATTACACTAGCACACATATATAAAAGCAATTCAAAGGCAGAGAGCCTTGGTGCCAGACACCATAGTGCCTCATTTCAGCATCATACACACACACATACATACATAATTTGGATTTGGAAAAAACACGCACAGAAAAGAATAGAGGTCACCCTTTTAAAGCCATAGCTAGATTAGGGTTATTATTATTTATTTCTTCTCTTTTTTTTTCTTGAGTGCTACAGCTCTCCCCCTAAGAAAAGATTCGGCCTCGAATTGATAACTTCGGAAATTTAACTTGCGAAATTGAGAGCATCACTAGAAGAAGAATAAGGAACCGGGCTTGAAGAAAAGAGATCGGGATACTTTGCGTGCATTTAGGACTCCAACTCCCATGTAGCTTCACGCTTGGTTTGATAGAATCATAACACCTTGACATAAATAAGAGTCCGATGCCATACCAAACAGTCCAAATTAAGCCGCTACTTGGAAGTACACACTTGTGGAAGACACCATATATGTACTTAATAGCTTGTTCCCCATTCAAGCGAGATGTCGTTTAGGTCTTTTCTACTTGATGTTTTTCCTTGTACCTGTGTAATATTTCTTCTGTGGCCTTGATTTACCTTGTATGCTTGGCGATGACGTTCTATAGTAGTATCCCAATTACCTGTAAGTGAGGTGCTATAGATGAGTTATAGATACATAGTCATATACAGCCACACTGTTCAAGCACATAAGGTAAATCAAGGCCACAGAAGAAAATTACACAGGTACAAAGAAAAACATCAAGTAGAAAAGACCTAAACGGCATCTCGCATGAATGGGGAACAAGCTATTAACTACATATATGGTGTCTTCCACAAGTGTGTACTTCCAAGTAGCAGCTTAATCTGACTGTTTGGTATGCTCGCAAGCCAAGTGACTGGACAATTTTGTATTACTAGCTCTATTTCGCGGATATCACAACTCACAGGTGCCCCAGCACAGGCCATGGGGTCATTCCATTGGCAGGAAGGAAAGGCTTTGTGATTGAGGCTCGCCGCACCATCGGGATGGATTCATTCAGACGTGATGCGTGGACCTTGAATTGGGATGCCTTCTGCAAAGGTGATGAAAATGTTAGTGTACAGTAACGAAGAAGACCATTGCAAAGTCCACACAGAGCTAAGCGATAATGAGTTGCTCCATGACATCGGGAACAACATCAACAAAGATTGTCTAATTGTTTAAGGCCAACATTCCAATTGAGGATCGGATCACTTAAATTGTCATCCACAATTCACATGGTGATACATGGAATTATTGCGGAATGAGAGTTATATTTACAAACTACTGCTGTGCATTTCGACATTTCCTTATACAAGTCCATACCGCACCATTGCAGCAGAAAACACCAGAATTATTTGTTTAAGACTGTAACGAGAATGACAACTAGACAAGCTCATCAGATTTTTTTCTCTGCTTCACCTTCAGGAGTTCAGGTTAAACAATACAAGGAGCTTCCTAGAGTTTCTCCTCAGCGTGGCACTACACTTACATCATGTATTGTAGAAAACGAAAGCACCTAGGCTCTCAAGGAGCTGTTTTAGTTGCAAAGTTCAGAATCAGGTTGTAAAGTGATACTTCAAGCAACGCCTCAATAACACAAGACTGACAAATGAGACGCTTACGCAAGCACAGCTGCACAAGGTTAAGTGACTAGCACAAGACAGCCGGAAAAAACTAAAAAGGCGAAAGGCCTCACCTTCTCGTCAAGGACGAGCCTGTCGCGCGCCACGGCCTTGCTCTGCCGCCGCATCCGGTAAAGCCGCCGGCCGAGCAGCGCGACGGCGACGGGCACCGACCACGCGCTCCAGGCCGCGCGCAGCGCCCACAGCCGCAGCACCTCCATCGGCATCTTCCACCATTGCACCGCCCCTCCCTTGGCCACCGCCCCCTCGTCCGCCGCCTCCATGGGCGGCTCCAACGGCTCTTCTGTCGCCTCAGCCTCCTCGCGCCTCTCCCCGTCCGACGAAGAGTCCGACCACAGCGCAGTACTAGTAACGAATGTGGTTGTCAGTAAACTTGTCAATTTACCACTGTAGTGACTAGTGGCCATTCAATTTCAACAGGAATACTTAGAAAAAGGTATGGCGATTGGTGCCTCTAGTTTTCACTGTAAAAACGCTATTTTCAGTGATCCACTAGAAAATGCAGTCCCACTTTTCAATTTGGTATCTCTTCCGAAAAAGCCCAGCAAATTTTCAGTAGAGGATTGCAAATTTTACAAATCCTTTTATTAAGCTTTTGTTATGAAGAATAAATTCTTCTATAAGTTTCTTTTTAAAAAAATGCATGAGTGCAGGACACCCTCTATTTTTCATTTTGGTCTGAACTCATGTTATCGTGCACGTGCAACAAAAAATAGGATGAAATGCGAAATAGAAATAGATTTTTAGAGGCCTGCATGTCGAACTTGTGTTTGGTAGTGGCTGCTAGCTTGGGATTTTCCTTGTTTTTGGAAGTGTCCACCGATAGAGATTGCATTTCTTGTCGATTTTTCGGCCGGTCAGAACGACGTTTCAGATATTTTGTTTTACAAGGATCTCATATTCTCATTTGTCTGTGCCCTCTATCATAGAACGAGGACTGAGAGCGAAATTCTGGAACTACTACTCATCATCATTGGCTAAACATGAAAAATTCCATGTGTTTCGTCAACTTTACTGGCTGTAGTAGTGTAGTTACTCGACATTTTTTTTTGAGATCGTTACTCGACTCTTTTTAGTGATCTGAAACGGTGGAGTTAGGCACTTTGAATGGCATGAGTGTCCACGTCGACCTTTTAGCTCTTTCTTCAACTTCAGCGCGAATATGAAAGGAGTAGTTCTTCTACTCTCTGCCGAGAAGGCACTTATATTTTTTTTCAGAAAGAATAAAGGATATGGTTCAGTTGCTCATGTTAGGCAGGAAAATAAACTAATAAAGCTCCTTTCTTTTGCAAAGTTCAGTTTCTTTTCCTTGTTTCCAATGAGCTTATTGCAAAGTCAGCAAGAGTTAGGCCGCCAGCAGGGGTTGCTGTTCTACGACCCATGTGTTATTGGTAGTTCACATGCATGCACTTGAGCTCTCTCCCCCCATGGTTCCAAGAAAACGTCGTCTTCAAAGAAGTGAGAAAGATTATTAACACGCGAGCTAGAGTCCTGGTTTAGCAAAGCCGTTGGCATATGATGTGACGAAGGTGTTTCACGAGGATATCTTGCGTCCACCCACTGGAAAACAACGCAGTTCTTTCTACCAACTGTGTTAGGAGATTTCAGTCAGGAATACAGGGTCGCCTGAACGAAATATCACGAAACCATAGGCAGTGATGGATTCAGGGTCGCGTTATCTTCAAGGCCAAGTGTAGATGCAGTAGTGTATCCTTCTTTTCTCAACTTGCTCACCTGACGTAACAAAGGCCTCCAATTTTCTAACTCTCCTCACATTCCAAGAGAAACTTACTGGTTTCACCTTTTTCTTTTCATTTCATGTTCGCCGCAGGATGAAGACCCCAGGAATTCCAAGCGGTCCACAAGATGAGAAGAGCTGCTGCTGATTTAGATTACTGGTAGCTGATCTAACATGAGTGTTCCAGTGGATATGACCTGAGATCAAATTCTTGGCTTGCCACGGCTGACATGCATCCCTCCCTAGTAAGCGATTTCTCCAACGCCTTCCTCGGCTTGCGATGGCGGAGGGCGACGAGCGCGATGCTGGTAACAAACTGTGCATACCAGGGGTGTAATGGGGGCGGGTCGGCCTGTTGACCCTCTGATCCGTTCCTAAAATTGACCCTCTGATACGTTTATAAAATTATGGCTCTAAAGATTCATGAACCGACTCATAAAGGGTCTGTTTTTTTAGCTTTTAAGGGCAGTCCCAATGCTGGAAACTACGCACGGTTTCCATAGCAGCCACGTCAGCAAGAAACCATTCATAGAAACTAGCTCACACAATGCTGATGTCTTCGCGTAATAAATGTTGCCCTTTTTTTCTTTCTCTCTCCCAACTCCAATCCAACCCAACCATTGTACGACGCCGACCAGAAAAGGTTCAGTGTATCCAGCTAACGAGTGTTCCCATCCATCCACTCCGCCTCGCCAAAAGCAAGCGAGCAAGCAACAATCCCTGCTCGCACTCGTCGTCGTCGTCGTCCACAACCTTGGCCGCGCGTGCGTGCTCCCGCGGTGGCGCGGGCAAGCTCCCGCGGCGGCGCGCGAGCAGAGCTCCAGCGCGGCGGCGCAGGCAAGCTCCCGAGGCGAGCGCGGCAGCGCGGGCAAGCACTCGCGGCGGCCAGCGAGCTTTCGCGGCGGCGCGGGCGAGCGCGGTGGCGGCAGGCGAGCGCGCGTAGCGGCGGCGCGGTGCCTTTTTTTCTCTCTCTCCCAACTCCACACACACGATCCACCGGAAGCAAAGCCACCAATAGCAAAGCCGAAGAAGCCCCCGCCCCAGATCCACCCACCGCCGCTCACCTCCCATGGCACTCCCCTGCGCCGCCCCTCGCCACCGCCCTCCTCATCTCCCTCGCCGGCGATAAGTCCAGGAGAGCAGCTTCGAGCGCGGCGCGGGCGAGCGAGCGCGGCTCGGGCGAGAGCGGCGGTGCGTGCGAGCTCCCGCGCGCGGCAGCGCTAGCCAGCGCGGCGGCGCAGGCGAGCTCCCGCGGCTGCTCGGGCGAGCGCGGCCGCGCGTGCATGCTCCCGGACGCCGGCGAGGCAAGGGGACGGTGAGCGTGGCCTGGGCGACGGCGGCGCGGCCCGGGCGACGGCGGCGCGGCCTGTGGGGACGGCGAGCGGCCTGGGCAACGGCGGCCTGGGCGGACGGCGGCGCGGCCTGGGCGGACGGCGAGCGCGGCCTGCGCGGAGGAGTATCAGCGGCGAGCGCGCAGCGTCGCAGGCGAGCGCTCGGCGGCTGGCGAGGCGAGCGTGCATGGCGTGCGCGACGAGGGAGCACCCATCGTGGGCCCCATCTATCGAAACTACTGGTTTCCTCCCAATGGCGAATTTGCAGTTTCTTCCTCTCTCGGTTCAAGAGCCGACGCCGTTTCCTGATGAAGAAACGGTTTCCTCTGATTTCTCCCTCTTTCCTCATTTATTGACCTACCATGTCAGCATTTTTGTTTAGGTGGCTTCTCATTTAATGAAGATAGAAACTACCATTAATGCCCATTGGGACTGCTCTAACTTTAACATTTTGCTTTTCTACAGTAACTAGCTTTTAAGGGCATGTTCTTTAAGTTAAAAGCTAGTGGCTTTTGAATTTTGTTACAGTACCTAACTTTTAAACGGAGTATTTTCTCAAGACGGGATCTACAAGTTAAATGATCTACACATTAAAAGTTCAACATCTGTACCAGCCAAAATCATAAGTGAGTATCTGTCTCTCCGTAATCTATACCGTAAACAACCAAAATTCAAAAATTTCAACCAAAAGCCATAAGCCGCAGCCGAAAAGAACAGTCCCTAAATAGAGTGCCCTTTTAAGATATGGTCTACTAATTAATTATAGTACATACTGTACTGACTTTATTTATATCTACAAAATCCGTACGTGAGTTTCAGTTACTATGTAATCTCTTATATAAATAGTTAAAAGCTATAAGCCATAATCAAAAACCATAAGCCGTAATAAAAAAAGAACAAGCCTAAAATTTTAGGGACAATTGGGTCGATCAGGACCTCTTGATCCTCGGGCCAACCTGGACCATCGTCGCACAGACGCACAGGCAGGGCACAGAGCATCGCTCCGCTCGGACGGCTCGGTCGACGCCTCGGCGGTCGCTCCCTTCTCATCCTACAGCGGCACGACGCCACCATTCTTCTGCTTCCTTCTCCACTCCGGCGCTGCCACCGCCGCTATATCTCCCCGCCGGCATGGTACATCGCGCAACGACGCGTCAGTGCTGTGCGGGCCGTCGCGCACAGCGCAGGGCGCAGCGGTGCAGTGGCGGAGGACGGGAAAAAAATGAGGTGGGGCGGATCTATACCTGCGCGCCGGTCGCCGGTGGCTGCCGCCCGCCCGCCGCCGGCTACGCCCAGGCCGGTGGCTGCCCCTTCCTCTCCTGCTGGTCTGGCTCCGGTGGGTCGGTCTCCTCGGCGGCGGCTGGGTCGGCGAAGTCGAGGGCGGCGGCGGGTGGAGCGGAGGCGGCGAGAGGGAGGCGGCGGGTGGAGCAGAGGCAGCGAGAGTCTGAGAGGGGCGAGGGGGAGGCGGTGGGTGGAGCGGAGGCGGCGAGAGGGGCGAGGGGGAGGCGGCGGGTGGAGCGGAGGCAGCGAGAGGGGCGAGGCCCGCGAGGGGCGAGGGGGAGGCGGCGGGTGGAGCGGAGGCGGGGAGAGGGGCGAGGCCCGCGAGGGGGAGGCGGCGAGAGGGGCGACGGGGAGGCGGCTGGCGGCGGGTGGAGCGGAGCTGTGGAAAATCAAGCCCTGGCTCAAGCCAGGGCTTGCCCTATCGAGCGCTCCGCCGCTGCAGCGGTGCATGGGCAGCAGCGAGGGCTCGGCGTGGTTCTTGCCTTCGGCCGCCGGATCTGGCATCTTCCTCACTGCATCCGGTCGGATCTGACGGCCTCCTTGCTGGATCTAGATCGGTGCAGTGCATCGCGGCGGTCGGCACGACGGTGCAGTGCATCGCGGCGGTCGGCACGACGGTGCGTGCACGGGCATCACAAGCGGCACGGAGGCACAGTGCAGTGTGTACTGGTTGTTTTCCATCATCATCTTCGTCTCCGGTCCGTCGTCTGCTCCTCCACCGGCCTCAAGCTCGTCCCCGCCAAGGTGGTCGAGCACCATGCCTAGATCTGGGCCCACCGTGGCCAAATTCGGTGCCGAGCCGGAGGCCCCTCCCCAACTTGGGGTCACGGATCTCCGCCGCCCACTTCTCCCACAGCTACCGCCGTAAGCTGCGGAACCGCCGCCTCCTGGCCTCGCCGTCCGCACAGGCATACACACCCTTTTTGTTGGTAGGCATCCTCCTCCGACTCGCCTCGGAGCTCATCGAATCCCCCGTCGTAGGGTGAGAAGATGGCAGGAGGTCGATTTCTTGGACACAGCGACGAACACGACGTTGGTGGCGGTGCTCGCCGGAGGAGTCGGTGGCGCCGACGTCGAAGAAATGGGTGTGGACGACACGGGCGAGAGAGACGAGAGGGTGCGCGACAGATGAATAGCCGACCCATGGAACCTTAGGTTCCCATCTGATAGTGGGGCGGGCCGACCCACTGCCTTAATTTTTGGTAATGGGCCATGGGGTCCAGTACAGAGCCGGCCCACCCCGCACCCTTTGCATCCCTAGTGCATACAAAATGTCCTTTTATTTTCGTAAAAGCCTACAATATCATAAGCAGCACGTATATGACGCGCCATGGACACACTTGACGCTTGGTTTCGGATGGGTTCTTTTCAGATAGGACCGGTGATTGTTTTTAACGTGAGCATTTATACAAATAAATTAAATATCAATAAGATGCTACGAAACAATTATCTCGATAAGTTGTTTAAAAAACGACTAAAAATCATCCTATTTATTTCTTTGTGGAAGCCATAGGCCGAAAATATGGGCATTCACTGTATTTGCCGGCGTTTCCACGGGCACATCAACAACAAACGAGCTCAGTCCGGCACGCGCCCGCAATGGCAATGCCAGCCGGCACGGGGCTGGTCGCACACGCTTGCCCTGTTCCGCGAGATGTGCACCCACGGCCTTCCCCGCCGACGAGTACACCCTCCCACTGCTCCTCAACTCCGCCGAGCTCCACCGCCTCCCTCACAGCGTGCTCCACGCCCTCCTCCGTCGCACAGGCCTCGCCACCCACCTCCATGTCGTCAATGTAACACCCCTGTTTCCAGGGGTGCCTAGGACACGGCATTCCGCAACTATTCATGCATGAACAGTTACAGAGCGTCGCGCAAGAGAGTACCATCATATGCTTACAACAAAAGACCAACTTATATTACAAGATAAGGTTTAACAACCCAGTTTTGCTGCAGCGGGGCGTGCAAGTCCAAAGTATATTACAATACAAAAACTCCAAGGAAAGCTCAAGCGCGACGGAGACCTAGAACCAAAGGTCCTCGTCGAAGAAAGGCTCCTCTGGGGCTTCCTCAACGGGGAGACCTTCACCAGCATCTTAATCTTTTGAAGGGTTTAGCAAGCCGTGAGCTAACCAGCTCAACAAGTCACTAAGGAAAGTCCTAACTTAGTTACTTGCAAGGATCAACAAAGGAGGGAAGTATACTTGATTTATTATCATTTAGTGGATGCAGTTTTATTTGTAATTCATTTTTTAGAAATTCAAAAGTTGACAACTACTCCTTAAGATTAAGGGGGTTTTCATGAAAAGATAATTAACCAACTAGTCCAGTTAAAACATTTGCAAAAACTACTTAAACTTCGCAGCTGGAATCACCCAAGTGACACAGCTCCAATCACCGGGAGCACGGTGTATTTGAATACCATTTGATTGACTCTGCAGAGTTGTCCAACTTTACCCACACGCATCCTTAACCCTCATGACTGAGTTAAGGAACCGAGTCTTTTCGCTGCTCAACCCTTGGTATACACTCCACCCGATAGGTTCGGAATCCGCACACTCTCGGGTATCCGTTGGCCACCACGGAACGCCGGGCCCGAGTTGTGGGGACCTATCGTTGTCTTAGTCCGGATTTGCGATCCGCACCGACTCCTAATGCAGGGCTTCACTTAAGTTGAGCAGTTACTAAACTAGGGTTGACAAGTCAACACCTGTGGCTGAGCGGTCACTATGTCATTTGCTCGGCGTAAGGGTCTAGTCCTTATATTTTCATGAGGTCTGCGACCTCCACCCTAGGATAAAGCGGTGGGCGAAAACTGTTTCGTGGTTTTCCACAACACTCTTACCCTAACTGTGCACGCTTGCACCACCACTCTAGGGTACGTTGTCCCATACCATCCTACCCTAACTCCGAGTTTTCCAAATCTACTGGCCCAAGGACACAACCTTAGTAGTGAAAAGATTTGCATGAGAGGTAGAATAACCTATAGGTGTTCATAATATACATAAAATAATGCTAGGGTTAACAAGGGAAGGGCTACAAGTTATCATGGCCTTTATCGATGGTAGGTTTTTATCTACATAGCATGGCATTCTAAACATTTTATTTTACTCAAACTACCATTTCACAGATAACAATAATGCAAGTAACATATGAGCATAGATAAACAACATGGGATTCAATATGATCAAGGGTTTGCGACTTGCTGTGAATCTGGACGATCTCGAACATAGCAACTCCCTGATCCTGGCCCTACACCGAAGCCTCCGGAATCTCCGAAACTAGCGTAAACACACAAAAATAACATAAGTCCGGCTTGAGCCTAATCAAGCGAGTAAAATAATCTATGAAAAAGGAGTAAATTGCATAAATATTCAAATAGGAAATTTTTGAATTTTTCTGGGATGAATTTAGGGAAATGGAGGTCAAATATGAATTCAGGGCATCAAAATGAGCAAAGTGGTGAAATTTGGAAAATTTTGGGATTTTCTATGATTTTCTAGGATTTATTTGGATTTTTCTGGATTTTTGGAAATTGATAGATCTATGGAAATTCGGATGAATAGTGTTGAATCGGACGGTGGCGGAGAGGGTTGAATCGGGCGGCTGAGGTTATATGGCAACGGAGGGGAAAGACGCCGAGGATGCGGCCACGTCGGTCATCTTCTTCCTCTCGCCGCGCGCGCAACAGAGAGGCGGAGATAGGAGCGTCTCCATTCTCCGGCGACGGTGAGGTCCCCGACGGCCAAGGAAGGCACTAGGGGATAGGTCTCAACGAGAGGAACCCATTTATGGTCTTTGGGAGCCATGGGAACGATCGACGACGGCGCATGGCCGGAGAGAAGGTGGCGGTGATTTTCGGTCACCGGAGGCCAACGGCAGCGCTCCGAGCAAATCGGTGGTGGCAGGAGCATCTCTGGAGTGAGGCGAACTCGATGACGGTGTTGGAGCGAGCTGGGAAACTCTCTGGTGAGCTAGCCACGACGACCCCTTTTGGCCGACGGCGAGCTTCGCCGCCAAGGCAGGGGAGTGGCGTTCTCGGCCGGCGGAGTCCACCATCGCGTTCAGGAGGCAAAGGGGAGCAAGTCAGCTAATGCAATTGGATTTTAATCGAGAAAGAAAGAAGAAAGGCTCGGGAGTTCACCGGCGGCGGAGGAGCTAATCGCCGGCGATGCAGGGGCTCCGAGCTCGCTCAGACGCTCAGGAAGCTTCTTGGAAGAGTGGGGAGCACAATGTAGGTGTTGGGGTGGTTTAAAAGGGAGTGGAACGAGCTAGCGACGAGAGGACCGCTCGGGAGCAGCTCGGGGGAGTTAAGGCGCGGCGTGGGCGGGGCTACGGCGTCGCAGACGGCCTGGGGAAGCTGCGGGGGTGGGGGAGCTGTCAAGTTCGAGCGACGGAGGGGAGTGACGGGTTCTGCGCGCGAGTAATGGCGGGGATGGGGAGTGGGAGCAGTTGGCCGAACGGCACGGAGGGGCGCGTCGCGCGCGGAGGAGGGAGGAGCGGGGGACTGGCAGGTGGGGCCGCGAGCTGACAGGGCGACGTAATCGCGGGCGACGTGGCGCGGGAGCTGGAGACCGGTGACGGCAGCGCGACGAGAGCGGCGGCGAACCGCGGGCGGAGGCGCGCGCTCTCGCGCGGACGCAGCGGAGGGAGGAAGCGGGGAGAGGGGAAGGCGCCGGGGAAAGAGGAAGGCGGAAAGAGGAGAAGGCGCCAGCGGAAAGGAGATGGCGCATTGCCAGAAAACGAAAGCGGCTGCGGGGAGACTTTCCGAAAAAGGAAAGTTGCCAAAAATCACTCAAAATTCAGGAAAATCCACAGAAAAATTTGGTTTGAATTTTGGGGCTTTTTAGTCAACGCCCTCGTCCACGCCTACTCCAAGCTATGCCACCTCGGCACGGCGCGGGCCGTGTACGACGAAATGCCACACCGGGACGTGGTCACCTGGACCTCCCTCTTCACCGGGCTCGCCCGCGCCGGCTCCCACCGTCCCACGACTTGGCTGTCCGGGTCTACCACAGCATGGCCACCGTGGGTGTCGACCCGGACGAGTTCATCGTCATAGCCGTTCTGAGCTCGTGCGCTAGGCCGCGGGCTCGACCATGCTCGAGCTAGGGCAATCGGTGCACACCACCGCGGCCCGGCTCGGGTTCGAGCCGTTCCTCTCGGCCGGCAACTCGCTCGTCTCCATGTACCCTAAGACCAGCTCCCTGCGCGACGCATCGGACGGTCTTCATGCGATGCGAGTCCGGTGCCCCATCATATGGACGGCCCTGATCGTCTGGTACGCGCCGCAACGGCCAGGGCAAGGAAGTCGCTCGGGATCTACGCCGAGATGGTCCGGTCAGGGTGCAGGCCGAACTACATCACCTTCATCGGTCTGCTGTTCATGTGTAGCCACACCGGTCTGGCCGATGCCAACCTGGCTCACTTCTGGTCATGGCGGCCGAGCACGACATTGCTCCTGGACCGGACCACTACGCTTGCATGGTCGACTTGTTAGGCCGGGCGTGGCGGCTCGAGGAGTCCATGGACCTGCTGAGTCGGAGCCCGACCGAGCTGGATGGCAGTCTGGATGGCGCTGCTTGGCGCATGCCGGGTGCTCACCGAACGGGCGGCTGAGATGGTGCGGAAGTTGGATCCAACGGATGCCGTGCCGTACATAATGCTGTCGAACCTGTACGCGCGCTGATGAAGTCGAGAGGAATCGCGCGCCTGTTCCACATCGAGGACCGCACCCGCGGACGTCGGAGATGACGGAGAAGGTCCGCGCCGAAGGGTACGTGCCGGACACCGACTGATAATTGCTGGTACGCTCCTTGGCACATTTTTGGTAGATTCAGCGTAGGGTTGTGTATTAAGAGAGCGAATAAGTGCTTCAGATGAATGAACACATCCAGGAGATCTTTTTCCCTCTGATGATTGCTGGTATTTCTAGTAGATTAGATTGCACCAAAGATGCCAGTGACGTACATTGTGCTAGTATACTATCCGAATGGCCTTTCTGCTAGGAAATCCTATCATTCTATTCATCAATCTCCTTTACAGCATCCTGAAAAACAGAGGGAAAAGCAGATAATATTATACCTTTGAAAAAGATGAATAAAACCCTGAAACAACAGCAGAGGTTAACGAAAAAGGAGGGACACATGCAAATAATGCTGACAAAATAAGCACATATGCAAAAGGTCAATACCTTTGCAAGTCTTGTGACATAAGTAGCAGCAATGCCTGTAAATACTAGCCCTATGCCCAGTGTCCATAGCTGGCTGTTTCCTCCCAAACCGATTTCCGACTCATCTTGCTGTCAAAAAGAGGGAGCCATGTCATGATCCCAGTAATCAATCCTCCAGATAAGTTTTTTTTGCAGACCTTATGAGTTCTGCTGCTATGCATATAGGAAAACTAAGATATATCATTTGGCCAGTGACAATAACACTCCTCAACCAGACAAATGTAACATTCTCTAGGTCAGAACTATGTGACTACATTGTTCCATCGTCCTGACTATACAATAAAGATTTTTAAAATAACTGAATGAAACACCACATTCTAATATTCTAATGAAATATTTGAACTGCACCACCAAAGATGGGAACAGACTGATCATTAACAGCAACACCGAACTACATTGCAAGAGCAAGGGATGTGTTGAGTTGGATTAAGGTGTCCGCATTTGGATATATAAGTAATTGTCATTCTGTACACTTCACCAGAAAGCAAAGAGCATCGACATATTGCAAAACACTCCAAGGTACATGGGATGGACACAACTCTTATAAGCTACTATCCCATATAAGAGGGCACACACAGTAAGTACAGGCATTCTTATTAACAATAACAAGTTAAAAAAACACTTCCTAGAAGCTATTATGAGCTGAAAAGAGCTTGATGGATCAAAAGATGTATGTATCATAGAACAGTATCACTGATGTGACAATGGAAGTAAGTTGCAATGAATGAACCAAAAACGATTGATGGGTTAAGAACTTACAATTATAGCTCGCCCAAATGCACCAGCACTGACATAAGCCCATGTTCCAGGAAGCATTCCCAACCAACTGCACGCCAATGATAAAAGAAATACCTGAGCTGACAAGGCATTATAGAGAAAGGCCATACTGCTAACAGTTTTTCAGTTTTTATTCCTTCATGAGATAAAGTTTCAATTTGAAGTGGACCAGAAAATGGTTAGTCTCTTAACCAGGTATATGATATTTGCCATTCTTTTGGTCTCACAAATCACACACTTCCAGAATAGAATTACTATTCTGCATTATGAATCATGCAGAAGAAACTATGGCATTAACATGCCATTAAGAACAGCCAATTTTCTCACTGAATGCAGCATGCTTATGAAATAGAAGTTTATGACTTCGTAGTCATTTCTGTTAGATTCACATATAGTGTCATGATTGAATCAAGAAGCGAGCAGGGAGTAGAACTAACCTGCCCAACACGTAAGGCAAGAATTTCACTGAAGTCAAGCCGTATAGGTAGTTCCCAAGGGAGAAAGGTAAAAGGGGACTCAAGCGAAGCAGAGTCACAACTTTAAATCCATTTTCACCTATTGCTTTATCAATTGCCAGAAACTTCTTATTTCCTTCAACCAACTTAAGAATACGCTCTCTGGCAAAGTATCTAGCAATAAGGAAGGACACTGCTGCAGCTAGCTACACATCAACAAAGTTCCATGAGAAAATTCAGAAAAGGTGGAATTAACAACAAAAAATTCTCGTCTTGTTGGATTTACTTACTGTCCCACTGATCGAAACAATAATTGTACCGGTAACACTACCAAATAATAGACCCGCAGACATGGTTAAAGGTATTGCAGGAATTGCAAGAACCTGAATCAGCAAACATCAGATCATTAATATCAAATTATCAATCCAAAGTTCCAACCCTCATGTTAGATATCTATATGGCAAAAGTCTATAGCATACATAGTATGATAGTAGTGGATCAAAGGTGGACCAATTTACGTTAAAGAGTTTATAAATAGGCAAATAGACAAAGAAACTCATGCCATCACTGCAAACTGACTTGCCAGGAAAGAAGATATATGTATCTAGCGCCTACGCACTCAAGTGACAGCTACATATGCAAAGTGGAGTTCCGATACACTTGCCGATGGAAACTAAGATACTAGATTGTTTGCAGCACCCTGGTATAAGCAGATTATAACATTTCAAACGTTTTGGAACAACAATTGCCCAAATATCCATCTGATAAGGCAGAAAATATGAGCCTTATATTATCTTCTGTAGTTGACTAGCTAGTTTAGGTCGAAATGATCATAAGCCATAACAGCAAAATCGAGATCTAAGGTTGATAATTTGAGAATATACCTCCAATCCTGCATAGACAAGTACGAACAAAGCATATCCAGCAGGGCCATAGCCTGTCCATGTAAAGTGAGATCACAATTTAGCAAAATCCAACGAAGGGCTTTTACTTGAAAAATTCTATAATAATCAATAAGCTGTGCAGGCATGCAAAAGGTCAGTTCTGCAGTCCTTATTTTGCCACATAACACACTTCAACGACTTGAATTAAGCATATTGTACAATGCACAGAAATGAGGGGGCAACGACCATATATTACATTTCCAGAGTATTATCAATTAAAGGTGCCCCTCAACGAAGCTGAAGATTGATCTTAATTTATATTCTTATAACAGCCATCATGATTCATGAACCAATCAAGATCTATGCCATCTAAACTTTTCAAACCCCACCCATGACATGTTTTGCTCAAGCCGGTGAAGCGACTAGTATCTAAACTCCAGCCAAGTTTCAGCGCAGAATTCGCAAGGACTTTTCACACCATAGCTCAAACAAACACAAGCAATCAAAGCTAAGGAACACAGCTCGATTAGCTCATTACCATCAATGAGCCCGGAGAACTGCGTGAGGAAGGTGTTGACCTGATCCTTGTACACGTACCCGGCCGCCCCGAACCCCCCTACAAACCCAACCAACAGTGCCCCGGCGAGCAGCGTCCCGGTGACGGCCCCCGCACCGCCGCCGTCCTCTTCCCCCGCCGCCTCCTCCTCGTCGGCCACGGGGCGGCGGTCCTTGGGGCTTCCGCTCCCGCCTCCGCCGAACCGGAAAGGAACGTTGGGCGAGGCCTTCCGCAGCGTGGCCTTGTTGGGCTCCCGCAGCGACGACAGCGGCGCGTGGAACGCCCGCCGGTTACTCCGCCGCCACGGCGAGGCCCCCGGCGCTGGCGGCGAGAAGTGGCAGGAGAGGACGGGGGAGGGGGAGAGCTGCTGAGGCGAGAGGAGGTGCGGCTGCCTCATGGGGCTGTCAGTGCGTGGGACCGGCGGGTTCTTCAATGCGCGGGGTGTGAGGCCATTAGAGCTCGGAAGTGATAAGAGGGGGAGGGAGGAAGGCGCTGGAGAGGGAGAAGGGGTGGGGGCACGTGGACGTGGCCGCATGTGGGGCAGTGGCTGCGCGGCCGGAACATATCGAGGCTGGGGCAGGCCCGCTTGTCCGGTCTGATGCTGTTCTTGTCCTTCTAGGGTAGCAGAGACGCTGCTCGTGCGATTCCGGGCATATTCTTTTTTAGTGCGGTTTATAGCTTTTGGCTGTGACTCGTAACTTTTAAACTGTTTGTACGAAAGATTATAGAGTAACAAAAACTCACGTGCGATTTTTATCAATTTAAATAAAGTTAGTAACATATGTACTATAATTAACTAGTAGATCTTATCTTGAAAAAAATACTCCATTTAAAAGTTAGTTATTGTAGAAAAGTCGAAAAACAGTTTTTAGAAACTGAAAAGAACATCTCCAGCTGTGTGGCTTCTGATTGATGCCATGGAATCTCATCTTACCGGGAAGATTCCACCAAGTTTTTCAGGTTTTCAAAGTTCAATATTCTACAGTATTACCAACCAACAGAAAGGATCCGTTTGAATTATAAGAATTTGGGTACTGATTGGATCCTGACATTCGATTGAATCGCCAGCTTCGGATGCTACTTACTCGTCTTTATCAACTTTTACAGATCTAATGAATTCCACTTTCCTCTGAGTCCAACCACGTGCCCACATCCAGTATTCCAGTAGCACCTCTCTCGTCCCCCATCTTCCACCATTTTTCATCTTCCACTCTCCTCTCCCATGCTTTCTATCACCAAGT
This sequence comes from Dendrocalamus latiflorus, assembly GCA_017311315.1. Classification (NCBI taxonomy): domain Eukaryota; kingdom Viridiplantae; phylum Streptophyta; class Magnoliopsida; order Poales; family Poaceae; genus Dendrocalamus; species Dendrocalamus latiflorus. The sequence goes on along the minus strand of CM029647.1, from coordinate 12,249,024 downwards.
CCGATGGTGATGCATCAAGGCTCGTCGATGACGAATACTCATCAATGGGGGAGCAGTGCACCGGAGATCATATGTGGCGGTGAGTCATTGCCTCCTCCTTGAGCATATGGCTTTCATGCTTGCTCCTTCTCCTCAGCGTCTTCTTGTGGAAGGCGAGGAGAGGGTGTCGTCATGGCGCGGTGAGCGGAGGCCAGAAGATCACCAGGCTTGCTTCGCTCTTACCAAATCCAATTGCACCTTTGTGAGCTCCTGTGTCATCCCGACCCTCATCACCATGAGTGGCCTCCGTGAGCCTCGCGTCAAGCTTCATCGCTACTAGGGTGTGGTCTCTGCGAGTGCAAGCTGCTCTTCGCTGTTGCGAGCTCCTCGTTGGTGTCGCCATGACCTATCCCGACAAGCTCTGCACCTCGCCACCATCAAGTGCCTCCTCCACTAGGTAGGTGTGATGCATGCATTTCCTTGAATCGTTGCAACACCTTTAACAGTGAACATATGGTTCACTCCTTATTCCTGACGAATCTAACAAATCTAAAATAAGGCACGCACGGGACAATGCAGGAATCCAAATCACGATTCACACAGATGAGCAAGTAAGCAATTCGGATCAGCACAAATCCGCAAATCGCGGCCAATTGAACAACTGCGATCCAAACGCACAGGACCAAAATTTAGCGTAGGCTACGACCAATCACACCCATTCAAGCCTACCAAAATGGAACTCCAACCCAACCCCCCGAAGCAACGCCTCACCCTAAGTCACCGTTACAAACCAATCCCCAACGGCGCAAAGCATACGTAACGACGACGCACCGGCACACACACAGTCTCGCGACATGAACGAAGCTTAGCGCGAGGGACTGAGCTCGGGGTGCTCACCTTGCTTGTGGCCGACGCCCTTGTCGACGGTGTGGCACTGCGCGCACTTGGTCATGAAGATCTTCTCGCCCGCCGCCGCGTTCCCCGCGGGAGCCTCCGAGAACGACGCCATTGCCGCCGAACGAACGAGACCTGTACTAGGAAGACGGCCTGCAGAAGTGGGAGGCAGCGGGCGGAGAATACTTCAGGTTCCGACTGGGCTGCTCTGCTTTTGCCTGTTTAAGGCACCGCTTGGTCCGGGTTCACCTTCCAGCTTCTTGCTTTTTAATTTTGATCATTTTTTAGCTTTTTTTTTTGTTTTTATTGGCCTTTTGTTTTTTTACCTTATTTGTTTGTATTATCTATAATGATATAATATTTACTTATTTTTTTAAAAAAAATTAACTACACAGAAACAGCCAATACAGTGTAAAAAGATAAGAAACCATGACTTATAAGCCACATTAAGCAGGGCCGGATAGCACGTGACAAACAAACCCTACACGAATTGATACGGAAACGTGAAAAGCATGTGAAAGTACTATGCTACCATGCGCAAGGTGCAAGTACAGTGGATGGTGTTTCAGGGAATAGAATGGTTCTTTTTTCGGCTGCGGTTTATGATTTATAGGTGCAGCTTATAATTTTTAGCTCCAGTATAAGCACTTGTGTGGATGAATCGAATGCCGATAAGTCATTTAGAAAATACTGTCCTGATAAGTTGACTCAAAACAGCGATTCCTATTTATTTGTTAAAGTAAAAGCATAAGTTATAAGCCGAACAGAATCAGGCTGGGTGACTTTTTGGGTGCACCAGGCCTGGCGCACGCGGGCCTGAGTTGTGGGCCATCAGTCTGTAACAAAGTGCCTGCACGGAAGCCCAACTCGTGTACTACTCTACCTGACAAGACACAAGAGGCAAGTGCTGCGCCGGGCTCTACATTACAGGAACTCCTTAAGGGCCCAGCGTGCAGTAGACCCATGGTCTGCGAGGGCCTAAAGATTTCTTTTGAGAACTTCCGTTTCTAGTATATTTTTAGGCCCTCTAAAAAAAGGATACATTTTGTAAGACCATATACATGCAACGTTACGACCGCGTATAAGCTCCTTACCACCATTACGGTTTGTCAATGGACAGGACGTTAGGACGACGGAGTCATTTTGGTGTATGTGCTCGGTACACTGTCTCTTCTACAACACTTCAACAACGATGGACAAACTCTTCTCTTCGTCGATCCATCCAAGGCGATTGCTGCCTGCAGTATAGTCCTCCCTCGGTGCATGCGCTAGAATTTCCGGGTACATGAATGAGCGAGCCCTAGAACGGCAACACCTCGTTCCACAGCGCGCGTTGCCGCCGCATTGCAGGGCAGGAGATGTTTTGCCCGGATGCGGCCGCGACACCGCTGCCACGACCCAGGCAGGCAAATCACTCGAGAATGCCGAAAGCTTGGCACAGATTAACAAGGAAAGGTTGCTACTTGACCAAGTTTTCGATGTGCAAGATGTGCGTCCAACTAGGAAGATTACGCCAGGGCTTAAAAGATGAGATGGCTTGTGATCCAACTGGGACCATACAATACAAAAAGATCATCAAACACTTGCTCTGTTTTTACATTAGGCTATCATTTGTTCAAACGCGGATATCAGTACACATTATATAGATTTAAAATTCGTTACATACAGCAATGCTTGCGACAAAAGCGCCTTTGCGAAACACACAAAAAAAAAGTCAACATGACTCGCTTATCACTGTACCGAAGGTGCTGGGCCATCATAAACAGTTGAAAGAAAAAAAAAGGTGCGAATGGCAGGTTAGCAACGGGTTGTTGAAGCATTTCATTTCCCTTCAGAAAGTTAGATCAGAGAGAAAGGACATTAGAAGCCCCCAATTTGTGGGGTTTTTTAAGGAAAGCCCCCTATTTGTAGAACGTTCACTTGATTAGGTGGTGATCATTTGGGCTTTTTTGGTGACTTATAGCTGAAAAGCACTGTAGCTAGCTGAAAAAGCACGATAGCTAACAAAGGCTTATTTAGCATAATTAAATTTTAAAAAAATTAAAAAATATGTTAGCACATTACGTATAATACAAACAAATACAGGAAAAAAGAACCAGCAAAAAAGCTTAACAAAAAGCCAAAAAATCAAAAAAAGATGAAATTTATGAATAGTGAAAAATAAGTCGAAAGCTAAAAGCTGAAACCAAAACAATCACAGACTCCTGTTCCAGTGAATGTACGATTCCAAGAAACCATCATTAAAAAACCACAAAACAGCAGCCCCACTAGTAATGGCCGATCCCTCCAAACCCCAGATCACATGTATTGTAGTACTGACAGCAAGTGCCAGCAAGTAACACAAGTACCTATATTACCCCAACTTGAGGAATCCTATGCTACCACAAGCACAATAGGAAGTCATTCTGAAGAAAAAAAGAACAAAAACAGAAGAGTAGGGTAGGAAGTTCACAGAACCAGGACAAACGCCAGTCACAAAAAATACAGAGACCACATTGTCCCAGTTGACTCTATGTCCAGAAACAGGGGCTTTGGATGCCAGGCAATGAGCATCTAGATCATGGTGAGCTCTATGCGGGGGAGGAAAATTATAAACAAAATCACCTGCCTACAGGTGCATTTTAAAGAAAACATCCGCAGACCTATGCTTTGTCAAAGCATGTAAGACAGGTGAGCCACGAAAAGTTCCATAGTAGCTAAGGACAAAACCACCATAAAAGGCAAGCTGTCAGCTAGCAGCCATAGGGAAGTCTTGGGGCCCTCCAGCCATCTAGTAGATTTCAAGTGATACATCCTGGTGAAAGTGAAACATTCTAGGTGGAAATGAAATTGATTTGAACCTCAATTCCTAATTGACCTAAGTTGGTCAAACATTTGCCTACTATCTTCATTGTTCAACTGTCTGTTTAGACAATGAAGAAAAGGCTGGATAGAGATGGAGGGCAGACGCATTGGTAGTTGGTGGTCCTTGCCCAGTATATACTACTGAATTTCTCCCTATCTGACAGCTTCTTCTTTACAGACCTTTAATTCAAGACCAAGAAGCAAATATAATATATACTTGCATAGCTGTCATGGAGAGAAGCAGCTAAAGAATAGACGACAAGCTGAGCCCCATTCCAGCCTATGCCATGGTGGAACTTATTAGCTAAGATATTGTTGTGGAGCAGCAAAACCAACCAAAAGTGAATGCCAACTCAGCCTTTTCCAGCCAATGCCAGGTGCACAGCTCCTCAGATTTTGCAAGATCTAGCTACTTGCTACTTTGATAAATGGAAATAGAGTACTGACTCGGCCATCTCTCCTATATAATCTTATTATTGACCAGAAACTGAGTGAATAGCGAGTTTTCGTATCCCTGCAAGTACAGGTACAACCACAACCGCTCGGGGGTTCCATGGTTCTATTGGAATAATTCCTTTCCCATTTCCATGGATACGAGCGGAACTATTACTTACTATTTCATCTAAGCTATTTCATCTAAGTGGAAGAATCCAGGATTTTTTTTACTAGGAATTCCGCTAACTCGAAAAGTTTTAGTTTGGTTTTTCTCCAAAGAGAAAAAGAATGGAAGAATTCTTCTTATTCCATAATAACCCTAGAATTCTGTTTGCATAACGTACGCTACGCCATACAATCGAAATAGAAAATAGGGTATGGGACAATTAATGACTTTGAAAACGCGAAATAGCTGATGAGAGAAGTTGTTGTTGAGAAATAGGAAAGTGGAATGAAATCCAATCTGATTCAAATATTGAATATCTCTCCTTGTCCAAGCAAAAGGAAAGAAATTCCAAGCGAAGGAAGAAAGCAATCATAGTACGCGGCACACACCGCTGACGAATGAGATTGATGTCCCAAACCAACACAGGTTCAAGACTAAGTGCAGAACCAAGAATGCCGTGGATAGAAAAGTGAGTGCTTCCTCAAGCTTCATGAAGGAAGGGTCCAAGGACCTGATCTAATGATGAGTCATGCTACTTGAAAACTTTACAAAAACCTTTTGATTGCACAAAATTGTTATCATTAAGGTAGTAAGAGGAAGAAGAAAAAGAAAAAGGGAGAGAACATAGTAGATGAGAAAAAGGCACAGATGAATACTTCTTAGTATCTAGGAACTTCCTTGAGAGGTAGCATGGGCATCGCAGCGCTTGGGGAAGAGCCTGAAGGTGAGGGTGATCCAATATGGACGCCACTGCGAGAGGAGAAGCCAATTTCATCTATAACATCCTGCTGAAGTTGGTCTTCCCTGATCATTGTGCGGAAGGATATGGAGCCTCGCTTTGTTGATGTGTCAGAGTTTCGCTCAATTTCTCGGAAACTCTGGTTGGCTACGAGCGATGTGCCTTCATAATAGTAATCGTCATAAGGCACCATCTCTGCTATTTCCCTGTGGCCTACCTCTCGGAGAGCCAATGAATCTGCTACAGGGTAGTACACCAGCAAGAGTACCCCAACAGTTGTGCAGGATAGCATCATCAAGAATGACAAGAAGACGATGACCTCAAAGGCTAGATCTCCCGGATGAGGCAGGACTGAAAATCCAAGGAGAAGCACCCTGATAGGAAGGAAGAAAAGCACCGATATCATCAGCAAGGAAACCCTCCTTCGCAGCGCCTTGTTGATGACCAAGGACAACACCCGAGATCCAACATAGGAGACATAGCTCATCAGGATGGCGTCTATAAGTCCCAGAGAAATGGTGCCAAACAATGGATAGGTGCAAATACTGGTGTCTCCAACTGGCACGGACGTCCGTATGAAGTACTTAGCAATCTTTCTCCTTCCATGTGTATTGTTCTCATCTTTAACAAATCTAGGCCCAACAAATACAAGAAGGGCCTGCACGAAGAACACCGGAACACAGAAAACCAACATGTAGCCTATGGTCTTCCAATTCCATCTTTGGTTCAAAGTGCCCGACTCTCTCTTCTGTAACGAGCCGTGAAGAAGGAAAGCAAATGCAAAGAAGATGCTCGGCTCCGCAAACCCTAGATTGGAAAGTATGTACGCATCACATACACCCCTCTGCCATACTGAGCTGGAGAACTTTCTCTTCAAGAAGCTCAATCTCACAATCTCCCCTACTCCCCACCAAATGGTGATCAGAATCAGAGCAATGCGAGTCACCCAGGGGCCGTTAAAGTACCCAAGCGGGATGAAGGCCCCTCTCCGAATCCGAAACCAGAAGTAGACTGACTGGAAAACGCAGAAGAGGCCCAGAGCAGCAAAGAGCACAAACAGTGCAATTGTCACCACACCGAATGCATCGGCAGCTACTCTGGTCAGGGGCATCACCCGAAGCACAGCTGCCACGCATGCTCTCTGCTCGCATGGGTAGCACAATGGCCCACAAATACCATAGACTCAGCTGCCTTCTAATTTTCAACGGTGTCCAGCTTCTACAGCACTGCAATCGTGAAGTAATCACATAAGATTGGTTGCAATAAGAATGCAAATTGGTAAATATGGTTTCAAAAACATCCCCCTTTTCTTCTTCTGTTCTTCACTACCTCATATTCTAACCCTACAAAAATTGGTTTGATTTGATTATACCCTAAACCGCCGGCACACAGATGAAAATACTTTCATTCCATTAGCTTCTACATGCGCAGTTAATACAGCGCTGAAATGCCATAACACAATTAAAACCCAGTTTAATCAGCTAAATTAGCAGGCACACCACCAAGATGTAAGTTGGTGTCACATTACTTGCATCCAGACATCAACTAACTAAAAAGAAGTAAACTTTAACCACTAAACACTTAAAAATAGCAACATAACACTTCTTATACCCCATAAGCAACATAGTTACGCATTTTCCCCGACTAAACAGTTCAAACCAACCCATTAAGCACCGAGGTAAGAAAGGATCACCAAGAGAGTTGCCAGAAAAGTTTAGAGGATAGTGAAAGCTCTAAGAAAATCACCTCAGCAAAAGACGGAGGTTGGCGAGGAGCGCCGCGTGAGACCTCCCTGGCGGCGGAAGCTGCGACGGCCGGAAACCCCGATGGGATCCGTCGATTCGGAGGTCGAACGGGAGGCGGCGGCGAGGCGCGGTGGGATCCGGCGGCGGCGGAGGGGAATGGTAGCCCTGGCGGCGGAGGCGAGGGAGTCGGGAATGGGGGAGAGGGTCGAAGAGAAGAGAGAGAGGGGGGGGGGGGGGGAGGGGAGGAGGGGGAGGAGAGAGAGTGGAGACAGAGCGAAGAAGAGAGGACGGGGGTGGGAGACAGCCTGTCTCCAGTTGTCTTGCGGCTCGGCGGGCGCCGAGCCTCCAGCCTCGGCCGTCCCCACCCGAGCCTACGTGGAGCAGTGCTAATTGGTGGGCGCACCAACCCATTCTTCCACCAGGGTTGGTCCATCCTCTCGTTTGCGTGCACCACTGTGCCGTTGTGTTTCCTTCTTAAAAAGAAGTACTGAGATAAGCACTGGGTCAGCGCCATCGTCGCCCCACATCTTCCTCCTCACATAAGTTTTTTTGTTGCAGATGTTTCTCTAGATTGTCATAACACTTTTTTTAACTTGCTGTATGAAGTGTTTGATTTTATTGTAATGTCCCTTCTAAAATTTTGCCCCAATAGGTTTTTTATTGCAGTTGGTATTTTGATTTGTTGCATTTAGCGATGTATAATTGTTGTACCGAGGAAATTGATATACCGCTTCCAATTTTGTTGCAAACATGTTTTTTGATTTGTTGCATCAAAGTTATTTTTTGTTGCATTAGCTATGTCTAATTGTTGCACCGACAAAATTAATGTATCTCCTTGTAGCTTTGTTGCAAATATGTTTTTTATTTGCTGCATCTAAGATTTTAACATGTTGCAGCATCGTGTCATCATTTTTTGAATGATATCGATTGATGTAAGATGTTGCGCTAGTTGCTTTGGTTGCTGATGATTTTTTGAGTTAGCGTAGTAGTTGTAATCAGAGTGAATCTTAAAGTGGGAGAGCAGAACGCTTTGGCAGAAAGGGACGCCTGCAGGAAGGAGATTGAGGGAGAGGAAGAGAAGCAGATGGCTATAGGAAGGAGATCAAGGGAAAGAGAAGAGAAGCAGGTAATGGTTGTCATGCATCCGCTGGTTAGTTACAGATTGAACAGTGGAAGGGAGCATACGATGCAAGTGTTCGGATCGGACATCCGAGCGCTAGTCATTCCCAATCTTTTTTCCTTTGGTTCGCGGTCTTGTGGGCGAAGGTTAATGATGGACGCCTTTTTTTTTTGTTTACTTTGGCAAGATGAGACTGCACTATCGCGGCATTGAGGGCTTCATCAGATCATCGTGCTTGCCTCGTCGTGCGGTCCTCGTGACCCCTAAACCAACCTCGTACCATTTGCTTTGGCCTCTACTCTGGCTCTCTTTCCTACTCCCCCAGTTACAATTACATTGTTTTGGGATATGTGCAATTAAACTTTTAAAACTTTAGCTATCAATATTTTTTAAATATTTAGATTAGATACATAAAATTCATATGTACAAATTTGTCTCAAAAAATATTTTTTATAATACTATAATTTTATTGGATGTTATAACTATATTATAATAGAAAATAGTGATCAAAATTATGTTTTGAGGACTACGTTTTTATCTAAATAGATATGTATTTACAACCAGATGGAGTATCTTTTTTGGAAAGCACTCGTCTTTGCCGATGGCCTGCATGGCATAGGATCCCTCGTGTGGATCATGCATGTCATGTCGGCACTTGCAGATCAAAAGCACGTACGATGCCTTAAGAGCCTTGCTGATCATACACACAAGGGATGTAGTGGAGTGCGTTCATCGAACAAGCATACACCCAGTGGCATCCTGGCCAGTTTGGAACGCGATAATTTTTTGCCGATTCTGATATGAATTGAACTATTTCATATGAAATTTCTGTGAAAACAGTATGGTTCACGTAGAATTCCTACATTCCAACTTCCAAGCTGGCCTAAACCGGAAGATTTTAGAAACAAAATTGATATAGAACACTAATGACCTGTTCAAAAGTGTTGTGCCTTTTGGGTGTGACTTTTGACTGATTGCAAAATAGATAAAGAGAGTAAGAGACACTCATGTTAAGAGACCAGTCCGTTAAAAACGTCTCCTGCAGTGATTTCTACAAACGATTTATAAAAACCATCTTAAAAAGCTACTCCATTCAAAAGTTGACTTCTAAAAGCCAGAAGTTGTTTGGAAAATGACATTCAAATTATGCCTTGACTACTATTTTCCTCAGGATATGAGCCAGACAAGTCCACCCCTTTACCATTTGACCTTCAACATTCCAAACAGATCTTCCTTCCCATGAACTTGAACCGCGGGAATATGCCTGCCTTCTTTGACAAGCAAATAACTGATGAATGGAAGTATGGAACAAAGCTCACTGACCAAAGAGTCAAAGTACTTAATCAAAACAGGGGAAAAAGAATGGACGACTTTCAGTACTAATGATATACCATAGAAAGTTCAGGGAGCACAGATTTTCACAAGTTTTAGGCTAACCTTACTTTAGCTAAAACAACATTTATTTGAGGTATATACACTGTTCTAAGTTCCTTGGACGATGAAGCTAGGCACTGTTGGATATGATACACGTAGCTACAACTCTGAAAGGAAGAGAAGGGAAGGGAGGTTGGAGATACTGAAATAGTGATTTACAGAAACATCATACAAATCGCAATAGCACTGCCGATGCTTCGAGATGCGTGCAACGGCATGACGTTTCGCGGATCCATCATTTTTGCAGGCCACTAGATTGAAGACTCACTTTGCATCAATGCCATTTTGGTGCTGAGGCCCTGCATTGGATGGACGAGATGACTTGAGTTAGACTGTAAAAGTGCGTATCTGAGAAGCTTGCAGTGAGGCATCATAAGGTAACCTTTCAATGCTCATGATGCGTGAGTACGATACTTCGACTTTCTTCCACCAATCGATGAGTTACTGGCATTTGGTTTGTTCATTGTTCGTGATGGTCGACGTGGTGGAGGTGGCGGTGGTGGTGGCTGCCAAGACGAGTGGGCAAAAGGTCAAAATCCAATCCAGTAGGCCACATATCCTCCACTGATAAATATCTTAGGATTCTGGGAGGGAAAGTCCCAATATGAATGTTTTGCCGTAAAAAGAAAGCCTTACATTTGGTGTCCTCGCCTTGACGTTTCCGGTCTGTGAAGGAGCTGTTTTCTTTAATGCAGATGCTCGAGATTGCACTGTCGCCTGAATGCCCTACACAAAGGTTCATGATGATCGTTAACACGACCATTTTAACTGTTAATGCCAATACCTTCACGACCTTTTTTCAGTTATACTTGTTTCTAGTAGGATTATCTGTAAAGATTTTGTGGTACATGGCACTATACAACATGATGATAAATCATTAGAATCTTAATGTAAGTTGGCCTGTAGCCCTAGACTAAGCAAAGTACAGAGTAATAAGATTAATTTGTTTGCTGTGGCAGCTGGAAGCGAGTTTACAAGCAGACTAATAAGATTTATCAGCAGGGTCAGAAACTAGCCCTCTGGTTTCAAACAGGAGTTATAGGGTGGGTTCTTTTGGGTCGTGGTTTTTGGCTTTTAGTTTATGGTTTTTGAATTCTTGCTGTTCGCGGAGAGAGTACGAAGAGAAAGACAGTCATATGTGATTTTGGCTGGTATAGCTGAAGTAGGTACAATATCTAATACAATCGATTTGTAGACTCTATCTTAAAAAACGTATTGTTTAAAAGTTAGTTAATATATTAAAAGTCAAAAACCATAAGTATTAAGTAAAAAAGAAACTAGCAATAACCGTTTTTTCAGTTATGGCTTACAGCTTCCCTCGAACAAACAAATGGGACAGCTTTTTTGCCGTCATTTCGAAGCGGCTTATCAGGATAATATTTTCAAAGTGATTTATCGACATTCGGCTCATTCATACAAACGCTCACGTTAGAATCAAAAGGCATAGGCTGCAACTAAGCCATAAGCCGCAGCCAAAAAGAACACGTGTATCACAGGATTCACAGCTCACATACATAAAACAACAAGAATCATAAATAAGATTTGAGCAACTTACCTCTTTCTTTTTTGGCCTTGCAAAGGTTTCTAGTGCTGGTTCTCCAACACTAGAACTGAACTTTTTCGTCGGAGGAAGGTTAACAGAGCTACAAAATAAAAAAGTTATTTTCAGGAAAATGAAAATAAGGTAAAACCAATTTTGACAATCAGATTTTAAAAGCTCTATAATACATTTCAACACTAATTTAGATTAGCACCTTAATTTCTGTTTGCCAGCCACTTGCAAATCCAATCTTTTGGACCTAGTAGAGTGACTGTCCAATGTTGAAGGTCCTTTCGGTCCTTTGATATTGCTATTATTGAAGCAGGAAAAAATGCAATTAAAATCTTGCATACAAAGCTAACTCTTCCAAGAAACTGTCGATATGTTTTCAGGAGTAACCTTTTTGTTTCCAGCTTGCCACTTTTATAAGCATTTGGGTTGACTGCCTTTTTCTGCATACTCTGCATGATGAAGCAAATTTATTATGAGAGATTTGATGCCATTATGTTTTCCATGGTAAACCAAAGAACGACTTAAGAACAAATCCATATGAAGATGCTATATGCTACAATTATTAGATGAATGTTACTTCTGTTACTGTTATGATAAGGGCTGGAACATACCACTATGGTTGTTGCACCCTTCGGATGAGCCACAGTTGCTCTTGTCTTGCTAGGTGTTCTTGGATCAATTTTCAGAACACTATCCCTGGTAATAGGGCGTCTGTCTCCAGTAGATGGCCAATGTATAGTGGCAATATCAGCATGCTTTGCAGCACTTTCTTTGTTGACAGGACGTCTTTCAGAGGTAGAAGGTCGGCGTGGTGTGGTGACATCAGCTTGCTTCTGTGCACGTTCTCTGGTGACAGGGCGTCTTTCGGCAGTGGAAGGCCAGCGTGGGGTGGAGACATCAGCAGGTTTCTTTACACTCTCCCTGGTGATGAGGTGCTCCTCTCTGGTAGAGGGCCGATGCGCCGATGCTGAGGAAGGTCTTCTGACACCTGTAAGCCCAAGAGTTCCTTTTGCTGTAAGCTTGTTCCTTTCTGCTGTGCCAGCCATCTTCTGAGGTGCTGCATTTGACCTTTGCAATGAACGAGTATCGTTTGGCTTAGTCTTCTGGTTCATACTCATGCTGGGCTTCACCGAACCAGGCCTCTGAAATGGTTCATGCAAAATGTGTTACTATTTTACCTAAAGACTCATGTTCTCGGGCGTATAAACACAAAGCACATGCTCACGCAGCTAGCTATATACAATTTAGTGAGTAGAAAAACAGTATTCCAAAAAATTAAGAAAGTATCTATGACAGATAAACACTCGTGACTCATCTTGCTAGAAAACTACACTTTAATACGGAAACATAAGAACGAAAGAGAGAAAGAATCTGCAGTTTCCCCAGTTCTTCGAGATAAACAAGACACATTTTATCACAAGCCGTTCCCACCAAGAAAAAATACTGTAATTTTAGACAGGTAGTAATGTAATAGTAGATAGCAGTGAAAATAAAGGTAAAAGTGATTCAGAGTACTGCACCCAAGTTTACTGTGCTATGTATTACCTTACTAACGGATGTGCGATCCAGAGGACTATCTGAAGGGGTTTTGACCGACTTTGGTAGTAGCTTTGAAGCATATCTAAGTCTGGCTTCTTTCTCAATAATTCTTTTAGGAGCCCTTACAGCTTCATATGCTGCTCCGAGACCATCATGACCAGAACTAGCATTCTGCTGCACTATATCCATTCTGTCGGCAGAATCCAAACTATCACCACAAACATTTTCTCTCATATCCTGGTCGGTTTGCTGCAAAACTCCGGCTGACGAAGAAAGATTGGATGAGGAAAATTCTGTATTGAAGTTCTCATCTTCATGGTCATCATAGCATTGTAGTCCCTGCTCGGAGGTGGTTTCATGTGCAGCTTGTTCCACATAATCTTCAACACCCGTTCCAGGTCCAGTGGGAGTTTCAAGATCTGCAGCTGGCTCATCTTCTGCTGTCTGGCTAGAATCACTACCATCCCCGCTGTATTCCAAAGTAAGCTCAGTTTGCTGGTTTTGCTGCTGTGAAGCCTTTAGTTCCCTGATTCTCTTGTAATACTCTTCAAAATATGCCTTCTTCTCAGCAACTAAACCATTGAATTTTCCAAACTCTTCATGACGCCTGTCATTAGTAAATACAGACCACTTCTCCCATGATAGCGACTCCAATTCAAATCTTCCGAAGGATATGGAACCATGATCGAGTGTCTGGGATACAGATACTCCCTGAGGAAATTAAAATTTTGAAATAGAAAAGGGAGTGAAACTACTAGCTGCCGGTGACGCTTACCAGGAAAAAATTGCATTGGTTCTTTATTTCAGAATACAACAATTCCATGTGAAATAAAATTGATTTCACATAGTACAAATATAAATTGAAATGAAGCTGTTTATTGACTAGAATGCACCAGAAAACTTACTTGAGAACCATCCCGTTCAGTTGATTCTCCCTGTGACCATGCAAAATAAGTTTGATTGACCTCAGTCGCCATCATCTATTGTGTGGCTAATTCACCATAGTTGGGTAGATTCCCTTGGCAAACCCTGCAAAATCAAGTACATTTATTATCCAAGCAAGATAACCTGGCTGAAGTTCATTCTGATAAGCTAGCAACCAAAAAAAGAAGTTTTGAGTACAGTTGGGTGATCGTTTACTACAAGGAAAAGATTGGAAATTAAGATTAGGAACATAGTAGTAAGTTCACGAAACACTGAAACCAGGACACAAGAACAAATACTTAAAAACATCAACACTAAACCACAACTGGAAGACTGAAAGTGATTTCAGTATTTCCTATAAACAGTAATTTGCTTAGGCTGAAGAATTCTAGAGCACTAGAAGCTAATCACATGATAAATTCATCAAATCAATTCTACTTGAAGCATCCTGCCCTTAGCACCCGTTTCAACACCTATCCTTTCCTTTGGGGGTGAAGATTCCACACACACGAAATTCCAAACTTCCTAACACTGCAGTCGAATCCCTCAACCCCAAACCATATACAGCCAGAAACACCAACCTTTGTCTCAACTACCCAGATTGTGCCATTATCCGTTCACATGCCAACCACTCAAACCAGTTGCAATTCAAAGGATAACAAGATGTTGAGATAAGTACAAAAAGAAGAACACTAAATGCAACTGCAACAAGCAAAACCCAAAAGAAAAATATGAAAGTTTCCTGAGAGCACCGACAGCACGTCTAATCCATGAAAAAAAGTTCCACCCAAAATATGGATTTTAAGCCACAGAGCGAGGGGGAAAGGCCCAAAATGGCGTCTGCGAACTTTTGCAATTTTCGGTCAACGTCAATCAAGAGCATAATTACCATTTGGCCAATAGAAAAATGGAGTTCTTCGGACAAGGGGAAGAAGAATCTTTCTCAAGGGGAAATTTTGCACGTCTTGGTCATCAGAATTGTGCACCACCGCTGAATTCAGGACGTGTTCTAGCAAGCATCACTGCATCAGTGACTACAGGAACAAAAGGAAAGGGAAGAAATCAAGGAAATAACAGAAAAGGAAAGCGAAAGGGGGGCGTAACTGACGGTAAGCATCATAAACCGAGAGGTCCGAAAGAAATTTCTCATGGAAGTGGAAAATGAACTTATCATAGGAAAGGAGTTAAAAAGAAAAACTTATCATAGGAAAGAAAGGCAAAGGCAAAAAGGAGAGGCAGCCGAGCAGTTACATCGCAGAAGATAGAAACTGAGCGCTTTTGAATTTTTGATGAGCAGCAAAGAGCGCCGAACCGAAAAGAAGAAGGAATTCTGCGTCAAAGAAAAGCCGAATCGAACATCCACTGCTCATTCCCTTGCAACGCATAATTCAGCAACTTCTCCGCACACGCAGTCGCAGCGAAATGGACACCAAAAGCGAACCTTTCACCCCCCACAAAACTATGCAAAGCTCAAACTGCAAGGAGTCAAAAAAGAAAAAGGAAATCAAACATCACTGAGCCAGAGGAATCCGGTAAGACGCTCATGGAACCCCAAATCCAGTAAAACCCCGCTGCATTGCAGAATTCGGCGCCAACGCCCCACGTCCTGGAAACCTCATCTTCATCGCAGAAAACCTCGACTTCTCTACGCAAAATCGTCATGGAAACCGGGGAAACGGGCCTGAATTCTGCATTACCTGACGCCCCGAGCCGCGGCGGAGCGAACCCCGCATGGGATCCCGCGAGCTGCCCGCCGCGCCGTCCCCAGCTCCGGATCAGACAAGGCCACGAGAAGCCCGCTGCATACTGCTCAGTACTGACTAGTACTTGCGCTGCCACCGTCACTGCGGTGCGGCCACCGGAGAAGAACACACAACCGCACACCACAGGTAGGTGCGTGCACCAAGGGCTCTTAAATTTCGGTTTGATTAGTCTCTCGTCTAATGCCGCTGCCCACGGTGGTGCGTGCGTTATTATTACGGCGATTGATTCCTTGCCCCGCCGGCTTGGGTGTCGGTGATTAGAAGAGTGAAGCATACTAATGCTTGGCGCGTGTCTCTGCATGTGGGCCCACGTGTGGTGAGGTAGTGGTAAGTATTCTAATTGGGCTGCCTAACTAATAGGGCAGGCTGCTTCAATGCCTGGTTAATAATTCCCAATGGGGATTTCCTATTGATCCTACATGAATGAGTAGCAAAATGTACCCCAAAAAAGAGATCAAGAGGCTACTAGTACTATTTGGTGTTGAACAATCTTGCAAGGATTTATTAAGGCCAAGGTAACTAGTAGGTTGGTGAGGATAAAAGTAAGAGTATGTTCATATTGGCTACAGCTGATTTTTTAACTGTGGTTGATGATTTTTTTATTAAAAATAAATATTATTGGTTAAAAGAAGTGATTTTAGAAGGGGAGCGTGAGCGGTGAAGAAATGAAGAAAATATATGTGCGCGAGACGGGAGCGATAAATAGAATACGTGATGCGTCTGTGACCGTCTGTCTTAACTTTGGAGTGAGAGAAATAAGGAAACCACTTCGAAAAACCGAATATTTATATTAACTTCTGATTTTTTTTAAATAAAAGTTAAAAGTGGAAATTAATATAATGAGGACAATGCAGATAACAAAACAACCTCCCAACTATTGGATCTTGTTGACGGAGATGAGGACAAAAAAGAAAACTTTTGGGGGGCTTCTGCCTATTTTGAGCTTGTCTATTCCCCATTGTGGGGGCACTTGTTAGTCCAGCTGCAGTACTTCCCATGTCCTTTTCCTTTGAGGGTAAATTAAGGCCGATTGATTTATGGTCCATGCATCGCTCTTCTAGGCTTTGCTGGTTAGGTTTGGTAGGGTGCGTGTCAACTGTCAAATGCAACGAGGCAGAATTGGGTCCCATGATGGAGCTCACTTCACTAGATGGAGCTCATGATCGTTTGCCTCGACCAGATTTAACGTCCAAGATAAGAAAGATTTGTACTGTCTTGCAGGTAATCTTTCGCTGTAAATGTCGGATAGCCCTAACTTCTGTCAAGAGACAAGATTAGCCTTCAAGCTTGCCCCAGACATCATTGGATTGGAAACAAAATGACCGGAACAGCCCGACCCGAACCTAGCCCTAACTCCGTGTGAGAAGACAGAAACTTTTCGTGCGCAACAGTGAATTACTTGCTTTCTCGTGCAAGGCACAGTAAGGCCCATTTTATTTCCACTTAAAATTATTATAATCTAGCTTATAAATTATAAGTGGAAACAAACAGCCCAGATTATAAGGTAACTTATTATAATCTAATAGCCCAAATTATTGTAATCTAATAATCTCAAAAAAGGAGCTTATTTCAGCTTATAGATCCACCTTTTATCTTAATGACCATAAAACTTTAGGAATATTACCCACATTTGTCATTCATCCAACCCCCAACTCCCGTCCCTCTCTCCCCCAGGGCATTGTAGTCTTTAAACATTCGAATACAACAATCCATAACTCTGATAATCCAGGTTGCCAAACACCTGACAGCTTATTTCCCACCAGCTTATTATAAGCTAGCTTATATAATCCCCACCTATAAGCTAGATTATAATAATCTTAAGTGGAAACAAACAGGGCCTAAGTAATCAACGACATCGTCATGCCAAGTGCTAGCTAAACCATGGTACAGATTACACAAGACCACCATGAGAATTGGCGTCTAGCCTTTTAAGTTTACTCGTGTTGATCTGATCGTGACGGCGAAGAGAAAAGTAGCGGTGCAAATGCAATAGATAATTTTCATCTAACTGACTACCGAAAGCTCTTAGAGTGGATATGAAAGAGGTAAATAGGTATCTGGTACTATCTGTACTCGATTCTGACTCCTAAAAAAATACAGAATATGATAAGGAATGAATAATATTCGTCCGTATATATCCGTATGTCAAGTGATATGAGGAAGTCTGTTGTGACTTCACTTAGAAACAACATAACAGATGCTAGATTACCGTATTTAAATAGGCAGAGAATATTGACTGCTCTTCTTTGACATCTTGATAATTAGTTTCTTCGTGATCGTTCTGTGTACCCCTACTGTCCAACATCCTGTGTAGATGTATAAAAGAAGCGGATAATTTTTTGTCCAACTGACCATCTGAAGACTTATGGAATAAATACGGAATGGAGAAATGGATATCGTCATTATTTGTGTCTGACTTCGACTCTAAGAAAAATACGCAATATAATACAGGACGAGCGATATCCGTCTGTATCTGTTCGAATTGCACCCCTAGAGAAAGTAGTAGATGGATTTGGACCTCAAAAGGGGCACGAAGGCAACGTTGACATCGCCACGTGGAGCTGAGCTCTGATGAGGATTAAATAATCCATCAAAGAGACATTTTAATTCATAATCAAAACTCTTAGATCATGTGTGTATAATAGCTTATGCTATAACACGTCCTGAATACCCTCGGAGAATCATTGTTCATCTATCCCATCAGCTACAACTCAGAAGCTCTATGATCTGACATACGGGCCTCCCCTGTGTTGACGCCTTGTGCAGTTAAGGAGCAAAGCATCAAGCATGTGAGCTTCCACTCCCTGAACCACTCTACATCTACCCTGTGTCTTTGACAAAAACAGCCCTACAATTGCTTCATAAGGCTCTTCTTCATTGACAATAACCTCAGGCTTTTCTCACCGCCAACAATTGTTTACATGTGCGAATAGAAGGAATCGACAAGGCGATTATTCATGCAAATAATTAACGTCTTTTCGACGCTATTTAAGCCTTACTCATGAGAGAATGAAAAAAAAAAAGAGAAATGAGGACAATAATAGCAAGTTTATTTTGTATTAGTACAAGTAGCATTTTTCCCTATAATCGCTATCAAAAGTAAGTTATAATCTTATTATAGTAATAAAGATTATTTTATTTTTCTTATTCATTCTCCTATAACATTAGATTTTTTTTTGTATTTATAAGATCAACAATTTGATTGTGGACAAACTCCATGGATGCATCGTACATGGACTCTGACACGAGCAGCTGTCGCCCATGTTACTCTACCCTGTAGGAGAAGAGCTGAACAAGGAAGGCATTTGTTTGGACTCGATCACGCCGATCGAGCCGATCGGGCATTGCAGCTGCACGCACAATTATGCCGTCGTCGTCTAGTGCCGTATTTCTCGATCCTCTCCTTCCAGAGGACGGCCGTGCCGGGTGAGGCCGGCCGCCGGGCCAAGTTGGTTGTGGGGGCAGAGCAGCGCACAGTCGCATGCCAACGTGGGCGTAGGTACGCTTAGGCGCTTAGCACATGAGGGCGACGTCATATGGCGCCCGCCGCGGAAATCTCCTCGGCGGCGATGTGCCATGTTGCCCGAGTTAAGTGTGAAAATAAGGTTGTAGTTACTTTTTTGAAAAAAAATTGATCTTTTAAACGTTCGTTTTTTTTAAATCTAGTCTTTCTTTTGCTGAGCTCTCTAACCTTGGCAGGTGCCTATCACGCATCGCAGGTCTACGAAGGAACTAGATTTATAAAAAGAATGTTCAAGAGTCAAATTTTAAAAAATGACTAAAGTAATATTCGTATTCTTAGTTCCATGTTGCCCATTGGCTTGTGCCTCTTGTTGGGTTCAGTAACCTGCCCTACCTTCTCTCTCTCTTCTCTCATATGTGGATATATATGGTTTGTTTTTTTAGCTTATGACCTATGATTTCTCTCAAATAATCAAATGAGACGATTTCTTCGCCGCCGTTTCGAAGCAACTTACCGCCTTTCGGTTCGATCGCACGAGCACTCACATTAGTACTAAAAGACATAAACCATAAACTACAGCCTAGAAAAATAGACCCATATTCTAAGATCGTCAGAGGTGGCACGCAGTGGCGGAACTAGGCCTCGGGCTACCTGGACTATAGCCCGAGGCCTGACAACCAAAACCCATGTAAAATTCATGAAAAATCACAAAAAAAACACAATTAGTCCAAAAGTTGGCCTAAGAGCAGTTAGCCTGGGGCTTGAGTTGGTTCCGCCCTTGGTGGCACGCATGTTTTTTTAAACTATTGACAACCAAGGGATGTTCTGCTGACATGCACACTGGAGTTTAATTCAAAGTTGTTAATACCGTTTTGGTACTGGCTAGTACTTATCATATCGGCACCTAAACCAGTTCAAAGTAGGCCTACATACCGTACTGGTTATACTGGCTCGATACCGGTCAATGACAGCCATACTAGCTTTGATACGATCAATACCGACGGAATTGATAATACCGTTTATTAAACTATATGTTATATTTGATAGTACTACTATGTATTCGAAATAATATTGTAAATGATATTTGATGTATATATAATTAAACAAATATATATATTCATATTATTATATCAAATTTGACACGATATATTGATATAGACCAATATCAGAATATACCATTCTAAGAAATAAATCGGTATAACCTCCGGTACATATTGACAGGTGTGGTTTAATTCGTTTGGTTTACTACTATAATTGCCATTAGCTTCCGCCGACCAGTCAAAGTCCAACTAGTAAGACAGCTTGGATGGGCAATAGGATTCAAATCGTAATACCTGCGGACTTTTACGTATTTGCAGTATATTATTGGTGAGATTTGATATGCGTTTTTAAGGTACACAACTTCTACCTAGCTAATTTCCCTTAGGCCCTGTTCGGTTGGGTTGAAAAACCGTGGCTTATAACTGAAAATGTACTGCTGCCGGCTGAAATTTCACTGTAGCTGAAGATAGCTTATTTGGCGTAATTAAATTTAAAAAAATTTAAAAATAGAAAAAATATGTTAGCTCATCTCAGACAACACAAACAAATACTGGAAAAAAAGAACCGGCAAAAAAGCTAAAAAAAGCGAAAAAACAAAAAAGATGAAAATTATAAATAGTGAAAAATAAATCGGAAGCCAGAAACTGAAAGCGGTAAAAGGATCGCCCATTGCCATGTGATGTGTACTGTACGCCGATCAAACGAGCCATTGCAGGAACTTGGCTGGTCAGATCGATCTGACGTGTGAGCATCACTGACATAACCATGGCTGGGGTCAAACCAGATCTGCATGTCGGAGTTGGACCCACTTGCAAGTGACGAGGGGCGCAGGAAGACGTGAGCTCGGAGAAACATACAAAGAGCCCCCACATGAAGGCCACATGGCTTTGCAGGGAATGCACAATTTGCTGCTCTAGGAATCTTTTCCTGAGGAAGCGTGTATGCTCTACTCATTTTTCTAGGCATGTCTCAAGGAATAACAGGGAGAATAAGCTTCATGTTTCAGAGCACTAAAGTATTCCTGCCTCCTATCTTCGATCGCTTCAGCATTCACCATGCATGATCAATAAATAAACTCAAGTCAATATAATCGGACTCTTGGTCAATCTTCTCATGAGAACTCACACTGATCCAGTTAATGAATGTTCTCTAATGACTACATATATGCTCACTTCTCACTAGGTGGACATACAGTATTGTTCAACGAACCAAATCATGCATGTCCCAACCCTGAGAAAAGGGAACAAAAGGATGGATATATAGCACTTTCTGAAGGACGAAATGTGAGCTATCCTCTCTACCTCTGCACGAGTGCCTTACCATTGAGGGCTCCAAGACATCAATGCTGGCCTCTCCTCTGTACTCCCAGCTTTTCTTCACTCCTCTATCCTTTTCAAGTTTTTTCATTGGTCTAGAGGCCAACTGCATGATAATGCAAACGATATAAAAGGGCAGCGAGAAAGGGGAGCCCATGACAGGGGCAGGGTACCATCCAATCATCCATGCATGGGAATCTAACCTTTAGGCTTGAATCACTGAACTTAGGATTCTCCTTGACACTAGCTTAGATCAAACTAGGATTTTGCCAACACTTTGGCTAAGAGAGCTCTAGCGTGCATTTGCTCTAAAAAAAAGAGCTCTAGCGTGCCACGTCGTATTTTCTTAGGCAGCTGATTTGGTCACCACAACTTAGGTAAAAATTGGCTACAACCCGCCAAAGTTTATCTGGTAGCCCAAAGAATTTCGCTAGTTGTAACACGCTTAGCTTGGGGTGTGGTAAAACGTGGCCTCTTATCAGAGAATTTTTAAATAATCTTTTTTATTTGAAAATACAAAATTATATCTACATTTTTTTATAAAAATAACCTCCTATAGCTTAACCGTTAGGCGACTGGACACTGTCGCTCAATGGTCTAGCGATACACAGGCAGTAGCTCTACCGTTAGGTGATAGGGATGCAGTCGCCCAACAGTTGGACAATAGGTGCTATCACGTAATATGTTCGAACCAACGTGGTCGACAGAATGTGATCGAAATATCATGATCTAAACATCGTGGTTAAAAATTAGTGAGTGGTCGAAGAAAACAACATGGTCGACGATTATTGATTGGTGACCGGAGGTGCTGTCGCCGAACGGTTAGACGATTGCCTGTGTGCTGCTCCGTCGTTATGTGACAAGATTTAGTCTCTAAACGGTTGGGCGATAGGGGTTACTTTTGTAAAAAAAATAAAATAAAATATAGGTATAATTTTATATTTCTGAATAAAAGATTATTTTTTTAAAAAAAAAGTCACATCTGATTAAGTTCACTACCAAGTGCAGGCCCTAGAAACACTGTGAGGGTTCTCACCTAGGAATATTCCACAGGAGGACTAGTCATCTCGTAATAATTTGCCGAGAAAAAAGAACATTGCCGTGCCGAGGCATGGATGGGGATAGGTTGTTGGGCTTTCCCTTTCCGTCAGTCAAGATGTGGGGGGTATCTATCAGTTCTATTGTATCTCCCTCCATCCCTCCATTATCCCAGTACGAGTACAGAGGCATATTAAAAAAAATGAAAAAAAAGAAGTGTTTCGCCACATGCATTAGGTGAGCGCCATCATTCTTGACACATGGAAGGATCAAAACAAATCCCCTTGAAAGGTTTGCACTTGAAACTTCAAATCATCTGCCTGCCTTGCCCCTTAAAACTATTCACAGAACATGACTATTTACAGAACATGCTATTGGGAAGGAAAAAGTTCTGAAGAGTGGTCAGAGAGGTTCCATCGACGATAAGCAAAGCAGAAGGCAAACAAGAACAATTTCACTCATTGCAAAATGCTCATCATTTCATTTTTTAAAAAAAACTCTTAGTTGAAACATCAAAATGGCATGCATGCAGGGGGAAACAGTAGAAGACCTCAGAGCAAATTTCAGTCAGAAGTTGCACAGAAATCTGAATCACAATACGTAAAGAGCCGATTAAGGGCGTACAGGAAGAAGAGAACCTTGATGTATATTCATGGTGCCGTTCGGTTAGGTTGAAATAAACTAGTTTATGGCTAAAATTGCACTGTCATCAACTGAAATTATACTATGGTTGATGGTGACTTATTTAGTGTAACTAAATTTAAAAAAATTTAAAATAAAAAAACAAGTTAGCCCATCACGGACAATGCAAACGAATACGGGAAAAAAGAATAGGTAAAAAAGCTCAAAAAAAAAGCAAAACGCCAGAAAAGAACGAAATTAAGAAATAGTGAAAATAAGTCAGAAGCCAGAATCTCAAGCTGAAATGAGCGGGACTGAATCCCGGCTTCCAGGTAGGCTTAAGCAGGATGGACTCTCTATCAAGCTCTTTCCATGTATGTGTGTATATATGTATATATGTGTGTGTGTATGGCCTGTGATTTTAGGATGTGTTTGGTTGGAGTGATGAAAGTGGAATGGGATGGGATGGAATAGGATAAGATGGTTCCACAAAAAAGGTGGAACCACATGGTCCAGCATCTAAGAAGAATATTCTCTAAATTTACACAGGCTCATCCCACTTTGGACCATTCCATCCCACCCCATCCCTCAAACCAAACACATCCAGAGTGGGAGGTTGTGAAATGGGCATTAAGTTGATCTTTTGTAGCAGTGGCAATTGAGCGGGGAAGGGATTACAGAACAAGTACAGTGCTAGTATCCACTGTTCAGATAGTTAAAAGAAAGAAAGATGAGCTGGAGGAACCTTATATCCTCTGCAGTGTACACTACTAAATGGACAACCCTATTAGTTACCTGAAGATTACACGCATTGTCATTGCTAATACCAGTAGTGTAATGTAGATATGATGTCAAATATCATGAAAGGTCTTTAGATAACGACCATACCAGACCATATCAATATGCACATAGCATACTGTAAGACCACGAGGAGATCACTCTATAGTTATAACGAGTATTTGACTTTGTTGCTTGTCATTCTAGGATTGCAAACCTTTGACATAGATTTAGATTGTTGGTGCACGTAGGTTAACGCAGTTGATATAGACTTTGTTTGTGCTAAAACCAATTTGATTTAAACTTCCGCATTATATTCTTGGTTTTAGCCAAATAGTTTAAATAGAATTAATTAAGAAGAGATTTTTTAAAAAAATGACTATTCACCCCCTCTAGTCGGCCTCCTTGATCTTACAAGCAGGAGCTACCAGTGATGGACATGATGGGCAACGACAAGATGGATTGAGACTAGGCTCAGGGAGGAGTCGAGGTCTAGATGGTCAAGATAGCCAGGTGCCATCATGTGTGAGAAGAGACATGTGGTGTGCTAAGTGACTTGGGCCATTTGCAAGCGAGGATGGTTCGGTAGGATCTAGACGCGTGAGAGGTTTGGCGGCAAGTCATTGGAGCCACGTGAAAGATGGCGAAGCATGGATGATGCTTCGTGGCAAAGAAAGCGGGAAGCTTTGTGGAAGACGGTAGAGGGTTATTTTGGTGAATTGCCAAATACTGGAAAAGTGGTGGTGTGTGAAACCACGGCGTTGGCCTAAGTGGTTTAGGTCCTGTATGTGCTGAAAATGTGAAGTGGATCAAGTGTTGCTTCACTAATAGGTTAATGGTTGTAAGCTGCTTTGAGAAGCGTGCATGAGAGAGTAGAACCTAATGTTAGGTGGGGTTAACATGTTATCCCTGATTTGACCTAATGGGTGGATCCATTAGGTTTTGGTTTATGTTGTGAGTCTATAAAAGGGGAAGGGAGGAAAGAGCTGGGATTTAAGAAGGTTGATTAAGCCTTTTGATGGCTAGTTCCTCCTCTCTCCCATAGGAGATAGGTTAGAGTGTATGTGCTCTAGGTTTAGAGCTCTATCCTCCTTGAGTGGAGTGGCTGTAAAACGAATCATCTCAAGTGAGCAATACATTAATCTTTGATCTATCTTTTTGTGTATTTTTTGTCTGATTGAGTTTGCTTTGGTTTGAGTTAGTTTTTCCTCTCTTCTCTCAATCCTTTCTTGATCTCTTCCTGTTGATTGAGTTGCTTATGTTTTGGTTGGTGTGATATCTCTTTTGTCCATCTCTTGATCTTGCTGTGCCCAGGACATGGACGAGATGGAGATAACCTCTCGAAATCAATCTCCAATCATCTAGGCACTTCAATAGCAAGTTTTTCAAGAAATCCTGTTTTTACTTGATTTTGGCCCTGTCGAGTGATTTCTCGATCCAAGGTCTTTTGATTTGATTCCTTCGGTGATCTTGTTTGCTGTGACATGTGGGAACGTGTTGAAAACCATCTTGGCTATCTTCTACCCACGAGCTAGATCTGATCATCGATTTGGTTTTTAGTTTTTGGTTGGTGTGTGCTGCTTTAAATTGCAAAAAGGTCTCAATTGCCATGTATTTTTCAATCCAAGAAGGTAATAGCTTCCTGAGCCCTTAAGAAACATGCGTACAAAGTTTCACGGTTTTTGTTTAGTCGATCGAAAGTTCTGTCGATTTTGGTTCTTGCGGTCGGCCGAAAACCCTGTTCGTATGAGAGATACGATAGTACCGCAGGCTGTATAGTGGTAGTACCACAACTCCTATTCTCCGACCACTTTGGTTTTCAACCATTCATTGGTCGTCGACCTCACTGGTCGAGGTTCAGTTTGGTTCGACCACCTTAGTTTGATCACTCATTGGTCGTAAACTAATCGGGTCATATTCCGAACTATTACGACTACTCTGGTCATCATCTACACAATTGGTTTTCTGACCGTGGCTACTGGTCATCAACCACGAAGGATACGATCGCATTGGTCTTGACCGCGTTGGTTTTCGACCACTCATTGGTCCTCGACCGTGCTGATTTTTCGACCACACACTAGACGTCAACCACAACAGTTTTCGACAATGTTGGTTTCGACCACGCTGGTTTCAACTACTCTTTGGTCGTTGATCACTCGAGTCGAATTTCGACCACGTTGGTTTCGACCACGTTGGTTCTGGACCACTGTTTGGTCATCGACCACTATCGTCAAAATCCAATCATGTTAATTTTTGATCAGGTTCGCTCAGCTTTGTGGACTTCCGACCACATAGTCGGAGTTCGACCACGTTGTTTTCTAACTGGTTTTGTTTAGCTCTGAGAGTTTCTGGTTTTCGAGTGGGATTGCTATCTTGATCTTTATAGCTTTATAGTTATCGGAGTAAGAGATAAATAAATACTTGGAGAAAATTTTAATACACTATTTATCCTTTTTGTTGATATCGTCATCCTACAGTTTGGCAAGGCGCGTTATTTCAACGGTCTTACTGCTGGGTAAAGTTTGTAGCTATTTTTGAAGCACGATTCGACAGGCAAACATGATAGCACTATAGAATGAAACTATAGAATTCAGTTCTGTAGAAGGAAACTATAGAACTCAGTACTGTCAGAACAAAGTTATTGGCAATTATTTAGTCTGTATGCATTACTAGAACCTTCATCAGTGGCTATTACATCCGGTCCTTTCGAGGTTTTTTTCCTCCTTTCTTAGTTGACGGCTTATCAGGTTCGGATGGAGCTCTCAAAAGGTCCAGTCTGGGTTCATATGGGCTCATGATTTTTGACTTTTGTATTTTGTTACAGCAATTAGCTTTTAAATACTATATTTTTTAAAATATGAGTCTATAAATCGATTATAGTAGACACTGTACCGACTTCAACTGTACTGACCAAAATCGTATATGACTATCTCGCTCTTCATAATCTCTCACGAACAATCAAAATTCGAAAGCTATAAATTAAAAGTCATAAGTTACAACTCCAAAGCTAACAATTAATACTGAAGACCAGCACAGATAAGATGCCAGCCAACTATTATGATAGCATGAGAAGCTTCTGTTCCATCTTAGCACGTCTCATGCTTCTTTTTAGGTGCACTACTTAGTAGGAAGAAAGAGCTGAATGTGATGTAGGAGCTACCAATATTAACTTAGATTGATCGTACCTAGTAGACCAAGAACAGTGAAATGCTAAATTAGCATTCCTATGTAAACTAAGGACGACAAAACATAATAATAAAGCAAAAGCAAAACATAATAATATACCACATGCCCTTGTTTCCATGGTTCCATTAGATTGGTCTGCAACCATCACTCAGGAAGATTTTGCATATACACTTTGTGCTTACCTTGTTCGGCTGTTCCATCCCAACATGGGATCAATTTCGGCTCCCTCTCTTTGTGAGCTGTGACACTCCTTTGCGCACAGGAAGCCATCAACGCAAAAGGAGACATGCTCCATGATCTGCTCAAGTGTCACCATCGATCTCACTGGGAGAAGGCGCACCAATCGCGTCAGATGTTCCAATATCTTTCAGGACATGCAAGATGCCGGTGCCGAGAACCTTCACGTCATCAGTGCTGCTTTCGCCTGAAATCGCTCCTTGTAACGCCCCCGTTTCCAGGGACGTTAGGACTTAGCGTCCTGTAACTAGCCAAGACTAGACAGTTATGGAGCTCGAGCAAAAGAATATCACAACAGCACATACTTACAACAAAAGAGCCAACTTATATTACAACTTAGGGTTTACCAATCAGGTTTTACTACAACGGGCGTGCAAGCCCAAATTTTATTACATCACATAAACAGCAGGAAGCTCGAGCGCGAACGAGAACCTAGAACCACGAATCCTCATCGAACAACGGCTCCTCAGGGGCGTCCTCAACTACCAAGCCTTCACCAGCCTCTTGGAACTCTGAAGGGGTTTTAGTAAGCCGTGAGCCAAACAGTTCAGCAAGTCACAAGGGAAACCCTAATTTAGCTATTTGCACGGATCACCAAAGGATGGGAATATACTTGGTTTATTAATTTGAGTGGATGCACTTTTATTTGTAAGCACTTTTGAAAACTCAAAACCAAGGACTACTCGTTAAGACTAGGGGGGTTTCTTTCAAAGTTGATTATCAAACTACTCAAATTTATAACACTTGCGAAAACTACTTATGCCTCGCTGTTGGAATCACCCAAAAGACATAGCTCCATTAACTAGAAGCACGGTGTATTTGAATACCAATTTAAATGACTCTGCAGAGTTGCCCAACTTTACCCACAAACATACTTAACCCTCATGACTGAGTTAAGAAACCAGGTCGTTTCACTGCTCAATCCTTAGTATACACTCTACCCAATAGGTTCGGGACTCGTACAACTTCGGGTATCCGCTGGCCCACACAGAACGTTGAGCCTGAGTTGTGGAGACCTATCGTTGTTAGGTGTGAATTTGCCAACCCACGTACCAACTCCCAATGTAGAGTTTCACTCGAGTTGAGCAGCTACTAGACTAGGGTTGACAAGTTAGCACCTGTGGTTGAGCGGCCATTATGTCATTTGCTCGGCGCAAGGGTCTAGTCCTTACATTTTCACGAGGCAACTAACCTCCATCCTAGGGCAAAGTGGTGGGTGAAGACCGTCTCGCGGTGCCCCACAGCTATTCACCCTAACTCCCAACTTTCTAAATCTACCGGCTCGCGGCCACAACCTTAATAGTGTAAAATCTTGCATGAAATATACAACAATGATATATACCATAATTAAATACTTCTAGGGCTGTCAAGGATATGGCTACAATTGAACATGGCATTTATCGGTGGTAGGAAGTATCTAATTAATATGTCATTCTAAAACATTTTATTTTTAGCAATTAGCAGTTCAAAAAATAACATTAATGCAAATACCATAAGTAAATCATTTACAGGGCATGGGATTTCAAGATGATCAAAGATTTGCGACTTGCCTTGGTACTCGACGAGCTTGGCGACTTCGTAAACCACGGTTCCTTGGTCCTGACCTTGTACTATCTCCTTCGAAAACTCCGGTGCTAGCACAAACACACAAAAACAAAATAAGTCTGGCTTGAGCCTAATCAAGCGAGGAGAAATAAATCTATTAAAAAGGAATAAAATGCAATAAAACTCAAATGAGGGATTTTTGAATTTTTCTGGAAAGAATTTGGTGGATGGAGGTCAAATATGGGTTCAGAGCATTGAGATGATCAAAATGGTTCAGGACAAGATCAACACGGAGAGAGAAGAGAGAAAGAACCAACAAGAACAAGAGGAATCAACCAAGACAAGAACATTTCATGAGCGATGAATAAAGTTAATCCATTGCTACTTGAAGATAAATATTTTATAGCCACTGCATAAGAAAGATAAGAGAGCACACCACAACACTCACTCTTCTCTTTCAAACCCTAGCCCTAGAATTCAAGAATGAAATGGTTGAAATAGTTATCTAGCAAGTTTTCATCCCCAACCTATTAAATAGATAGGGACAATTAGCCTACATCTACCATAATGGATACTATCTACTACCATAATTAGAGAAAATTTGTTAATCCTACACAACATGGGTTTTACACTCACACTTAATTCATGCACGCTTTTCAAAGCATATGAGCCCGAACCCACTAAGTCTTTAGCATTTGATTCACTTGATTTTCTCAGCATCTTTTTGACCTAAACTACTTTCCCAAGCACCGCTCAAGAGCCACGGTTTTGATCCAGCGAAATTTCTAGTATTTGGCCAACTACCAAAATACCCTCGCCTCAACCAAGTCTTCACATTCCCTTACAATCAATTGCCATACTTGCCACGTGT
Source organism: Dendrocalamus latiflorus (assembly GCA_017311315.1). Lineage (NCBI taxonomy): Eukaryota > Viridiplantae > Streptophyta > Magnoliopsida > Poales > Poaceae > Dendrocalamus > Dendrocalamus latiflorus. The sequence continues at coordinate 12,219,795 of CM029647.1, read as the reverse complement.
AGGTGCACCAATGACTTACCACACGTCAGCAAGGTTCTCTCACTCCTGATCCACTGGAACTAGATCTAGTATGTGATTTGCTTTATGCCGTTTAAAGTCCAAGTGTGATATGGGATCTGACTTTGTCTCTATCTCATTTAAATTGTGGGGTGTGCAAGACTACATATATTAGTTTTACCATAAAATATATATGTACTGCTTTCAGTGCATGGGAAAGATATGAAAAACCAAGATGGTGATTAGTAATGGTAACAGCAGGTTTCTTAATTAGTGCAGGTTGTTCAAAGTTTGTCCATGATAATTGTCTACGAATTAGTGATATCTAAACTAGAAAAATAATTTTACACAGTACACACCAAATATATCTTACAGAATAATGATTGAATTAATAAATTCATTCCTTATTCTGTAAGATATATTTGGTGTGTGCTGTGTAAAATTATTTTTTCTACTTCAGATATCACCAACTCACATGCGGTTGTTATACAGACCGTGAAACTAATTAAAGTGGTAAAAAGCATTAATAAGTGGTATTCTTACAGTCCAATAAGCGTATCCACGTCAAAGCGTTACCATGCGCCAAGCCACCGGCTTTACTCGTCTGCCTACGCACAAACCCATGTAGCCTGCCGCCCACGCACTCGGCATACTATCTCAGGTCGTTCTTGCATTGCAGGTTGCAACCAATGAACTGATGCTCACAAGTTTAGTTACGCGATACTCCCTTCAGTCACAAAAGAATATATTTTAAATATATACATTAAACTTTCTAAACTTTGATTATTGATATCTTTGTCAATATTTGTATGGAACACATAAAAATTATATATATATATATATATATTTGTCTCGAAATGAACTTTTATAAAATATAGTTTTATTAAAAAATTTAAATATATTATAATAAAAATTAGTGATAAAAGTTATCTTTTGTGAACCATTTCCGAAACGATGTTAGTTTGTGATCGGAGAGAGTAGTATTTTCAGTTAGTCATGCTCACGAGTAGAGCTGGGACTTGGGCCGTGCCGTGCCGGCACGGCCCGGGCCCATCGTGCTTCGTGCCGTGCCGGCTCGCCCAGTCATCTCGCCGTGCCGTGCCGTGCCGGCCCACGTCTTCTCCGGCCAGGCCCAAGCCCGGCCCAAAGCCCACCGTGCCAGCGTTCGTGCCGTGCCAGCCCAAGCCCAGCCCGAAATTACTATACGCGAACGCGAACGCGGTGGAGACGGTCGTCATCTTCCTTTCTCTTGTACCCGCCTCGTTTAAAACTAGTTGAAATTAAATTAATTGCATAAAAACATAGGCACGCAACAACATAAATATTTCGAGAAAAAGTAAAATTTCTTTAATATTTTAGAAATACAATGTTACTGCCTCGTTAAAAACCTTACGCCCTAGAGTGGGGTTTCCCGAATAAGGAAAAGAGTACAGTAACAATATATGTATATACAAAATATTACAACATGCGTTGATAATATCTACTCGGCAATGTCTAGGTCAGCATACGCTTGTACGATTTCGGGATCCTCCAGTTGATGTTGTTCCCGCTCTTTGGCTAACTCCCAGTCTTTGGCACATGTGATTGCCTCCACCATCCTGGGCGTAAGGGATGATCTTCTCTCTTCTATTATTCTCCCTACCGTACTGAACGTCGCTTCTGAAGAGACAGTGGACACTGGCACCAGGAGAACATCCCGTGCGAAATGTGACAGCACAGGAAAGATCCGCTTGTTGTTCTTCCACCATTCGAGCAAGTTTATCTTGTTTCCATCAGTAAGATCAGGATCAATGTTTGCAAAATCATGCTCCAAATAGTGGTTCAACTCCGAGATAGAATTCCACTTGGAGGATGCCTAAGACTGAGAGGACGAAGAAGTAGACTTGCTCTTTAGTTTCTTCCACAAGTGTCCGAAGTCTGTCTTCCCATGTTGCGTCTGCTGTGAGGCCTCCGATCTTCCGCTGCTGGCAAACCTATCATGATACAAACGAAAAACACGAAAAAGCTCCTGTTTGACATGTTCGAAAGCTTCTGAAAAATCTAAACCAAGACATTCACCTATCCCCTCCATAGCTTCCTGTAAACCTGCCAACTTTTTTGGAGAATCAAAAATAATAGCAAAACAATACAGGTGTGAAAGAGAACCAAAATATTTAGCAAATTTTTCTTTCATTGCTACGACGGTATGGCCTAAAATAGCATCGTCCCTAGATTTAGCAATTTTATCTGCAATTAACCAAATAAACTCTATAACTAAGCAAGAGGTAGGATAATAAATACCAGATAAAACCTTTGTTACTTTATAAAAAGGTTTTAAAAACTCTCGAAAATGACTAGCAACCAGCCAATCTGAACTAGTAACTAGCAATTCATTATTTTGACAGTTAGCATTGACAAAAACGGATATGATATTTTTGTAACCTTGTATCTTTTTTAGCATGATATATGTTGAGTTCCACCTCACCTTCATGTCAAGGCCAAATTTTCTTGGCTCTTTCCCATTAGCTGCACAGTACTCCGCGAACCGCTACCACTTGTGGAGAACTTGCAAGGTAACGAATAGCATCACGGATACTGTTCAGATATGGACCAATTACTTGCATACCATCTTGAACAACAAGATTCAAGATGTGGCATACACATCTCTGGTGGAGGGCATAACCACCAATATATGTTTGTAATCTTGGGGTGAGGATGTTCATAGCCGTTGTGTTTGCCGATGCGTTATCTAGAGTTATAGAAGCAATTTTATTATCTATCTTAAACTCATCAAGTACATATAATATACGCTCGGCAATTGCCTCTCCCGTGTGCGATTCATTTATTAATTTAAATCCTATGACTCTTTTGTTTAGTTTATAATTATCATCTAAATAATGAGCTACAACACTAAGGTATGCACTTCTTTGGTGGGACGATGTCTAAATATCGGAGGTTATGGCAAAAGAATATTGAACTTGTTGGAATTGTTGTTTTAACTCTACCAGTTCTTTTTGATACATCCGTAAAATATCGGATGTAGTAGTCCTCCTACTAACATGTTGGTATTGTGGGCAAAAGCCGCGTTAGATCATTCTTTCGAACGCGCGGCTTTCACCCATCCTAATCGGCTGATCTTCTGAAACTATATATCTAGCAATTTCCTCATGTGCATTAAGCGGGTTGTATACCCAAGTACTTACAGAGCCATCGGCCTCGAAGTTCAGCTGTGTTTGTACTCCTCCTCCCCCTCGGCCCTGTGCCGCCATCTTGCGTAAGCATGCTTTGTAGTGGCGGTTTAAGTGTCCTGTCCCTACAGTTGTACGAGCACTTAATTTAGCATCACAATAATTACAAGTTGTGATATCTACCGTTTCACCGTCTCGGATTTCCTGGCTCCAGGTCATGTGCTTCCAGCATTCCGCCCTTCGTGCAGACCCACCAATGTTGGCGTCCGTGGACGGGGGAGAGAATTATGGTGTCCCCGTTGCTCCCTGGTACTCCTCATAGCCCTCTGTACCGTCCATATGACGGTCATCCATGCCGTAGTCTCCCATGCTTGGCGAGAGCCGACGAGCATCAATGGGGGTCGGAGGAGGACTAGGGGAGCGACGGCGAGAGCTTACACTAAGTTGTCCCGCTGTCTTTTTCGAGTTTCGATTTCTCTGCATACTGCTTGATTGCTCCTAGTACTGCGGCTTCTTGGTAACATGGTGATTAATTAATAAATAAGAAATATAAATACAATAAATATGCTTGTGAAATTAGAAGTAATAAATAAATAAATAAAGAGTACAAATGCAGAAAATATATGAAATAAACTTGTGAAATGAGAAGAAATAAATAAGACGCTCGGTGAAGAAATGTGAAGCGGAGTGAAGAAATGGAGTTTGTTAATCTGTGATGCTCGGAAGAAATTGCAGAGCGGAGGCCGGAGGGAGTGAAGAATGAAGCAATGCGATTATGCTGGGAAGATGCAGAGCGGAGGAAGTGAACTTACAAGCTGATTTCTGAACGTTGCATTCAAACGTTACTCTTCTGTGAAAAATCTTTATTTTATCAGCTTTTTTTCACATCATGTTTCTCTTTTTCCCGTCCGGACCCCCTCCTCCATCCTTTTTTCCCACCGCCCACCGTTCCCACGCACGCCACGTCGCCCGCTGGCCCCGCTCCCTCTGTCCTCCGGTCCTCCCTCCAGTCACTTCGGCACCCCACTCCCTGACTCCCTCCCACGCGCGGCAGACGGCAGTACGGCACTCCCTTCCTCCCTCCTTCCCTCGCACGAGCGGCCTACCTCCCTCGGCCTCCCCCGCCGCCCCCTCACCCTCCGGCCCTCCCCCTCCCGCCTCCTACCTCCCTCGGCCTCCCCCGCCGCCAGCCGCCTCCCCCGCCGCACCCTCCCCCTACGCCCCCTCCGGCGGTCCGGCCCTCCCCCTCCCGCCTCCCCCGCCGCCCCCTCCGGCGGTCCGGCCCTCCCCCTCCCGCGCGGCCGCGCCGCCTCCCCCTCCCCACCGCCCCTCCCCCGCCGTCTCGCCTACTCCCCGCGCCTCCCCGCCGTCTCAGCTCTTCCTCCCCTCTCGTCCCACCTCGCCTCGCCTCACCACCACGGCAGCAGCCATGAAGCAGTGGAAGTCCCTCGTGGGTCGTGGCGCTCCACTTCGGCGACTCCGCCGCGCCCTCCTGCTTCCCGCAGCCAACGTCCCCGTGCCCCTCGCCGTCGCGAGAGGCGGAGCCGCGGAGGACAAGCAGCATTAGCAGGCGGCGGAGGCGAGGCTGGTGGGGTGCGACGGGCGGGTGCGGACGTACCGGCGGCCGGTGACAGCGCGGGAGGCCGGGAGTTGATGCAGCAGCACCCGCGACACCTGATTTGCCGATCCGACGCGCTGCTCATTGGGGAGAAGATCCCGGCCGTGGCCCCCGCCAAGGAGCTGCAGCCCGGGCAGGCCTACTTCCTCCTCCCCGCGGCTCTCGGCCCCCGCCGCGTCTTCTCCTGATCTCCTCCCCCGACCTCCCCGGCTCCGCCTCCCCGTGCCGGCCGTGCCGCCCGAGCCCGCCGTGCCGTGCCGGCCCAAGCACGGTCCAATCTTCCGTGCCGTGTCGTGCCGCCCACCGTGCCAGATTCTGAGGCCCGGCCTGGCCCACCGTTCGTGCCGTGCCGGCACGGCCCGCCACGTGTCGGGCCGGGCCGTGCCGGCCGTGCTTGGGCTGGCCCAAAGAAGCCCGGCCCAAGTCCCACCTCTACTCACGAGTCCAACTTGCAGTTTGAGCTCACCCGACTCGTGGGCCCACACCCCCGCGCGCCCACCACATATCGCCGCCACGCAGGACCTTTTGACGCCGGACCCAGCGGCCAGTGTCTCGATTCGGGAACACCACGTGTCACATAGCCCCACACGCCAGCCTCTCGGTCCTCCACCTTGCGTCTCCCTCTTCCCCACCACCAAAATAAATAAAAGCGATTAATTATTTTTAGTGACACGGCACGCGCATACGGACACACCAATTCGCTCGTGCTCATCTCCTTGTGCCCCCCAGTGCCCGACGCCACTCGCCGGTGATCTGATGGCGGCGGCGGCGGCGGCCGCCGCACTGCCGCCGCGCACCCTCTCCGGGGAGCCGAGGAGGGCCCCGCTCGCCGTCGGCCTCGCGCCGCCGCGACCGGGGGCTAGGGTTCGCGCTTCGCGCCCCCGCCAGGTACAATTCTCCCCCTTGCTTTGGGTAATCGAATCGTCCTTAGGTTTCTCGGTGAGGTCGTAGTTGTCGGAGCCAATGCGCCGTGGGACTGTGGCTACTCTCGCCTCGCGTTGTTAATCGAAGCCAGAGGCGAGTTTTTGGTGCAAATTTGAGGGCATTCGGTGGCGGGTGGTGATCAACGTAATGTAGATGCAATCAGGGTAGCTCGGCTGCAGAAACGTATTGCTATTGAAGTGTCGAACTGATAGATGCCACACTTCTTACATCTTGACAGACAGCTCTGTGCGTATTGTTTATTTCACAGCGTTGATTGCGTTTGTCACTTTGTTGCCATACGAATGTACTAAAATCTGACCAATCATTCCGAGCTGGTGGCACTAGAGGGTAGAAATTTTTAGGGTAGTTCATGATCTAATGGTCTTATTACAGATTTTGATGGCTCTGATGCGATTTTTGTGCAATTTTAAGCGTTTGTACTTTGTAGTGGTGATTGGCGTTGTTAGTGTAGGTGTGAACAATGCTGCTCAGCAGCAGCAGTTTGTACTATGACCATGGATACATATGCCACATTTCTTAAAACTTTACTAGCTCCGCATATTGTTTCATAAGAATGCTGTAATAGCCAAATATAATACATGATGCAATAGGAGGTGGGATCTGGAGCGTAATTTAGGGTTCTAAATTTCTAATCAACTATTCACAACGTGGAAAGATCTTATTGCAGGGATATTGGCTTACCTGCATGACTTGTGAATTTTGTAGCAACTGCTAATGCAATTGTCCAATTTATGTATTGCCACCAACATTCTGAACTTTTAAATTTTCCTTTTTTTGGTTTTAGGAGAATGTTTGTAGTCGTGGCCGGTTGATATCAACTAATTTCAGTTCAAGGCCGTTGCTGTGTCCTCCATGTCATTGTGCTCAGATGGCTTTGGCCGACACAAGGATTGCTTGTCAGCCTGATGTTGACAGGCATACTGGAGTTCTCGTAAGGAAGCATGAATCTTCCACAAACTATATGATACATTCTCCACACCTTGCTGACTAATCCTTTCTATTCATTGCCTACAGGCCTATGATCTGGTTCAAGGGAACCTTGTAAGTGTTGCATTCATGGCATTGAAATGCCACTAGTTGATAAATTATGTTAGCCAACAGCTCGATGTTTGAAATGTTCTGGTGCAGTACAAGTTATTCATAATCAACACTTAATTTACCTTCAGGTGCAATGGAACTCATTTATGGACAAATCAATACCTGATCCACCAACAGCTGTTCTCCTTCATGGCATCCTTGGGAGCAGGAAAAATTGGGGTAAGTGAGCAGTGCTTGGTTTCTGATTGTAGTTTGTTCTGGTGTGTTGGCTCAGTTGTGATTGTGTTTCAAGTTTGCAAATGAGTGAAATACTTTGACATGTTTTTAAGATGTTTTGGCTGTTAGGGATATGAAATTGTAAAACTAATTAATTGTGTTGGTCATGAAGGGTCTTTTGCAAAGAGGTTGGCTCAGGAATTTCCGATGTGGCAGGTCAGTATATCTAAAAATCTGTTAATGGTCTGAACTATTTGACATTGCAGAAAGAAAAAAAAAACTATACCGGACTTCTCTTCATGCAGTTCCTCTTGGTTGATTTGTGTTGCCATGGTGACTCAGCGTCCATTAAGAAAAGAGGACCACACACTGTTGCATCAACTGCTCTTGATGTTCTAAAGCTGGTTTGTATTTTCTTCTCACTGCTATTCTCTGTCTTGGCTTCTGATATCTACATAAAATGTGTTAGTGACATCCAATCTTAATATATTTAAATGTGTACCTTCTTTCGAAGGACAGCATAACTATGTATGTGCCTGAGTAATATCTGTGTATATGTGTGCATTGCACATCTAGCTTTATGCATTGAGAGATAGGCAGAGCATTCCAAGTGCTTGGCAACCTATTGATGCCATAGCACCCACATCAATTGGCTTAGTTTTGGGCATTGTACTATGATTTTTCGAAGCTTAATAGACATAGTAACATCACATCTGAATCATATAATATAGAATGCAGATTTTAATGTCTCTGCTGATTGTGGAGTAACTGACATGAAGTAATTTAAGAAGTGCTCTTTTGCCTCCACTGAACCTGTTTTAAATATTTGAAATCATATGTATCGCTGTCTCTGATTTTTCACTCTTGTCAAATCTTATTAGCTTTCAGTTCAGTTCACTTCTCTTTTATACATCTGTATAACCCTATGCTAAATCATCTAAATGCAACAGGTAGCACATCTCAGGCTAACCCCTCGAGTGTTGGTTGGTCACAGCTTTGGTGGAAAAGGTTTTTCTTGTTCCTTCTGTTTCTTGTATTTCACATGTCATTTACCATTCATATATGGTATGATTTACATTGTAAATAATCTATAATTGTCCCAGTACTCATAATTGTGCTTTGCAGTGGCTTTGAGTATGGTAGAGCAAGCTGCAAAACCACTTGCCCGCCCTGTTAGGGTAAGCTTGACTACTTATTCTGAATCATATTAATGTGGCAATAGTGGAATGACAGCTATTATTTCTAATCTTATGTGCTAAATTTCTTCTGTATGTTATGTTCCTTAAAGGTATGGGTTCTTGATGCTACTCCTGGCAAAGTTCGTGCTGGGGGAGATGGCGAAGATCATCCTGCTGAACTTATTGAGTTTCTCAGAAGAATGCCTATGCAGGTTGGCCTTTTAGAGTTATCTACACGTGCATTACTGCAAGAATACATTTTAGTTTAGAAAAGCCGCTTCTTTATGATTCATCATTTGCATTCTGTTGTTGAAAATCCAGGTTTCTTCTAAGCAGGAAGTTGTTGATGCTCTTGTGAAAGGACAATTTTCTGTGGATGTTGCACGGGTATGCTTGAATACTACCATTCTGTTAACATGCCCTTTCAGGTTTACTTTGATCTCACTAGTCTAAAAAAACTACTTGACTCACTTTCTCCAATGAAACAAAAGGCATTTCAATTCTATGTTGGTTCTTTGTTTCAGTGGGTGACCACAAATCTCCGACGAAGCAATCCACTATTGTCTTCAAGCTTCTCATGGATTTTTGACCTGAATGGCATCTCTGAGATGTACAAGTCCTATGAAGAGACTAACTTATGGTAAATCCTCAGCAATGCCTGTTGAGATCATCTAAATTTGTAAAATGTGTTAGGCTATAAATTAACTGAATGCACTATTTAGGAGGATTGTAGAGAATGTACCAAGGGGAGTTCATATTAATTTCCTTAAAGCTGAAAGAAGTTTGCATAGATGGGCTCTTGAAGACCTCCAGAGAATTCATACCGCGGAGGAGCTGGCTGCAGATGAGGGTGGAGGAGTTGAAATGCATGTGCTTGAAGATGCTGGACATTGGGTATGCATGCTGCCTCCTTGTAGTCTAGATATTGTGGCAACAAAATAGTTTTTACTACAATTACAGATACCCTTATATTAAGGATGGGATAATGGGTTGTGGCCATCTGATATAACCTGTGATAATTGGGATGTTGCATGCCATAAAGATGTATGGTTTAGGGCCTGTTTGGGAGAGCTCCACCAGCTCCAGATTCACAAAAAACAGATTCAGATCCACTTTTCCAAGCCAAACACCTCCAGCTCCAGCAGCTCCACCGTGGATCTGCTCCACCAAAATCATGGATATGGCTCCAGATCCACCAAATCCATGGAGCACCTCAAGGGGTGCTCCACCAAATTCAAGTTGGTGGAGTTGGGGAAAATTACCCACCATGCCACTCATTACACACAAAAAAACGGTTCGATCTTATTTCCCTCTTCCCGTCGCCCGTCCTCTCCACCGCGCGTCTCCACCCCCTCCACCGCCCAGCCGCGCGCCTCCTTCCCGTCCTCTCGGCGACGCCGCCCCCCGCGCCGGCGCCGCCTCCCCCCGCGCCGGCGCCGCCTCCCCCGCGTCCGCCTCCCCCCGCGCCGGCGCTGCCTCCCCCGCCTCCTCCCGCGCCCGCGCCGGCGCTGCCTCGCCCGCCTCCGCCTCCTCCCGGGCCGGCGCCGCCTCCCCCGCGTCCGCCTCCCCCCGCGCCGGCGCCGCCTCCTCCGCCTTCCTCCTCCACCGCCGCCTCCTCCGCCTTCTCCCTCCACCGCCGCGGTCTCCTCCCGGGCCTCCGCCTCCTCCGCCTCCCTCCTCCACCGCCGCCTCCTCCGCCTTCTCCCTCCACCGCCGCGGTCTCCTCCCGGGCCTCCGCCTCCTCCCTCCACCGTCGCGCCTCCCCCGCCTCCTCCCGCGCCGGCGCCGCCTCCCCCGCCTCCTCCCGGGCCGGCGCCGCCTCCCGCGTCTCCTCCCGGGCCGGCGCCGCCTCCCCCGCCTCCTCCTGGGCCTCAGCCGCCTCCCCCGCGTCCGCCTCCCCCTCGTCCGCCTGCGCCGGCCGGGGCCGCGCCTGCGCCGCCTCCTCCTCTTCTCCGCCTCGCCTGCGGCTGCGCCCGCCGGCCGTTGCCGCGCCTGCGCCGGCCGGGGCCGCGCCTGCGCCCGCCGGGGCCGCGCCCGCCGGCCGTTGCCGCGCCTGCGCCCACCGGGAATTTTTTTTTCATTTTGCTTGCTGACGCGTGGGGCCCAGGTGGAAGTGAGATAGAGAGCGAGGTGGAGCTCTCCCAAACACTTTGACAAATCCCAGATCCACCATGGAGCTGCTCCACGGTGAATCCAGCTCCAGATCCACGTTTTTCGTGAATCTGGAGTTGGTGGAGCTCTCCCAAACAGGCCCTTAGGAACAAGATTTAATTTTGGATCCACATCACCTTTCAGGTTCACGCAGATAACCCCGATGGGCTCTTTAGAATTCTTTCGTCAACCTTCCGCATCGAGACTACCATAAGAGGGATGCAGAATTGAGGTACAGAATTCCAAACAATACTGCTACAGCTCTACTGTATGTGGGTAGAAATGACATGAGAGAATACACATGAATCGCATCGCAAAACATGTATTTCGGTTTTGTAGAATACAAAGAGCGGAAAAAACTTCAGCGCTGGGGCTAACTACGACCATTGGCATGTTAGTGCATTCGTTCATTCATTCGTTTCCTGTATCGTGTGTGTAACATGACAGCCAGCTGTAGTTGTGCTGTTCTTGAAGGACCAACATGTAATTATGTCGTCATACACTGAATTAACGAGTAATTTTTACAAATGATGGTACTAATTTACCCCCCCCCCCCCCCCCCCCCCCGAATGTATCAGTTGAGATGTGCCGTTGACTTATAGAAAGGTTTAACCCCTCTTCCAAAATTTCATGTGTTGGTATGCAGTTCTGAATTTTGCTCCCCTGTTTATCACCCAAAATTGAACGGAATTCCATTGTTTCGTTCTTGCCGCGTGTCAAATTCTAATACCGGCTGCTAAAACTGTGGTTGTAGCGAAGAATCTTCTGCTTTGAAAGGATATGTCAGACAATTCCAACGTTAATGTCAGCAGCTTAGCATGGTTGTCAAGTCAAACAAGTAGTTCTGGGTGAGTAGGTAAGTGAAAATACTCCATGGATAACACGGTGATCTCACCTGAGCTGGGAAAAAAATACATTGCGTTCTAACTTGTTCTCTCCAGGTTCTGAACAAGACAACGCAAACTCTAGTCAGTTTTCTCAGGCTACGTATTGTCCTGGCCTTACCACACAATGTCAACTGCGACACAGTTGACATGATAACATCACAAAATTGAGTTACCAACCAAATGAATGCGATGTATGTATGTCGTGCTGCAGCGTCGGTCCAAGACTGTTTCCAATCATGGCAAATCCGCCATTGATCCTGAACCTCGCGTTCTTGATCTCTGTTCTTCTTCTATCGCCGGCGTATGGCGGCACCTACCTTCGGAGAGGCTCCTCCCTCTCCGTGGAGCGCGCCTCTGACATCCTCCAGTCGTCCAATGGCGCCTTCGCATTTGGTTTCTACAACCTCTCCTCCACCGTCTTCACCCTCTCCATCTGGTTCGCCGCGTCGGCCGACCGGACCGTCGCGTGGACAGCCAACCGCGACCGGCCGGTGCACTGCGCGGGGTCGAAGCTCACGCTACGCAAGGACGGCAGCATGGTGCTTACGGACTACGACGGCACGGTGGTGTGGCAAACCAACTCGACCTCCTCCGGCGAGGCCGCGGACCGCGCGGAACTCACGGACGCCGGCAACCTCGTCGTCATTGGCCGGGACGGGCGCGTGGTATGGCAGAGCTTCGACCACCCCACCGACACGCTGCTGCCGACGCAGCCGGTGACGGCCACGGCGAGGCTGTCCTCGACGGACGTTCTGCACCCGACGAGCTACTACGCGCTCCGGTTCGACGACCGGTACATCCTGTCGCTCGCGTACGACGGGCCGGAGATCTCCAACATCTACTGGCCGGACCCCGACGTCAGCAGCTGGCTCAACTACAGGATCTCGTACAACAGCAGCCGGAGGGGCGTCCTCGATCACGCCGGCCGGTTCCTGGCCAGCGACAACACGACGTTCGTCGCGTCGGACTGGGGCACCCGGGGCGTCAGTAGGAGGCTTACGCTGGATCACGACGGCAACCTCAGGCTGTACAGCCTGAGCGAGGCAGACGGGAGCTGGTCGGTTTCTTGGACGGCGTTCTCCCAGCCGTGCGGCATACACGGGCTGTGCGGCTGGAACGGGGTCTGCGTGTACACGCCGCGGCCGACCTGCTCGTGCCCTCCTGGGTACGAGCCGAAGGACCCGGGCGATCGCGGCCGGGGATGCCGGCCGTTGTTCAACTTCACCTGCGGCGCCGGCGGCGGGCAACCGATGGGCTTCGCGCGGCTGCCGCAGACCGACTTCTGGGGCTCCGACCTCAACCTCATCCAGTCCACGTCCGTCGAAGCGTGCATGGCGTCGTGCCTGGATCTCTGCAACTGCGTGGCGTTCGAGTACAAGGACGACACGAACGACTGCTACTTGAAGTCGGCGCTCTTCAACGGCAAGACGTACCCCGGGTACCCCGGCACGGTGTACCTCAAGCTTCCGGCGAGGGTCCTGCCTGAATCACAGAACTACACCGCTTCAAAAGCTGAAGTTCTCGTGTGCGACGCATCAGACGTACGAACGAAAGTTCTGTCCTTCCAGCCTGCCGCTCCAAGTGGCAGAAACACGACGTGGGGCCACTACTACGGGTTCCTATCGGCGTTCTTCGCCGTGGAACTCTGCTTCATCGCCTTCGGCTGGTGGTTCACGGCGAGAAGCCGACCCGCGCCGTCGGAGAAATGGGCGGCGGAGGAAGGCTACAGGGTGGTGACCGACCATTTCCGCAGGTTCACCTACAAGGAGCTGAGGAAGGCCACCAGGAGGTTCAAGGACGAGATCGGCCACGGACGGTACGGCTCCGTGTACAAGGGGGTTCTCGACGACGATCGCGTCGTGGCCGTGAAGAAGCTCAAGGACATGGCGCGGCGGGGAGAGGACGAGTTCCAGACCGAGGTGAGCGTGATCGGGAGGATCTACCACATGAACTTGGTGAGAATCTGCGGCGTTTGCTCGGAGCACAAGCGCCGGCTGCTGGTCTACGAGTACGTGGAGAACGGGTCACTCGCCACGCTCCTCTTCGGCGCCAAGGCGACACTGAGCTGGGATCAGAGGTACAACATCGCCATTGGTGTGGCGAAAGCATTGGCCTATATTCACCACGAATGCGTGGACTGGATCATCCACTGCGACGTCAAGCCGGAGAACATACTCTTGGACAAGGATTTTGCGCCCAAGATCAGCGACTTTGGGCTCGCGAAACTGCAACGCAGAGACCAGGCTGACCCGGACTCGCGCAAGATCAGAGGCACCAGAGGTTACATGGCTCCAGAGTGGGTGTCTAGTCTTCCGATAACCGAGAAGGTCGACGTGTACAGCTATGGGGTTGTGCTTTTGGAGCTGGTGAGAGGGGTTCGAATGGAGAGCATTGGGGAGACAGAGCTAGCATTGCGAAGGCTGGTGTGGACGATCAGAGAGAAGTTGAAGGGTGGCGACCGGTCATGGATTGCTGGCTTTGTGGACCCTAGACTGGACGGCAACTTCACGTACCCTCAGGTGGTGCTGATGCTGGAGGTGGCGACGTCATGCTTGGAGAATGAAAGCAGCCAAAGGCCAACCATGAACCATGTAGTGCAGAAGTTTCTCTTGCCTCAATGTGAAACCAAATTCATCAGGGACAAGTCATGTAAATGATTCGATGACAGTGTCTTACTTGTATTAGTTCATTCTGATTCCTTTTGTGCAAATTTCAGCTTTGAAAGCAAACTATCGTTACGTTCTTTCAATAAAACTGCCCATGTGGTATCGGCGGCATAGTGTACTGGTGTGTTTCTGCTTCCTTGGTAGGACGGACTGGTGGTCTCTACCGACCAATCGAAGTTCTTAGTCGTGTCAGTATACTAACAACGAGGGGTCCGTACGTGTCCAAAACACCACACTGGCTTTTGTGTATTTATATACCACCACACAGGATCAATCCAGTAACCGTGGCGATCCACTACGAGGAAGCAGTGGCGAAACCATGGAGGAAAACACCAGCGCGCCGGCATACGCGGTGTAGAAGTAGACTAGTACGTAAAATTGTCGATTTAAAATGAAATGTATTTTTCAATCGACCGTCGTCTCTTAATTACATGGAAGTAAAGATAGCAAAAATCATTATATAATTTGACCAATGAATTAAGTGGTAAATTAAATAAGAAGCTAATCTGCACGTACGTCTGTATTTTTGATGTCGTGGGATCTACATGTATTCGCTATGAAAAGAAGGGTATATATGTATTGTCGTCCTTGGATGTTACAGTACGTATTCCTTGTAGTGTAAGCGCGGCCTCTTTGTTTGATGCTATGCCACTTTGACTAGCGTGAGCGCTTGACCGTATACTCTCTTCTTTCTTTCTTTACTTAACTACATAAAATACATACTTCAAACTTTAGATTGACTATATAAAAATTATGTTGTTATATTATCATTAAAAGTATTTTTATAATATTATAATTTTAATATAAAGTTATAAAAAATAACAGTCAAAATCATATTTTTAAAAACGTGAAAAATTAAAAGGTCAAATAAAAAAATAGAGGGGGGTATGGAACTGGTCCATGGACGGCATGCGCGCGTGGGTACACAAAAAATCGAAATGTCAATGTCAAAGACGATGCTTGCTCGTGCCGCTACGTTGACCGTACACAGGCCCGCCACGTACCTTTTCTTTTGATTTTGTTCGAGCGGCTTGCCACCACGTTTGAGGTGCATGCGCCCAGCGTGAGCTTTGACGTTTGACTTGAAGTGGTCCTGGCTCCTGTACGTGCCGGATTTCTGGGCCACCTGGGCCGCGGGGGGATTAGCATTTAGCCGTGCCGGTGCACCGTTTCCACGACGCGCGCTGCGCGGAACACTCGATCAGGCTGGGCAGGCGGGCTGCCGCTGGCACTGCGGCGGCGTTTGGGTGGGCGCCGCGCGCCAACGCCCCTCTGCATGTTTCAGACGTGCACGCGCCTCGCCCGTGCGACCATCAACTAGGGCCGCGCGGTTTCGCTCACACTGGTCTGGACCTGTCCAATAGGCCGGGTCGGTACAGTATGGGTTGTTGGATCGGATCCCTACAGAAACTGTACATTAAGATGGTAGATTGAATACACGCGAGAAGAAATGAAGGAGTGGATGCGGAAGAACACGGAGCACAAAGAAAATCTTGTTTGCCGAGCCAAAGCGTGCGTCGTTTTCCTGCTTGCTCTTTTATTCACTCAGCTCACTTAATCCACGCCGATTACACTACCTTAAATAAGCACATCAGAGACGTGTACGTCATGATCTAACTAACAAACATGCATGCGAGACATCAATACACGGCTCGACGTGGCTGCCGCAACTCACACGCACGTCTTGCTGTTAGATTGCCTCACGCATGCACTAACAAGCCTTGAACTCTCCAAAGCCGCTGGTAGTTCCGATTATGGGTGCGGAACTACCGCTCTCCGGTAGTTCCGACGTTCAAATCAGCAGAACTACCACTCTTCCAGACAGAGCACAGATTTGTTTTTAAACCAGAATTTTGATGAATGCATGCTTCTAATTTGATCCAAATGGCACATAAAATTTGCTATCAAGCTACTTGCCATGATCCCTCTTTATGGTACGATTATCTACCCTATAATCCGGTCTTCCACCTTTTCTCCTTAAGACCGGTAAAAAATAAGAGGGATCCTATTCTAAGTATACCTTTGCCTTGAGCCATTTTGGGTCTTCACATTTATCCTTTGGCTTGCATCTTGTCACCAACATATGGACTTAACCTTTGCATACTCATTAAACGCGTTAGTCCCATATTCACATAAATTCATTAATTACCAAAACCATTTTTAGGGGCCTAGATGCTTTCAATCTACCCCTTTTTGGTAATTGACGACAACACAAATTTTATGTGGAAAATGATGTTTTGAATATACCACTTGTTTGGCAACTAGTTATATATTCCATTTTGACTTTAAATGAGAATAGTTCTTGCAACAAAAATTTGTATTGGCATTAGATGAACTATTTCCATTTTAAAGTCCAAGGGAGGAGAAACTCCCCCTAAACATGTGCATATCTAAAAGTATTACATTTGAGACAAGATGCACAAGATAAAGAAATATCATATTGTGGAAACAAATGAACATTTAAGCAATAAAATGTGATAACCATCCATGGCCATAAAGTTATTACATCCAAGCATCCATAAAGATAACCATAGCATTAAGTAATTACAACCAAAGCATAAATAGTTCATTACATCCATAAGCAAATAAAAAGATAGCCCAAATAGATAGCCCAACTAACTACCCAACTACCCACTCTTCTCCCCCTTTGGCATCAAATACCAAAAATAGTCACTCCTGAGGTCCGGAGGGAGAAGGACCGCGATGGCGGCGGCGAGTGTAACGCTGGGGCGACGGAGGAGGCTGCGACAGGGACTGCTCTAAGGCTACAACACGATCGTCCAGTGAGCTCATCCGGCTATCCAAGGAGTCCAATCTCCCATCAACAGTGTCCATCCTCGAGTTCTGGGTTGTGAAACCCTCGAGGACAGCCGTGTAGATCTGGGAGAGAGAAGGCTGGCCTAGCTCCTGTGGCTGCGCTGAAGCTCCTGTTGCTCCTTCGGCTGCTACTGCTGCTGCCGGATCTGCCTGGCGTGCTCTAGCATCTGTGGGAATGGGAGGCTTAGGTCTGGGCTTACATGGCTTGTGGACTCCACCACAACCTCCCCTAAACTCAAACTTTGTTCTGATTAATGCCATTATATAAGGTGCATAATTAATGCGCTTAATCCTGTCATTCTTGGATGTAGCTATCCCCCTGATGATTACATCCACAACATCAAACTTCTGTCCCTTCATGATGTAATCAATAAGGTTCCAAGCATGACCTCTGATGGCGTCGAAGTTACCGCTCTTGGGAAAGATGGTATGGATAGCACTGGATATGTTATTTTCTTGTTGTGGTTTGCCTAGATACAACACTAAATCGAGGGTCATGAGCAGTCCTAATATATTTTTGAAAAACATTATACTCATCGAAATTTAAAGGTAAATCTTGAGAATCATCTCAGTACATACCTTGTCAAGGGCAACATAGAAAACCTCAACTCGGTAATAATGAAGATTAGTGCAAGTCTTCCCATCAAGCCTCGAACGACCCCTAACTGGTATTTGTTCATCTATAATTGGCACTGGAATACCTTTGACAACACAAAATTATTGGACCTCACCAAACAAATCATCCCACCACTTTATCTCATAGAGGTCAACCGAGCTTTGACATTATGAACTAATTCCATAGCATAAACAATATTTATATCCTTCCTTTGCAAGACTTGTGAGAGCTTATTTGTGATGGCAAACAACATGAACATAAACTTCAAAATGAAAGCAAATTTGAAACTCTCTATTTTTTTCTATCAAACCCGTTGTTTGAGATGGTCCACACCCATCCTCATCTACCGCACTAAGCACATGTAACACCGACCTCCACATTTGATCCAAACGAAGCAAAGTTGTATGATGTGAACCCCATCTAGTATCCCCGGGTCTAGCAAGACTTTTTTGTTGATTCAAGCCTCTTCCACTAAATATCTCACCCCTCTCAAGCATATCCAAAATATTTTGATGATGTTTCTTCGTCAATGTATCCCTCCTCCTACAAGATGCACTTGTTGTAGTCACAATCAAGTTGACATACTCAAAGAAATCATGAATTGATGAGCAACAACTAGCAACAGAGACAACAACCAATTGCAAACGGCAAAGCAATGGACATAGAAAGCATAAGGGTTTTCATCTAGAATCTTTCTTTGCAAGTCATTAAATTCAACTATTATATTTGAAGCCCCATCGTATCCTTGCCCCCGTAGCCTATGAATGGATAACTTGTAATGATCTAGAATACCAACAAGAGCTACCTTTAGTGCCTCTAATGTAGTTTCATAGACATGATGTAGAGCAAGAAATCATTCCACAACTTTCCCTTCATTGTTCACATACCTATAGCAAAACAATTGCAACAAGGTTAAATGGAAGTACGAAAAAACAATGGAATAATGAAGCACTACTAACCTCAACATTACCGCCATTTGCTCTTTCACAGATATATCATGTGACTCATCGATAAGCACGGAGAATTGTCTATCAACAATCTCTCTCATAATCACATCGGTGACTTCTTGTGCGCAACATTTTGCAAGATCCTTTCGGGAGCAAGCATCTTGCAATTTTTTGGGCCACGGTCGAAAGCACGCCTCACTTTTTATTCTTATCTTTGTACCAATCTATTACTTCACAAAAGTTACCCTTGTTCAATGAAATAGAAGATTCGTTGTGGCCACAAAAAACCATGCCTAACTAATGAGAAATCTTGTACACTCTAGAGAAGAAGTCAAATAGATTTTATATAGTTCTTTGGATTCCTTGGTTGCACCAGAGAACTTACTTGACACGCTTTGTCTTTGGTTATGAAAATCATCACAATGCAATCTTGCCTTGTTGTGGTCACTTATTATACCACCAATATGGTCGGGCAATGCTTTGTAGGCATTCTTCCAATTACTATACCCGGTTTTGGTGAAGACTTCGGAACCAAAGCGTTAATTATTTCCCAGATTCTTAAATAGAAAGCAATAGAAACAATATACCACATCTTGAGACTAGCTATATTCTATCCATCATGGGCATGTTATTTTCAGCTTTTGAAACCGGCTTTTGGCTTTTGCTACAGTACCTAACTTTCAAATAGAGTATTTTTTTCAAGAAAGAGTCTACAAGTTAATTATAGTATACATTAAAAGCCCAACATCTGTACTATCTAAAATCACAAGTGAGTATCTCTCTCCGTAATCTCTGTCGCAAATAGTTAAAATTCAAAATTTTCAACCAAAAATCAAAAGCCATATCCACAAAGAACATGCCTCATACCTCTTATACCAATCTTTTGAAAATGCCCTCCACAAATATCCAAATTGTTTGCGAGGAAAATTCACAATTGGTTAGGTTGGACCCTTCAAAATGTATGCTCTTCTTACTTGGTCTTGAACATCCGGATGATAATCATCTATTTATTTCTTAAGAGCAGGATCACACATAATTTCATCTGGATTAAACACATCCTCTTCTTCATCATTAGCCATATTTGGTTCATCTTCATCACTTGGTTGTGGATCTTGTGGTTGCGGTTGTGGTAAGCTTCTTGAGTCAACCAAAAACCTCCTCATTTCTAAAATTTTAACAATTCTCATCATATCAAGGCTCAACCGCTCAAGGATTGTTACCTTTTTACAATTCTATTGGAACAAACAATAAGGTCATCCACAATTCTACAATTCTACTAGAAGTCTAGAACAAACAACAATTAACAAGAGCAATGATTTCTCAACTCTCAAGGATTGTGCTCTGCTCAGTGCTCACCTAGCTGCTTGGGCACCTGCCGCAGCCTGTTGCTGCCTGATGGTGCCTGCTCATGGGCCTCGTGGCCCAATGCTGCCACTAACTGGAGAGCCAAACCCGTGGCCGCCAGACCCAGAATCATTGTCCTAGGACTGCCAACCCCACTAGAGTCTCCACACCCGCGCGTGCGCTTCCAGCTCCCACCACTGCCCACTGGAAGGCTCGAAGTCACCATCGCCTCTCCACGCCTGTGTCTGCCTCGCCACTGCACGGCGCCATGCCCATGCCCAGCGGCGCCGCTGCTTGCACTTGGCGGCTTGGGGAATTCAAGAGTTAGGGTTCGGTTGGGTAACGAGACAAGACAAGAGACTGAGGGTTGGGTTGGGACTTCACTTGGGAGTTCAGGAGTTGGGCTGTTGGGGTTGGGTCAGGAATACTTCACGGGCATCCTCACAGCTCACGCTGGAACAAACAGCAGCTAGTAGACCAGAACCCAAGAGCTAGTAGGCCACCAAAGTTCGGGCAAGTGCCTAGGCTGGTGGAACGCTGAATTCACCACAGCATCTTGAGACTCACTATATTCTATCCAATCATGGGCATGTTCTTTTCAGCTTTTGAAACCGACTTTTGGCTTTTTACTACAGTACCTCACTTTCAAATAGAGTATTTTTCAAGACAGGATCTACAAGTTAATTGTAGTACACGTTAAAAGCCCAACTTCTGTACTATCTAAAATCGTAAGCGAGTATCTCTCTCTCCGTAATCTCTGTCGCAAACAGTTAAAATTCAAAATTTTTACCCAAAAGCCAAAAGCCACAGCCACAAAGAACAGGCCCCATACCTCTTATACCAATCTTTTGAAAATGCCCTCCACAAATATCCAAATTGTTTGCGAGGAAAATTCACAATTGGTTAGGTTGGACCCTTCAAAATGTATGCTCTTCCTACTTGGTCTTGAACATCCGGATGGTAATAATCTATTTATTTCCTAAGAGAAGGATCACACATAATTTCATCCGGATTAAACACATCCTCTTCTTCATCATTAGCCATATTTGGTTCATCTTCATCACTTGGTTGTGGATCTTGTGGTTGCAGTTGTGGTAAGCTTCTCGAGTCAATCAAAAACCTCCTCATTTCTAAAATGTTAACAATTCTCATCATATCAAGGCTCAACCGCTCAAGGATCGTGCTCTTTCTACAATTCTACTGGAACAAACAATAAGATCATCCACAATTCTACAATTCTACTAGAAGTCTAGAACAATCAACAATTAACAAGAGCAATGATTTCTCAACTCTCAAGGATTGTCGAAGCAATAGAAACCTACGCCTGTTGCTGCTTGATGCTTCCTGCTCGTGGGCCTCGTGGCCTAATGCTGCCACTGACTGGAGAGCCAAAGCCGCGGCAGCCAGACCAAGAATCGCCGTCCTAGGACTGCCAGCCCGCTAGAGTCACCACACCCGCGCGTGCGCTTCCGACTCCCACCACTGCCCACTGGAAGGCTCGAAGTCACCATCGCCTCTCCATGTCTGCGTCTACCTCGCCACTGCACGGCGCCACGCCCATGCCCAGCGGCGGCTCGCTGCTTGCACTTGGCGGCTCGGGGAATTTAGGAGTTGGGGTTCGGTTGGGGAACGAGACAAGACGGATACTAAGGGTTGGGTTGGGACTTCACTTGGGAGTTCATGAGTTGGGCTGTTGGGGTTGGGTTGGGTCAGGAATACTTCACGGGCATCCTCACCGCTCACGCTGAAACAAACAACATCTAGTAGACCAGAACCCAAGAGCCAGTAGGCCACCAAAGTTCGGGCAAGTGCCTAGGCTGGTGGGACGCTGAATTCACCACCAGGAGTGGACCCACAATGCATGCCGGGTGGGCCACGGCATACCCTGGGGCCCAGCCGATGAGCCGAACCCAGCCCGTGGTTGCCGCCGCCACCACAGCTTTCGTCGCCAACCTCCTCATACTCGCCTTCCAATTCCAATTCGGCAGCAGCACGTCGTCCAGGCCTGTGGCCCCCTGCCTTGGCCTGCACCGCCGAGGGCTTCGTGAAGGTCACCATGTGATTCAATTAGGACTAGTGAACTAGTTGTTATGGACGATTCGTACGCACATTTGTTCGATTTGTTGTTTGGATGTTAGCACTGGGACTTTACAGTTGCAATTTTGAGAAATTTCTCTGCTTTCCTTGGAGGCTTGGAGTTTGTTTTTTTATTTCTTCCTGAATTTTCCTAAATTTTGTCCAATTTTTGTGACTTCTTTTGAATCGATTAGGTCGCTACCCCCAAACACACAAGGCCTGAGTCTTCGGCCGTCGACAGAGGTGGAGGCGGAGAAGCGATTCGGAGTAGTGATCGAGGCATATGGCGCAGATCCCCAACCTCAACAACGCCCCGCTCAATCTCGCCGCCCTCAGGTCTCTCATCCTGATGCCCGCTCACCCGCTCACCTCCTGTTTGTTCCTCTGAATTTTGACCGGTGTTTTTGATCTGTTTCGACCCCGGCCTGCAGGGAGCAGTCGCAGAAGGACCTGCTTAACATCGCTAAGAGCGTGCGTTTCTCATCCTGCAACTTCCCGTCGCATTCTTCTATACTCTTGTTGTTTATACTGAAGAGCTCGAATTCTTTGGTTCCTTACCAGGTTAGGGGGAAGACGTGTCTGGTCAGTGATCCAAAGCTCGCAGGTACCCTGTCGCTGATCCTGCAGACTTCGCTGCTAAAGGTGTGATGATAAGTGTGAAGATCAAAATAGTCAATGCTATCTCTTTTCTCTAATAACTTAGTAGATATTGAATTTCGGTGATGTATCATGAGAATATTCCTTGCAGTGCCTTTTATACATCAGGAACTTATTCATTGTTGCAGTTAATTCTTTGATTTTCGCACTTGCATAGCTAATACATGGTTTGTTATGCTCATCAGGAATATGGTGCAGAGCTGCGGCTTCTCTCTGCTGACCCCTGCAGACAGAATGCCAAAAAATCGTATATCTTGTACACTCCCAACTGAGCTTCATGAAATCCATCGCAAGTCAAATTAAGAATGACGAACCTAAAGGGCTCCAGACGGAGTACTTCCTCTACTTTGTGCCACGTCGGACAGTTGCTTGTGAGAAGGTATCTATTATCTCTTGGTTTTTGTATGTTTGGAAATGTACTTGTGGGTTCTATACTTCTATTATTATTTTCGGTCTTGGAACTCCAGTATGTTAGTATAGTTTGTATATGAAAATTTTTGTACAGCATACCCTTGGTAAAATCCTGGATCCGCCACTGTTCACCACCGCCACGGATCATGGTCGGACGGATATAAAACTACGTGAGAACATGGGATCAGTCCTCGTGCCGAACTTTCTAATTAGGTGCTGAAAACTACCGAAGCAATTAGGAGGAAACGGGAAAAAAAGGTTTCGGATTCTGATTAGGAAAAAGATCAATTTACTACCCCCAAGTATAGCCTAAGTCCATATAACCCCCTAAACTTAGAAAAGGTTTACTTAACCCCCTGTTTATGCTAAACCAGATCAAACTTCACCTTTCACTTAAATCTAAAACCAGATTTGATGACATGGAAAATTCCAGTTTGGTTTTGCTGACTCACAATGACATGTTGGCAACTGTACGTAGCAAAAGCAAATATGTGATCCAGAAAACCCCCTCCCTTGTGACTTGTGTGCTTCTTTAGTTTCGCCGGCGGGCACATCCTCCGCCGCCGCTGCTGCGAGGCACCTGTGCTCGTGGCTGGCCGCAACCCGTGCGCTGACTCCGGTACACCGCTACATGGTCGCCGTGCTTGGTCTCCTGGCCGCCCGCGTCGTCGCTCACCACCTGGCCCTGCATCCGCTTGTTTCAAATATATATATATATATATATATATATATATATATATATATATATATATATATATATATATATATATATATATATATATATATATATATATATATATATATATATATATATATATATATATACACACACACACACACACACTTCGCTTCCGTATGAAATGCAATTATGCACTTTTGCATGCTCACTCTGACTGACTGAAAACTTGGAATACATGTCCTCAGCTAAATAACTGATACATGAATATTATTTCTACTTGGTCATACTTGTACCAATCTTCTCTGGAGTAGCTCAATCAAAGGGAACAATAGAAGCTATGGCGACAGTCATTCAGTAAGACATACGCTGTTATCAATTAAGATCTGGCATGAACAAGACGCAATCTTACTTTTAATTATCATCTTCTCGTTCAAATAAGTTAGGCGTGAATTGTCAGGAAACGAGGCTAGGTGATTACACTTGCGGATAACTGAAAACCTCGTCTCCTGGAGTAGCACATTTGCTAAGCAAGCATGTAAATGGAATGCTTTGGCTGCCAATCCCACTGTTACAATTCCAACACACTCAAGCCATGAAGCTCATCTCGAACTCATCCTCGCCAACCATCATGAAGTGCGACCCTTGATCAATCACCTTGATGATCCTTGGTGATGTAATTAAGTTCTTGCAGGTAGCAAAAATTGGCATAAAACCAGGAGCCAAACATGAGTAAATTCATCATAACACATGACTAACTTTTTAAATAAAAAAACAGGCTATTTTCAGCATAGTATGTGAGCAACTTTTTCCATAAAAACTGACTGTACATTGTAGCACTTGACCAACATTTCTTCATGAAAAAAGGACTTTAGCATTGATATAGTGACATAACCAGGAACCATATCAATGGATCAAGTCTTCACATAAATGAAGTCAATTGCTCTGACTCCCTGTAGTGTCTCTTGCCTTCTTTTGTGGCCTATTGCACTCCAGTACCTGGACAAGAAGTATCAGTTAACAACACTGGATGAATTCTTATGTGTACAACATAAGAACAAGAAATGTTACTTGCCTCTTTGCCTTTCTCCATAATTTTTCTCTTTGACTTCTTTGACTTAGCATTAGGTCCACATGTTCTACTGTTGTGACCTGTTTTGTGACACCTACTACATTTACCTTTGGAGCCCAGCTTTGACATCTTTGTGGCCTTTTTGGCTTCACCTTGTTCCCTTCTTCTCTCTTTTCGTGGCCTGCCCGACATCTTTACATAGGCTGGAGGCTTTGGCTTGCGATGGTCTATTGGCCACTGTTGCATACCCTCCATTGGCATCATGCAGTGATCATATATCTTGTTGTATTGCTCAACTGAATAGCAATCTGCAATGTAATCCTCAGGTGGTTTGGAACTGAGAAAAAGTGCTGTGATAGCATGAGCACATGGGATACCAGCCAGCTGCCAGTACCTACAAGAACATGTCCTTTTCTCTATGTCAACTATGTACCTTTTGTCCCACTCTTTCACCTCAAAGCCATCTTTCCCATTCCAAAGTGCAGAGCAATTTTGTGCTAAATTGATATACTTGTTGAGCTTTTGTAAAATGTTCGGGCAGATCCTTGAAGACCAATTGCCTGACTTCGTTTTATTTTGTTGTATTCTTACAAACACCTTAGTCCTGATGCCCTCTAGCATGGAAATAATAGGATAAGCCCTGACATCTACTATCCAATTATTGAAGCTTTCACACATATTGTTGTCCACACTGTCACAGTTAGATCCAAGGTTGAACCATGCTCTACTCCAGTGCTTGGGGTTGGTGCTCATCATGTCCTTGGCACCTGCAGGAGTTAACTTTGCTAGCTTTGCTCTGCATAAGTTAAAGAAGGGAATACTTGATGCCTTTGCACATTTCCAGAAGGGCTTCTGAAATTCTTTATCCCTATAAGTCTTTCTCCAGTTGGCATAGATGTGTCTTGTACACGTCCTATGCTCAATGTCAGGAAACAATTATGCTACTGCATTGAGAAGACCCTACAAGCACAAAATGCAATTAGTACACAAAATGCTAAAGTATCATAGCACCAAATGCAATTAGTTCTTTACCTTTTGCTGGTCAGATATTATAACCCATCCTCTGCCACCTATGGTAATTTGTATATCCTTCTGTAAGAGTCCCAAGAACCATGACCAAGAATCTTCAGTTTCTTTCTCTACTACTGCCCAGGCTATGGGGTAAATCTGGTTGTTTGCATCCCTACCTAGAGCACATATTAGTTCACCATTGCAAGCTCCCTTGAAGAAGCACCCATCTACCCCAATCACTTTCCTGCACCCAGATCGGAAGCCATTTTTGCAAGCATCAAAGCATACATAAAACCTCTGGAAAACTGGGTCCTCGTACTCAGGATCCAAACACACTGCAACTGTGCTCCCTGGGTTGCTTTTAAGTATTTCTGCCTGGTACTCAAATATCTTTGCATACTCTCCTTTGCATGACTCATATATCCTTCTCATCACAACACCCTTTGCTCTCTTGACCTTGGATATTGACACATCGACACCCATGTCAAGCAACACAGTCTCCTTGATATTTTGAAGCTTCCAAGATGGGTTTGCCTTTATTATGTGCTCATATTTTTCAGCTATTCTTGCCCCAGTGACAAATCTATTGTCCTTCCTTTTGGGGCAATTATGTTTATCATTGAATGTCTTAACTTGAAACCTTTCACTATTCGTCTTGTTAGATGCAAATATGAACCAAGGGCAGCCCTTCCATGAGCATTTAGCTCTAATCCGACTTTTCTCATCCTTTGGAAAAATCAAGTGCCTTTGAGTAGCTAGACCATATTTGATCAAGGCACTCTTAAAATGTGCCCTGCCACTAAAAGTCATGCCAACGCAAAAGTTTGGAATAATAGCTTCACTGTCATAATTTATAAACCTGCTCTTCCTTCTTATTCCTTCACCTTCATCATCTTCCTCGTAGCTGGCTTCTTCACTTGAGTCCATCATTGGGGGGTCAGGGTCATCCAGTAAATAATCTTCTTCATCACTTTTATGGATTTGTACCTTACTAATACTCACTTCCTGAGATGTTCCAATACTGATAGATGGATTCTTCCTCTGGTTCCTTGCATTCATCATGAACTCATTTGCTTCTTCATCATCTTCTGATGGATCCTCATCACCTTGCACAAAATCACTATCTTCTGACTCACTCTCATCTTCTTCATCAGTGCCATTCGCTTCTGCACTTCTCTCATGAGAACAGTTATTACCTTCATCTTCTGGGCTCCTCATTGGTTCAACATAGGGTGACCTCCCAGACTGAATATCCTTAGTAGATTGATCCTTGCTTGGACTACTCAAATTGGCAGCCTTGTTCTTTGGCTCACATGTCCATATGGCTAGTTCACCACCTACAAGCTTATATATCTCAACATAAACTTCAGGTACTCCACCGTCTGTGATAGAGTCAGACATGAGATTGCAACTTTTATCATCTGCCAACCTCCTCAAACCATTACTCAGATCAGCACCAGGGGATAGCCAGTGAAAATCCACTATATCTTCCACTGTCAAATTGACATGATCACCAAGAAAACCCCTCAACTCTGGTAGTGATAGCTTATCCCTCTCTATGTGTGACAATTCAACTCTGCCATGTACATATTTCAATGAGTGGCCATCATAATCAAATTCGCCTCCAAAGTGAAATCTCACGAGCAGTACATCCAGAGGGTCCATATTCCTTGTCTATAATTGCAACAGCAAAGTATCAGTAAAAAAGAATTTGAACTTTATAATATTACTATTACTCTCAGGATTGAGAACTCCCCATAATCAAAATTATTTCACACCAATCGAACCCAAACCCTAGACTCCAGAGTAGTTGAATGAGCCAAATTTGCATTGCAAAAGGGATAGGGAAACACACCTTGTCGTGTTGTTCTCGCTGATCACCTAGTCTGTTCCGCGATCATCCAAGGAAATTGGGCCTCTGGCAGCGCTGCAAGCAGAGAGAGACGCGAAGGGAGGCGGCTACGAGCAAAACAAATCGCGCAGATACAGAGAGCAACACGTGAGGGAGGGTTATGGACCTAAATATTCTTGCCACGTAGGAGCGCTGACATGTCCATGCCAACAAGCGAAACTGGACTACCATCAAGCTAGGTCATCAAATCTGGTTTTAGATTTAAGTGAAAGGTGAAGTTTGATCTGGTTTAGCATAAACAGGGGGTTAAGTAAACCTTTTCTAAGTTTAGGGGGTTATATGGACTTAGGCTATACTTGGGGGTAGTAAATTGGACTTTTTCCTTCTGATTATGATTGGATGATGATCTAATGAATAAAAAAAATATGACTTATGCAAGAAAATTTCAGCCACTTTACAGTCGGACAATTTAAGAAGTTCTGACCATACTAAGAGTAACTTTCCAGCGCGGGCCTGAGTTCAAGTCTAGCTGAAATGGATGAGATCGTCCGGTCGGGTCTACACCCGCAAGCGGTGCACTCCGTTATCGCTTGAATGGGACCGAAATGACTAGTTTAGAATTGACCTGCTGCTTTTAGTTGCCGCACGTTTCATCGTGCTATAATTTGGTGAAACCACGGCGTCCGTTTGTATTCGACGTTTCAGGTATGCTGCCCGTTGCCTAAACGAAATGAACCTTTTAGTAGTTAGGTGCGTAGTGCGTTCTTCCCTTTTGTCCCGTCAGTGACAAAGACGACCCAAAGTTGAAGAACGGGTCCAAGGTGCCACTCTCAACGGTCTATAGGAGACGCTGCATTGAAATTAGGTGGTCAGATATGTTTTCTCAGAGACAATTAGGATGGCTTTTAATTTACCGTTGATAATTTATATATATGTTTTTTAAGATAACGATGGACCACAGAGACACTGACGCGAACGGCGTACATGATTTTGGATTCAGAAAACAATTTAGAGAAGCGGCTTCGAAAAACTTCTTAAAGAAGCCATTCTGTTTGTTTCGATTCCTGGAGAAACCGAAACTAAAAGCCACAAAAAAACCAAAAAAACATGGTTTTTTATTGAAGAATACACAATAACTATCAAAATCTCGACATTAATTATCCACGTCAACCATGCAGGCCAAAATTATTGCAACAACGTAAATAACAAGAACTGTTTTTAAGAACCGGTTGTTCTTGAATGATTGATTTCCTAAAAAGAACTACTTTGCAAAATCAATAGCTTATTTGTGCATTTTTTTGTCACGGTGTATAGAGAGTTTCAACATAGTTAAAGGTTTGATAGTGCAAGAGTATTAACCATGGTAGATATATTTGTATCTTTACAATATACATGTTCTACCATTGACTACTGAGTTAAAAAAAAATCTTTTTAGCTAAAGGCAAGCCCTCATGTAAATGGATTACACTGCTAGATTATAGTACGGTCCTTCAGATTTAGCTAAAGGTACACATGCAGTAGCAAGTAGCAACTGCATGTAGGGTGCTACTAAAGTTTCACTAGACCTGAAAAATAAAAATAACACCCGAAATAAGCCATTGAGGCTATCAAACTTTTGCCAAGTAAAAAACTGATCTGATCTTAATTAATTAAAGAATAAGTCTAATTTACTTTTCAAACCTGAATGTATCTGATCTATCATATGAACTATAAAACTGTCTATATAGCCCACTGAACTATATAAAACAGTCTAATAACCCTCTAAAGTCATTTTAAAGACGATTTTGCCATTATGGTGTGGTTAGCCACGCCATCCTCCAAGATGGCAAAACCACTATGGTCTTGCCACGTTGTCCGTCACGTCATACGCTACAATGATAAAAATCGGCTCAAAGAGTTATTTAGACGATTTTACATGGTTCAATAAGCTATTTAGGTAATTTTAGAGTTTGGAAATAGATTAGGCACCCCTAAAGTTCAGTGTAAATTAAACTTTCCTACTGCTCCTTGTCATCAGAAATGGTATGAGCCTACCATTGCCTACGTGTCCACACGACTAGAAGAACACTCACTACTTTGACCGTTCGAAAGTTTCGAGTTTTGACTTCGCGGCAGCTAGCGTTTTGCTCCCGTACCGACCACAAATATCAACACGCCCACGACAGAGCTGTAGTAGTACTGTACGAATCTACTCGCTTCCTTTTTTAGGTCAAACCCCAAATCAATTCGATCGATCGGCAAGCAGGTCAACTCTTTCGAGGGTTGACCTCCCATAAATTGATACATATATATACGCGTAGTACGTACACCTCAACGCTCAGCACAAGTCGAGAATTGAACTGTGTAACCACGTACAGGAGGAGAGGTCACAGCTTGGGAGGTTGATCGGCACGATCGCCGGATCGTGATCATGAGCCGGGCGGCTGAAGTGGCGGGCGGCGAGGAGGAGCGGTGCCGGTACAAGGGCGTGCGGCGGCGGCGGTGGGGGAAGTGGGTGTCGGAGATCCGGGTGCCCGGCACGCGGGAGCGCCTGTGGCTCGGCTCCTACGCCACGCCCGAGGCGGCTGCCGTGGCCCACGACACGGCCGTCTACTTCCTCCGCGGCGGCGCGGGCGCCGGGGGCGACCGGTCGGCGCTCAACTTCCCGGAGCGCGCGGCGGCCGCGTACGGCGCCGGCGCAGGAGTCGGGGCGTGCCTGTCGCCGCGGTCCGTGCAGCGCGTGGCGTCCGACGCCGGCATGGCCACCGACGCGCAGCTCGTGGCGGCGCGGGAGAGCGCGCCCGCGCCGAGGCACGCGGACGCCGATCGCACTGGCACTGGCATCGTTGCGCAAGGTGGCGCAGGCCCGCGGCACGACGAGCTGGAGCACGATACGTATGCTTATACGTATATCGTTGGTGGGAATACTAGTAGGAGTACGAATACCAGTAGGGAGCAGCTTGTTTCTGGGGAGATTAGCGTGGATGACATAGAGATTTTGATGTAAAAATATGCAGTTAAAGGTTGGTATTAACTGATGCAATAAATCCAAATGGCACAGGAAGCGTCCATGGAAGCGTGGCGCTTAATTACCATTAAACCCGTATCCATTCATGCAGTGACTTCTCTTTCTGTCCACTTGTTAGCACGTGAGACGAGACAATGGCGTGTTGACTGTTGACCAGACAACGATTTGGTCTAGTTTGAGCGACGAACAGCTGAATCGAGCCCCTTTTCGCCTGCCAAACATGACATGTGCCGTGACCTCACCCTCGTTTGACAGAAGGTTCCAGAACGAACCAATGGAGGTCTTCTCCTCCCGATCGAAACAAGAGCTGCATGCTCATGCCTTTATCGGCTACAGTTGCAGTTGTACTCCAGAACGCATGATTTTGACTTGGCTGCAGGTTCTTTTACTGTCCATTGGACTACTACTCCTAAATCTTATGTAAGTCTGGGTGGCCTCTGGATCTGAAGTCCAGAGAGAGAGAGAGAGAGAGAGAGAGAGAGGATGTCGATGCAGTAACTTTCACAAGAATAGAAAAACTCCAGGTCTCCAGGGCATGCAAACATTTTAACTGTTCGGATTAATTAATCCTCTTACTACTACTCCTACATCTTACGTCAGTCTGGGTGGACTCTGAATCTGAAGTCCAGAGAGAGAGAGAGAGAGAGAGAGAGAGGATGACGATGCAGTAACTTTCACCAAGAACAGAAAAAGTCCAGGTCTTCAGGGCATGCAAACATTGAACAGATGAACTCACTCCGGTCATTGAAACGTGCATTTGAATTCAATTTCTTTTCCACTCCATTCCGTTGCCTCAAGGAAATCACACTGTAAATTAAGCAAACCATTACGCCATGGTTGACAAAAGATCATCAACATAAAGAAAGACCGAAAGAGCTGAAGCTTTTGGACGCGGTAATCGCCACCCACGAAACAAAATGCGTTCTCGAGAGCAGGATGGTGCATATAAATAGTATGGGGTTTTGTTAAACGTTCATCCGGATATTTTCTTCTTAACTATCATCCAAATTTAGAACTATTGAATTATAGATCCAATCCCCCTCCACTTGAATTCTACCCCTCTCCCTTGAAAAAAATCTACCCCTTTAAAAACAAATGCCTCTTAATCTCTAATCCAAAGGTCATAAATTTAGATATTAATTAGAAAGAAAACATCTGGGTGATACCTATACACTCCCGTAAGTATGACGCTAAGTTTCTGAATTCTGACGAGTGTCGCAATCTAACCAACTTTGTGCCTGACGCGTTTAGCTCATCTAGGGCGGTAGATAGTTGACCGTAAAAAGCCAAGAGCACCTTTTGAAGCTCATGTTGTACCAAATTCACAGTACTCTCGAAGTCCTGGCTCTTGCAGGAGCTCTCGATGTAGTTGGCGAGCGACGCGAAGAACGGGGAACCCCGGTCCCCGGCGGTCGCGCCGCTGCTCGCCTCTTCCTCCCCCTTAAGCCTCTTTCGCGTCATGACGCCGCTGCCGGCGCTGTATGACCGGAGCATGCAGAGGCAGGGCTGGAGCACGATCTTCCCGCGGTCCCGCCTCGGCTGCTACGACTGCGGCGACGGTGCCACCTTCTGCGGCACCATCTCGCAGATGATCGCACGTGCCGTGGCGGCCATGGCACCATCCACGGCCGGGTCTTCTTCAACCTACGATGGAAGAGTGGATGCTCGAGCACCCACAAGCATCTAAGGTAGATTCACCTCTGCACAGTAGTACCAATTGGCACTAAAAGCATGCCAGTCTTTCTGGAATAGTGGAACGGCATGCCATTTCAGAAGTACTGTAATAAGAAAAACAGCAGAAACTGGACCACATCACATGCAGACTCCAAGGTGCCAAGGCAAATTTCCACATACCACATCTAAGGTGTATTTGGATACAGATCAAAGCAGAGATATGACGTCATCATAGGCAAATGTGGTAAAGTTTAAACTGCACATACCACCGCTAATTTTCCACATTCAACATCGTTCTTTCACTAACAGAGTAACAGCATATGTTATTTTGCAAAGTAACACAAAGGAAAACAGTCTACACATCAAACTACTACGACAGAGCGAATGCCCTGGCCAGTGACCGGGTGAGATTACTCAATTATGTACAAATGGGACACAGCAATTTGTTGCAAACAATGCTGCAAATAAGCACTGTTTACGAGCTCTCTTCCTTCGGTTTTTGGCTCAGCTCTGAGTATTGGCCACCCATCAGCTGCAATATCTCACTCCACAGGCAAGAAGGGTCTGTCGTGAGCGCATCGGTTATCAGACCAGAGCTGCAAGAAGTGACAACCCAGTATCCTGCATCAATCTCACTCAACAACTGATCATGATCCCAAGCAGAATACCCTACATAGAACTTCAGGTCCTCGGGCTTAAATGAACCATTCTTCATCACAGCACTAGCCTTCTCCAGGTCAGTTCTGAAACCAAAACAGACGCCTGGTGCCACTTCTTCAAACCCCTTGATGGGTCTGCCATCAGTATTCCTCATCAAGAATATGCTCATATCGACAGGGCCTCCAAAGTAGAGGGAACAATCACTAAAAGGTGTTGCCTGGTCGCGGAAGGATGGGTTCACATGCTTCATCTTTGTGTACAGAGGACGGTTCAGGATGACACCAAATGGGCCGTCGTAGGCATCTCTTGAACCTAATCTGAGGAGGAGGATGACAGTTCTCTCGAAGGTACTGTTGCCATCAAGCTCTTCAGTTGCCACCAAAGCACACCCAGATTCTGGCATTGGAATAGAATGTGCCCACTTCCGAGGAAGACTGTGTACTGGTCCATCCAACACTGTCTGTGGTACAGTATTTGCATCTACAGTTTGCTCCTGATTTCAAGACATAATATAGAATAAATTATAAAAAAATTTAGGGGCATCTCAATAAGAGATTGGGTTAACTAAAACACCAATTAGCGTTGGGTAGAGACATGCTATTGCTTTTTTAAGGAGAAAAAAATGAATCTGATACGTACATCAAGTTTATAGACTGGATAAACTGGACAATTTTCTGGACAAGCAAAAAGGGTAAATAAAACAATGCTTGTGAACTAGCAGCTGTGCACTGAAAATCTTGTTACACTACATAATGGAAACACTCCTGTTGTATGATGTTGTTTAAAAGTGAAGAATTTCACTTCTCTCCATTCTATTGCTAGGATGTTTAAGAGGAACCAGGATAAAGAAGACTGGAAGTGATAACGTCAAAGCAAGGTATATGCACATATGTGATAATCAGAAAATGTTTCAGTCAATTCAGGCTAATCTCAACTAGGATGAGAAGTTCACTCTACAATAATTAAAACAGAATGTGCTACCATGGACCATCCAATACAGTTTCCTCTTCTTAAGTTTTCAAATTCTCAAGTGGTCATTTCAACAACAGGTATAATGCTGGGCGAACATACAGGGCAGCTGGAACTACAGAAATTAACCCATTGCTTCCTTTCTCATATGATGCCAACAGATAAGTATAAGCGAAGCAAAATACTAGCCCAGCTAATATCCAATCCCATTTCAGATTTTAAAGCGCGTTGCATAAAGCCTATCCTAGTTGGGCCATTACGTAATACTAAAAAAAGAGCTAACTTCTGCACCCTCAAAATCTGTTGGCACATTATCTAGCAAGAATGAAATTGTAAAGACCAGATCACCTAAAATTACATATGTTGACATCATTTATAAGATAATGGAGAGACACAGTTAGACTAAATTGGTTCAAAATGATTGGTCTTACCGACTTTGGAATCACAAAGCTTGCTCTCACATCACGCCAATATGACAAGTTGCTAGGTACAAACATTGTGTCATTGGATTTTGGTTCACCCTGATTTTGGCTTATTCCATTGGAATCATCTCCACTGGGAGCAGATGCATCACCTTTTCCTGCATTAAAAAAAAGCATCAATTCAACACAGCCTATAGCTAGTTCATCAATCGAGTTCATGCCTTTCCCCTAATAATGCATGCGCCCGAGGTAGATCGAAAGAAAGATTTCTTTTTTCTAGAACAGCCCGAGGTAGATCGAAAGAAAGATTTCTTTTTTCTAGAACAGAGTCACAGATTGAAAGAGGGATGAAAACTGCCATCACCGCATAACCCAAAAGTCCCCAATTTACATTCCATAAAACTTGCATTCAAATGATACATTTTCCATTGCAATATTGTATATACCTAGAAATAGAGATCAAACTAACCTTAATACGCTGATTCAACAATAAACGTCTAAACAAAGCACTGCGGTTGGGGAAAAAATCAAATGCAACAACCAGAACTCCACAATTACTACATCCAAATCAGTGCATATAACCATTTTTCAATCACAAACTGCACCAAGAAATTTCAATCTCCAAATGGACCCCAAATAGAGTCCATCCTTCGAGCTCGTTACATATGCAATTCACCCAATACCTCATTAATCATCACAACTACAAATCCACCGAGACAGGCATAAAAGTTTCTGTCACCAATTACACCACAACAAACACCATCCTCGATCTCAAGATCACATATTTCTAACAAGACCATTTCAAGACCCAATCATGGCAATCTCCAAGATGTACAACAAAAATCGCGCCGTCCCAGCTCCGATCACTTTAATCCGCATCCAATCCACGAAGGTTTGACCATTTTCCACACAAATCGCGCCGAGATCCCACCTTTCCCACTCCGATCGCACCAATTGACACCAAAACTCGACCAAGGGAACTTACCGGAAGAAGAGGCCTTATTCTTGGGCTCGTCGCCGTCGCCGCGGCCGTTCTTGCTCTTCCTCCCGGACGCGCTCGCCGCCAACTTCGGCCACCGCGCCGGCTGCAGCCTCCACCGCCTAAGCCCCATAGCCAGAGAGCCGGTATCGCCGGCAGCAAGGTGGGCCCACTTCGCCGGCGGCAAGTGCCTCGGCGTGAGGCAGGGCCCACCGGCCTTCAGGTTGACGGCCCGCATGTCCATCGCTGTGAGAAGGTTGGTGGCAGGCACGGCCTTCGCCCTTCGGGTTGGTGTGGAAATTGAGATGGAAAGAAGCGAGATCATGTCGCTGGGGCCTGGGGCCCTGTGAGACAGGGAGTGCGGTTTGTTGGCAGAACTGACCTAAGAGCACCCGCAATGGTTAAAGTAAATTTGCTCTCTATAATATCTATGTGGTATATCCATGTAGACTATAGATAAAAAGTAAAGATTACTGCTTCAACAGATGATCTATATACAGTAACTTTCTTTGGTCCCACCCAATTTTTTAATCCTTCCAGCCCTATCCACGGAGCAGCTGTCCAGTGTGGGACCCATTCGGTATGAAAATCTGTGAAACGACGATCGCCAGGCGTAGCGGCAGCTCTTTCTCTCTCCGCGTTTCTCTCTCCTACGTGGACACGCTATCGACAGGCGTAGCGACCTGTTGCGGGTGCTCTAACAGAGCGGGTTAAACGTGAGTCTACGACATGATACTGTTAATCTGGTATAGGTAGGTTGTAAATGAAACGAATAATTTATATTTGACCACTGATGAAAGGTTTCGTGTAGCGAATATAAAAGAGATAAATAGATATCTAGCACTATCTATGTCCGACTTCAAGAAAAAAATATGAAATAGAATACGAGATGAATGATATCTATATATTAAGTGATTTAAAGAAGTCTATTGTGGCTTCACATAGGAACAAGATAATATATAGGAGTATTGTCATATTTAAACAGGCAAGAAATATTGAGTACTCTTCCTACGATATCTCGACGATTAGTCTCTCCATATTCGCTTTGATTGCACCCTACTATCCAATGTTCTGTGTAGGGGTGCAAAATAAGTGGATAATATCCGTCCGAAAGCTTATGGAATAAATACGGAATGGAAAAATGGGTATATGACATTATCATGTCCGACTCTGAGAAAAAATATGGAATAAAATACAAGATGAGCGATATCTGTAGCCCACTTGGCTAAGTGTGCCCGGGTCATACCTGAGTAAGAGGGCAAGCACGTGAGTTGGCACGGCATGGCACAATAACTTATTCGGGACAGTCGTGCTAGGTCTAATCAGGTGGGGCCTTATCTGGACCTGTTTCGTGCCGTGCTAGGCGGCCCATTTGGCCAAGACTAGTTGTTTGTTTTGGTGGCGCTTAAGTAGTTTACATGTCTAAAAAAGTTCTCAAAACTATTTTTTTTCAAAAATTATGCTTTAGCCATTCTTTTTGTTGTGCACCAATATTTATGGATCAATGTCTTCAACTTGTATGATCTTGTTTAAATAAAGTTTATATTTGAATTTATGATTGGACTCTATTTGAGCTTGACTATAAAATAGATGTACTTAGGAATTGCAATTTATAAGAGCATATGATCTAGATTTATCTAGCAGCTTTGTGGGCTCAGAAAACAGAAAACATGACTAGTGACAAGATTCTTGACTAGGTCAACATTTTTATCAAGGGAAGTCAAAATAGAATATCATTTAGACCCACTTAGCCAAGGCCCATCTAGTATCTTAGACATGGCTCACTTAACCTTGTTATGTTGCCGACTAAAGAAAGAGAAAATATTTTATTCCTTTATTTAATATAACTGGCTGACAACCAGCTACACTCATTGATGACCAATTAGGGATAATAACCAACTTCCCCAACCAATAACTGTATGCTCCTTAGAACAGAGTATAACTAGTCGGAGCTATGATGGGTTACTACGTGACTGTTTAATTAATCACGTGACATCATTAAATGGTGGTTCTGGCAAGGGACGCAATGGTTCAAGACATAACGAAAATATAGGCATGAAGGTAGGAGATGCTTATTGCATCACTATCTACCATATCTTAGATATGAAATTGCTGAGCAGTAGTACCGGACCTTGTACGACGGTACTTCTAATTTTGCTGATGACGGCTAGTTTTCTGATCGTTGCTAGTGAAGCGGTAGTATCGGCCTTATAACGGCGGTACTACTAGATTTCTTGATTTTTCAGGGGTTTTTACTTTCAATGGCTAGTTTTTGTGGTGTGGGCTATATATACCTCCTTGGCTAGTTGGGAGATAATCTTTTAATACTCTCTTCAGCTAGTGTGAGCTTCTCCTCTCAATTGTGCATGTGTTGCACCTTGTGAGCAAGGAGAAGGGCTCTATATTGCATGTATTGCATCTAGAGGTGGATTTCGTATCCACTTGAGTTTGTGTATTCGTTGCACATGGTGAGAGTCAAGCAAGGGGTTTGACTTGTTATTCTTGTAATTTGCTGACTCCTAGACAGCGTTGGAGGCATCGTGCGTGGTGATCTTCTCAAAGAAGGATGTGAGAAGACCCAGCAAGTTATGATGGTTGGAGCTCACCTACCTAGAGCAGGAAAGAGCTAACACTAGTGGATTTGAGGTGGAAGGCTTAATTCGTAGAGCCGGTCTGATTAGTTTGGGCTTACCTTAATATGGATTAGGGGAGACCGACAAATCTCCGAACACCACGATAAAATGGAACTGTATCTTTGTAATTTGTTTTCTTGTGCTTAATTTACATTCATAGAATTAAATTGATTGCCAATCATTCTAGAATTGTAAACCTTGATATAGACTTAGGTTGTTGGTGCATTTTGGTGAACCTAGTTGATTTATGTTTTATTTGTGCTAAACCAATTTGATTTACTCTTCCGCATTATATACTTGGTTTAACCAAATTGAAATATAAGAAAGATTTTTAAAATTGCCTATTCACCCTGCTCTAGTCCGCGTCCTCTATCTTACAAGGGCCCTGAGTCCCGTGCATCGACAATTAGTAGATTGAGTATGCTTAAAAAATTAAGTGGTCTAGTTCCTAGAAAATGTCATTGCTCTTTTTGTAAGAACATAAACCCTTCTGGCTTGTTTGATAGATGAATCAATTGGAAAGAAATGTTCTCAAAACTACTCCCTTATAGATGAAATCTTTTGAAAATTATGCTTTAGCCATTTTTCTTGTTGTGCACCAATATTTATGGATCAATACCTTCGACTTGTATGATCTTGTTTAAATAAAGCTTATATTTGAATTTTATGATTGTACTCTGTTTGGACTTGACTAACAAATACAAGTGCTTAGGTATTGCAATTTGCAAGAGCATATAACCTAGATTTATCCAGCAGTTTTGTGGGCTCAGCAAACATGATTAGTAGATTGAGTTTGCTTTAAAAAATTAAGTAGATTGAGTCTCCTTAAAAAAAATTAAGTGGTCTAGTTTCTAGAAAATGTCATTGCTCTTTTTTTTATAAGAACATAAAACCTTCAGGCTTGTTTGATAGATGAATCAATTGGAAATTTGGAACCAAACCCCGTTACTTTAGATAGACATGTATTTTATGTAATTCCCTTGCCCATTCGAAGGGACTGTGTCTTATTCCTATTAATCCAAATAAACTAAATGATAGAAGTTTGCAAAACAACCCTTGAACTTTAAATGATCTTCTTACCAAAGTTGATATCGAGGAGCACATTACCTTGAAACCTAAAAAAATTAACATATTACCTCAAAACCTACAAAACTAAGGAAATTTTTTTTGAGTTTTTTTTTTGTGAATTTGGTTAGCTGATTTTGTATCATAAATCATTGTGATTGGTGTACCATAGAATAGACCTTAACCATGGGCTTCAGCAAACATTAGAATGCAAGTTTTAGCCAAAATCTGTATGTCAATTTTCTTTTATTATATATAAAAAGGTTTGGAAGTATTAGCCAATAATTAAAATACGACTATTACTGACATCCAACAAACATAGTATTATTACGCATATAAAATTTTAAAAAAAATGTAAACAAAATTAAAATGGTCCCGGCAAGGCTCGAACCACGACCTTCGGCTCATAAGACCAACGCTCTAACCAACTGAGCTACGAGACTGAGAAACCACCAAGTTTAGATAAATCTTTCTTGTTTATAATACTTACATCAAGACTAGTCCCATGCCTCTTTTGGGCCCTTCATGTTATTGTGCGGGAGAAAGCCCTTA
The DNA here is from genome assembly GCA_017311315.1 of Dendrocalamus latiflorus. Classification (NCBI taxonomy): domain Eukaryota; kingdom Viridiplantae; phylum Streptophyta; class Magnoliopsida; order Poales; family Poaceae; genus Dendrocalamus; species Dendrocalamus latiflorus. The sequence continues at coordinate 12,180,492 of CM029647.1, read as the reverse complement.
TTTGTCCCACACGTGTGTGTGTATTAAATATTTACACCTTAATCTTACTTGTAATTAATATATACACACATACACAAACAATTCTGTGCATGACCATAGAATAAGGCCCTGTTTGGATCCCTCCATCTAAAGTTTAGATCTAAAGTCTCCAAACAGATGGTCTAAAGTTAGATCTAAACTTTAGCTAACCCCTAAAAAACACTTTAGACCATTAGTCCACCAAAGTGAACTAAAGTGGTCTAAAGTTTTGGATTCTTAGGAACAAAGACGTGTTTACCCATGCATGTTGGTCTATCACCTCCCATTTAATGGCTGACGCACGAAACAAGGAGAGGTAGTATGGTATTTTTGAAACTTTAGTCCTATCCATTAGTACAGGATCCAAACAGGACCTTCGACTAAAATTTAGTGGCTAAAGTTTAGCCAACTAAAATTTAGTCCAAAACTTTAGACAACTAAACTTTAGACTATGGGATCCAAACATGCCCTAAGTTCACCAGCTAGTCCCCCCCCCCCCCCCGTCGTGTTCGAGCCTGTCCCCCCACCAATCGGTTCCCAACTGCTTGTGACACTTACGAGCCACAAAATGACATCTCGCCTATCCCCACCAGCATGCGTCATGGAAGGTGTGTTAGTAAACTCTAGCAGTGCGTCCAGTAAATTCGTCTATATAGTAAAAGTGGTTTCATCTGACTGTAAATTGATATGCGACTGGTTGTAACTATGGTTTCCAATTTTACTACCACCGCCACATGCCCAGCATACGCCAGGGCTAGGTGTGGTAGTAAAATCTAACAACGTGTCCAATAAATTCATTAGTACAGTAAAAACGGTTTCATCTAGCCGTAAATTTGTACATATTTGGCCGTAAATTCATTCGTGTGCAGGTTGGCTGTGGTCGAGTGCATGGTTGGTTCACGCTGTCATCTAGATGTCAATTGGTATATATCTGGATGTAAATATGGTATGCTTTTTTCCTACCACCATCACCATCACATGGCCAGCATGCGCCACGAGAGTTGTGTCAGTAAACACTAACAATGCATACAGTAATTTCATCAATACAGTATAAGAAGTTTCATCTGGCCATAAATAGTATATATTTAGTAGTAATTGTGGTTTCCAATTTTACTATTGTTGTTAAATAGCTACATGTGCCATGGCTTTGTGTGGTAGCAATCTCTAACAACGTGTGCATTAAATACGCCAGTACAGTAAAAGCGATTTCATCTTGTGGTAATTTTGGTATGTATCTGGTCGTAAATGTGATTTTTATTTTTACTACCATCATCACAACAACTGTGGCATTGTCATGGGAGATGGCGGTGATGCGGTGGTAGCAAAACCGCGTGACACGGGCAACTGTGATCGATTATAGCCGATTGGTGAGCTACCGTGCTCGCATGTGGTGTGGACAGCCTCGCATCATTTTACCATCAATGCCATGCTGTGCTACCGTACTATGCGATGACGGACGAGGGTGGCGGTTAGAGCAGTTTTATAGATGGTTGTCTAGGATTACACGACATGTGGGAGACCTAGGATCGAGCGGCACAAAGGAGACTTGGGATCGTGCGGTTTTACAACTGGGTTGCGTGGCTCAGGTGCAAAATATCGCTACCTTGTGTGTACAACACACACAGATATGTATATGTATATACTAGTAAGCACACATGTGGAATCCACATCAAAAACATTGAAGATCGAAATTCATTTTTATTCTAGAATTTGCAAGAAATGAATCGTCACAAGCACATACTAAACCATGAGTCATTGCAACAGATTTGATAGATGTAATGTTCATAGAAAAAAAGGAGTAACCAACAACATATTATTTTTATTTCCCTTCAGGCAACTCTACTATCATAACTCTAGGATCGTAACTCTAGGTAAGGAAAAAAGGCATCATAACTCTGGTTTCATTATTCCCTTTCAGGGGATGAGGAAACTTCAATGACGTCCAACCATGCAGTGAAATAGACCGTTGGCTCTTTCTCCTTATGTGATCTCTTCACTGCAATGGCTCTGAAGAATTTACTAAAGATAAGCTTACTGCCACTGAAACCAAAAAATGACAATGATGGTAAGTGTATTGTGTATAAAGAGGTACTGGGCAATTTTGCAAGTTTTTGAAGATGGGAGGACACATACAAATAAGCTCCAAAAAATATCAAACAAACTCCAAAAATCCAATAAAATTCATAAGGACATATTTGAATATTCAAAACCCAAATAAAATACTTTCAACTTGATGTTGAAGTTTAAATTATCATATCAAATCATTTTGATTTAGGAAAATTCTAACTAAGCTTTAATTAATTACAAAAAATCCAGAAAAATCTATAAAGCTATTTAGAAAATAATGTTTTTGGAAACTTCAAAAATTGGGAATTTACAATATTCTTTTAATAACTCTTCTGTATCCGAAATCCAGTAGCCCATAAATGCTTATTGAACTGCTAATGTAATTGTGTTTTGAACATCCTTTGTACTATGGTATCTTCTGGCTATGTCTATAGGTTAAATTTGCTTGTTGAACTGGTAATGTGGTTACATTTTTGATATCATCTATTGTTGATTGATCTTTACATGTACGGTATGTTTGATATATATTCGCTCCGTATTTGTGACCAAGAATATCTGCATTCGTATTTATATCCGGCACTGCCCGTGTCCTACTCCAGCTCCGAGAAAAATGTGGAATAGTATACAGGATGAGCGATATCCGTCCGTATCCGATCTGATTGCACCCCTAAATGTTAGTATAAATCTTTTTCTGTGATGTAGATTTAGATGCACTTATCAAGGAAGGCAAGAAAATAAGAGAAGACACACTATGTAAGTTGTTGTTTTTTTATTATTTTTGAGCTGGTTGTAGTAAAATTTTAGAACAGAAAATTTTAAATTGTGCTACTTTTTTTTTTTACTTTCGCTTGTCTCAGATGATCAAAGTAAGTGCTTATGGGGTCTGAAGGACAAGGGTTGGGAGCTGCGATATTGTGCATATTCATTTACTCTGTCGCAGGCTTTCTCCTCAATCACCCGAGGCATCCAGCTTCCAGCCTGAAGTGACGTTTAGATAGATATCTCTACTGAATACAATACACTGACTCGATTGTAAGGCCGGGATTACCTATTGGTGGAATTCTAGTTTTCTGAATCTGATGGTTTTTGGACGTCAGGTGCATTCAGGAAAGGAGGAGAGAAGATGGGAAGCCTGCTGAATGCATGGTACATCTCAGGGTAACAAATAACAAAGGTGTGATTTATGGGAAGGGGAAGCCTGCTGAATGCACGGTTCACCCGATCCCCGTAACTCCAGTGAGTGCATGGCAACCTTACGGTGGGCAGTGATCAGCATTCAGCAGCAAGGCAACGGTGATAATGGATGGATTCTTTTCAACTGTAGCTGATAATTTATAGTTATGGTTGATGATTTTTTGTTTGAGCACAAATATTTATATGAATGAACCAAATAACGATAAACCGATAAGCCGTGTTGAAAATGTTGTTCTGATAAGTTTCTTTATAAAGACAATGGATAATATTGGGTAGATTCTTTTCGACTGTAGCTGATGGCTTTTGACTTTAGCATGAATGCTTATATAAACGAACCAAATAACGATAAACTGATAAGTCACTTTGAAAACATTGTTCTAATAAACTTATTAGAGAAAATAGTAAAGAAATAGTTCCATTTATTTGTCAGCGATAAGAGGGAAAGAAGAGGGTTATTGTTTGGGTATGATCCAGTTAGTCCAGTGATAATGGGCGGATTTTTTTTCGGCTGCAGCTGACGACTTATGGTTGTGGCTGATGGTTTTTTGTTTTAGCATGAACATTTGTATGAATGAACCAAATGATAATAGACTGATAAGTCGATTTAAAAATATTGTTCTAAAAAGTTTCTTTGAAAACACACTGGGTGATATTGGGCGAATTTTTTTGACTGCAGCTGACAACTTATAGCTGTGACCGATGGATTTTGACTTTAACATAAACGCTTGTATGAATGAACCAAATAACGATAAATTGATAAATCACGTTAAAAATACTATTCGGATAAACTTCTTAGAAAAAATAGTAAAGTAATAGTTCCGTTTTATTGTGAGCGATAAGATGGAAAGACGGAAAGAAGAGGGTCATTGCTTGTGTATGATCCCGTTAGTCCGGTGATCCGGTCTGTTCGAGGAGCAACACGGGCAACTCGGTCGGCACATCCCTCGACCACCACCGCGCGCTACCAACCACCAACACGGGAGAGGAGGCGCCACCGTCGCCGGCTCGTGCCAAGCAAACGGGAGGAGAGATGAAACGGCGGCACGAGGCACGCGGCGCAGCATCCAACGCGACCCCGACCCTCCCTCTCATCCTCATCGCGATCTGCCTCCAATTTGCGACAGGTTCTTCTACTCCTCTTTCACCTTATTTTGCCCGGCGCGGCCGTGATCCGGTAGCGAGATTCGGAGCAATGAGCTGTTGAGATCTTGGCTTACGGGGGTGGTGGGTGGTGCCGTGGTGGGGTTGTTGATCTGGGGCTTGTTCCAGGCCTGTGGCACTGATGGCTAATTTGGACGCTTGCAGTGCAGATCCTGAACTGTTTGTAGCATTTGGGGTGTTATCATCAAAATGTATGTGGATGTGGATGTATGCTTAATGAATTGAACATGTAGAGAAAATATCACACTGTCAAGCCACTTACTTTCAAAATGTCGCAAACAGCCGCCTTTAATCTTACCACATTGTGATTATGCAACAGACCAAAAAAAAATAGAAATGATTTATCATGTACACTGAATGAATGTCAGTTCTAATATATTATTGCTATCACAAAAGGGAAAGGTAATTCCCTTCTCTGTTTTTTTGAGATGAAGGAAAGGTAATTCCGGTACAATTATTGTGTTCCGTGTCTCGCTGTTTTCTCTTGGTTCAAATTAATGTGGAAAAGTTGCCGCTACATGTACAGTGGTGAAAGCAGCTATACAATATCATTATACCGGTGAATTATGATGACTGGACATGTAAATGAATCAAAATCACTTGACATGATATATTGTGATTTTTTTGCTTGTACATATATTAAATATGTCTACAACCTTTGCAGGAGTGGCTGGTGATCCTCAAATGTCCAAGGATGACAAGAAACCTGGATCTCAGTCAAAAGACAACTCAAACCAAACAGTTTTGTTTGTTCTCCTAGGTGTGGGTGTGGTAATTCTATTGTCATTTTTCCTATTCAAATTCTGGCAGAAGAAGAAACGGGAGGAGCAACATGCTCGCCTGCTTAAGTTGTTTGAGGAGGATGATGAGCTTGAGCTTGAACTTGGTCTTAGGGATTGAAAATTGCCGTAGTACAACACATGTATTTTGGGTGATAAGGTAATATGAGAAAAAAATGTAATTTCTATGTATTTATATACTGGAATTGTTTGAGGCTAAATTGATGCTATGCTTCTTATGATACTTTTATTTTTCATCCTCATTTACATTTATGTTTCATATGATTGTATCACAAATTCTTTGACATTGAAGGACATTACTGAGTTAGCCTGGGATTTGATTACCATTTCAATGCTTTATCTACCTTATCCACATTCTATCTTTTAAACTTTTTTCATTACTGAACTAATTCCAATTATGTAGGTTTATTTGGAAGCATTCTATTTGAATGTTGCCCTGGCTTAAGTATTTTTTTAGCAAAGTTTGCCTTTATTACTTCTTTAGTAATTGCATCTGGTTAGACTTTGGTGGTCAAAGCTTATAGCAAATGTACATGCACCATCAAAGTTTTGTTCCTGTCAATTCCTTTCGATTGCATCTGGTTATTTAATTAGCTTTTGATATGTCGACTCTTCTTACTGATGACTGAGAATGGTCTTTATTAAATTACCATCTGGGTTGACCACTTGTATGGAAAAAGTTGCCTTCTTTTTATTATTTTTGGCCTCAACATTTGTGTAAATCTATTTTGAGTAGAACTACAAAAGTTGTTAAGAAAAGCTTCGGTTGATGCTACATTGGTGTGATTAAGGATCTGTTTGGCCTGATTCAAGTTTAGGCATACCACCAGTCAAAGCTTGTCGAACCCAGGAAATTTGGGATGTCACAGGGCTACAACCACCTGAAGCTCATGGATCCTATGTGCTATAAGATCAATAAGCTAGACTATAAGATAGCCTTAAGCTAGATCGAATAGACCATAAATTGTGTAGTGTTTGCATTTTTTCTTCTTTTTTCCTTTTCAATTTCAAGCTACTCTCTTCTCTCCCCTTCTCTTGTGCGAGGAGTATATCTGAGTTTTGACATGATTGATGACTGTTTTGCAGGTTTAGTCATGCTACTCGCAAGATCTTCTTATTAATGTAAAGAAGGGCATGTTCTTTTCAACTTTTAAAAGCTGTTTTTTGGTTTTTCTACAGTAAATAGTTTTCAAACGAAGTATCTTTTTAAGATGGAGTTTACAAGTTAATTGTAGTACATATTGTAGTAACTTCATTTACATCAGTTAAAACCGTACATTATTTTCTGTTACTCCGTAGTCTCTCTCACGAACAACTCAAAAGTCATAAGCCGCAGCCAAAAGCCATAAGCCGAAACCATAAAGAACAGGCCCAAAGTTTGCCTTCAAACTCTACAGAGCTTTTGGGGATTGTGTTATGTACTTCTTTCTTTAGTTTGTATGGTTGAAAATTTGTCGCCCATGAGTATAACTTGTACAAGAAGGGTTTATCAAGGTTTAGAAATAAAACATTCTACTTTTATAAATTTGTTAATATTATACATCTACTGAGTAAAATTTCATTTTCTAACTGTTTTTTCAGTTGAAGCTTAGCCTTGTGACCGTATTTGACCAATACAAATAGAAACTGTGGATGCTTGAAATTTACCATATTGATTATCTGATTCAGTCACAGAGTGTTGTTGAGGATTCTATTTATGTGGTGTCATTTTTGTCCCTCAATGTACCATTTCATTTCACTACTGTTATGGTTACAAACCAAACAGTAAAGAAAAGAGTTACATGGTTTACAAACTATGGAGACAGTGGATAGAAGTGTACTACCTAGATTTGTTTGACAAAGAGAGTTCCCCTCTTATGGCGGCCTAAGACGTATATTTATAGCTATAAGGATATTTGTTACATAAATGTTCTTATCTGGGCCTACAATTGTAGGGGGCAATACCATATTTTTCCTTGCAACAGTCATCACGAGCTAATCATGTAGCCTCACGATTATTGGGTCTCCTGATGCAATGGGCCGACTAGGTAAGGTGGGGACCATTTCCCTAACAAGTGCAATTTCCCTGTCATTACAGCGGCTATCTGTTTCTGTGAATATATTGGTGGCAATTATTGATATTTGATTCTATTATTGTGCAACTACATCTCTGTTAACAGGGTACTCAATAAAGCGTGTTCTTCCTTTTCTTCATGCCTCTCTGGTTTCAGATTTTCTTTCAGAAAATTAGCAAAGCACTGGCTCCTATGATTAAGGGAATTCCAATGTGCGATTCATTTGAGCTGCAAGCCTGCAAGGTCATGCGTTTATTCACAGTTGAAAGGAGGCATTCATGGAGGTGTGCCCCTCACATGAAAATGGCAACCTGAAAGCTAAATGCCCATTCAGATAGACTCTGTCTCATCATTTTTTTTCTGCCTAGAATTTGCAGGTGCTGCACTGCCATCCTACATTTTTCCCCCTTTGTTCTGTTCTCGCTGAAAACAAATTTTGATGAGCTTTTACTTGGCTTGTAGCGGTTTTCTGATGGAAGGACATGGATACCTGGAATGTTACGCATACGTTGTCGCAAATCATCTTGTCCATGTATATTTGGCATTTGCAAATACTCTCTAATACAAAGCTGGGTAGATAACCAAACGTAACTTCTACACCTGACTGGCCTGATGGAATTGCTGATTGAGGCAGAACATATTGCATCAGATGGTCCACATGCACCATAAATTGGGTAGGACAGGGAGGTGGAGGAGGTCCTTCTCCATCAACTAAAGGCCAGTCCATTTCTTCACACATCAAGCACCCATTCCTGGCAATGGACTCCTTTCTGAGCAACTTAGGAAATTTGTACAAGAAAGCGGCAAGATTGGGTGAATGCAATTGACCTCCATTACATACTTGTGGTCCATTTCTTGGCTAAAGGATGTTGAGTGCAATGCAACTGTCAGGATGTGAAATCATGGTGTGTCGATGTAATACCAGAAAAAGAAAAAGGGTAGAGGTGGCTGGCCCCGGCCCAAGCTCGAGCCAGCCTACCCAAGCCATCCCCACAAAAGGGGGGGGGGGGGGACATGCTGCGCCTCCCCTCGCCTGCGATGCATGCCGTCGTCCCTCGCTCTCCATGTGCGTTGCTACCCTTGCCCTCCGTGCGTGCCACCACAGGTAGCTGCCACCGTGTCATCCTCACTACCGCCATTCTCTCCTTTCCCCGCCATCGTGCCATCTATGCGTCGTTGGTCGCCCTACGCTGCCCCTTGCCAAGCCGTCGCCATCCTCATGTGTTGCATCGTCGGCTAACCTGCTAACGCCATGGCGCACCGCTGCCATTGGGCCGTCGCCACCCTCGGCCACCCTGGTGCTAGGAAGAAAGAAGGACGGGGCTTGATCGAGGAGAAAGAAGGAGGAGGAGGCTTGACTGAGAAGAAAGAAGGAGAGGGGGGAGAAGAGACCAACCTGGAGAGAAGAGGGAGGAAGGAAAGAGAAAGAAGAGGAAGGAAAGAGGGACCCGGTCGAGAGAACTAAGGGGAAAAGAGGAAAAGAAGGGCGCAAGCTGAGGGAAAAAGAGAAGAGGAAAAGAAGGCAGAAGAGGAGAAATAGGTAGAGGGAAGGCCTAGCAGACACCTGATCCAGCCAAGGAGAGGAAGAAAAGAAAGATTTCGCGTTGATGACGGCGTTTTCAGTTTCTGCTAATTCTCTAGCATTAGGTAAAGCCCTGGACCTACTTTTCGCTATTTTGATGGCATAGATTGTTGTGTGGTCATGTAAATTCCAGATCGTGACAGTTGGGTAGCGTTGAGCTAGTTGGTTGTAGCTAGGGCTCGATAACGTGTGTTGTCCTATTTTATGGATGAGATTTGAAGTAGCTACATTTCATAATTTTGCCATAATATGAATATGGTAGATAATTTGTTTAGCTTACCGTAGAATGCTAGAGCACCGAATTTAGAATACTAGACGACTATTACCCAGTATAGGACAGCAGTAACTTTGGGCTGAAAACAGTGGTCTAGATTGTTCAATCATGAAAAATGGATATTTAGGGAAAATGTGGAAGACCTTGTGTAGATTTCAGGAAAAATATATTGTTTGCTGGTTTGAGTTCCTAGTTTACAAGATGGCCATTTGTACACCGGGACAGTGGGGTGAATGGCTGGTAAACTAGATTGATTTAGTTCAATTTTGTGCATATGAGAGCATCGTCATCTTATTTCTCATGTTTGTACTGTGGTAGCATGTTTGTTCAGGTAGAGGTTCTGGTTTGGTGCCATCCATGTATTATCCACAAGGTTAAATAGGCAAGTGCATAATAGACAGTAGATGGGGTAGTTCATAATGTCTTTGCTTGTGTGAAATTGCCTTCCTGTTTTTAATATCTCTGATGAATCCATGATGCAGATTAAGTAACAAAATTGATTAAATGAAATCATTGCAATATGGTAAGTAATGCTAGTTCCATCATGAGGGTGGATAAATGACAATGGTATATGACATGGTTATGTTGAGATGATGAATAATGGTTACCCTCACATGATGAATGCTTAGACGAAAGTGTCGCACCGCATGCAGGTGTATAGTAAAGCGGTAAATTGGATTGATGATTGTTATTAGTTTAAATTGATGCATTCTTTACCTTGACAGTTGAGATGATTATACATGTTTACCTATTTATATGGTAACTTTATTATAATTCTTGATTGATGCCATGATAATGGATAATGGTAATGGTACATGATATGGAAAACCGATATTGATATGTTGACAAATGATGGTTAAGTAAACATGAGTGTTGATATGTCTAAACAGAAATGGTGTATCACGTGCATTAATACTATGGAAATAGATGATCTTTATGGTATCTATGGCTACTTTGTGTGAACCTCCCACGGGAGTGGAAAAAATAAGGCTTGCTTTGGTAGGCCCTCCACGGGTGAAGATTCAGATCCTTGTATAAAAAGGACAGACTATTGAGGTCCCGCATGAAAGAGGATAAATTTGGATGAACATCAACGGGGTACTCACTCTGCTATACGTCTATACTTATATAAGCTAAAGAAAGAGAAAGAGACATGTGCATGAGCATTGTGTTGCTTTGCATCAATGAAAGAAAAGAGTTATTTATAAATGCTTATCGTTCGGTCATGTGGGTAATGTGAATTAATGACATGGATGTGTGCATTACGTTAATGGAGAGAAAGCAATGATGATATGATACGTGGAAAATGACATGGTCATGTTTATGCTTATGGTGGTGTTAATATTTACTGTCATGCTGTGTATATTTGCTGAGTCTTTGGACTTACTCTTATTTTATTGTTTTTGGTGAGTGCTGAAGGCAACATACATGAGTGTGAGTAGCACATTTATTCCACGTACAAACAGTAATTTACATATCACCTTTAGTGGTCATATTCAGACATTAATGGCTTGCTTAGGTAGTTAATGTTAATAAAATGTCTTAATGGAAATATTTAGTCGTGTGTGGCTCATATGTTTTCTTTTGATAGTTGGCGAATTTATACTTTTGCTTCAATGCCGTTGGCAAATTTATACTTTTGCTTCAATGCTCATTATTAAGCGTATGTTGTTTACTGCGTCATTGGGTTTTAACTAAAGGTGATGCTACCGAAATCTAACAACGATGGATATAAATGGTAGTATTATAGAGTAGTGGTAGCATTCTGAGCCCAGAGGTTAGACCGGAGTATTACAGTTGAGTGTATGTTGAGGTGTCCTGAACCATCTGAATAAAAGGCACACCGAGATGAGAGGTGATCTGGTTCGTCCAATCTGCGATCCTACGGTCGGGAGAAACTTGCCACTTATGCCTGAGAAGATGTAAAGTGTCACCTGCTATTTCCTTGCTGCAAGGAAGAATGCCAATGATGAAGGGGTTCTGAAAGCTGGTTGCAACTTCCAAGCTAAACATGAACACTGTGTGTATTTCTGCCTTCATGCTCGAAACTTTTTCATGGTTTTCTCCCTTTCACGGTTTCATTCTCATAAAAAAAAGTGCATGGACATTGAAGCAGCTGCGGTTGAAAAATTAGAGTTGGGAGTATAGGACTCACTCATTGTCATGTTGATCATAGCACAAAGCTATATGCATGTCACCCTTGCATTATTCTTTCTTGGTCCCTGACGGGTCTCGAAATAGACACAAGTTCTGAAATTCCAGAGAGCCTTGCGATGTGAGCAAGCTCCTTGAAATGGGTCAGGATGATGTATTTGTAACTTTGTGGCGAAATGGCAAGTGTGAATCTACGGAGGCTTGAACGAAACAGAGAGTTCAGAAAGCTGCGGTGCTGCATGCGCGCATGCCAAGGAGACATGGCGTTTGTGTTGTGTACATATGGGAGCAACGTGTGCCATACAATTACCAGCTGCTTATTGATCACTTCATCGTCTCTATCCATATATATATATATAGTCAGTACAGAAATGCAGTTCATTCCAAGTTGCAAAACGCAGACCACATGCATCGATCGATCATACCTCTGGATACGTACATACAGCTTGCTGGTCGTTAGTAGCTGCGATTTTTTTGGTCTAGTGTGTAGTGTCCGCATGCATGCAGGCTTTTATCGCTGTGTGCTACGGATGTGTCATATGACTCATATTCAGAAAAAAGTCATGTTCAGTGCTTAGTAGAAACATGTCGTGTCCTAGAGAATATTTCTGGTGTGTTTGTGCTATGAATTATATCCTTTACAGTTCAGTTTGAGATGTCCACGAAGAAAGTTAATTAATTAATTGATCAAGTTCAGTTTTGAGATGATCATCAGCTTAATTACAACCCTCAACTTCGCACGAACACGTACTTAGACCTTTTGCTAGTAGCTAGCTAACCCAAAATGGTTCGGTACTGCTGCATGATTAATTGTTATTGATTGGTTCTAAAAATTTATATACAAGCTAGTTAAACGCCACCTCATTTACCGACATGATTTAGCTGAAAAGGCTAATAAATCATTTTAATTAGCTTACGCTTTGACGATTTATTAGGGAAGTGTCCCGTTCTAAAAAATATATACTAATTAACGTGAATTGTCCACCCGGTTTTGTAGCTAAAGGCTAGGGTTTGATTCCCACTAGCCGTACGTTTTTTTAGACACTCGCCAGCTAACTGTATATGTTGGGTGAGTTATCTTAATGAACTTTCTGTGTTTGATTATGTGACATCTTGTTGCTAATTCTTAAGATAACTCTGTTAAGCAACTCACCACTTTAGCAGCAAAGGCTAGTTTAAAAGGAGGAAAAGGAAGGGGCCAAAGTGCATATGTACTCAAGCCATGACCAGCGCAGCGCAACAGCACACCACCGCTCCCCCTTCTTTAAAAGTAAACCTCGCAGTGTCCGAGGCCTCCCCATGCAGTTGCCCTATCTTTTCCTTCCCACTCCCACCACCCCATCGCCTCACAAGCCCTCATCCCCATCTCTTTCTCCACCCCAACTCATCTTCAGATCGGTAAGAACATGAGATCGAGCGAGCTGTTCTTACTTCTGTGCAGATCGATCTGCCTTTCTTTTCTTGGCCATTTTGCTTTCTTTTATGCTATTTTTTGGGGTAGTGTTAATTTGTTGCCGCAATTGGGAGCTGAGGAGAACTGCAAGCTAGTCTGCAACGAATTGCAAGGGGGGAACAAACAACAGCAGTAACTAGCTAGATTTTTGGGGATTTATTGGATTTGGCTTGCTATTTTTGCCCATGTGGTGTTGCCCACTTGCCCTCCTCGTGCTTCTCTTGAAACAACTGCTGCTTTTCAGTTTCTCTCTTTCTTGAAGTGCTATGGTTGTGCTCAAAGGCTGTGCTCCAAAATTTTCTTCCTTTGCTCAAGTTATGTCCTTATGTCTTCTCCATCTTCCGATGAATTGATGTTTTTTTCGAGGACACTTTGATGAAGTGATGTTATTTCCCCTTCTTGAGATAAAGGTTCTTTCTGTTAGATTGTTCAGATCTATGCCGATTTTACTAAGTTTTCCTTGGGAATATCTTTAAGATCTCTTTGGTCTAAAGATTGAAGCAATCTTTTACTTTGATTAGACTTCACCAGTGAGATCGACCTAGTAATCATCCTTCGTAGAACTTGTTGACAAAGCCATGAATTATTTCCAATTTTTTTTTTCTGAACCAAGGTTTCCTCTCAATAAACAAGAAGCGTGTACCAGCGAGCTATGAATTAACATGCGTTTGAACACAACCATGCGTGTACCAGCGACTGCTTGCTTTATTCTATACACGTACTTAGTTTGTGGTTTTAGTTTGATACCTACTTCAATTGGTTTAACAAACAGTCAAAATTCGCTTCTTAATTTCATGGCTAAAAGCCAAAACTTAGATCTGATCTGGATATCTTGGAAACCTATATTTGTCTATTTGTGTTCTTTCCCTCTATTATGTTTTGAAATGTGACGAGCTTTCGCATGCACTCACCATCTATATATATATGATGAATTCTCAAGCATATATTTGTCGTACTGACCAATATAATTGGTCTAAACTATTTTGCTTAGGGGCTGTGACCGTGAGGTAGTCATGGGGAGGGGGAAGATTGAGATCAAGAGAATCGAGAACACGACAAGCCGCCAGGTGACCTTCTGTAAGCGTAGGAACGGGCTGCTGAAGAAGGCCTACGAGCTCTCCATCCTCTGCGATGCTGAGATCTCCTTGATCGTCTTCTCCAGCCGAGGTCGCCTCTATGAGTATTCCAATAACAGGTACATATATACACGCATATACATCTATTATGTGAGTTATTTTCAATTCATGCTATCTCTTCTTAATTTAAACGAACCTGGATGTTCTAGCTGATTTTATGGTATAGTTACCTGCAGCTAGACATGCACATTTGATTTTCCAAAATTAACATAGAAAAAACCGAACTGCATGAACAAATATCACGCTTAACATAGGTGATTAGTTATACTCTTTCTTCATCTATTAATGCAATAACATGTAAGTCTTTTGTGTGTTCTCGAAAAAAATGAACAAATATCACTAAGTCTTTTTTAGCTCGATGTTCTTCAGTCAATTTGAATTATTAGAACGGAGAAAGCAGCATGTTTGGGTATCACGTTTGCATGGATCTTTGGTAATTTAGTTCCCGAAAAAACAAATCTACTTGTAGTCTGAGGATGTGCTCTCATGAAAGGGATTTTGAGAACACATGAGAACCACCATGTTAGTTTCGAATAATTACATTACTTTTTAAGAAATAGAACCATAATGTTCTATTGATTTGCTGTGTTACTCAATAATTTTTATGAACATGAACGTAATAACTAATATCAAGTGACGAGTACTTGGCGATTAGTTGTTCATTAAAGTATAATTAATGTTGTGGCCGTTTATTGCACTTTCATTATACGTTGATCGATCGATCACCTTCCTATTGATGGAACTATACATACACACAAAACAAACTAGTTGATAAAAATTACTTGACACCCTTTTACATATCATGAGCAATTTAATGATTGATTTTGGTTGAACATTCCTATATTTTTCCTGCCCATATTTATTCTCCAGAAACTAGGTACTATATGGCAGTGAGCGCAGATATATATGCTAGCTCTCTCGTTCGTTAGCTTACTGTGTTTGTTTGTGTAATGGACCTGAAAGAAGAGTACTACTTGTGATAATTTCGTCTCTTTTTAATTCATGAAACGATCGTATTATAGCCGAGCTCACAGCTCCTGATTCAAAAGACAAGTTTGCCCAAGCTTGCTTTTGTCATGCATGCATCGTCACACGCCCATGCTGCCCGGCCCCTGAAAAAGGTTCGTTCATTTCATGTGCACTGACAGTAACACGAATGACTCTCTCTCTCTCTCTCTCTCTCTCTCTCTCTCTCTCTCTCTCTCTCTCTCTCTCTCTCTCTCTCTGCAGTGTATATTGCGTGGAGAAGGAAACTGTATGTTCTCCCTGTTCTCGTTTCCTTGGTAGTGCTAAGGGCGTTAAAGAACGCCATTGACTAGCTGCTCGTGTTTTTGCACCGGGTGTAGTGGACGACTCGACGATGATTCAGATAAATGTGAATTCTTAAACTAGTCTTTGGGCTCTTGCATCTTTTGGTGCGACGTAAAGGCAACATATTTATGTCACACGTCGTAGCACTCAAGCCTAGAGCGAACGTTTTGTCCCCTTAGTGAATTAGGTTGGTTTGATATGCTTGTCCCTAGGTGAATATATGACCATGTATATATTTTGTAATTCTTTTGAATTAGATTTATCACTATGAATTCTTTTTTCCCCACTAAATTCTCTTGTGAAGTTTTGAGTTCTAGCGGGCCATTAAATTAATTGTGATGTTTGTAGGAAAAACATCAAACTAGCTCTTTTGTTTGACCATTAACATTTTGTGAAAACTAACTGTGATTCGATTCGACAACATTTGGGCCAGCATAAGATCGACAATTGAGAGGTACAAGAAGGCCTCTGCAAGCACTTCAGGATCAGCTCCAGTGATAGATGTCAATTCTCATGTAAGCATTTATTTATTGATTCTCTCCATATACATGTCAATATTCATTAACTTGACCTTGAAAACTTGACAAAATCTCCAGTACATATCACGCCAAGATATGTTCAGGCAATACCTCCATGTACTTCATCCCTTCTGATAGGACTTACACCAAGGTTTTTTAACCGGTTTTTATTTTTAACCGGAGAGGACCGGTAAGTCCGGTTTAGCCGGTTTTCATTTTTTTTTGGAGAAATTTGGTACAAAAAATTCAAATGAAAATTGAAATTTAAATTCATACCGGCCGGTTATTGGCGATAACTGGATGAAAATCGGTTGAAAATATTGGCCGAAAATTTATAAACAAATTTTGGCAAAATTTCCTTCTAAATTTGACAAAATTCATGCAAAACAAATTTTTCAAAGGCAGTTTGGATTTCTACCGAGGGTCACCAGTAAACTAGGTAATACCGGTTACCAGCCGGTTTTCGGCCAAAAAAACCATGACTTACACAACACATGGTTAGTAAACTGCAATTAATTAGTTCCTGCCTATATATATGTACTTCATCCCTTCTGATAGGACTTTCAATTAAGATTACACAGCCTTAACCAGCTATAGGCAGGAGAAACCTTAACTTTTAAACTATCAAATACGAAACTATTAATATTGTGAGATTTGTGGTTTCTTCTACATGTAACTTCCACGGGGTTTTTCACAGCAATACTTTCAGCAAGAAACAGCAAAACTGTGCCACCAGATACAAGCCTTGCAGAATGCAAACAGGTAAGGCCATCTTGCTGGCTTATTATATATGGTCACTGCTTTAGCTACTCGTATCCAACGTAGTCTTGTTTGTATGTGAGACGTCCCATTGTAAAATGTCAGGCACCTGATGGGTGAATCAATTGGCAATATGACTGCCAAGGAGCTCAAGAACCTTGAGAACCGGCTTGAAAGGGGCATCGGCCGGATTCGATCAAAGAAGGTGAAGGGCTTCTGATCGATGATATATAATAAAATATCTCTCTCTCTCTCTCTCTCTCTCACACACACACACACACACATATATATATATAGTCTCTTTTCTACTCCCAAGTGTAATTACACTCTATGTCGTATCTTACAGTATAGAAAGTATCTTGCATATAGTATATGAGTATTTAAAACCATCTAGGTGGTATGAACAATTTTTCAGATATAATATGTATATTTTTTTGACATACTCCTTTTTATATACGTATATAAAAGTATTTATAAAATACGCTAAAAATTATAGATTCCCTTGCAATTTTTTTATGTGGTTCACATTAGAGTATCTTATAATTAATATACAAGTATACCTAAAATAATAAAGGAGTATTTCAAGTTTTCTATGTGATATATTAGAGGTGGGTGTAATTATACCCGGAAGCAAGATATATATATATATATATATATATATATATATATATATATATATATATATATATATATATATATATATATATATATATATATATATAATTGAGTTGGGCTATGATCATATGCCAATGATCGAGAACTAAGTACTTCAGAAAATATAGTCAAACGAACTCGATGGACGTTATACAGAGGGATTGCTTGTCTAGTATGCTTTCACAGGTTATAATCTTGTGAATTTGATATTATACGTACGAACCTTCTCCTGACAGTTTTTTTCCCTTTCTTTGTGTTTCATTTTATCAGCATGAGCTGCTGTTCGCGGAGATCGAATACATGCAGAAAAGGGTAAGTTAATTCGCATATATTCAGTGCTGTCAAATCTGCATGCTCTAATTGCTTGCTATTCCCTTGTGAAACACGATCATACAATTTCTTGTTCACTTGGCTGATTATTCCTCTTTGAATTGCTTTCATCCATCCACACAGGAAGCAGATCTGCAGAGTGAAAACATGTTCCTGAGAGCCAAGGTATATATTTCTGTCAGAACTCAGATCACATTAACTACTTAATTAGCTAGCTACTTATGGTCACCATGCACAATAGCAAGGCTCCATTGCTCCAACATGCACTAGCTGATCAGCTCCATTGCTCCAACATGCACAATATATAGCTCGACACTTTGCTAGCTCAATGCTAATTAATTGATCGCTCTTGGTGTTACTAACTAAAATTTGCAACAGATGGCAGAGACGGAGCGAGCTCAGCAGCAGGCGGCAGAGGATGAGATGGTGCCGGCGGCGGCCGGCGGGACAGAGCTGGACGCGCTGCCGACGTTCGACGCAAGGGGCTACTACCCGCCGGTGAACATGCTGGCCGCGGCGGCGCAGTATTCCGACCACCATCCCGGCCAGGACCACCACCAGACCGCTCTCCACCTCGGGTACCACATCAAAGCTGACTCCGCCGCCGGCAAAGGCCTCCTCTAGATCGATCAAGATTAATTGGTGCGCGCACTGCGTACGTACTGTCCCTGCAATAATTCCGTCTGTTCTTGTTAAGACCATGCTACCTAGTACTATAGCTGAACTCTGCGCGCTGCTGTAATAACTAATAAGGCGAACGTCTCGATAGCCCCACGTAATCTGAACTGTGCTGTGTGCTACTACTAGGCTACTAGTGTACGTACGTACGTACGTATAACCATATATGTGTGCTGCTGTTTGCCTGCGTAAGTCTGAACATTGCTAGCTCTAATTAAGTTCGTGTGTGCGGTTTGATGCTGCTGTATGCATATATATAGTGAATGAATAATATTGATCATATGGAAGTGTGTGTGATGCATGATGCCTTGTCGTAAATTAATGTACGCAACAAGTAGCTAACAACGTGTACTCAGTAATACTATATATCTTCGTATTACGATCGTTTCCGAGGCAGACATTAGGGTGTTTTTTTAAATTTTTTACTAAGGTTAATGGGTTTTTTTACTATAGCTAATTAGTCTGAAAATGATGATTACTAAAAGAAACAGAAGAACGCCATCATTGGCTTAACTGGAATCAGCCAGGCCCGTATTGACGGATGGGTAGTCCAATCCCGGCATGTTCGTGACGTCCAGAACCTGAGCAAGTTCAATAATAGAGCCAAATATTTGGCTATAAGTCAAGTTATAAGAGCCAAGTTATACAATAATTTGTCTTCTATTTATCTACAAAAGGTTTTTTTATTATTATGTGGTACCATGTCTTACATTCTCTTTCTTATTCCTCCTCACATACATTTATTATCTGAGCCCACCACTGCATAGGCTCCCGTGCTCAGCTTGTTGCTTGCATGAGAGCCAAGCTCTCATCTCTCCTCCACATCAGCAAAAATATTGATTAGTTTGGCTATAAGACTATTATTGGACTTGTTCTAACTGGCATAAGCATGACGCGGTCCTGGGTGCGTTTTATGGGCAGACTTACACGGCCGGCATGGTCTTCCGTCCAATGAAGAAAACTGCTGGGTTGTCATGAGTGTAATGCTGTGAATCGTGTAAGTATTGGGAGAACTAGATGCGAAAGACGCCTTGTTAGTTACTACACGGACTGAAGGAAGAAGTGGACAATTCGTAAGGGATGTTATTTGAAAAATTTCAGGTTTAATTCCATAAAAGAAGGGGTTTTATAAAAAAACCAAAAACCAATACGTTACAGGGCTTTATTCCATAAAGGAGAGCTTTCTAAAAAATTAAGTATTTGTATGTAATGTGGAAGTCTCCGTATGCAATTTTAAAAATCGGAGGACTTGATCGAAATATCGTGATCAAAACAACATAATCGATTAACGTGGTCGAAATATCATACTTGTAATAATGTGATTGGTTCAACGTTGTCCATATAATTTGATTGAAACGTCGTGGTTGACCAAGGTGGGAGACCAATGTGGTCGAGTCAAAGATTCTGGTCAAAACATCGTGATTGATTAATGTGATTGAACCAAGGTGGTCGAGACAACGTTGCCAAAATGACATCGTCAAATCAACATGGTCGATTAACGTGGTCGAAAAAATGTGGTCGAAAAGACATAGTCAAGACAACGTGGTTGATACGACGCGGTTGAAACGACATGGTTGAAACATCATCATCGAATTAACATTGTTAAAACGATGCAGTCGAAACATCATGATCGAAATAATGTGGTCGACACACCGTGGTCGAAAGATAATGGTCGACACACTGTGGTCGAGACAACGTGGGCGAATGAACGTGGTCGAAACGACGCCGTTGAATCAACGTGGTTAATCAAGATGGTTGAAATATCATAGTCGAAAAACGTGATCGAAAGAACGTGGGGTGAACATTGTAGTTGAACTAATGTGGTCGAAATATCTTAGTTGAAACATGGTAGTCGATCCAATGTGGTCGACACAATATGGTTGAAACGAATGTTGTGATCGAAACATTGTCGTCAAAATAACGTGGTTGACACACTATGGTCGAGACATTATGACCGATCAATGTGGTCGAGCCAAACATGGTGATCAACAAAGGTGGCTGAAACATCGTTGTTGCCAAAGTGATCGAACCAACAGGGTGGAAATAACATGGTCAAAGCAACGTTGTCGAAATAACATGATCGATTTAACGTTTTTGAAATAACGTGGTGAAAATAACATAGTCGACCAACGTGATCGAAGAACCATGGTTAAAATAGCATAGTCGAAACATCGTGGTCGATTAATGTGGTCAAATCAATGTGGTCGATCAAGGTGGTAGAAACATCCTATTCGATAAATGTGGTTGAGACAATGTGATTGAAACATCGTGGCTAGCCCATGTGATCGAAACATCATGGGCGACCAATGTGGTCGAGCAAACATCATAGTCGATAAACGTACTCAAACCAATGTGGTTAAAACATCGTGATCAGTTAACGTACTTAAACCAATTTGGTCGACAGACATGATCGGGACAACATAGTGGAGCAACGTGGTCGAAAAATCATGATCGATTAACTTGCTCGAACCAACGTGGTCGGATCATCATCATCAAAACAACATGGCCGAAACAACATCATCGACAAGCGTGGTCGAAACACCGTGGTCAACAAACGTGGTCGAACATTGTACTCGTAACAACGTAGTTGAGCCAACATGGTCGGAACATCGTGATTAAAACGACGTGATTGAGATAAACATCGTGGTCAGAACATCGTGGTGGTTGAATCAACGTGATCGAACCAACACGATTGACACAACATGCTCGAAAGAACGTAGTGGAAATATTGTGCTTGTAAAACATAGTCGAACCAACAGGGTCGACACAACGTGATCGAAAGAACGTAGGAGAAACATCGTGATTAAAACATTCTGATGGAACATGACGGTCAATCTAATGTGATCCGAACAACGTGGTTGATCTAACGTACTGGAAACATCGTGCTCGACTACTATAGGGGGCCAATGTGGTTAAGGCAGACATCGTGGTCGGCCAACCTAGTTGAAATAAACATCGTGATCGACCAACGTAGTCAAGATAAATATCGCGGTCAAAACATCGTGGTCAACCAAACGTGGTCGGCATAACATGATCGATCCAATACGGTCTATCTAATGTGGTCAAAACAACGTGATCGGCAAAAGTGGTTGACAAATGTGGTCGGATAGTTGTAGTCGAAACAATTTGATCGAAACATCCTGGTCGGCAAATATGGTCAAAACATCTTGTTCAACCAATGTGATTGAAACATCATGGCTGACCAATGTGGTCGAGACAAACATCGTAGTCAACAAATGTACTCGAACCAATGTGGTCGATAAACATAATTGGATCATCGTCATTGAAACAATGCGATCGAAGGAACGTGGGACACACATGGTGATTGATCCAACGTGATCGACCTAATGCATCCAAAAGAAAGTGGTCAACCAACGTGGTCGAATCATCGTGGTCGAAACAATGTTGTTGATTAAGGTGGTTGGAACATCGTCCTCAAAAGAACATGATCGAAAAAGGCGCTCAAAATATCGTGGTCGAAGCATGATGGCCGAAACATCGTGGTCGATCAAAGTGGTCAAAATATCATGATCGAAAGACGTGGCCGATCAAGGTGGTTGAAACTCATGGTCAAAATATCATGGCCAAACATGATGTAAACATCGTGGTCGAACTAACGTGGTCGAAACATCCTAGCGGAAACTGGATGGTCAAACCAACGTGATCAAAAATATCGTGGTCATAATAATGTCATCGGTTCAACGTGGTCGAAATATTGTGATCTAATGACATGGTCAGAAGAACGTGGGCTAAACATCATAGTCGAACAAACATGATCAATCTAAAGTGGTTCGCACAACATGGTCAATCCAATGTGGTCGAAACATCGTGGCCTAAACAAATGTAGTCGATCACCATGGTAGAAATATCATGGTCCAAATCAATGTGGTTGAAACTTCATATCAAAAAACGTGGTCGAAACATCATAGTGAACCATCGTGGTCAATGCAACGTGATCGGCACAACATGATCGATCCAATGTGGTCAATCTAATGTGGTCGAAACAACGTGGTCAACAAAAGTGGTCGACAAACATGGTCGGATCATTGTAGTCAAAACAACGTAATCGAAACATCCTGATCAGCAAACATGGTCGAAACATCTTGGCCAACCAACGTGATCGAAACATCGTGGTCAACCAATGTGATCGAAATATCGTGGCTGACCAACGTGGTCACAACATCGTGGTTGGAACATCGTGGTCGACCAAGGTGGTCAAAACATCGTTGTCGATCAACGTGGTCGAACCAAGGTGGTCAAGGCAACATGGTCAAAACATGGTCATAATCAAAACAACGTGGTCGAAACATCATGCTCGTAATGATGTGGATAGAAGAACGTGGGAAAAACATCATGGTCAAATGACGTGGATGGAAAAACTTGGGCTAAACATCGTGGTTTAAACATCCTAGCTGAAACAGGGTGGTCGATCTAATGTGGTCAGAACAACATGATCGAAACAGCGTGGTCGATCACTATGGTCGATACACCGTGGTCGAAATATCATGGTCAAAAGAATGTAGGGTAAACATCGTTGTCAAACTAATGTGGTCAAAACATCCTAGCGGAAATAGGATGTTCGAACCAACGTGGTCAGAAATATCATGGTTGAAACATAGTAGTCATAATAACATCATCAATTCAATGTCGTCACCACAACATGGTCGAAACATCATGGTCGAATGACGTGGTCGGAAGAACGTGGGGGTAAACATCATAGTCGAACTAACGTGGTCGACACACTATGGTTGAAAAACATGGTCGAATCAACATTGTCAGCTAACATGTCCAAACCAACGTGGTCGACGAACGTAGTTGATTAACGTGGTCGAAGCATGGTGTCAAAACACCTTGGTCATCATCCTCGAAAGAACATGGTTGGCTAACCCAGTCGAAATATCATGGTCGAAACATAGTGGCCGAAAAAATGTGGTTGACCAACATGGTTGATCAAGGTGGTCGAAACATCGTGGTCCACCAATGTGGTCGAAACGTCATGATCAAAAAAATTGTCGGTCAAAATGCGTGATCAGAACATCGTGGTGGACCAACGTAGTTGAGCATGGTGTCGAAACAACATGGTCGGCTAACGTGCTTGAACCATTGTGGTTGACGAATGTGGTCGGATCATCATCTTTGAAAGAACATGGTCAACTAGTGTGGTCAAAAAATGTGGTCGATCAAGGTGCTCAAAACATCGTGGATGAAACATGGTCGCCAAAAAAACATGGTTGAAACATCGTGGTCGACCAACGTGGTGGATTAAGATGGTGGAAACATCGTGGTCCGCTAATGTGATCGAAATATCGTGATCAAAAGAACTCAACAACCAACATGGTTGATCAAGGTGGTCGAATCAGACTGACACAACATAATCGACACATCGTAGTTGACCAATGTGGTTGAGAGGAACATCGTGATCGATGAACGTACTCGAACCAACATGATCGGAACATCGTGTTCGGTCAACATACTAGAATCAACGTGGTCGAGGTAAACATCATGGTCAACAAACGTACTCGAACACATGCTAAGCGGACAACAACTTTCCATTTGTGGGAACTCTAGTTGACATCTTTTAGTAATGAATATGCCATATAGAACCTTTGGGATAAATAGATACTCTAAATTAAATGACATAGTTGCAAGAGAAGTACTGCATAAATAAAGCTTTCAAAGCAGAATAGAGAAGGAAAAGCAGGGAAAAAAGAAATAATAGTCTATTTACCATGCAAATAACACCACCTAATTATTTTTGAACTTGGGCAAAATCATGCAAATAAGACCACCTTAGATATATACCATAAAAAATCAGTTCACTTTAATACCATCTAATTTTTTTAAGCTTGGGCAAAATACCATTCTGTCTGGTTCCGTTTACATCTACATTCGCCCTACCAAGCACCGTGGTCGAAGAGGTGATCCAAGTGTCGTGGTCAAAGACGCCGTCAAAGCAACGTGGTTAAAGTGCCGTGGTCGAAGCAATCATCGGGGTCAGTCACCTAGGGCATTCTGTGTAGTCAAAGCACTATGATCGAAGCCGTGGTTGAAGCACCGTAGTCAAAGCCGTGGTCGATGCTCCGTGGTCGAAGCGCCGTAGTCAAAGCCGTGGTCAAAGCAATCATCGGGGCCATATAACCAATGGTCTCTATATACATAAGGAACCATAGCCAAACCAACATCTCTTACATAATCATAGAGGAAAGAATAGCATTAATATGGCAGTCTAAATAGACATACTCATGTGAAAATGGCAAAAATGGTACTTCTGCCACACGGTCACCGGGTGGCAGTAGCGTGGAGTTGACATATAGACAGTGGAGCCTCGTGGTCGTGTGACAGGGACCTGTCATTGGGCCACCGTGCTGACCACGGCCATTCGACCACCTCAGCCATTTGACCACTTCAGCCGTCCGACCACAGCCATTCGACCACTTCAGTTGTTCGACCACAGCCATTCGACCACCTTGACCATTCGATCACTCCAGCCGTCTCACCACGACTATTCGACCACTTCAGCCATCGACCACATCCGATCACGGCTATTTAACCACTTCAGCCATCGACTAATTAAGGTAGATAATTAAGCTGGCTAATTAGCTAACTTAATTACCTTCCGTCTGGTGGTAGGGTGGCAGGCAGGGAGCCGCATGGTGGCCAGGCGGTAGACCCCTGCCCACATGCCAGCTCCACGCCGCTGCCGCCTGGTCACCGAGCGGCAAAAGTGCCTTTTTTGCTATTTCCGCATGACTACGGCTATTTTTGCAAATACGGGTTCAAATGTGCCAAAAAGTGTCAAAAATTCTCTAAAATCTCTTTTAGAACCATAGAGAGAAAAATAGCATTAATGTGGTAGTCTAATCAACTGATGGTCTCTATGTACATAAGGAACCAGTCTAATCAACCGATGGTCTCTATATACATAAGAAACCATGGCCAAAGTAACGTCTCTTATAGAACCATAGAGGGAAGAATAGTATTAATATGGTAGTATAATCACAACAACACTAACATAGTAGTCTAATCGAGTCCAAAAGGAAGCCCCCCATCGAGACTAAATAAAAGCACGCAAAAAAGATGTCACAAGAGCATGCAAAAAAAGGTGACACAGGTCTAAACCCCGCCGAGAGTACAAAGCACAAAAAAAGAATGTCACCTATCTGAACTTGGGCAAAATACCATTCTGTTTGGTTATGTTTACATCTCCATTTGCCCCTACCTCCTATCATGACTGAAGCCATAATCGAAGCATCATGGTTCGAAGAGGTGATCGAAGCGCTGTGGTCGAAGAGACGTGGTCAAAGTAGTCATCGAGGCCAATCATCAAGGGTATTCTGCATAGTCGAAGCACTATGGTCGAAGTGTCATGGTTGAAGACGTGGTCAAAGTGTCGTGGTCGAAGCGCCATGGTTGAAGCAGTCATTGGGGCCATATAACCAACAATCTTTATATACATAAGGAACCATGGCCAAACCAACATTTCTTACAGAACCATGGAGGAAAGAATAACATTAATATGGTAGTTTAACATCTCTTACAAAAACATAGAAGGAAGAATAACATTATTGTGGTAGTCTAATCACAGCAAGACTAACGTAGCAGTCTAATTGAGTTAAAAAAGAAGGCATATCTAAAGCACACAAAAACAGGTAGGAAGTTAAGCCCAGGAAACCTCGATAAGGATAGCACCTTAGGAAAATCGAGGGGAACAAACCGAAAGCAGTACCTCACACGAAAGCAACCAACCTGATAGATTGGGGCATGCAAGAGAAGCGTGCTAGATGAAGGCATGGAGAACGCAAGGAAACAACATAAGCTGCACGCAGTGAAACCACGACCAAGATGATGAAACCCTATATAGGCATGGTTAGGAAACCCAATCCGGTGATTGAAACCAAACACACACCAAGAACTGAGCCGAGCAATGGAACACAACCAACGATGCGGCAAACAGATTCCTCTGGAAGCCAATAGGGTAGTGTAAGGAAGAGAGCAAAAAGTGACATGGTACAAGGAAGACAAGTAAATGGGGGCGCTGGCAGTATAGCGGCACAAAGATTCAAGAGAACACGTGGAGCTAGCCCAAAGGTCCTACATTATGCGGTCCACCCGTTCGGATGGTCGAAGCAGCAGCAATGTAAAGGAGGGTTTTTCTGCAAAAAAGCAAGGACATGTGTGGGAGGGACATAAACAATAAGGATCTCTTTGTAATTACGCAAAAGCGGAGGACTTTTTTGTAAACTCATTGACGTGGTGTAGGGAGGCCGGGTTTAGGCCCCGTTTGGCACAGCTCCACCACCAGCTCCTTGGAGCTGTTTTATGCCAAACGGGGTAAAACAAAATAGCTCCACCCAAGGAGTTCCTTAAAACCTGCTGAGACAAAAGTAGCTCCACCTAAGGAGCTGAAAAAAGTAGTTTCATCCGGCTCTACTTGTGAAGTCAAAAAAACAGCTCCACTTGTGAAGTGGAGCCGTGCCAAACGGGGCCTTAATATAAGAAGTATTTTGATAGATTTTGGTGGAATTAAAGTGTAGGACCTTGGCATGAATGTTGTATTGACTTCCACCCTATCCGAGACACAGGGAGGTGTATACACCTGCGTCCCTACCTACGCGAGCTGAGCCATCCGATCAAACTGAAAATAATGTATATCAAATCATAGCGATGAAAAGCATGCATGCAATGCTAGCTTCCCATAGGCTGGTATGATGACTCTTCGAGCCAGATTTGCCTAGCTATTTTCTCTCTCCGTCCCAAAGTTCAAAGCCATTGTAAATACGAACAACAAGGCACTAAATCTAAAAAATAATAATGTTATTGAACCATATATATCCATATTTAAATAACATACTACAACTAGTCATCCACTTTATCAGTATTAAAGGAGAGGTATATTGTGAAAATATTACAATAACTACACCTTTGATTTCCATAATAGATCTATTAGTAGGATACCCGTGCGTTGCAATGAAACCCCAAACCTAACACAAATAATATTTTTCTTCAACACATAAAGCAAATCAACCAATTACAAGATGGTGACACATATATCTACGAGCACCACGTTATTGTAACATGATAGAACAAGAACTCCATGCAACAATTTTGTAAATGTACAATAGGAAATAACATTTTTCCGTAGTATACTTTAGTACATAAATAACTAGCATACCATCTTGTAAAATAACATCAAACCAACTGATAAAGTTGACATCATGACATTCCATGGTTGTTTACCTTCAAGTTCTTGTGTGCTAGCAACTTGAGGTCCAAAGATGAAATTGCTATAACCCATTGTCATAAAAATAATTTCATATCGAGAATTCATTGTTATTTACAAAAGTTGAACAAAACCCAACACTGAGTTGACAAATAAGTCCATTATCCGCACCAAGATATTTGTTATGTTGGTAGAGAAATTAACTTCGCATCAATAAAAAAACAAATCAATATAGTATAGAACACGGGACTGATATACCTATATATTTTAAAAGTTCACCTTTAGAGCATTCAAAAATTTTAAAGTGCCACTTTGTGTAATAGTTCCAAGGTAGTCTTTGAGTTTATCTTTGGTCCTTCCAATGCCAGTGTCGCTGTAAAATTCAACACATTGAGGCTGAATAACAAGTTCCATCACTATTGATGCTTAAATGGTATGTGGATAAAAAGGAACAACTCACTAGATAATGACCATGACAATATCTAGATCAAATAACTCTTGGTTAAATCCTTACTTCGAACTCACCACCATCAGACGACAACACAGAGGGATCAATTACACTGAGGAATCTCATATTGTCTAATGGCTCACTTACATTGCTAGGAAAATAAAAAAATGTGTGAGGATCAGATAGTGTGAAGCTGTAGTTCTTGAACAACAATTCTGATATGGACATAACAGGAATTCAATCATACATCTTGAGTAGAAGACTAACCTTACACGCTCCCAAAGGAATACATTGTTGTATCTAAAAATTTTGAACAATCAAAATCAACAAGCGGCTAACATGCAGGACAGAGAGAAACATTGGATAGACATCCAATCATCAAACTGCAATATTATTTACAAACAAAATCTCTACAATGAGAAAAGCAACATAATTACTATGATGAGAAGAACAAGATCATAATAAATAGAATTATAGAAGCATATGTTTTATCACCTAGTTTGCATGTACAATGGTGCAAATGTTAACCATGTAATTCTATCTCGGCTTAAATAGCAAGTCACTGCTCACTTGGTTGTTGCAACATTAAATATCTTGATCAATTAAGATATCGTAAGAAACACAATAGCAAAACAACAACAATCAAGAAGCTTTGCACAATACAATCCATCTCAGCTAGGCCCACGTGCACCAATGGTAGTGCTTCCTTAGCTGCCTGCTCAGCTTGCTCACCAATGGAGAGGGCCGGCTGTAGTGGGGCAACATGAAGTGCTAGAGATGAGAAAACACTCAGTGAATTAATCACAAACAACAAACTCTGTAAAAGAAGAGATCAAATAGATTGTTTTGCTTATCGTGAGTGGGCACCAAAGCCAAGATCGAATCACCGTCATTCTCTGTCGCTGCCACACCGATATGGGCTTCTTCCTGCCTGGACTCCACACGACGTCCTCCTCTGTCTCGATCTATTTCTCCAGCCTCAGCCTCGCCCACTGCATGCTGCTCCCAGACCCAAGGTCCAAGGGGCCGCAGCTAAGACATCATCGCCTATAAGGATTAGTGCCACCACACGCATGTGTCGATGTACCATCTTCACTTTGCAATTGCATTGTGTACCCTAGGGATGCGCAGGATCCTGGGCGTCGATGACACATGGACGGCAGGCTCAAAGGGAAATCAAAGTGAGCAAGAGATTCGGGATGCAAAACTAGACAGGAGGTTCCAAGATTGTGAGGAAGAAGTGGGCGGCAATTTTCTGGGGAGTGGGAGGACGTTTTCACAAATTGCAAGCAATGGTTTTTAGGGAAGAAGAGGCCAGGTTGCCGTGCCCATCGGTCGGCGCGCAGAAGAAGCGGTTGCATAGGCTTAAGGGCTACTTATCTGTGGAAGAATGAACGTACAACCACATGTAGGATTAAGGATTACTGGCTAGAGGTGGGTGAATAGGAGATTTTAAAAGTTGTCACTCTAAATTAACAATTTTAACAACAATAAGTAATTCAAAGAATCTAGCACAAGTTAAGAGCTAAAAGACTAAGTTTTTCTAAGGCACCACAAGCAATGTCTCTACTACATACAATTTTAGCTACACAAGATAATTCAATTTAATGGCTAAAAATATAAATGTGGAAAAATAAAATTAAGAGATAACGACAATGGAGACAAGCATAGTTTTACCTGTGGAATCGAAGACTTGCCGGTCTTCACTTGTCCACATTAAGGTAAGCCCAAATGAGTTAGACCGGCTCCACGAATTAAGCCTAATGACCTCAAATCCACTAGACTTGTTCTTCCTTCGCTCTGAAGATGACAAGCACCACACCACTCACAACTGGCATCAAGTCTCTTCACAACCTTTTTGAAGAGATCACCGCGCAATCTTCTCCCAAGCCATCTAGGTGCCAGCAAACACCAAAAGTAATAAATCACAGCCCTTGCTTGAGGAATTACTAAGTGCTAAGAGGATTAACGAATGATGCAAATGCCTTAAATGCTCTCAAAATGTGAGCAAATTAAGTAGTAGAGAGTGCACCAGTAGCTCTAATATATTCAATGAGATCAAGAGTTGACGCCATGATGCTAGTAAGGGGGTATTTATAGCCCCCAACCATAAATTCTACCGTTTAGGTAAAATCCCACAAAAATCACTAGGTGCGGTAACTGCCGTCATCTATCAGCTGGTACTACCACACCTACTATTCAATGGCTCTTTTGTATGTAATTAATATGTCTCAACTAGCCGTTGAACTTTAAATGTGGTACTACCGCCCTCACAAGGGCTAGTACTACCACCATGCCGCACGATGGTAGTACCGCTCGATACAATCGGTACTATCGGTTTCCAGGATTTCAAAAAGTGTCCAAAAATATGCCCTCTGAAAATTATATACCGCCAACTAAAAACTGGTACTACCGCATTGCAGTAGTACCACACTTTAGGTGTGGTCATACTAGCGACCGGTAATACCGCTATGTATCTACGATCCTATTGATTATCCTGACAGTGGTTTTTCAAAAGCAGTTAAAGATGCATGTATAACTCTTAGTTGATCAAGATGACACAAATTAAATCCTCAAGCTACTAGGTATGATCCCCCTTTATAATATGACGTCTAGCCTACAAATCCGGTCTATCCTTCAAACACCGAGACCGGTAAAATCTATGAAAAGATATCCTTATGATTCAATATACCTATGTCTTGAGTCATGTCGATCCTTCATAGTTTTTGTATGCCACTATTATATTGTCATCCATAATCTAGGACTAAATCTTAGCACATATATTAGTCCCATAACACAATATTATCATTAATTATCAAAATTAATTTTTAAGGGTCTAGATGGTTTTACCACCAATTTATATGTTAATCTCATATTTTAAGTAGTAGAGAAGATATATTGTGAGACAGTGTTTTTTAATAATTAATAATTAAGACTTATATTATGGGACGGAAGAAGTAGTAGCTAGTAAACTCTAACCTTAAGCATTTTTCTTTTGGAATTAGCCTGACATGCATTAAGGTGGTAGATCTAGCAAGCGATTAATACAGCTTTCAGCTGGCTGTATGGACACTTACAGCCCACTTATCAACCTATTCATATAGTAGTTTACAGCCAGCTGAAGGCTGTATGACCCACCCCTTTCTCTCACAAAGTTTCTTGCTTCAGCTGGCTGTAAACTTACAACCCACCTCTCTTTTCTCTCCTCCTCTTTCTCCTCCACCTCAGCATACAGCCTACTAACAGGCTTTTATTATACTTGCTCATCTCCAATGGTTATAGCTAGCAACTAACTATAAGACTTCCACATCATCTATATAGTACACACTAAAACTAGCATTCTAAAGAACTATCTATAAGGATAGCTATTTGATGCTTACATGCACACACAGAATTTATAGAGGCTGCCTCGTTTGGCGTTATAGACTAGTGCTTAAGGAAAAGCTGGCTCGATTTTTTTTTGCATACTCTCTTTCCTCCACATAGGATATATGCTGATGTGTACATGCATATACTAGTCGATTTTTTTTTTTGGCATGTAGCATTTATAGCAAGTTCTGCTTTAGGGACAAACATGGCCCCAGGGCAAGTGCAAGTTGTCCCGAGCTGCATGCGTCCAGCCTCCTGCTCCTCCTAACTATCCAGACGTGTCAGTATCCGAAACACGTACGGGTCTAGCTAGCTACTAGCTAGGCCCTATACAAGGAACAAGGTGCCCTATGTGCTACGATACAATAACTGATTAGGCCGTACAATCATGTCGATCAGCCCGTGTAATCACTACTAGGGGAGTGATGGAGTGGAGGTTTAGAGCCTTGATAAGTAGGTTAGTTTGATTAAATCATTGATTAGATATTTCAAAGAAAGGAGCAGTTGAGTGAGACCCTTGATTTAGGGCGTGCTTTCAAAATTTACAGGCAGCAATTTCTCGGGAAGGAAAAAGGGTTAAATTATAACGGGTTGGTCTCTTCCATGGAATTAATATTGTCAGATTAATGCATTGGAAGAATGGGTTTCTAGCTATCCAAATACTCTGATTTACGAGTACCAAGTACAAATGAATGTGATGAATGTTATGAGTACTGGTATATAAGAGCAGGTACAATAAAGCTTAATCAGCAGGCTATAGCAAATATAATATCAACCAAATCTTACGTGGCAGAGAGAGAAAGGAAGAGAGAGAATGAAGCTGGCTACTAAATTACAGCTAGCTATAGCACGTAAAAATATGCATTTCACTCTCTTACACATGGGGCCAAATAGTTATTGTAATAGCTACCTTATTGTATGAACTATTTTTTTGAAGGCTATAGATGAAATGGACAAGTGTTATAGCCACTAGTTAGCTATACTATTGTACTTGCTCTAAGGGCATCTCCAATGGTTATAGTTAGCAACTAACTATAAGACTTCCACATCATTTAAGGAAGAGCTGGCTCGGTTTTTTTTTTGCATACTCTCTTTCCTCCACATAGGATATATGCTGATGTGTACATGCATATAGCTAGCTGACTCAGACCATTGGAGATGCCCTAAGAGCAAGTTTAATAAGGCTGATTGTGCTAGCTATAAGGGAATCCATGTCAGCATAGTCCTATGTGGAGGGGAGAGAAAAGGAGAGAGAGAGCCAAGCCGACTCCCATGCAAGAGTCAGGCTATAGCACAGGAAAAGAGGCATTATCCATGCATGTACCCATAGAACTTAGAGCAAGTTTAATAGTACAGATAGCTGCTACCTCCAATACATTTCCATGTCATCAAAAGATAATGATGCAGTCAACTCATACAATAAGCTGGCTATAAGTTGTCTCCACAAGAGCTCTCAATCATTTAATACATACATGGGTATTGATAATTTAATACATGCATGGGTATAGCAATTAGTTCTATAGGTACATCATGGATAATGCCTCTTTTCCTGTGCTACAGCCTGACTCTTGCATGGGAGTCGGCTTGGCTCTCTCTCTCCTTTTCTCTCCCCTCCACATAGGACTATGCTGACATGAATTCCCTTATAGCTAGCACAGTCAGCCTTATTAAACTTGCTCTAAGTGGTTGAATTGGATTCATATCAAACATTATTGGCTGTTACTCAGGGATAAATTAATTGGGTTAGTTATTAAATGTACTGAAAAGATATGTTTCTCTTCAGAAACAGATTGGATTAGCTAGGCAGGTAATGAGGTAAATGCATTCAAAAGTTTGGTTTCTCGATCTTGCTAAAAGATAAGGAGAGTGCACACGGCTAGCTAATAACGACGGTTCCTCCTTTTTTTTTCTTCCATGGCACAACCGAACGCCCTAGCGTCTGATTTGGACGTACAGTCTGTCGTAACATTTCTATATATAATAAAAAAAATTAATAAAATCTCAATGTTACATATATAAAAATAAAACATTATACATATGAAATTAAAATGTTACACACATGAAATAAAAAATATTGCACAACAAAACACCTACCTCCATGTGTAACCGGTGACGAGCGCATTCCAGGTGATGCGGTCCCTAACGGGCATTCTGTAGAACACTCTACGGGCGTTAGTGGGGCGGTGGCACTTGGCATACATGTTGGCAAGAGCGGTGGCGGCGAGGGCCTCAGAGGCAAGGCCCTGCACGGTGAGCTAGGTGTGGACGACGCGGCTGTTAGCAAGGTCGTTGTAGGCGGCACAGAGCGTGAGGAGGGAGGTGAAGGAGCGGAGGACGGGAGTGTACCCGCGGAGGACATGGTGACGAAGGCGACGAGCGCGCCCGACAAGTTGGAGCGCACGGCCGCCTCCCTCGAGGGCGTGTGGTGGGAGGCGTTGGTAGGTGGCATGTGCGTGGTGGGAGGCATCGGCAGGCCGTCGATAGGAGGAGCCCATTGGGGAGGAATGGGTGATTGACTGGGTGAGGTGAAGCTGATAAGGCACTTGTAGAATAGATGGTGGGTGAGTGTACGAATTGTTGTGAGAATATTGAGACAAGTGTTTGAGAGAGAGATTGCTTTCATTCATTAGTTTCTGAATCTGTACAATGAGTATTTATAGATGAACAAAGGGTGGCATAAAAGGTGTCTGTTAGAACAGGCATCTGTACATTTGGGTAACTGTACATTGGGCACTTTTGCTTTGTAATACTCCCCCTTGACCAATGTATCTTCATATGATCATCTTGATTCATCATCTTGGAAAAACTCCTCCAAAACCCTGTAGGGAAAATATGAGGAGAATCGATAGAGTAGATATGCCATGAAAACTCCTTTAAAACCCACTGGGAAAATTTAAGGAGAAAATAATATGGCATATGTTTGATTATATCTCTTTAAAACCCCTGTGGGGAAAAGAGAGATATATTTATGATTGCGTTGTCATATTGCCTCATTAAAAACCTTGATGAGAAAACTTTAGAGGGAAAACTCATAAAGGGAAAAAAGAGTACAATATTTGTATTGAACGGGTTAAGTCTTAGGAGATTTCTCCCCCTGACATCTGCAAATCACGTAGTCTTCGCATACCAATTCCATCAACACATTTTTGAAATGTGGAAGTTGGTAACGACTTGGTGAATAAGTCTGCTAGATTATCACAAGACTTAGTTTGCAGAATATTTATTTCCCCACTCTCTTGCAATTCATGTGGGTAAAATAGTTTAGGTGCAATATGTTTTGTGATATTGCTCTTTATGTAACCCGTTTGCATTTGAACAATGCAAGCAGCATTATCCTCGTAGATAATGGTAGGTGATGCGATAGCACCTATACCACATGATTGTTGTATGTGGTTAATCATTCTGCGAAGCCAAACACATTCGCGTGAGGCCTCATATAGTGCAATTATTTCAGAGTGATTTGTTGAGGTAGCCACCAGAGTCTGTTTTGTAGACTTCCATGAAATGGCTGTTCCTTTGTGTAAGAACACAAAGCCTGTCTGGGATCGGCCATTATGGGGATCAGATAAATAGCCGGCATCAGTGTATCCAATCATATTAGGATCTGGGTTCCTTTGGAAAAATAATCCAAGATCTCTTGTACCATTAACATATCTGAGGATATGTTTTACTCCCGTCCAATGACGTTTGGTAGGAGCAGCGCTATGTCGAGCTAGCAAGTTCACTGCAAATGCAATATCAGGCCTGGTGCAATTTGCAAGATACATAAGCGCTCCAATGGCACTGAGATAAGGATAATGAGGTCTCAGAATCTCTTCTCCATCATCCTGTGGTCTGAATTGATCAGTCTCCATTTCTAGAGATCGAACAACCATAGGAGTTTTGGATGGATGTGATTTGTCCATATTGAATTTCTCCAATATTTTCTGGATATAGGCTGATTGATGCACTAAAATTCCAGTGGGAAGGTGCTCAAGTTGTAAACCTAAGCAAAATTTGGTTTGACCCAAATCCTTCATTTCAAACTCCGTCTTTAGATGATTGCGTGCTTCATTAATATCTTGTGGGTTTCCGATGATATTTAAATCATCAACATATACTGATATGATGCAAAATCCCATTTGGGACTTTTTGATGAAAACACATGGACAATCATCATTGTTAGTGTATCCCTTCCGCAAAAGGAACTCACTAAGTCGGTTATACCACATTCTTCCCGACTGCTTTAAGCCATAGAGTGACTTTTGAAGCTTTACACAATACATGTTGCGATTTGCGTTTGGATCCGGTATAGAGATTCCATCAGGGACCTTCATATATATGTCCGAATCAAGTGACCCATATAGATATGCAGTCACTACGTCCATCAACTGCATAGATAGACGATTTTGAACAGCCAGAGATATAAGATATCGGAATGTTATTTCACTCATAACTGGAGAATATGTTTCATTGAAATCAATGCCGGGTCTCTGCGTGAACCCTTGTGCTACAAGCCTCGCTTTATGTCTCACCACCTCATTGTTCTCATTCCGTTTCCGGACGAAAACCCATTTGAATCCCACAGGAAAGATTCCTCGAGGTGTAGGTATTGCATGAGTGAATACCTCTCTTTTAGTGAGCGAGGTTATCTCTGCTTGAATTGCATCTTTCCATTGATTCCAGTCCGAGCGCTTTCTGCACTCTGCCATGGTCTTAGGATCTGGATCATTTTGGATGATTTCTGCAATTGCTTCAGAGAAATAGATGTCAACAATTGTAGACTTTCTGTCATATGATTCTCCAGATTCAATATAGTTGATGGAAATTTCAAGCACCCCTTGTGATGTATCATTATTTCCCAAAATGATTGCATCAGGGCGTTCCGATGTCCCAACATCAGTAATTGAGTGCGCTGTTGATGTGGGATGTGAAGGTTGAACCTCTACAGGGTGTTTCTCAACGTGAGGTTGAGTTGCATTTACTGGGTTAGAAGAATTGTTCTTCCTTTTCCTTTGCTTGCTAGAACCTGCATCTGTGGAAATAGCCGTACTTCTCCCCCTCTTACTTGGAGTTGAGTAGTTTTATTTGGTACCTCTACTCTTTCCGGCACATTTCTCACAGGATTATAGGATTTGGTAACACCCTTATAATCAGTAAATGCATCTGGCATGTTATTTGCAATGTGTTGCAAATTAATGATCTTCTGAACTTGGAGTTCAGTTTCAGAAGTACGTGGATCAGAGTTGGAGATGTGTATGGCATCCCAATTGATTTCCTGGTATTTTTTGTGGTTTTCAATTCCTCCCCCTAATGCCGGGAAATGATCTTCATTGAAGATACAATCAGCGTACCGGGCAGTGAATAGATCCCCTGTAAGGGGTTCCAAGTATTTAATGATCGACGAAGATTGATATCCCACGTAGATCCCCAATTTCCTGTGTGGGCCCATAGATGTACGCTGCGGTGGGGAGATCGGTACGTATGTAGCGCAACCGAACTTCCGCAGATGGGAAATATTTGGTGTATTTCCACGTACTAGTTGCAACGGGGAGGTTGCATGGTATGCAGTTGGACGCAATTGAATCAAGTCAGCAGCGTGTAAAACTGCGTGACCCCAACATGATGTTGGTAGATTGCAATTCTGTAGTAAAGGTCTTGCAATAAGTTTCACTCTCTTAATGAGAGATTCTGCCAAACCATTTTGAGTATGAACATATGGGACCGAGTGCTGAACTTGAATTCCTAAAGCCATGCAATAATCATTGAAGGCACGTGAGGAAAATTCAGCAGCATTATCCATTCGGATTGATCGGATTTGATGTTCAGGATATTGTGCTTTAAGTTTGATAACTTGTGCAACAATCTTAGCAAATGCATGGTTCCGTGTGGAAAGTAGACACACATGAGACCATCGTGTAGATGCGTCTATTAGAACCATGAAATACCTGAACGGCCCAGACAATGGTTGAATGGGACCACATATGTCACCTTGAATGCGTTCAAGGAACTTTAGAGGTTCGGCATGAATTTTGAGGTAAGAGGGCCTCAAAATTAATTTCCCAGTGGCACATGCGATGCACATAAAATCTGAGGATTGGGGAAATTTTGCATTACTTAAAGTGTGACCAACAGAATTGCTTATAATTTTCCTCATCATCCCTATTCCAGGATGGCCAAGACGATCATGCCAAGTTTGGAATGCGTTAACATTCTGGAAAATTACTTTGTAAGCAACATGTGGTACGGGTTTGATGTATGTGTAGTACAATCCAGACGGAAGTGAGGGAAACTTTTCAAGTGTCTCTTTGCCATATCCGTGATCTTTTGTTATGAGAAGAAACTCCTCATTGGTGTCCTCATGCGTTTCAACATGAAACCCATTCTTACGGATATCTCTATAACTCAATAGGGTACGAGTTGAATCGGGATACAAGAGTGCATCCTCAATCGTTATCGATGTACCCATAGGGAGCATAATAGTGGCCCGACCGGTGCCAACTATTACAGCATCGCGTCCAGCGATTGTTAAAACATTTCCTTTGTTCTTTGTGAGAGTTTGGAAATATTTTATCTCCCTGAGTATAGAGTTAGTAGTACCGCTATCCACTAGGCACATTTCCTCATCCATCAGATCGACTCCCGTACAATCTATACAAAATGGAGAATTTGAATATGTAATTCTCAACAAATATATATAGAATACATACAATATATATATAGGTATCAATTGTGCTTAATACAAATTACAATACCCATTGTGCTTAAATGAAGTACGGACAACAACTAGCTTATGACAACATTCACAATTAAACGACATCCACATTCAAGGCATAATTAAATAAGGTATCTCAAAGTGTAGGAGCCTAGTTAAAGTCTCCAAACGGATCGTTAGAAGTGAACTCCACGATCATGTTCTCCGTATCGTCAATGTTCCCATCAAGTGGAG
The DNA here is from genome assembly GCA_017311315.1 of Dendrocalamus latiflorus. Lineage (NCBI taxonomy): Eukaryota > Viridiplantae > Streptophyta > Magnoliopsida > Poales > Poaceae > Dendrocalamus > Dendrocalamus latiflorus. The sequence goes on along the minus strand of CM029647.1, from coordinate 12,142,384 downwards.
GTAATACCTTAGTGTTGCTTGGTCCCGCAGAGTAGGAGCACCCAGGGGCATCTTTCTTAGTAATGTCAGGTTGGAGGAATTCTTCCATGTTGACATCAGGTTGGGAGTTGAAGTGTGCTTCAAATTGTCCACCTTGATTGGAACGTCCTTGATTGGAGCGTGCTCGTCCCACGGAATTCAAGTACAAAGCCACCAAGTGCTTGGGAGTACGACATTTCTCAGTCGGATGGTTGTAACAACCACACTTGACACAAGTGTTAGACTTGTTCTTTTTCGACTTAGAAACATCCTTTCCCTTGTTAGCACCACGAGACTGACTCTGTCTCTTGCGCTTATTCTTCCCTTTGAAGTTTCCAGGATTGCTAGAGTTAGTAGCATTCCCTTGAGGTTTGTTCTGAGTGTTAGCATGTACTTCTGGCAAAGGCTTAGTGCCCAACGGGCGCAGATTAGAGTTCCAAAGTAGGAGCTCATTATGCCTTTCTGCCTGAAGTAATGTTTTAATCAACTCAGAATAAACGGTGAAACCTCTTTCACGGTATTGTTGTTGAAGGATCATTTGTGCAGGAAGCATGGTAGACAATGTCTTCTCAATTTTCTCCGCATCAGATGGTTCCTTCTCGCAAAACTTTAGTTTAGAACTGATTTTATGAACAGCATGGTTGAACTCTCCCACAGATTTAAAATCTTGTATGCGGAGGTGGTTCCACTCATTGACAGCCTCCGATAGGATGACTGCTTTCTGCTGTTCATACCGTGTTTGAAGAGCAAGCCACAGAGCGCGTGGGTCTTCTTCCATCAGATACTCAGCCTTGAGATCAGGATGGATGTGGTTCCTTATGATAAATAAGGTATTGTACTTGAGAGTCTCAGCCAAAGGAGCTACACCCTCTTGGGGAGCTGCAATTGCCTGGTACATTCCGCGCAACGATAGACTCACTTTGAGATCCATCGCCCATGTGGGGAAGTTGTGGCCGTCAAGAGCGAGAGCCTCAAACTCTTTAGTAGCCATTGTGCCTACATATGTAGGGCCACAGATTTGTTAAAATCTTTGGCAATGTTAAATAAGCAATGCGAAATGCAAGTAATCAAGGTAAACTTGAAATACATAAAGGGACATTCTCCTATTGTGGAACAACATAGTTAATCACCAATGGTATTAACATTATTTAATTCAATTTTCAACATTGAATGCGCACTTTGAGGATGATAATCCCACAGTAGTACTTTGATACTACCTTGTGTATGGCCAATGTGAAAAAGAACCATGGTAATCACTTAGGTGTAGACCTTGTATAATTTATAATCAAATTGGGTACGCACGTTGAGGATGAAATCCCACAGTAGTACCATGGTACTACCTTGTGTATGGCCAATTGGAAAATAAATAAAGGTAGTCACCCAAAAGTGTAGACCAAATTGTTTCAAAACTTGATATTGGGTACGCACGTTGAGGAATAAATCCTGCAGTAGTACTATGGTACTACCTTGTGTATGGCCAATATCAAAGTTAAGAAACTTTGTGTTATTCCAAAATGAGAAAAAAAATCAACCTAAAGCATTTGCATAAAAAAAATTAAGTGCTTGTATGGTAAGCTAGAAAACGTAATATTTAAATTGCATATTATTGATTGCAATAATTGATGTGCAATACATTGCATGGAAATACATATGTACAATACAAGGGTACAACAGATATTTACAATAGAAATTTATTTAACATAAATATGCTGCATTATCTATGAACTAGAGGGGGGAATTGCAAATTTTCCAAAACTTGGGCTGAAGCCCATTCGGCCATTCGGCCCATGAGGGGAGGTGGGATATTTTGGGCCAAAGCCCATTCAAGGGCAGCCATATAAAAAGGAGGGGGAGTTAGGGTTTCCCTAACTCCCCAAACCCTAGCCACCATGCCCCAGTGGAGCCGCCGCCGCCTGCCCCGTGGAGCGCCGCCACCGCCGGCCGCCGCCGCCTGAGCGCCGCCACCGGGAGACGCCGCCGCCGTCGCTGCGGGCGTTGCCGCGCCGCCTCTGCCCCTTGGCGCCGAGCGCCGGCCCTTTGGGGCGCTGTCGGCCGCGCCGAGCGCCGGCCTCGGGCTGCGCCGCCATGGACGCTGTCGTCGCGAGCGCGGGCGCCACCACCGGCCGCTTCGGGCTCGGGCGCCGCCGCGCCAACCTTGCCGCGCCTGCGGCCACGTGCCGTCGGCTGCTTCGGGCGTTGCCACGCCGTGAGGGCTGGCCGGGCCGGGCGCCGCTCGCTTCCACGCCGTCGGCCGCGCCAAGCGCCAGCCGCGCGCCTCGGGAGCCGCCTCGGACGCCGTCGTCGCGAGCGCGGGCGCCGCCGTTGGCCGCCGCTTCGGGCTGCCGCGCTGCGCGTGGGGAACGTCGCTGCCTCGCCTCGGGTTTGCACCGTCGCCAACCGTCAGAGGACGCCGACGTCGCCATGGGCGCAGCCGGGTGCGGGTGTGGTAGAAGGCGATGCTGTGATTCCCGCAAGGAAGCGATCAATGCAAGAAGAGCAATTACCTTTTTGTGTTCTGTCTGTTTGCACTTGTATGTATGTGTGCGTGTCGCTCGATTTGGAGAGAATCGTGTGCTGATAACGTGTTGTGAGAATATTGAGACAAGTGTTTGAGAGAGAGATTGCTTTCATTCATTAGTTTCTGAATCTGTACAATGAGTATTTATAGATGAACAAAGGGTGGCATAAAAGGTGCCTGTTAGAACAGGCATCTGTACATTTGGGTAACTGTACATTGGGCACTTTTGCTTTGTAATACGAATGATTGGAGACGTCCTTACCGTATTGTCATGACTAGGAAAAGCAATAGATTTAGAAGATTTTCAAATGCATAAATCACCCCATCAAATCTGATATATTTATACCCCGAACATAATTAATTGTTGCTCGCTTTTACAATTATCGATATCAAAAGTATTTTAAGGGTAATTAAATGCATTTCCTCGTATCAGTATGATGAATCAGGCATATATATAGTCTCTTTAAAAATACTTTAAAGAGTTTCAATTAATACAAATTTTAAGCAACAAATTTTCTTCTCTTTCCTCTCATCCCCTGTTCTATTTCTTGCATAAGCACGTCACTATCATCCAATGAAGCTCAATATCTTCACTACATTATGCTTCTTGTGATATCCAAACCGACTTGTTTGGTCAGGCTTCGGCTGTGCTTAGCTTGATGGAGTGTGTGTATATATATAGGAAAATAATTTTATATTTCTGGGGTACATACTTTTAATTCTCATATACCATTTTAATAGTGTTGTTATACCTCTTTATCTATTTGAGTATACTCAAATAATAATTATAAGATACTTCAAAATAAATTCCATAAAAAATTTCATCAAAATCTACCTTTTATAGTATGATTTATGTATACACTCTTTTTATGTATGGCAAAAGCATATATAGCAAAATTAAAGATTTTTGGTGAAATTTTTTTAACTAAGTCGCCTTGAAGTATCTTATAATTTGTATTTAAGTATACCAAAAATAATAAAAGAGTATAAAATATTCATTTAAGTAGCATATATATACTATTCTATGCGCCGGAAAGTTATTGCATCGTGTGAGTGAAGTTACTGTCAAATACATATAGAGTTATGTAACTGACAGTAACTTCACTCACACACGACAGTAAACTTCTCGACACGTACAATGCGCACAGGTGCAGAATAGCGCAGCTGTATGTGTGTCTATGTGCAGGGGCGAAGCCAGTGGGGGGGCTTGGTGAGGCTGGAGCCTCACCTCCCCCAGCGCCCCCCCCCCCCCCCCGGCGAGTCGGCGACGAGCGCCCGACGGCCGGCAACGTCCTGAAGAACTGAGACACGGGACATAATTTTGTTGAAATATGTATCATTATTTCTCATCCATGCATGCCCATTTCTTGTTTTCATTAGTTCTGGCTTATCTACCATGCAAATATGTATCTTATGGTTTTTCTTCAATTTGAGCTATAGGAATGAACCGTGGCCAGTTGCGAGGATTGTAGTTCAGGCATTTCCGATCTTAAGGTCGTAAGTACCCAGGGAGGCAGGGAATTTGTGAGAAACAAATTCAATGAATTAGATAGCCCTCTAGAGCTCCTAGGAAAGCCTTGAGGTAAGGATCTGTTGTCCCCTTTTGAAATTTTGTTCAAGTCATCATGCTATGCTCCTATATATATGCTAGCATTACTCCATTGCACAACTGAGAGGATTGTCTGCCCGTCTGGCAATGTATGTGAGAGTCTGGATAAAAAAACGTTATTAGCATTGGAGAGCTTTGTTCTTGGTAAGCTTTAGCTAAACCACTAAATTTACAGGATGGAAGCCTATTATAGATTGTTTAGCCATTTACATTTCGTTTTACCTCTCTTATTGTGCATCTATGTTAAGTGTAGTTTAATCACGGCACTAGTTATGACCCTTGTCACACATTATGTTCTTGATTGCTCCCAATAGGTACCCTCCCTCCTTAACTTGTTTCCATGAAAATTACTCCATCTTCAGTAACTTCTCAATTGGCACGGGTGTATAAATAGATTCTTTTACTGATATCTGTGAGAGATATTACTCTTTTTTCTATTCACTTAGAAAACAGGGATTGATATTGTGTGCGAGGTATTTAAGTCACCAATAGAAGATTACGCCAATGAAATTAGAGATCAAGTGAGAAGGATATATTTGTAAAATACTGTGTTTGTGACCATCTAGTTTAGCGGTTTAGCCCACCCTTGATTTTGTTCATGGCTTCGCCACTGTCTATGTGTGTGTGTATGTACATGTATATATGTATTTGTATATATAAAAGCCCTATATGATTGGTCATGATTAATACAAATCACACATAGCTGTTCAATAAAGCCGAGTTAAGCCGCTCCAGGTGCCTAACTGGAACTCATGTTCCTTTGAGGTCGCTGCCGTAACACGTCCTGCGTGCGCCATTGTTCTAATGCAAGCTAGCACTGCACTGCCCTGCCCTGCCCTGTTGTCTCTAGTGCACACGTGTACATGTACTCCATTTTTTTTTCCCCTTTAATTTTGCAACCGAAATTAATGATGACGAGACCAGCTCCTCGACAGTAGTACAAACCTTGGCAGCTCACAACCGTCCATCGCTCACAAACGATACAAATGCGTACCTAATTTCCGAGGAAGCGGCGGCCGCGCTAAGCTGACATAAACCGGAAGGGAAAATAAAAAAGAAATGGCCGATATATAGGTGGCGTCCGTGTTCCAATGATTGAAACAGAGAGGCTAACTGGCGAAATGGACGGCCTGGATGGAAGGGAGGAGCCCGATTTCACTGTCCAGATTCAGCTGCTTCTATTCGAGTCAACGCCGCCCCAAACGGCCACCAAGATTCCGTTAACTCAGGGAGAAATATTTTTCTACAGCGGCATGGCTAGGGGTACGCGCGAAGAGACCTTGGCCACCAATATAAAGCCCCGCTCGGTTGGGCTGAAAAATAGTGGCTTATGACTGAAATTGCACTGTAGCTAGCTGAAATTACACTATAGCTAAATGTGGCTTATTTGGCATAATTAAATTTTAAAAATAGAAAAAATATGTTAGCTCATCACGGACAACGCCAACGAATACGGGAAAAAAAGAACCGGCAAAAAAGCACAAAAAAACCAAAAGTTCAAAACAAAGATGAAATTTATGAATAACAAAAAATAAGCTAGAAGTCAGAAACCCAAGCCGAAATAAGCGGGACGTAAATGTTAAACAGATAAAATATACTCCGGTTGATGGAGGCCAGCAATGCTATGCTATGATCAGGAGATTATATGTTTTTTGTCCCATGGTCTTTTAGGGTATGTTTGGTTGGTGGAATGGCCATGGGATGGAACCATCCTGTTCCAATTTTGAGGTCATCCAGCTGTTTGGATCATGGGATGGAATGGCATGAAGTGGAAGCAAACCATTCCCCCTAAAGGAATATTCCTTCAAAATTCGGAATCAACTCATCCCCCAAAATTTCCCGGACGAAGCCATCCCGGGCGCCCGCGCCGTGCTCCCGCCCGCGCCTCCCGCCGGCGCCGTCCTCCTGCGCTGTCCTCCCGCCGCCGGCCTCCCGCCGCCGGCCTCCCGCCCGCGCCGTCCGCCCGCCGTCGGCCTCCGTCGCCGCCCTCCCGCCCGCGCCGACCTTCTGCGCCGCCGCCAGCGACGGCCTCCGTCGCCGCCGCCCGACCTCCCGCCCGCGCCTCCCGCCGGCGCCGACCTCCCGCCGCCGGCCTCCCGCGCCGTCCTCCTGTGCCGCCGCCCGCGACGGCCTCCGTCGCCGCCGCCCGACCTCCCGCCGCCGGCCTCCCGCCCGCGCCGTGCTCCCGCCGCCGGCCTCCCCCGCCGTCCTCCCGCCCACGCCGTGCTCCCGCCGCCGTCCTCCCGCCCGCGTCGTGCTCCCGCCGCCGGCCTCCCGCGCCGTCCTCCCGCCCGCGCCAACCTTCTGCGCCGCCGCCCGCGCCGGCCTCCGTCGCCGCCGCCCGACCTCCCGCCCGCGCCTCCCGCCGGCGCCGACCTCCTGCGGCGTCCTCCCGCCCGCACCTCCCCCCACCAACCAAACAAGAAACGGAACGGTTCCATTCTTCTCCATCCCACTAACCAAACAAAAAACAGAACCATTCCATCCCACTAACCAAACTGTTAGGAAACCTGGATTCTATCCAGAGTTCTGATCTAATTGGGCACCCCACCGTAGACTATAAATAGGGACCTAGACCCCTCTCATTATGTACCCTGATGCAATCTAAAGCAATAAAGAAAGACCAGGAGTTCTCTCTACCTCTCTGTGTTCAATCTATTATTCTGTGATTCTGTGATTGATTCGTTCTTGTTTTAAGCAGAGGAATCGCTCGGACTGGTCTCCAGCGTCGGTTCCTCAACACGTTATCAGCACGACTTCGCTCCGGTGAACGAGGTAATCATCGAAGCACAGATTGAATTTTCTAGATCGCTTTTGAATCTGTATTTTCTTTCCGCGTTCTAGATTGAAATTCTACGGTGCAAATCCGCCCTAATCTACCGCGAGCAGACTTGAAGTCGCCGGCACAATGCCGATCGGTAGATTGTGAAACGGGGTAGATGTTGATTGCACTATAGAACGATGCAAATCCGCCCCAATCTACCGCGAGCAGATCTGAAATCGCCGGCACAATGTCGATCGGTAGATTGCGAAACGGGGTAGATGTTGATTGCATCGTAGATTGAAAACGAAATTTTGCATGATTTTATTTGTTTCTGCACGATTATTGCATTAGAAAAGAGATCGTTTTCTGCTCGGTCTCTGTGCATTGAATTGCATGGTTGCTACATAGAATGAAACCCCCCGTCACCTAAAGCTATTGTAGATCGCCGGCCTGAAGCCGTCGGCAGCATGGCTAGACACCAAGGAAGGTGGCCCGAAACCACCTGATCATCGGTCGGCAGTCCCCGCATGGATCGCCGCATCGGCCTTGGGCCGCCGTCTCCACCGCGCCTGCACGCGCACCCGCGCCCGAACGCGCGCCTCCCGGCTGGCCTTCTGCACGGCCTTCACCACGCCCGCAAGCGTGTCCCGGCCGCCCGCCGTATGTGGGGGGAGATGCGCCCGAAGCGCTATCACCGGTGGCTTCTGCCTCGCCGCAGCCGCACCTGCGCCCGAAGCGCCGCCGTGCCGCCTTGAACCCCATGTATGCGCGCAACCCAATGGCCCGGCTCCACCGTGCCAGCACGCACGCGTACACCGCCGGCCACCGCCGCCCGAAGTGGCCATACCGCCGGTCGCCGTCGCTGGGGCTGGGGCTCCGAAGCCGAATCTCGCTGCTAGCCTGTCGCCCCGAATGGCGGTCGCCCGCCGTCGCACCGGCCCCACCGCGCCGACATCGCCGCTCGACCGGCCACCCCCCGCCTTGGCCCGCAGCCGAGTGCGCCGCTGCGCCGCATCCCGCAGCTCCGGCCCAAGCCGCGCGCCGCCTCGAGCTCCGGCCTGCAGCCAGCCGCCCCACCGCGCTCGGGTCGCCGCCGGGGAGCTTGCCTCCGCTGCGCCATCACCCGACCGGCCGCCCGGTAGGAAGCCGCCGCCGCCGCCTTTGGTGATGGGGTAGGGAAACCCTACCCCACTGCCTCTTGTGCCGGTCGAGCATGCCAACCAGGCCGGGAGCCAAACCGGGCCGGGGCGAGGGGGAGCAAAGCGGGCCGGCCGAAAAACAAAAGAAAAAAAACGGGGGACTGGGCCGGCTCTGGCTATTTTGCGAAAAAGCCCTCCTTCTCTCGGGATATTACTGAAAAGGCCCTAAAAATTGCATATAAGTCCCGAATGTTTGCAGAAGAGGCTTCGTAGTTCCGAAAATTACGAATAAGCCCTTAAATTTACGAGTGGGGCCAGAATTTTGCAGAAAACCCCTCGGTAAATCAGAAAATTACGCGATTTTTTCTCTGAATTGAATATTTGCGTAGAAACCCTCTGGAATTGCAGAATTTGCTGAAATTTCATATTTTAGCATAAAAGGGCCTCGGGAATCCGAATTTTGCATTATTTCTAGCATTTGAAGCTTATTTATTTATGCCATTACTGTTTTATGTATTTTCTGTATTTCTTTACTGTTTTTTTGGTTAATTGTAATTGCTGAAAATTGCTTTTAATCACTGAAATTAGCAGTAAAATTATAGAAAATGCACAGAAAATTATGAAACATTGCGAGAATCTTTTGTACCATTTATTTACCTGCAGTGAATTATTCCATGCATGTCTACCAGCAGTAGACTTATATACATTTAGATGACTAGCATCACAAACTGGAAGTTCGAGGGGCTGGCCCAGCATGGCCAAATCTATCTGATGTAGGCATCCGATGTCGAGATTGTGCTTGGAGCCAGGAAGCTCCGCGCGACTATTGGGATTGGCGGACTGAATGACGCCTAACCCACGCCTAAAGAGAATGATCAGGCATTTCATTTTCTCAGGCACCACTTCTGCCTCACTCTCAAGAATGAGTACATGGTACAGAATAGTGCGCTAGCACTCTGGACCGCACCCAAGAAGCAAGTTTGAGAGGCTAAAGTACACCATTCTTCCTCAAGCAGAGTAGGAGTGGATCAGACTAAGGTTTGCCGACTTTAAGACGGTCAGGGAATACAATTCTGCTTTGCACAGGATTTGTACCCCAATACAGAAATGGAGAAAATCCTTCCACCCCAATGCAGTACAATCCGCACGTAATTATCGTCAAGATGGTTATGAGGAATACGCCGAATTGACCGATATGATGCAAATTGCGGAGGCTCGGGACAAAGTTCTCTGTAAGAACTATGTCACTCAGCCACCTGGGAGCTCCGTTGGTCGTGAAGCCAACACCGGGAGCAACAAGGTGCGAAAGCCCTTGATAGAGAAAAGGGGAAAGAAGGGTAAGACCGCAGCCCAGAAAGGCAAATCAGATGCTCCACGTGAGAATAAGGCTAGCAAGCCAAAACGGGATGGCAAAGGGCACATGAAGCCCACTCTGCATCGGTTGAGGGGGAGCGTTCTGAGCAGCTGCCTGCGCTGATGGTGTTTGAGACCATTACGACAGCAGTACCTCTCTCGACCTAGAAGCAGCTACCGTCCTGATTTCTGTTGAAGAGAATGTCAACCCCGAGAAAATAGCAGAAGAAGTCTTGTGCACTGAATGCATTTAGACTTTAACTGTCATTTATTTTGTGTGGAAGAATATGTTAGAATTTGCATGGATGGTACTTAAGAATTGTTATCTTTCTTGTGATGGTTGGATGATTTTTGGAAGAATTCATTCATTTATTCAGTTTATAATGGCATGATATGTTCTGATATTGGAGTATCTTATTTATGTGTTGATTGCCTTCTCATACATGTTAATAAATACCCTATATTAGAACATGTGTAGCGCCCTATGAAGGAAGTGTGCTTAGCCAGCAGCGGCACAACACATATCATCTTAAGAGAGATTGGGTATTTTCAGTCGATTCGTAAGAGCACTGGCAGCCTTACGACAATCGCCAGAAGCGATGCATGTATAATTGGTTCGGGAAGAGCCATAATGGGCACAATTTTGGTCATTGAAGAAGCCTTATTGTACCCAAAATCGACTAGAACTCTCCTAAGTTTTAAGAATTTTTGTGCCAACGGTTTCCACGTTGAGACTGAAGAAGAGTACGGTAAGAAATACCTGCTCATTATGAAGCGCGAAGAGAATGGCAAAAGAATATTAGAAAAACTTCCTTCACTGGGCTATATTATACCAAAGCGCCTACAGCGTACACTGTTCTGAAAACAGTGTTTAGAAGCTCTTAACTCTTCTGTCTCTGGCATGACAGATTAAGCCACCCAGGTCTTAGGATGATGAGAAACATAATAAATAACTCGCATGGGCATAATATTAATGTGAAGAATTTTCCGAATCATGAAGATTTTGTGTGCCCTGCATGTGCCACCGGGAAACTAATAACTAGACCCTCCACTCTGAAAGTGAAGAATGAAGTCCCTGCATTCCTGGAACGCATCCAGGGAGACATTTGCGGTCCTATTCAGCCCGTCTCAGGGCCATTCAAGTATTTCATGGTGCTCATTGACGCTTCTTCGAAGTGGTCATTTGTGGGTTTGTTGTCCACAAGAAACCACGTCTTTGCAAAATTGATCTCGCAGATCATTCGCATCAGAAATGTGTTTCCAGATCATCATATCAAGTCCATTCGAATGGACAACGCCGGAGAATTTTCTTCGAAGGCATTTGATGATTATTGCATGGCGATGGGAATTGCAGTTGACCATTCAGTACCGCATGTCCATACCCAGAATGGTTTGGCAGAGGCTTTAATTAAAAGAATTAAATTTATTGCCCGACCCCTTTTGTATAATTGAAATCTAGCAGCTACATGTTGGGGACACACAGTCCTGCATGCAGCGAATCTCATCAACCTTAGACCTTCGACCTACAACATCCATTCACCTATGCAACTAGCGCAATGGTCAGCACCGAAGATTTCCCAACATTAGGGGGAGGAAATCAACCCCTTGATGAAGAATGTCGGGAAATTACGTGGCAAGCCTGGGGAATCCATGCAGATGACCCGCGCACTAGAGAAGTCTAGAAGACAAGAGAAGTCCAGAAGACAAAATAGATTTACAAGCATTAGCAAATCAGCTGCCTGATCACTTTAGTGATTTGAAGAGCGTGACTAAGTCGCATATGCCTGCACGCACTGCACCGGAGAGGGTTGAAATACCAAAGAAAGCAGAAGGTATCCCTAATCTCGTCCAGAGGCCTCAGAAAAAAATGAGGACGAGAACTCCAGTTCCTCTAATCCTTAGTAACCGGGGACGCCTGGCGAAAAAGGATAAGAGGGATTTATCACAGCCGATCATTGAAGTTCCCCCAGAATGAGAAGGGGAGCCAGTTGAGACCTGGCACAAGTATGACACCTTCAGAAAAGGGCATACCGGATCTGAATATCCCTATCGGCATGGATGTGTGCGCACACATCAGAGCCGAAAAACTAAAGGGACTTGCCACCGCAATTAAAAGAAGCGATGCGCAAGGTGAAGTTCTAGAAGAAGCAACTCATGATGAAATAGCTATAAATTATGTGCACACGGGAGAGTCCCTGAATAGGACAACAGCTAATATCGATATCTACTTCGCAAAGAAGATTGCCACCATCATCGATCTTGATCCCGAGCCTGCATCGCTCGCTGAATGTAAGAAAAGATCAGATTGGGAAGATTGGAAGAAGGCAATAGCAACTGAATTGCTATCTCTGAATAAAAGAGAGGTGTTTGGGCCCGTATGCCGCACACCTCCCCACATACACCCCGTTGGGCACAAGTGGGTATTTGTTCGAAAGAGAAATAAAAGAAATGAAGTAGTGAGATACAAAGCAAGGCTGGTAGCCCAAGGTTTCACTCAACGTCCTGGAGTTGATTATGAAGAAACCTACTCCCCAGTCATGAGTGGAATTACCTTTAGATACTTGATCTCAATGGCAGTGAACTTGAATTTAGAAATGAAATTGATGGATGTTGTGACTGCATACCTTTACGGTAACTTGGATTCGGAGATTTACATGAAAGTCCCTGAAGGAATCCCTCTCCCGAACCAAGACAGAGCAAATAGAAATCTGTGCAGTGTGAAACTCAGAAAGTCACTGTATGGACTGAAACAATATGGAAGAATATGGTATAATCGCTTGAGCGACTTTCTCTGCAAGAAAGGCTACACGAACAATGAAGAGTGTCCTTGTGTATTTATACGGCGATCTCAGAATGGATTCTGTATAATCTCTGTGTATGTAGATGATCTGAATATCATCGGGACAACCGAAGACGTAAAAGAAGCAAGCTCCTACTTGGAGTCAGAATTTGAAATGAAAGTTTTGGGCAAGACCAAGTTTTGCTTAGGCTTGCAGCTTGAGCATGTCCCTGAAGGAGTCTTGGTACATCAGTCGACCTACACCCAGAAGGTGCTCGAAAGGTTTGGCTTTGAGAAGACATTTCCCTCGAAAGTACCGATGATCGGTAGGTCTTTACAGCAATAAAAAGATCCTTTCCGACCAAGGGAAGAGGGGGAGGAAGTCCTTGGACCGGAATTCCCATACTTGAGTGCAGTAGAAGCACTCATGTATTTAGCAAACTGCACTAGACCGGACATTGCATTTGCCGTGAACCTGGTAGCAAGGTACAGTGCAGAGCCCACCAAAAGGCATTGGCAGGGCATAAAGGACATTTTCCGATACCTCCAAGGTAGCAAGGACCTCGGATTGTTTTACAGAAATAATCAAGATCTGAACTTGATTGGCTATGCAGATGCTGGGTATCTGTCAGACCCGCATACCGCTAAGTCACAAACAGGCTATGTATTCCTGTGTGGTGGAACTGCAATTTCATGGAAATCGTCTAAGCAAAGCCTGGTAGCTACTTCGACGAACCACTCAGAAATTATAGCACTGTATGAAGCCGCACGAGAGTGCGCCTGGCTCCGCCGAATGGTTCACCACATCCAGCAGTCATGTGGGATGAACATTGTGCAAACCCCACAATTATCTATGAAGATAATGCCGCTTGCGTTGCACAAGTGCAAACGGGCTATGTGAAGAGTCATCTCACAAAGCATATCAACCCCAAGTTCTTCTATGCACATGAATTGCAAAAGATGGACAAGATTAAAGTACTGCATACTAAGTCAAGTGAAAATATCGCAGATTTATTCACTAAGTCACTCCCCGCATCTTGCTTTGAAAGGTGCGTGCGTGGAATTGGAATGATGAGACTTAGAGAAGTGCAGAATTCAGGGGGAGAATTCTCACAAGCCCGCTAATAAATCTTGATCATGAAGATTAAGTACCCAAAAATAAGGTCTTGCAGACCAAATGAATTTGGGTGAATTGTACTCTTTTTCCCTTGACGAGTTTTCCATGAAGTTTCTCGACCAAGGTTTTTAACGAGGCAATTCGTGCATCGCAGCATCACATGTATCATGTACTCTTTCTCCAAATTTTTCCCACTGGGTTTTTTTATGAAGTTTTGACGAGGCATGAGCATGTTGGGTGAGTGCCCAAGGGGGAGTGTTAGGAAACCTGGATTCTATCCAGAGTTCTGATCTAATTGGGCACCCCACCGTAGACTATAAATAGGGACCTAGACCCCTCTCATTATGTACCCTGATGCAATCTAAAGCAATAAAGAAAGACCAGGAGTTCTCTCTACCTCTCTGTGTTCAATCTATTATTCTGTGATTCTGTGATTGATTCGTTCTTGTTTTAAGCAGAGGAATCGCTCGGACTGGTCTCCAGCGTCGGTTCCTCAACACAAACATCCTAACAGAACCATCCCGTTCCATCCCATCCCAAAAAACTGGAATCATCCCATCCCATTCCTCCCCATTCCACCAACCAAACACACCCTTATATTCTACGTCTAGCGTATGAGAAATTAACTAGCTAGTGTCCGAGAAATTAACCGACTATTGATATGCTCAACTAACCTAGAGTAAAAAATAAATGTGCCTTTGCAGAAAACTTATCGACCAAATGAAGCTACACAATTTGTGGCACAAAATAAATGCGGTGACAAAAGATGGTGAAACAGAAATAAGAATGTAGGCTACATGAATGATCTTAGTGTAGTTATTAAGGCACAATTTTTTGAAAGTGCCTTGTTATATATTATTTGCGAATAATGTGATCATTAGTGAGTGAATTAGTGAGCATATAGATCAATGGTTATCTGCGGTATTCATGAACCCACAAATACTTGTGCATGGTCATCTTATTAAGTCTAATGACGCACCTAATATAATTTTCTATCTACACTAGTTGAAAAAAATCAAACGGGTGCACCTAGCACAACCAATAAAACCCCAAAAAAATAAAGGCAAAACTAAAAAAGAAGGAAGAAAATTACAGGGGAGACTCCGGAAGCAGAGACCCCAATCATCTGGATTTCTTCGACATATACTGCAGGGAGGTAGAGTCCAAAGCCCTCGTTTGGGTTTGTCTCTTCCTCTCTCTCCTCCATTCTCCCACCCACCCCTTCTCTCCCCTCCTGTGGGTGTGTTGTGGAGAGGAGAAAAGGAAGGAGAGCAAGAACCAACACCAAGAGCTGCTGCCAACCTTGCACAGCCTGGGCTCTGATCATTGATTGCCCAACTATTACCTTCCTCTTTTGTGATATATAATCCCGTCTATCCCTTATATATATCTTCGCTTGGTTCTTGGCAATCTCTCCTTTCTTTTAGATTTCCTTGGCTTCAAGATAGGCCTCCACACCATCGCTTGCTAAGTAGTTGCTGTTCTTGCTTTTTCTTGATTGCCTAGGGTCTTGGATTTTTTGGTTCTTGGGTTTCTTGGTCTTCCCCCAATCTTGCAATCTTGTAGAGTATTTTGAATTGTTTTTTTCGCTGTTGGGAGCCATGGATGAGAGGATTCCACCACCCTCCCTCTTGCAGTACTCACCGTCTCCTGTCCATTCTTCCCCTCATCACCTCAATTCTTTGAGGTATTCTGCCTCTGAAAGAGAGAGGTGGGTTCCTGCTTCGCTATCTTGTTTTTTTATTGTCTGCGATTGCCTTTGTCTCTCCCTATTTTTTTCGGTCGGGTCTTGTTTAGGTTTTTGATCCTTTTTCTTGGAAATCTTTCTGAGGAGTACGAGATTTGATGCCTGTGGTGGAGATTTCTGCTTAATTCTGAACTTCTGGATGTGATGTTTGGCATTGATCAATGATTGGATTGTGATGGAGGAGTGATCTGTGGAAATAGGGATTTCCGTGATTGCTTGCTGATAGATTTACAAGAGCTGTTCGCTGATGATGACTATTAGGAATAAATAAGCGCTTTATGTTTGATTTGTTGCTGATGGATGTAAAAATTTTGTGTAATAAATTGCTCATTGTTGATAGTCGCATGTAAAATTTTATTTTTGTGGATCTTGCTGTATAAATCTTATTAAAGTTCTTGTTTTTACTGTTTTTTCGTGGGCTTGTAGTTATTTTAGATAATTCAAACTATCCTTCTACTCTTTGGAATATTGTTTTAATCTCACATGTGAATAATAAAGTCCGATTGTCTAATGTGATACTGATGAGATTGTTTGTTTGGCAGATATCTGGCTGAGTTGCTTGCCGAGAGGCAGAAATTAGCCCCATTCGTGCAAGTTCTTCCCTTTTGTACCAGGCTCTTGAACCAAGGTTGTTTCTTTTGCTTCCAGACATTACTGTAATGCCGCTTGCTTAATGCTTATATAGCCCTTTATCAATTTAGTTGTTACGAGTTGTTAATGATGTAGTACATTCACTATCACCGAAATGATGTAGTACATTCACTACCACTGATTGCTATGTTTAGTTTACCCTAAGTCTTTTATGTTGCGGACTGTTAGTTATGAGCTGCTGTGACATTTTGATGACTGCCTCTGCTACATCTTTTCGGGATGGTTGATGGTCTTCATGTCCAATACTGTTTGTATCGTGTTATTAGTCTATCAGAAGAGTTAACCAGAGGATGCTTGTTACTAGATTTTGCTGTTAATTCATTTATCATATATCATGTTGTCTAATACTGGTATAATTAACGGCAAAGTAATAATTTGTCCAGTTCGTGGCCATAAATAATGACTTTGTCCTCGTAATTGACTTCACACTCAAGAATGGGTGCTTTTTATGTCAACCACAAATTTCTATCTTAAGAATGGTCACTGTGCAACATATGCCTATTCTTTAACTTAGTGGAGTGGTTACTATCTCCTTGCTACCATAATTCGAGGCATTGGATAAATACAGACATCTAGTGGAGATCACCTTTTCCCAAATTTAGGGTTGTCACAAATAGCATTATTGCCATTATTATACTATAGCATACCAAATAATATGTATTATTTTCTCACCATGATCGTGTTTTGTTTAATGCAGAGATTTTGCGGGCATCTTCCATGCCACCTAACCATAATTTTGTTGATCCTGAAAGAATCGAGCATGGTAGCCCATTAAGGTTACCTGGCCACCCAGTGAATGGTCAGCCAATGGATCTGGAGGGATGGTCAGGAATGCAAACAGAGGTATTCAGATTCTGGAAATCTTTGATTATCATGGATTTACGTGCTTGCCTTGTCACTGCATTTAAATAGCATGTAAGCCCTAGTAGAAAGAAGGGAATGCATATGGATTGTGGACCTTGCATCTTCAGATTGCTTATTTGGTGGATGTTGTTCATATCCTGTAGTCAATTTTGTCAAAGGTTGTCACCTATCGCTAGTTATCAGCAATGAGTTGATCTTCGAACATGGGATTAAATAACCTGACTTATGTTAATGACTGATCATGAAGATTATTTCTCCGTATTGAATTGTCAGATTAGCCATTGCATGTTTTTTTTTTGGGGGTGAAGGACCCAAATTATTTGTATCCTCTCTTCAATGCTTATATTGTCAACTTCTCTTAAACATATTTATGGGGAAATTCTCCTTTTTCAGCATATGGGGGTTCTACAAGCATCATCTATGGGCTGGAATGGAGCTCCAGCACTTTCTGGCACCCCTGTTGTCAAGAAAGTTGTGAGGCTGGATGTTCCTGTGGACAAGTATCCTAATGTATGCATGGCTTTCTTTAGTGCTTTCCTTTAACTTTCTTCAATGTGCTACCACGAATGTTTTACACTCTTTTGGTTGTTATCAGTACAACTTTGTTGGCCGTTTGTTGGGGCCACGAGGGAACTCCCTGAAAAGAGTTGAAGCTTCGACTCAATGTAGAGTTTATATCCGTGGATGTGGTTCAGTGAAAGATTCTGTTAAGGTAACTAAGCACATTATAATATATTGTTCTTTAGTTCCCTATTTTTAATATTATTATTTGGTTAAAATCGTTGGGACACTTTTAGGATGTACTGTGTGTTATTACCATACTTATTATGTGGACCTAAAAACTAGGAGCGTATGTTTCCTCATGGTTAAATCAGTTAATTTGTTCTATCACTTATGTCATAAACAACCAAACTTCGGGCTGGCCTGATTGATATGCAACCACTGCTCGGTTAATTTCAGATGCACTGCACTATCCAAAGCTTATAGTATGATCTCCAGACTACAATAGTAACACTGTTCAGATGCACTGCACTATCCAAAGCTTATAGTATGATCTCCAGACTACAATAGTAACACTGGAGGAAGTGTGCAACATGCTAGTTAAGGTTACATTTTCAATATGAGCTATTTCAAGTTATTCTGCTATCATGAGCTGCAATCTAGGCCACAGTAAGCATGTAATTTCTATTTAGAAATTGTTACTATGTCGCCCATGAATATTTCGTCATTCAAACTCTCTTGAAGATGTTTACTGTGGTTTGTTTGTTCCAGTTGTTGGTCTAGGTCTAATGGTTTAGTGGGATGCCGCATGCTATCATAAACATACAGTTTGATTGCAGTGAGTATTTAGTAGGATAAGTAGAAGTGCTATTGTGATTGAGGTGTATTTGTTGCTTTATTTCATGAGCACTTTACTTCACCTTTTTTTTCTTTTGACTTTCTGCTTCCACTTAGCCTTTATTGTTTTGATATTTTGTTGTTCACTGGATACTGGTGGCATCTTAGTTCTATCTATTACATCTAATAATTCTTTACCACACTAATCCATATTTAGGGTCATGAGCTTCAAGCATAAGAGATTGCCCTGATGTTAAACTGCCACATATAAGCTTTTGAATCTGATATTTGTCTGTAGCGACTGAGATAATAAGACCGTTGCTTTCTTGATACATGTAATGTGTAGTTCCGTTTGTTTGCAAGAGTAACAAGACCTGGGTGCATTTCTGTTTTGTCACACCCCCTATTGATGCAAATATCCTGAAAATAAATTATTATATAGGAAGAGAAGCTGAGAGATAAACCTGGGTATGAGCACCTCAATGATCCACTGCATGTGCTTGTGGAAGCAGAGTTTCCAGCAGATATTGTTGATGGCCGTCTAAACCAAGCTGTGACCATCCTGGAAGATCTTCTGAAACCAATTGTAAGCACCCTCATTTCCTCTTTTGCTGCCATTATCTTAAAGAGTTTTGGTATGTACTGTTAATATGGTATTCTCGGTCTTGCTAACTGGTGCTATCGTCAGGATGAGTCCAAGGACTACTACAAGAAGCAACAACTGAGAGAACTCGCCATTCTAAATGGCACTCTGAGGGAGGAAAGCCCAAGCCCTCACCTTAGCCCTAGTGTGTCCCCCTTTAACTCCACCGGGATGAAGCGTGCAAAAACAGGGCGGTGATCTCAGTCCCAAAGGCTTCATTCTCCGAAACTGGCCATGACTCAATGTCTGATCACAAGCTGCTGTACTGCTGGAGATGATTGGTGATGCATATGCTGGGATCATCAGTGCTGGCCTATGCCTGTCATGATCTGCGTAATTTATCAACCGTATGTCCTTGGGTGAATTCTCTCTGTGGGCTTGATGTTTGACGCTATTATTATTTATTCTTTGTGCATCTGACTCCTAAGTATTAACATTATTGGTTTGGGTAAGTTAACAAGGCCGGTTGGCCACTCTAGAAGTTGGGATCCAAGTGTCGGACAATAATAAGGTTTTGTCGGTGTACGTGAGATAGTTGTAATATGTCAAGGGCTGATGCTTTTGTGTGCTAGTACAAGACAACCAGACAAGTATAGTTGAGACAACCTCCATTAATGATTATTTGCATTCATCATACATGTCTTTTCTTGTCCTCTTCATCAAGCTTCATCTAGCACTTGCGCTGCGAAGCATAGGTGGTGAGTAGTATGATATAACTGCTATGTTGCATTGCATCTTGATAATTCTCCATTGATAAATGGAAGCGGTTTAGTATCTCTCGTTGGGCAGTGCCCCATGTTACTATGTGCCAAATGATGCCATGAACACTTGCATAGTTGCATGGTAAGCTTTTCTTTCCATTTTGTTGGGCAGCTTGTGGTCGAGATAATGTGCACGGTGGCAGTTTAGGCATTGAAGTGACGGCCAGGGCAACAAGTGGGGTGAAGAAAAGCAGCTCTCAATCATTTGTGCAGGCTTTTCACGCTTTTGCCAGAGCAGCTACGCATAAAACGTCATGGATCTTTCCCTAGATTACCTGGCCTGTTGTCACCTTTTCCTGTGGTCCATTGGGGAAAGTTCGAATGAAGAAGAATAGTTTTCAGTCTCGTCAATTTTCTTGCAACTTGTGCGGCGAAACTGCTTCCAATTTATCCAGCTCGGTGAAGTAGTACTTTGTGATGATATTGATTGCACTGATATTGAAAGGAGACATGCCTTTTGAGATTGCACTGATCTTGAAAGACATGCTCCAATTTATCCAACTCGGTGTAGTACTTTGATGATATCGATCACTGATCTTGGGGCCTAGTTCTTTTTTGGGCTTTTTTTTTTGTTTTTAAAAGCTGTTTTTCAGTTTTTTTAATAGTAACTAACTTTCAAATAAAGTGTTTTTTCAAATTAGAGTCTGCAAATTATTTGTAGTATACACTATAACGACTTTATTTATATCAGTCAAAATCGCATACAAGTTTCTGTTACTTCATACTCTCTATCACGAACAACCTAAAAACCATAAGCAAAAAGCACAATATCTAGTCCTTTAGATTATGATTTATAGCTTCTCCGAATAAACAAACTAGACGTTTTTTTTGTTATCTTTTCGAAGTGACTTATCGGAACAGTCTTTTTAAAACGACTTATCGACATTCAATTCGTTTACACAAACACTACTAGAGTCAAAAGTCATCAGTCGCAGCCGAAAAAAACCCACTCTGAAAGTGAGTCCCCGTGACGGTAAAAATATCCTTAGGCGTTTTTGAGTCGTCATAAGGCTCCCTTACCGGTTGGACTACAGCGGTAAAATGCTGACTATTGAACATTTCGTAGAACAATAAAGCGTGTTAGGAACATAGAATTGTATAGTCTCGTGGAAAATTCTCGTTTCTTATTTAGCACAACCTGAACCTGTAGCTTAATTGGACGTCTTCGTTAACATGATATTTTTAAATTGCAATCTCTCCCACGGAGTAGGAGACATTGATTTAATAAAATCATCAATAGCATTTCATCTCATCTGACGCAGGAAGCGTTTGGTCCAGTACTATGGAGGAACGCAATCTTGTTGAACAAGATTGCCCAAAATTAGGACTTCCTTTAGCAAGGTAAGCAAGTTTATTAAACAAAAGCGGCACGCTTAAGACGAGATTAAGAACAAGACAAACGGTCAACATATGGACGCATAATAAAAGCCAGAAGATTTGAGCCGACGTTCTGCAAGATATTTCAATACGAAACAGCGTTCTGCAGATGGGCATAGAATATCGACAGCGACCCTCTGCATGATATTTCAATGCGAGACGGCGTCACAATCACATGATGTTGCATCCTAGCACATCGTTGACAAATTAATCCTTCCAGGCTCCAAGAGGGTAGAATATTGACAGCATATCTCATGAATCCCTGAAAATATTGGCTGTAACATCAAACAAGCAAGAGTATGAGTTCATTTCAGTTCCGCATAGGCACGTGCAGTGCCTGAAGCTTCTGAGTATCAGCCTGTTCACTCCTGTGCTGTTTACTCTACATTCGCCTCCACTTATCGATCTCCTTTGATGTTGCCTTGATCAGCTTCCTGGTGCTCTCCATCAGCTCATCAAACAGGATATCAAACTGTTCACTGCAAAGTTTTCTAACAGAATTATGTTAAAAGATGAGATAACATGCAGGACGAATGCACTATGCACAGCTTAAAGCCTTAACCATAGAAAGACTTCTACAATTTCACCAAAGCTCACATCGAATGTAGGCACCACCCTTTTTTTAAGTAGGCGCCACCTTTTGACATCTCTAATTAAACATATAAACAGATTCAAGGCCAAACACATCCCCTCTATGGATGTAAGCATGTCAAAACAATGGGAATGGAGTCATCTTGCAATAGTACAAAGCATACTTACTCATAAGGAAGGTTCTTGGAACTCTGAAATGATCTCCTGATGTTTGAATGTCTCCCGTTCTCGTCATATGCAATTCCTTTTCCAAAACCATAACCAAAACCTATTCCTATTCCACATCCAGCACCAGCTCCAAATCCCAACTGTAAACCAGGGAATCCAGCTCCAATTCCCGCACCTGTTCAGTCACATAAAAACTGAGAAAGGAACAGAACAAGATGACTCGATGTTCAACAGTGTCACAAGTCAGCACATGCAAAACTAGATGTGCTCTGGTGTTCGGAATCACAGCCTACATAATTTCTTCCTCTCAATGGTACTCTCTCAGTATGAAGAATTCAGGAGGCCAACATCATCTATTATATATTTTGTCACAACTAACACAACTGATTACAGTGAGAGCCACAGTTCAGAGCAGGCGCATGAAACAAGGCTTGAAGAGTTACAGCTTTTTATCAAGGGAGAACAAAATGCATAGGATGCATAGGAATCTAAATCTCAGTCAAAGACATATCCAATCAAATATAGTGCAGAGGACCTCAAGCATCCATGTATCTAATAAGCTTACTTTACTGCATTGAATTAGAAATCTTGCCACCACATAGCGAAAGCTGAAACAGCTATTAGGAGGGTAATCTGGATTCGCACTACTGGTTTTAGTTTTTCAGATGTTAGAAAGTTATATACTTATATGAGTAGCTGTCTCCTTTTCAAATTGGCTGCTGAGCTCTGCATTCTCTGCTCATCAGGTTGGTTTGCTCTTAGATGGATACATTTGGTGTCATCAAAAGTATGGGCCTGTTTGGCAGAGCTCCACCAGCTCCAGATCCACCTAAAAGGTGGATCTGGAGCTGGATCCACCGTGGAGCAGCTTCATCGTGGATCTAGGATTCGTCAAAGTGTTTGGTACAGCTCCACCTCCCTCTCTATCTCACTTACACCTGGGCCCCACGCGTCAGGGGGCAAAATGAAAAAAAACCTCGGCCGGCGCAGGCGCGGCAGTGGCCGGCGCGGCCCCGGGCGGCGCAGGCGAGGCGCACGGCGGACGCGGGGGAGGCGGCACCGGCCCGGGGGGAGGCGGACGCGGGGGAGGCGGAGGCCGGGAGGAGGCGGACGCGGTCGGAGGCGGCGCCGGCCCGGGAGGAGGCGGACGCGGTTGGAGGCGGCGCCGGCCCGGGGGGAGGCGGAGGCGGGGAGGCGGCGCCGGCCCGGGAGGAGGCGGAGGCGGAGGCGGGGGAGGCGGCGCAGGCGGACGCGGGGGAGGCGGCGCCGGCCCGGGGGGAGGCGGACGCGGGGGAGGCGGAGGCCGGGAGGAGGCGGAGGAGGTGGTGCGGGAGGCGGAGGCCGGGAGGAGGCGGACGCGGTCGGAGGCGGGAGGAGGCGGACGTGGGGTTGGCGGCGCCGGCCCGGGAGTTGGCGGAGGCGAAGGCGGGGGAGGCGGCGCCGGAACGGGAGGAGGCGCAGGCGGACGCGGGGGAGGCGGAGGCCGGGAGGAGGTGGTGCGGGAGGCGGAGGCCGGGAGGAGGCGGACGCGGTCGGAGGCGGGAGGAGGCGGAGGCCGGGAGGAGGCAGACGCGGGGGAGGCGGAGGCCGGGAGGAGGCGGAGGAGGTGGGGCGGGAGGAGGCGGAGGCCCGGAGGAGGCGGGGAAAAGAAAAGAACGAACCGTTTTTTGTGTAACCAGTGGCAATGGTGGGTAATTTTCCCCAACTCCACCAATTTGAGTTTGGTGGAGCAACCCTTGAGGTGCTCCATGGATTTGGTGGATCTGGATCTGGATTTGGTGAATCTGGAGCTGGTGGAGCTCTCCCAAACAGGCCCTATGTCCTTAGACATATAGCTTCACATTTTTGGATTGACGCCCTGTGGCTCTTAGCGAACAAATTTTCAGTTGTCACCAGATACACTCTACCAATCGTATTAGGATTCTTGAGTCTTGATACCAATCGTATTATGATTCTTGAGCCTTGAATTCCTCTTTAATTAAGAATGAGAATGACATGTCAAGTCTACAAATATTTCCACCACAAAGATACTCTTAAGCCTAAGTGCCTAACTAGTCATCCTACTATTGGACAGTCGCACTGTTCTTTATGAAGGGCAATGAACTCATTTTCACATGAATCGAATCAAACCTGCATGGCCAATTTGGAACACAAGATTTTCACAGGAATTCCATAGTAAGGGAAACAGCCCGATTCCTGCATTTCAAACAGGCCTAAATGATCATACTTGAGCCCTCCGATCTTACTTATTGGTCGGCACAGTAGCTGTCTAGCTGACAACATGCACGTTATTAGAACTGCAGGGGGTGTTTATAGTATTTAGAGTAAAGAATCTTAAATCTTAAATCCAACTAATAAGAGAATCTTAAATCCAATTGTTATTTGAATTGGCTGGCCTGATCCTGATGGGTCCCGAATTTCCACAAAAAATATCCAAAATTAAACACCGGCCATTGGCCTACGTGCCAGGTGAAGCTAATTAATGGCAAACATGTCCCATGTCCACCCCGGTTGAGCCGCGCGAAGATAAGCACGCCTTGGCCGTTAAAACCCTCGCGAGCACTCGCTCCAAGTTGCTGGGTCTGGTGCTTCGCGACCCTTACGGGGGCGTTTATAGAGAGACAGGAAGGAAGAAGGAGCAACTCGGAGTGAGTGGATGGTAAGGTACGCACCGCCGATGAGGCCGACGCCGACGCCGACGCCGCAGCCGGCGCCGATGCCGAAGGAGGGCCCCAGCTTGCCGAGCGCCTCCGACCTCGCCACCGGAAGGCCCCACCGCGATGACCCCCTCCTCCCGCCAAACGCCATCTCTCTCGCCTCGCCTCGCCTCGTGCGCTCGCCCCCAAGGTTCAGGAGAGGGCGACGAGGATACGCGTCGCCCTTCCAGATTCTCTCTCGCGGCTCACGGGCGGGGAGGAGGAGCCCGATCCGTTTGGCCGCGCCTCGCCACCCGATCTGTCTCGTGATTCGTGTACACGGCCAACGCATCGTTGGTTCGTGGGCTTAGGCCCATCCCGCACCTGCGCGGGCTGGAAACGTGTAGCCGCACCCGCATGCCCAAGTAGAGTCCTCTGTTTCTTTGGACGTAACTGCAAACTAGATATGAGATTCTGCACCCACTCGTTCAACCACTCGTTCAACCTCTAGAGCCCCCAGAATTCAGATTTCAAGAGCATCACAAACTTGTACATATGCTACTGGGGAAATGGCGCCTGCTTGTTATGTAAGAGATTAATTATCTTTAGTTCTTTACACCTTTGCCAACAACACTTGAACTGCCCAGTTGGGGCATCTAAAAGAATGGGCAACAATTTACTTAGCAGGATTGTTGCTCAATGAAATAAGGCAACTCCTGTTTACATGAATTACAGCACATGGCACTCTAGACCTGCTCGTCAGAATTCAGCAGAAATAAAATAAATCACAGAAAAAACGGTTAAATAGGAAATCGAGTGTGGGGGAAGACATGTTACACGATATATATGAAGGTGGTCAGATTAATTACAAGCTAACAATTCTTGACAGCATGAATGCATCTTCAAGCTCCCCGGCCAAACCCTCATTAGTTTCCTGCGTGTCAAAGCAGATATTAGAGGAAGCAATGCAACCTAAAAGCTCTATTTCCCATTTCAGTGTCTAGAGTTTATTCACCTAGAAGGTTATTCATCCACAACAAACCAAAGATGAAAATAACCAGGGATTAACAGCTTTTGATCTGCCAAGGCAAATTTTCGGTGTTATTGTATCAGGTATCCTACCAGTGAATTCTTCATGTTAGTTTTTGTTATGTACTGGTCCAATGCACCGTCTCCTCGAAGAATTTTAGCCCCACATCCTGGCCTGTCAATAGAACTAATTGCCTCCTCATCCACCACAACAGCGTCTACTCGCTCATTTCCTGTTTATTCATCTGGGATCTGATTAAAAGGAGCATCAGAATGTATATAGCTAAACTTTGCGTCATTAACTCATTATTACAGAAAAATGCAAGAGGCCTACCTCATACATGGCCTCCAATAGAATGCTTTCCAAGATGGCTCTTAGACTACGTGCACCAGTCTTTCTGGCTATGGCCTTCTTTGCTACCATTCTCAGTGCACCATCTGTAAAGTGCAGCTTAACCTGAAGAGGCAAAAACATAATAGAATGTTATAAATTACTGCATACAAGGAAATCTATTATCATGATAAGTTTTCGTGGGCTCACTTTGTTGAGGCTAAACATTTTCATGTATTGTCTGGAAAGAGAATTCTTTGGTTCCGTAAGAACCTGAATGCAGATCAAATCACTTAAATTAGCTTCAGTTGGCAAAAAACATAAAAAACCTGTGAGAACTTCTACAGAAACTGGATAATCAGGTTTTGTCATCATCATAACGAGAAAATTGCTATTATAGGACGCGAAACAATGAGCTTCGTTATTATAGGACTCCAAACGTCGACTTCGCTAAAACGACCCTTGAAACATTGGCACTTTGTTATAGATGACATTTGGTCTTTTTAATCTCTTTTCTCAACTAAAATACATGTATTTTGCTATGATGTGATCGTATTGCCCTTCTGCCTCATTCACGTAAGAGATCGACCTTTCGTTTCCTTCGTACGTTTCGTTTCCTTCGTCCGACTCCGACTGTTCGTCTCCGCCGCCCAAAACCCCGACATGGAGCCTCAGCCCGGCGATCCACCGTCGCCGGCCGGCGATCCCCCGACGGCGGCCGGCCATCCCCTGACGGCGCCCTCCCCTGGCCTGGACGCCAGCCTGCCTGCCCAGGGCACCTGCTGTACGTGCCCACGCGCGGCACCTGCCCTCCAAACACACAAGGGCAAAAATGTCATCCCATGGCAAAATACATGTACTTTAGATGAGAAAAGTGATTAAAAGGACCAAATGTCATGTATAACAAAGTGCCAACGCTTCAAAAGTCGTTTTAGCGAAGTCAACGATTGAAGTCCTATAATAGCGAAGCCCATTGTTTCGCGTCCTATAATAGCAATTTTCTCTCATCATAACAGTTTATATGAGAGAAGAACAAACACGATTCCGAACTAAGGACATCAAAGGCATGGGCCAGCAACACTATGTGTATACTCGAGTAGGAAAGTTTCCCAATTGAATAAGATTGAAGAAGACTATATTTTCCTCGAACTACCTGAACAAGCTGAACTTCATTGAGAGCTGCCAAACTAATAAGAATGGGCAAGCGTCCAATGAACTCTGGTATTAGACCGTATCGGCGGACCTAGTTAATTCATGGATATTCGTCTGAATACCTAAAATTTTTGACAAAAAACCCGTTATATACAAGATATAATACATATATATATACTAGTAGTTGGACCAAGATCAACCTATTCACACCCATTCAGCCTAAATTAGCACCGGCCTATTCCCTCTCAGTCTCCGGCTCTCCCCGGCCCAAATCGGCGCTCACTCCTCTTGGCCCATTTCCCTCCATGTCACACTCTCTCCTCGGTGTCTCACTCAACTCAAGTCTGTCTCGCCTCTCCGTTCGTCTGGCGGCGCTGGAGGCAGGCCAGGAGCGCTCAGTCGTCTTGTCTCGGCGTCTTGCGGCGGAATCTAGGACTCCAGGTACGCTTGCGGCAGACTCCTTCAGTCCTGCTCCTCTGACCTCTTGGCTTTTGAGCTTCCCGAGACTTAGACTAGATTTGTTCTTGTTGGATTCGGCATTCGGGGATTTGTTCACAGGCGCAGCACACATGAGTTGCTTGGAAGTGCAGATGGCATAAGCCAGCAAAGGAAGAAGGCTTTTGTAGTGATTGGGATTAATACTACCTTCAGTAGCAGGAAGCGTCGAGAATCTGTCAGGCAGACCTAGATCTGGAATCTGGATGCCTCAAGGTTCATATTTTGCAATGTAGCCTGATTGATTTCCTCAAGGAAATTACACATGAATATACAACTAGTCCGATACAATCATTTTTTCAATCATAGCTTTCAGTCTAAAAAAAGAATAGTCACTCTCTTTATAATATTTGGAAACGTACCGGAAAGAATAGTCGCTCTCTTTATAATTTTTTCACGGAGCTGTAGGTTAAGGTCTAAAGGAACTCACTTCTATAGCGAAACTAGAAATCAGGGACGAACGAGCATACAAAGGTTAGAACGCAAACCTTGATCTTGAATCAAACACAACCCTTTATAGGATAACAATGAGTATATTAATCAAATCGTTGATATGTCACTGAAATGATTAGTTCCCACCAATTCATCGTAAGATTTAGAGAATGGTTTGGTGGCAGAGAGATCAACCAAAGGGGAGCTATGCAAGGAATGTCTTTATATGTTTCAAAATGGAAAAAGGGCAAAAAAAAACAGTTCCACTGCTTGTTCGAGAAACTACAGAAGGAAATTCGTAAAGGACTAAGCAAGACATCTCGAAATTAGGCAAGTGTTACTACCAAGGAGCAGCAGTAATGCTTAACTCTGAATTCATATCGTGCGCAAAATGTCAACGTCGAAGGGCATGCAGTACAAGTAAAGCGAAGTTTGCGCTTTTCGAAGGAATGAGTACGAACCAAGAAGCATATCCCCTGCAGAATCACCATCAAACAAGCAGGACGGACATGTGACCAGTATTATCTTTTTTTTCCTTTTGCATTTTTTGTCACGTGCGCGTGCACATGACGTGAGAACTGGATCGATCCTCCTCCAGCTGGTGAGCTCGTGAATCCCACGAGGTAGAGGGACATCTTTTCAGCTTATGATTCATAGTTTGTAGCTTCTTTTGAACAAACGAGGTGGTTTCTTTGTTTCTGTTTTGAAACGGTTTATTAGGATAATTTTTTCGAAGCGACTTATCAGTTTATCGGTATTTAGTTTGTTTATATAAATATTTATATTAAGACTAAAAATCAGAAGCTACTGCTATAAATCATGTGCTGCAGCTGGAAAAAACACATAAAAACCAAAAAAAAGCGTATGTACCTGCCAAACTCGCATGGCCAAGACTTAGTGCTGGGCTTTACAGAAAGGCCCAGATGTGCTCATCTGACCTTGTGAGGTATACATTTTAAGGCCCAACTCCACGCTAAGTGGGAACATGATTCTCATGGACGAGCAAGGCTGAACTAGACTCTGAAGAGTCAATGCTATTTGTCCATCGTTCTAGAGAGATGGTACAAGAGTACAAATCTGAGTTGAAGTTGCTGATCGCGTCGCTACGAGCCCTCTCAAAGCTTCGGAGCGGGAGAATTTTTGAGACAGCACATGCACAGCTGCACAGCAGCACTTTAGCCTTGTTCTTTCCACTCTCCTTTTTTTTCCGCTTTGAAACGCGATTTATTTCCACCCAACCGAACAGATGTCATCGATTCTGGTCTACACTTCTTTCGGCCCGGAAAAAAGAGGGAAGACTCCGTACGGAGTCTCTCCCATTTCCAGTGCGTTTCATTGCTTTTAACTAGAGCTGGATGCTTCCAAGTTTTGCACGCAGGCAAAAGTAAATTGTCATTTCGCTTTTAGTTCAAGCATCCAGAAATCGTTGGCTGTTGGGTCGGTGGGCCCGGCCTCTTCCCTGCCATGTCAGCATCCGTGCCCGGCTCAGAGAAAGAGTTTTAGGTATTTTTGACCCTGTGCAGCACGGCAATACCAGAAATAGCCCCCTGATGTATGTAGTGTCATTTCTGGCCTCTCCCCGAGTGCGGGACTCCGGCTGTCCCGCACCCCGACACCGCAGCACCCGAAACATGCGGTTTAGGAGCGCATGATTCTAGCAAAACGTTTAAAGCTGTATGTGGTAAAAAAAAAGCTGTCGTGGTCGGATATGGCTGTAGTCGAGCAAGATAGTGGTCAAACATAGGTGTGGTCAAAAGCGGTTGCGGTCGAAAGCGGTTGCGGGTGAAAGCGGTTAGGGTCGAAAGCGGCGGTGATCAAAAGTGGAGGTGGTCGAACATGGGTGTGGTCGAAAGCGGCAATGGTCGAAAGCGGTAGCGGTCAAAAGCCGAGGTGGTCGAGGGATGCAGTGGTTGAATAGCCGTGGTCCGAGTGGCTGCGGTCGATGCGGGGTATCATACGCTTCCAGACCGTATGACTTAGGTGCCTTGGTGCTGAGATGTGGGACAGCATATACATCAGTCTGTCGGAGTCCCGTGCTCGAGAAGGGGCCAAAAATAGCATTATATATATCTAGAACTACTTTTAGTATTACTATGCTGCACAGGGCCAAAAATGCCCAGGATGTGAAACTGACGTACTGTACAGTATAGCACTCACCAGAAGACGACAAATAAAGCAAAGCCAAAATGGAAATCTTTCTCCGAATTCGTCTGCGCCGAAATTCTCCGGCGACGACTCGGCCGGGATGGAGACGACTGGATGTAGAAATTAACCTCGGCCATTTGTTTCGTTCCTTTTTTCTGTATGGATTCTGAAGACTACACTGCATGACGTTTGCATGGCGTGCAACCTCATGCTGTCATGCATTGACATTATCTCTAGTTGTCTACTGTTGCAAGCAGAGCTGGATAGATGCATAGAATACTCCTTGAATTTTGAACAGCATAATGAATTATAAAGGAGTGTATGGTCGTTCTTTGTCAAAAAGAAAAAAAGAAGAAAAGAAAAGCTGTGAATGACGCACAACAGCACGAGTAACAGAGGAAGTATCGGCAGCGCAAGCTCATCCTCTCGCTACGCTCGTGCAAGCAGGGAAGCATTTGGCCAGCTACTCCCAAGAATCTGACCAACACCCGGCCTAACCATCTGAACGATGCCTGGCCTCTATTTGTTAAATCCAAGTCTTTCTGCTCGTCAAGAAATGCCGGTGTAACGCCCCCGTTTTCAGGGGTACGTACGGACACGGCATTCCGTAACTATTCAAGCATGAACAGTTATGGAGTGTCGCGCAAGAGTATACCATTTCATGCTTACAACAAAAGACCAGCATATATTTGACATACGGATTAACATCCAGTTTTTACAGCGGGGCGTGCAAGCCCAAAGTATAATACATTACAAAAGGCTCCAGAAACTGCTTCGAGCGCGGCGGAGACCTACAGCCAAGGATCCTCGTCGAAGAAAAGATCCTCGGGGACTTCTTCAACAGGGAGACCTTCTCCTTCGTCTTGATCCTCTAGAGATTGGATTAAGCAAGCCGTGAGCCAAACAACCGGCTCAGCAAATCCCAAAAGGGATCTTAATTTACTATATGCACGGAAAGTCAAAGGAAGGGAGTATACTTGGTTTATTACATCTGGTGGATGCAATTTTATTTGCAAACAGTTTTAATAAGACGGACCCAAAACTTACTCCTTAAGAACTCAGGGTTTTTCAACAAGAGTTCATTAACCAACTAACCAAGTTAAAGCACGTACAAATCTACTTAAGCTTTGCTGCTGGAATCACCCAAGTGACACAGCTCCAACAACCGGGAGCACGGCGTATTCGAATACCATTTATTTGACTCTGCAGAGTTTGCTCAACTTTACCCACACGATCCCTCAACTCCCGCTAAAGAGTTAAGAAAGCCAGGTCTTTTCACTGCTCGACTCTTTATATAGGCTCTACCCAGTAGAATTCACTCGGGTCTGGCTCACACCCACACACACACACACACACAAGAGAGGACAACGTCCGCTTCGAGTGAATTCCACCGTTGTTAGGCATCCGTCGCACGGCCTACCTAACCTCACTGCTACCCTCCTGTAGAGTTTCAATCGAGTTGAGCAGCTAAAAGACAAGGGTTGACAAGTCAACTCCTGTGGTTGAGCGATCACTGTGACATTTGCTCAGCGTAAGGGTTTCAGTCCTTATATTTTCACATGGCCCGCAACCTCGCCAGGTCCGCGACCCAAACTAAGGTAAGCGGTGGGCGTAGACCGTCCCGCGGTTTCCCACTCACCCTTACCCTACTCCAGCCCTAGGATAAGAGGTGGGCAAAGACCGTCTCGCGGCTCTCCCCCAACCCTTACCCTACCTTGTGCACGCCGGCACTCTCCGCTCTAAGATACGGTGTCCCATACCACCCTACCTTAGAGTCGGGTTTTCCAGATTCTATTGGCCCACAGCCACAACCTTATTAGTGTAACATTTTGCATGATAATAGTAGCCTACAATTCTCTAGATTATCAGATAATTATTTCTAGGGTTTCAAAGGCATGGCTGCAATTTAATCATAGCATTTAGCGGTGGTAGGACTAACTATATCACATGTCATTCTAAACATTTTATTTTTATTTTTGAACTAACATTTCAGAACTAGCTCAATGCAAATAACATATTAACATATTTAAACATTATGGGATACAATATGATCAAAGGATTTGGGACTTGCCGTCTATCCGGACGATCTCAGCAAGCTCGAACGTAGAAGCACCGGGGTCCTGAATCTGCTCCTGGGCTTCCGGGATCTCCGACACTAACGCAAACAATTAAAATGAAATAAATCCAGCTTGCAACTAATCAAGCGAGGAAAAATAATCTAATTAAAAAGAAATAAATTGCATAAACACCCCAAATGGAATTTTAGGAATTTTTCTAGGATGAATCTGTGGAAATGGATTTCACCAGAGGGTTTGGAATAATAATTGGAGCAAAGTGGTGAAATTTGGGAATTTTTGGGATTTTCTGTGATTTTCTAGGATTTATTGGAGTTTTCTGGAATATTGGAAATTAGAAAATCCGGGGAAAAATCAAATGAACAGTGAAGGGCCGGCCCATGGCCACAGTACGGCCCGGCCGGGGAAGCGGCCCGCGCGGCCGAAGGCCAGCGCGGCCTGTTCGCGCGTGCGCGCGCGCGGGATGGAGCGGGCCGAGGGAAAGCGGCCCAGAGCGGGCGCGCCCACGCGGCTCGGATGCCCGCCGCGTGGCCCGGGGCGGACGGCGGAGGAGCACGACGGGGCGAGCGGTCGAGATGGGGAAGCGGGAAGATCAGACGGCTGAGATTCAAGGGGGGCGGGTGAAACGGTACGGGGAGGTGGATGGCGGGGATTAGAAGGCTTCAAGGGGATCCGACGACGGGGAGGCGGCCACGTCATCATCGTCTTCCTCCGGCCGGGCGCGAGCAGCAGCGGGACGGAGGTGGCGGGGCAGAGGTGCTCCGGCGACGTCGACGGCTCCCAAGGGCAGAAAGGGGTACCGCCGGGTAGAGCAGAGCACGGGGAGCCCGTTTCGGGTAGTTAGCATTTGCGGGGACCAAAGGGGAGAGAGGGAGGGAGAAGGGGGTGGTTCGGGGATTTCACGGTGGAGAGGGTCACCGGCGGCGAGGAAGCTCAATCGGGGCCGGTTACACCATCTGGGGAGTTGGGAGCTCACATTGGTGGCGGCGGCTGAAGCTCAGAGCCTTCGGGGTGAGCTGGCCACGGAGAGGTGGTTGCGGCCGGCGGTGGACTTCGACGGCGGCGCTCCACAGGGCTTCACCTGGCCAGAGGAGAACGGCAAAGTAAATAGGGGTGGTTGAAGGTGCTCCAGACGAATGCAATTTAGAAATGGGGAAGGGGAGGGGGAGATTGGTTCCCGGGGGCCACCGGCGCAGGGGACGGCGGAGGCGGAACTGTAGGCGGCGGGGCTCCAATCGGAGGCTCCGGGAGAGGCTCTGGAGGGTGGGGAGGGGAATGGCGGTGTTTGGGGAGCTCGGAAAGCAAAGGAAGAGAAATGGCAGGGGAAGAGGGCTTTATACCCGCGCGGAGGGGAGGGGGTTCCTTCGGGGAGAAGCCAGCGGCGGGGCTCCGGCCGACAGGGAGGTGACGGGGCCGTCAAGGGCGTTTAATCCCGCACAGTGGGAGGGGGCGAGGGTGACGCATGGCTCTGCACAGGGCGGGCGACGCGACGGGGGCAGTTGAGCTACGGCCGGGGCGAGGGCGTGCCCGTGCGCGCGAGAGAGAGGAGGTGTCGTCTGCCGGGTGGGCCGGAGCTGGAGCGGGCGACGTGGCGCGGCGGCGTCCACTCGCTCGGACAGGAGCTGTCGGGGCGGCGGAGGCGGTCCGAGATCGGGGCGACGCGGGGACAGGCGCGGGCGCAGGCGTGCCCACGGGCGCAGCGCGCAGCGCACGCGCGTGCGCGAGGTGAAGGCGGGGAGGGAGCTGGGCGCTTGCGGCTGAGGGGAGCGGAGGGAGGCGCTGGGCGACGGGGAAGGCGGAAGGAGAGGTGGCGCCAGCGGAGACGCGGGCGCGGGGCGCGCAAGAGAAAGGGAGGCGGAAAGGGGAGGCGGGGCGCCAACGGAGGGAGAAAGCGGAAAGGCCGAGAAAGGAAAGCGCATTTCCGACGAGACTTTCCCGAAAAGGAAAGTTTTCAAAATTCACCCAAAATGCAGCAAAAAGCACAAAAATTTATTTTGAATTTTTCCAGGGCTTTTCAGCCGGTTTTCTCCTGTATTCTGCACGAAGCCACGAAGCATTTGGCACGCGTAAAGAGGCTGCAAAGGTGATTAAACAGAGTGGAAATTGAAGAGATGCGTTTGGATTCTGGACTCTGGAAATCGGAGGTGTCAAAATGGTGTGTGCGGTGCGGCGTGCCGCCATGCATGCGTACGATCTCAGATGCATGCGTCGACGTGTGCAGCTGGCCAAACCGTGGCTTCTGGCTTGCACTTGGCTGGCTGTTTCAGACGCTGGCGGCTACGTCCGGCGGCCATGCCGTTCGTTTGGCTTGACTTCGTTTTTAACTCTCTTGGCAGTCCCGCGGAACTGGATTGACCATGGAAATAAAATAGTAGCAAGAGATTGCTACATAATTGATTATGTATGTTACTTTCCCCTGCAAATAATTAGCTGAATGGCATATTTCTATAGCTGACGATGACTACTAGTACTCTAGTATTCCCTTCAGTTAGAAAAAAAATGTCATTTTAAGTTACATGCAATTAATCTTTCTAAACTTTAGCTACTATATCTTTTTCAATATTTAGGATAAACATATGAAAATAGTATGTATAAATTTGCCTCGAAAAGAACTTTCATAGAAATATAATTTTGTTAGGTTTTATAAATCTATTACAATATAAATTAGTGGTTAAACTTGCGTTTCGAGGACTATGTCAATATCTAAAATGATATTCTTTTGTGATTGGAAGGAGGTATATTAAAGTAGGATTTGTTCGGTCGTTG
The DNA here is from genome assembly GCA_017311315.1 of Dendrocalamus latiflorus. Classification (NCBI taxonomy): domain Eukaryota; kingdom Viridiplantae; phylum Streptophyta; class Magnoliopsida; order Poales; family Poaceae; genus Dendrocalamus; species Dendrocalamus latiflorus. The sequence goes on along the minus strand of CM029647.1, from coordinate 12,107,886 downwards.
AGAATTACTACTAGATGAATACCGAGATATGTCGCCTATTTAGCATCATACAACACTATGTTAATGCGGGAGGCTATCTTTGTCACTTGCATTGCTTCCATCGCTTAAGGAACCTTGGACTAGGCATGCACGCGCGCAGTGGGAAAACAGAGACAATTTGTCATGAAGGCTCCAATAATCCTTTTTCTATAGACTCCAATAAACCTGATAAAATGTGTCGTCAAGCACTTGTGGTGTCTGCAATGACGTAACTTTTTCCTTGGGACCCAAGGGGGAAAAAAGAAAGAGGTTTTGTTCTGATGACTCAATGACTAGACGTCACCCACAAACAAAAGTGTTCATCTCATCCCTACCGGGTGAACCGCAAGCCATAGCCAGTAGCATCGATCACAGAGCGATAAACTAGAGGTCACACCAAAAGTGCGAGGCAGGAGAGTACGCTAAACCTGAAAAATGCTTTTGACCATACCACTCAATTCTCAAACGAATACATGAGCCCTGCCGGGGTCATGAGTTCACTGAGCTGTAAAACTTCATCCAATGGAACCAACTAACCTAACTACCGACCTTTTACCTGGTTTTCGTGCAAGCCAAAGCAACGGAAACTGCACCACCATGCAGCGCGAGACCCGAAGATCACCATAAAAACAAGCCAATCTTGAGAGGAGATGGCCAGATGAAGAGGCAGATGAGCGGCCAACTACCAACGGCGACCGAACCGGCAAGGCACGAGAGCGACTCTCGAGCCTTGATGGGCAGTAACCGGCCAGGCCGCGCCGCCGCGCTGTGACGACGGGAAGAGGAGGGAAGAAAGAAAAATCTGCGTCCACATGAGAAAACGAAACGCGCCACCCAAGTGAAATTGGAATAACGGTAGGTTCAGAGCGTCTGCTTCGCATGTGTGTATAACAATTATTGAAATACCTGTAGATTAGAGACAACCTTAAGAGCATCCCCGGTGAGTTATATCTAAATTTGTATATATAATTATTCACATCATCTAACAATAACATAAGATACAATCACCTCGACCCCTCTGTTTCTAGCACTGGATTACACAATCATTTTTAACCATTTCCTCCACCGACCCAATTTGTCATTCTCGTCCGTCCTTTCCCCAACTTTCTTTCTCCCTCTTTCTTCCCACCTTCTTCATCCTCAACTCCATGACCTCATTTTCACCGGAGCATCCTCCAAGGCGGCATGGCCTCCACCCAAAGGCCCTCCTCCTTCAACTCCATAGCCTCCACCGTGCATTTCTCCCTCAAAGTCGTTGGTCGCCAACAACGACACCCTGACCTCCCAGTCACCTTCCCTTCCTCCATCGTCCTCCTCACACAGATCTCCCCCTCCTATACCGTTGCCCATCACCTCGAAGTCGGCGGTTCCCAAATCCAACAGGATTTTGAACCGGCGGCACTAGGACCTAGTCAGATCTAAGTTGTGGTTGTCGGAATTGAGGCAATGGGAGCGTTGGACGACATGACTAGTGTGCTCATTGAAGGTGGGGTCAAGGGCAGAGCCTAGTTGTTCCACCGGGTGTCATGGGATATCGGATCCAAAAAAAATTTAGTATGGATCAACGTATTTGCCCCATGTGTGTACCCTTAGCTTAAACTCGGTGCACCCAGGAGCTAGCACTAGCCCATAAGGAGTCAAACTCATGTCAGCCCATGAGGCAGCACTTAATCCAAGAAGGAGGACTACAACAGGCCGAGACATCCAGCGCTGCCCATGAGTGACAAGATTATATGAGTGCCGAAGTGCAGGAGCTAGGAGACGTGCGCTGTGCCCCATAGCTACACCTAGCCACACAGCAATCGGTCATGCGGAGAATGGGAGAAATTGACCGCTGCCGGCTGCCCTTTCTTACCATCTCGCCGAAGCATCTCCTGGCCCAGTTCCCGTTGCCTCATGCCCTCGTTAGCCAAAGAAGGCTTCGACTTACTTGATTTATATGTACTTTATTCAAAATTTCTCTCAATTCTTTTGATTTGTTTCATGAATAGAGGTTAAATTTGTGAGTTCGGGTTTCAATGTGATGATTTTTTGTTTATTTTTGTCGAATTGTAGAATTAGAACTTAAGGTTTCAATTTGGGTTTTAAAATACTGGCCTATTTCATGGAGACAAAATTGTAGTGATATGTGATTGTGATCCATGTGCATATATTGGGCCAAGCTTTGGGTTTGACTTAGAGTATTTGATTACAATGTCAAGTAAGTAAACTTCTACATATTTTTTCTGTTATATTGTTCTTGAACTATTGAACGTAACACTATCTAATTAAGTTTTCAACTAGCGATAGGTAAATTTATAGTACAATTTCTAAACAGGAAGACGTCAGATAATGATACTAATGTTAGTAAGTATTTTGATCGCTATTTCTTTGTAATCGTACATTTCCATCGGTTATGTTAAATTATTATTGCTAAAATTGCCCGATACATTACTATTTAGTACAATATTACTTAAAATTATATATATTGTTATATATATATATATGGTAAAGTGGTAAGTTCGGGCTATTTTTGTTCTAATTTCGCCCCTGGGTGGGGGTATTGCAATGGTAGGCGATGGGGCGTACAGCGATGGCGGCGACAGCAACCGGTGGACGACGGCGGCAACGATGATCGATGGGCGACGACGGCAAGCACGATATTGAGCCAATGCAACATGTGGCGATGGCGATGGGCTGGTGTGGCTGCAGTCGGTGATTGGTGGGCGAAGGTAGACCTGTGCAGCAACAACACCCATGAGTGATGACGATGGCTACTGGTGGGTTGGTGGGACGGTGGGCCAGTGCAACGACACGTGTGGTGTGGTTTAAGGCACTGGGATGCAGCTTCCTCTCCCAATGCATCTTTTGATTAATAGGGCTACTCATTTGAGCTTTTTGTGGTTTATGGTTTATTTTGCACTGTAACTGTTGGTGGTTTTTGGCGTAATTAAACTTAAAAAATTAAAAATAGAAAAAAACAAGTTAGCCTATCATAGATGATACAAACGAATACAGAACAAATATAAAAATGCTTAAAAAGTTAAAAAAATAAAATTAAAGAAATAATAAGGTAGAATAAAAAAAACCCAAAATGAGTGGGTACCGCTGCCAGAACGCAAAACCCTGCTACTTCCCTAGTACGAAACATACATTAGACTCGGCGGCCATTTCACTCGACGGCGCGCTCACCCGTACGGCCGTACTTAACGCAATAACGCCCGCACGGGGGCGGTGCCGGCTCTGAATTCCCTGGCCCCCCCCCCCCCCGCCCCCGGAAACCCGGAAATATCACGCTTCATGGACCGACCCCTCCTCGCCTCCAATTCAGAATGGGGCTTCATGTCCCCCACTCCCTATTCCCTCAATCTAGACCACTAACTAATGATTCAATGGCCAGTTTTTTTATATATTTTCATAATTTGCCCATCCATCATAAATAATAAGAAAAATACAGAAAAATAAAATTTATTTTTTCTGTATTTTTATTATATTTTTTCTACAAAAAATAAAATTATTCTCTTCGATGCTAGATGCTGAAGACAAAATGAGCAGGGTTTTATTCTCTTCAATGATGAATGTCTGAAATACTCTTTTACAAACAAGCCGAAAAGAGGTCAAATTCACACATCACAATTCAAAGATCATACGTGAATATGAATATATCATGCATGAACACATGTCAAATTCACAGGTCACACATGAACACACATCAACAGATTACGAGTTTTTGCAACCAATAAAAATAACAAGGATCACACATGAACATACCTGCTCAAGGATTACCATGAACACACATCAAAGTCAATCTATTCACGGATAAAATTCACACATCCGGCTCACACATGAACACACACCAAAATCAGATATCAGAGATCCAAACATGTGCACACACATGAAGGCACATACACTCAGATTCATATCAGGGGCACGAGTCCATACATGAACACTCACAAAATCACATGAACTCATATCCATCTAGATTAGGAGGCTAGGTGCTCTTAGATCCAAACCAGGGGTGCTAATCTACAGCAAGGGTGAGAAGTCAAGGAAGACAACGTCGACAACTTAGGGAGGATAGAGGCGTAGACGATGAGGACAACGGAGCCAGGTAATGTGGTCACAGTGTGTTGGGTCTCGGGGAAGGGCAGTGGCGTGTTAGGGCCTAGGGAGGACGAAGGCTTGGGGGGCGACAACAATGGCGCTAGGAGATGTGACCACCGACGTCGAGGAGGGCGAAGGCACGTTAGGGCATTGGGAGGGAGGACGGAGGCGTGGGGAACGAGGACAGGGCTGCTGGGAAACGTGGGTGGTCATCAATGAGGAGGTGACCAGAGCATGGCGGCACAAAACCTACCCGTGATTCGCGAGAGTGGAGGCGGCCAATTCAGGTTGGGAGAGGGAGAAGAAATGGGGAGAGCAATGAAGGGTTTAGGGTTTATATACAATGACATTTTATGGATAATTTAAGCGAAATTTAGTGGCATTTGGGAAATGACAACCTGCAAAAGCCAAAAAAGCACCTCTTGGCTGGATTTTAGCTTAGGCTTTTTTAAAAGTTCGGTTAAAAAGGCATCTCTTTATTTAGGTTTTGACTTTTTAGCTTTTAAGCTGGAGAAAAGGGCTAAACAAGCATGCCTGATTATATTGATGACCGACAAACAGGCCTGATTATGTTGATGACTGGTGGGTCCCTCAAAACAAGTTGTTGTGCGTTCTTTTTAACTCACTGATTATTTTTAGTTATAATACAAATTTTAAATAATTAAATTAAATATTAAATGTCAATAAACTGTTTTAGGAAGATTATTCTAACAAGTTATTTTAAAACGGTAGCGATGGACCGAAAATTACCGGCATTCGGGTGCTTTTCTGTGCCGTCTCTCACCTGCATCTTGGGCCTCTTGGCATTGTTGGCGTCCTCTGCCTTCATATAACTTTTCTCTCTCTAACCACTGCCCCGCCTTGGTGTCCTCTGCGCCTGTCGCGACCACTCGGCGAGTAATTTTCATTTCGCCCACCTGACTAAGCCTCGCCCTCCTCCTCGCCGTCCCCTCCGCGAGGCCATGGGGCCGACGGTGGGGCTCAAGCGGACGGCCAAGCAGACCATCACGCTGCCGCCGCCCGACGCGCGGTTCGCGGTGCGCGAGGCCGTGCGCTCCACGATCGCCTCGCCGCCCGTCGAGGCGCCGGAGGCCCGGGCGAGGGTCGCGGCTCCAGCGCCCGCCGTGGAGGGGTTCCTGTGCCTGGAGGAGGTGGACGGGAGGCGGTGGAGTTATGTGGTGGATGGAGGTGCGGCGAAAGGGAGGGGCAGCGGCGGGGCCGTCGTCCCCGTGGGGGCCTCCGTCAGGGCCGTGCCGCTCCAGTCGCCGCTGCCGCCTGCTGAGGTGAGCAGTTTGGTGGAATTGTGACATGCTGTGTCATGTTTGGTTTCGTTTTTGGTTTTATAGCTCTGCGCTGGGTTTCGAGGGCCTGATTTGGGAGGATTGGTTGCGGATTTTTGGCGGTTTGATGGTTGGATACGGATTTGATGTATCGGAGGCGTAGCCATCTGCGGATTTCTTTTTTAGGTCTCGTTCCAATCGTGATTCATGAAGCTGCGCAATAGGTGTGTTTTTTTTTTCTCAGGATGTTCGCTCGCTTATTCTGGCCTAGGAGAGTTTCTTACTGTACTAACGCGATATTTTCGAGGTAATTTGAGATGAAATCGGGATAAATTAGATTGTATGGTACTTGCGGGACTATGACTTTATTTGTGGAAAAGCTGTTTTAGTCATATGATTGTTTGCACCGTCAATTTATAGCTGGGTCGAAGGAAATTTGTAGAAATTTTGGCATTTTGGTGGATTACAAGCGAGATTAAGTTGATTGCTGACTAAAAGATTTCCTGTTTTATACCTGTGGAAGTTGCAATCTTCAGTCTATTGTCTATGGTTTTCTAGAACAAAATCCCGGATTAGTGGAATTGATTTCAGAGTTAGTTTTTTTCTTTACCAGTTTTCAACTATTGAATAGAGGTTCTCCATTATTATGGGAAGATGTTAAAGTGTTGTGTGAAACGTTGAGATCATTCCTTTCGAATAATTATAGTTAAGGCATCTATTAGTAATAAACTAAAGTGACCACACAGCTTTAAGAAATCACAACACTACATACTATGGCTGCAGGAAATAATGGCATTCATAAGATCATATGTTGTGCCTGAAGGGTTTCCAGACAGTGTTACTCCTTCATACGTCCCATACATGACCTGGAGAGCTCTGAAGGTATATTTTAGAACTTGTGTTCACTGTCTTGATTCAAATATATCAAGCTAAGTTTCATTTTTTTTTCACTGCTCAGCATTTTTTTGGTGGAGCAATGGGTGTGTTTACAACAAGAACCTTGCTGAGCTCCGTTGGAGTCTCTCAAAGCAAGGTAACCCCAGGTGCCATTGCTATCAACTGGATCCTCAAGGTAAATAAATTATGCGTATTCAAGTAGCTATTTTTTTTCTGGTCACCGTGCTTGTCTGTGCAATTTATTCAGTTGGTCAATTCATTTGAAGACAAGTGCAAATTCATGCAAAGTACTTTGGTCAATCCACTAGCATGGGCACAACATAAGCGAGCAAAAGGAAATTACTAGGGTAGAATAAAAATCACGTCTTTGATTGACTAACTTCTTTCCAGTAGGTAGCTCGTGTCATAGAACAGCCTTATAAACCCCATGATAACCTGGAGAGTCTTATCCTTCTATGATTATTGATTAGTGGCCGTCTGATGTGCACAACATAGTAGCAGTATCTTCTGTTTTGCTGATGTACTTGTCTTTACTTTATATTCTTAGTAATCGAGTAGGTACCATTATCCGTAATATAGTTGGGATTACACTTCTGCTTCAGGATGGTGCTGGACGTGTTGGAAAAATGCTGTTTGCACGTCAAGGAAAGAAGTTTGACTATGACCTAAAGCAGGTAAAACATGTGAAATCATGTGTTCATTATTGCAGTATCTACGCTATTTCCATTTTCTTGGTCCCATGTGTACGATTAACTGAAACTGAAATTCTCTGCAGCTCCGCTTTTCTAGTGATCTCTTGCTGGAGATAGGAGCTGGGATTGAGTTAGCTACTGCGGCCTTCCCTCAATTTTTCTTGCCTATGGCTTGTGTGGCAAATGTTGTAAAGGTCTGTTCTCACCAGCTGTTGCAAGTTACAACTATTGGACTTCAAATATATATACTCACTATTCTGTTTCAAAAGTGTTGATGAAGAACCTTCTTTTTCTCATGCAACATTTTAGAATGTCGCTGCTGTTACATCAACCTCAACTCGCACGCCAATCTACAAGGCCTACGCAAGAGGAGAAAACATTGGGGATGTCACTGCTAAAGGTGAATCCGTTGGGAACATTGCAGATCTGGTAATTATCAATGTGTTGCCTTTACAACGCCTTTTATTTAGTAGCGCATTAATTGGACATGCAGCTGAAATTTGCTGTTTTGCTAGCATAAGTTGACGGTGTGTGACTGTTTTATTTGGTGTGTCAATGTCACTGTATGGCGAAAAATGCAACATGCCCAAAGCTTTTTGCTTGCTTATGAATGTTAATGATCTCATCTGTTCACTTAATTTAGCAACAATTCTGACTTCACTTTGTTGATTTTGCATGAAGCTGGGCACTGGTTTGAGCATCTTTATCTTAAAACGGAATCCATCATTGGTGACTCCATTTGTCTTCCTGTCATGTGGATATCTCCTGAGTTCATACCATGAGGTTCACTTTAATTCTTCTAGTTTACCACTTTCTTGCATTAATCTTTTCTTACACTCTTTTAAGTCATATGTTGATACTGTTTCTCTTACCAGGTGAGGTCTGTTGTGCTGAATACCCTAAACAGGGCAAGGTTTACCGTTGCAGTGGATTCCTTCATTAAGACTGGTAGGTCAAATTATCTGTTTGAATTGTTCTGGAAGGTGCAAGAAGTACTTGTAGAATTATTTAGATGGCTGCAAAATTGATCTTTATTCAATTGTTCATTGGACTAGTGAAGCAGTACTTATCTGTAAAATAACCCCAAAGGCGAAGACAAATGATATCAATATAATATTACCACATATCAAAGAATAGAAGTTCAAAATCTTAGAAAAAAGACTTTACCAGCACCAGGTTCCTTTTGATCAATGCAGAATCATGCTGAAAACGTAATATTTTTTGTGTGTGTGGTCATGTGGTGGCACAACGCAATGCTTTGGATACACTAGAAAGCTGCATATTGAAAGTAAAGACCAAAGGTTCTCAAATACACTTCTTTTTTAATTTACACAATGTACACATAATTAAGTTTTAAAATGCTGAGCTTGAAACTGAAATTTGGACCTTTCAGAATCTTCAGAAGTTTGAAATTGAAATCCTATTTAGGTGTCTGTTGGCTTGATTGTGATTATGTCTAATATTTGAATCTTTAATTTTCTTTGGTGCAGGGCATGTCCCTTCATTGAAGGAAGGAAACTCACAGGAGACAATATTTAATCCACCTTGGCGGCATGAGCCAGTCACAATAGGTTTGTACAAGTGTTGTTCTGATTGTGGTCCTTTCTTGATACATGTGGAATGGTGTTTCATAGCCTATATCAACTTTCTTTCAGGATCACGATTTGGAGATGCATTTCAAGAACCTGCTTCATTTGTTTCCACAAGGCCTTTGTTTGAGGTACATCCTCGGATCCTCCAGGGGAAAAAAAATTGCAGCTCCCTGGCCACAGCCAACAAAAAAAAACTCATTATTTTCATTTTTTTGGTATGACCAATACTTTCCATCTTAATAATAGGACGAGAGATACATGGTAACATATAACCCAACAAAGGATAAGGTATATGCTTTACTCAAGGACCAAGCAAAGTCAGATGACATTCTCAAAGCTGCTTTCCATGTAAGCATTTGTTTCTCACTGCATTGCCATTGTTATGGGTGTTTTGGTTCCTTTATCGGTTTATCCTATATATTCTGACATGATGTTCTGTTGTACAGGCTCATGTATTACTGCATTTTATTAATGCATCACATGCACGGAAGCAGATGAGCTCAAACCTGTACCCACTAAACATGGATTTCCTGGCACACATCGCAGAATCTTGCAAAATTGTCTCTTCCTCTTATGGAACGTTCAAGAAGAAAGCAAGAGAACAGGTAACACTCCTATGTCGTTGTGATAAATGCGCTACCTTTATTCCAACTACTAGTTATAATTGTGACAAGCGAGCCACTTGAATGAAACACTTGCTACATGACTAACTACATCCCTCTTTTTGTATGTCAGGGTTGGATAATGTCAGAATCACTACTCAACCCTGGGAAAGCTCGATTATGCGGCACAAAACCGCAATGATTTTACTATTTCTGTTTACGATCGACGGGATGATGCCATCTCTTGCTGCCTGACTAACTTTATAACGAGACAGGATCCTCAGTTGTTAGTAGCTGAACTAACATATGTTGGAGCCCCAGCACTAGGTGTGAATCAGTGAACCTATCATCTCGTGCAGCCTAATTTTGGTAGGATCACAAGCTACCAAAATCGAGATAGGCCAAGAAGACGTAAGTTCTTGCTCTTTTGATTAGTAGGCTCTTTACACCAAACAATCAGTTTGACTGATCGTTGTCTGCTTGAAACTTATCTGCAGGAGGAATATGCCAAAACGGCAAAGTAATGCATGCGTAACAGGGAGCGCTGATTCTACCATCGACGAGGGGACTTCCTACTGTTAACTGCACAGAGTAGAGGGACGTATATTTATGTTTGCTGCTGTATAATGGACTTGGCTAGCCATCCTACTGTAACCGGTTTTGTATGAGAAGTTCCCTATCCACCTTTCTTAGGGCCGTTTGTAAAGTCCACTTTTCCTCCATGCAGAGCTGTGTCGATGGACGGTATCCATCTTGTACAAACATGCCTGTGGTAATAATCGGAAGCGTGTTTTAATTTTATTATTTTTGCTGTGTTGGTTTTCGGCAAGACCATGGGCTGCGAGGCTGCGACGGAGCAGCTGCTTGCCCTGCCTCTGCTGTAGTGTTCAGTGATGTGAGTGTTAGGACTGGGGAGGTAGGACCGCTGCACAGGAGTTCCTCTCGCGTGTCCAGTCGGATCTTGGTCCAGTTTTGCCCTTTTGCCTGAAGACCCACCTTGGAACGCCAATGTGGACTCCTCCGAATTCTCTCACGTGTGCAAAGAAAATGGAGCTTTCTTTTTCAAACGTTTTGATGTTTTCCAAGAGTGCGCTCGGCTGCTTAAGATTGGAGAAAATTAGACACTTGCTGTTGCCTGCCATGGTGCTAGTGTTCTGCTGTGTTTAAGCTACAACTAAAATGTTATTATGGGAAGTGCTACATGGTCTGTGACAAAAAATATCGTGACTAAGATTTAGGGGGCTGAAGCTACACTTTATTTTTCGGTAGGCACAGAAGCTACAGTTAGTTATGCGTAAACAGCTCATATAAATCATAACTACAGCTATGAAATGAAAAGAACCAAATTACATACTCGAACATATACAACTTCGGTAGTCTTACTCGACGATAGCTTACTGTTTTTTAAGTGCGACCATGAACAAGCAAAACGAGTGAAAGGAGTTACTGCAGGTGTATTCTAGAAGCACGGGACAGCTAATTAACCTTTTGGGAAGTGCTCAATCATGTTTGGTTCGACGTGCCCCGATGATTCCATGTATTTAATCCGTCGTGAGCCACACAGATCGAGCAAGTGGCTTTTGAGGCGAAGTACCTTGGATTGCCAACGCCGGAGGGACGTATGAAGCGTGATCGATTCCAAATTCTCAAAGCACGACTTGGGAAACGATTAGCAGACTGGAGTGAAAAGCATCTTTGGATGGCAGGGAAGGAGGTTCTTATTAAATCAGTGGTTCGGGCTTTGCCGACCTTGGGAGCATTTGATTTTGCCAAAGATCAAAGGTGGAATTAGCTTGCGGGATCTGAGACTATTTAATCAAATTTTGTTAGCCCGGCAAGCTTGGCGTCTCCTTTAGTTCCCGGACAGTCCGTGCAAGATTGTTGAATGCTGAATATCTCTACTAACATAAAAGGAGAGTTTGTCTATTCACCACCTCCTCCTTTTTACCCTCGCATGAGAATGAGATACGACTCATCACGGATAGTGTAAGTTAGGTAAATCAATTGTTTTTCCAGTAAAATTTTTTAAGGTCTACTTCGAACATATAAGTGCCGTAAGAAATAGTTTAAATATTATTGCAGAAATTAGAAAAATATAAAAGAAGCCTTAGTTTCAATTTTTCGATTAAATCACTTAACACAAGATAAATTGTCTTTGAGTTTCACAAAACACCGTTGAGAAAAAAAAATCACATAGTATAAGACCTAAGATTAATTCATAACCTCACATTTGATTATATCTATTACTTTTTTAGACATTTGACAACACACAGACACTTACTAGTTATCCTAACATAAAATATCTTATCGATACCCTTTTTACGGGGAATGCTTCGTACGTGGAGAGCTATTGAATATGGGCTCGAGCTTCTAAAGAAGGTGGCGTATTGAACTGGGGATCAGGTTCGTATATTGCGTGATAATTGGATCCCACGAGGTTTTTCTCTACGGCCTGTTTCCAAGCGTGGCCGATCGAGACTTAGATGGGTCTCTGAACTCATGATTCCGGGGACAAGAGAGTGGAATTCAGACCTTATACGACAGACCTTTCTTTCCCTGGATGCTGCACAAATTCTGAAAATAAAGATCCCAATAAGACACGCTGGAGATGTTACTACGCGGAACTATGAAAAGTCAGGAATTTCTCTCGGTAAGAAGTGCTTATAAGCTGGCCCTTGACTTAATGACGTCTAAAAATGCTTCCTCGAGCAGTGTTTCAGTGTGCAGGAGAAGCAGTTGGAGCAACATTTGGTCAGCCAATGTGATGCCTAAGGTGAAGAATTTTGCATGGCGATTACCAAGAAATACGCTGCCGACGAATGCAAACAAGAAGTCTAGGCACTTCTTGGAGGATGATACTTGTGTAATTTGTGGAATGGAGGCGGAAGATGGCCTGCATGCAGTAGTTCGTTGCCCTCATGCTTGAGCCCTCCTGGACATGATGCGGTCTGATTGGTGTGTGCCAGACGCTGAACATTTCCTAAATAATGGTCCGGATTGGTCCTCCTGTTGCTGGATAAGTTGACAAAAGAGGACCGTGACTTTTTACTGCTCATTCTTTGGAAAATCTGGATTGATAGGAATGCTTTGACACATGGAGATGCAAGCTTCTCAGTTGAAAAATAAGCCTTTTCTCTTGCGTGCTCTCTACAGCACCATGAATCAACTCCACTTGAAGGAACCAGATGCAAAAGGAAAAGCAGTTTTAGGTGAACTATATCTCCTGCGAAAAATCTGAATGCAGGAATAATTGTGACGGCGTCGACGCGGTTAGCAAGGTGGGAGGCGCCGGTTCAGCGCTGGCTCAGAATTAACGTCGACGGAAGTTTTGTGGAGCAGTCAGGGAAGGCTAGTGTCGGAGTTGTGATCAGGAATCAGGAGGGTCAAGTTTGTGATTTCATCCTGGAGATACATTTTCAGCTGTGCCTCTACAGAAGAAGCTGAGTTTACGGCTTGCCAGGAGGAGCTTTCTTTGGCTCTGCAATGGTGCCAGGCTCCGATAATTCTTAAATCTGATCGCTCGTCGTGTATTCCTGCCTTACAAGCTTCAGGAGTAGTCAGGTCGAAACATGCTGCTATGATTGGTGATGCAAGGACCTGATGGCGCACCTAGGAGAAATCCGGTTGACCAAGGCAAGGAGGGACGAGAATAGGGTAGCCCATGAGCTAGCTCAACATGGCCGACGTTTTTGTTAGTCGGCAGTTTGGTTAGCAGGTGTTCCTAGTTGTATATATTAGTGCTCGAAAATTGTAACGCTACCCTGTTTAAGTAATCCCTCTTTCCCCCGAAAAAAAACTTTGGTAGTCAAATGATTGGCAAAGTCTATAATGTGTGATTTAAATGATACATGTGGTGGAAAATATAGAACATGTGGACGGCAGAGATTGACCGGAAATCCGGAATGCACAACACGCAGGCGCAGAGTGAGATTCTAGCTACGTTTTGGGATGTGACTTATGACTTTTGGTTTAAATTTTTAAATTCTGATCATTCGTAAGAGAAAGTATGGAGAAAGATACTTACATGTGATTTTGACTAATATAAATGAAGTTAAGATAGTATCTATTATAATCGACTTAGAAACCCCAGCTTAAAAAGACATTACATTTAAAACTAGTTACTATATAAAGTTTAGCTAGAAGTTCAAAAGAACCTACCTACAGTCATAGACGGCTTTCACTTTGTAGGATCGTATACCGTAATCAGAGTGAGTGAATGGTTGCCTCCGCTTCTTATACCTGAAAATAAATATCAAATTAAAATCAATAGAGCCGATAGTAAAAATTAGCTGTTTACCTGATTTTAGAGGCACCCGTATGAATTTGTCAGTGCAGCATTCCTATGTAGTTCCGCAGTTTTGAAAACCAGAAAATAAACACGTAGCATTACATGAGTCAGCTGACAAAATACCAAGAGCACAACTAACAAAGAAATGGTCAGTAGAGCAGCACCTTCAGCTGACAACGTTTACAAACTAGAAAGGCCGATGTCAACACACCAAAGATGTTTAGTTTTTAAACACAATTAGGCCGAACAACTAATCAACAGTTATAGTCTAAATAAAAGACAAGCTTACAAACTAGAAGACTACCCACAATAATATCTAGAGATCTTGACACCTGGAGATGGTTCCCTTCTAACAATTTCACCAATGCTTGTTACTCATGCCCTGGCCCTCTTGTTGCTGCAATCCGGGCACTTGTACTGCTTGATATGCTCCGCTCGAGCGGGTGTGATCTTGACACACTTCCCATGATACCACTTCTCGCAGTTATCACAACAGATCCAAAACTCGTCCTTGCCATCATTGGTTCCACAAGTTCCACACAGAGTGTTGTCATGCTCTTCATCCTCTTCATCTCCGTCGTCATCGCCACTCCCTTCATCCTTGGGGGCAGACAGCTTAGCCTTCGAACGAGACTCAGCTCTCGACTGCTGCAGACAGAACGTGCGATCAGCAGGAAATCAGGTTGCATGGCATCGAAAAGGCATATATACTTACCACTTTTGAACTAGGTTTGTTGCTCTTGCTACTACTGTTGGGTGTCTTCTCCTTCGCCTGTTTCTTGGCGGCTCCTGTCACTACCTCAAATATCGTAGGCAGGTTGTTTATCATGTTAAATAGTCGCCTCCTGCATAAGAAAATAAAGTAGCATAAAAATGTAACTTCGGAAGGTAGACAAGCCTGACCAAGGTTAAAATAATCAGTGGCTAAACGTGGCTGTTTTCTAACAAACAGATAAAAAAATACATACATATTCAATAAAAAATATAAACACACAGATTCAGACGGAGTCCAGTGTGATTAGGTAAAGACATTGAAGTAAGCTTTTGGCAAGGTACAATACTCCCTTGGGAGTCTAGATAATCTAGTGGATCTGTATTTCCAGCATACTACAGCAAACCGTAATAATAACCCATGTTCAAATCACGCAGTAAACCTGGCTATTCTCCCTTGTAAGCTTAAGAGTGATATTTTTTTTTCTCGAACACGCAGGAGAGCTGCGTATCATTATATTAAAGGAGAAGGAAATAAAACCCGGTTACAACAACACACACACCCAAAGGAACACAAAATTACAAACGCGCCTTTTTTCTAAAAGAACTCACGACCTGGAACGACCTAGCCCCTAGGAACAAAGGCTGACAAGAAAGAGAGCCCTCTCGCTCCAGCCAACGCCCAAAGGCGGGCCTCCTCCTCAGCAAGCAGCAAGGCTGTAGCCATATTGGCGGCAAAGGCATCAAAAACACATTTGTTCCTATGCTTCCAAAGAGTCCAAGCCCCTAGGATAATGAGGGAGTTGATGCCTCGTTGCAATTTGCCATTGACCAATTCAACAGCTCTATACCACCAATCCTCAAAAGAAGCATCATTTATCGTCGGCGCTAGAGTTTGCAGCCCAAAGCGATTAAGGAGGGAGAACCAGAATTGCCTTGCAAACACACAGCTAGCGAGCAAGTGGTCAATTGTTTCCTCAGCCTGGTCGCAATGAGGACACTGAACTGGATGTGGAAGTCCACGCTTGGCAAGACGGTCTGCAGTCCAGCAGCACTTGTGAACCACAGTCCACATAAAGAAACGACAACGCCCTGGAGCCCAGGTTTTCCAAATTCGATCAGAAAAACGAAATTTGACAGAACCTTCGAAGAATCCATCATAAGCGGATTTAGCCGAGTAAAATCCTGATGAAGATAGGCGCCAACGATGTACATCCGCAACTTCTGGCTGTAGTTCAACATCAGAAAGATCCCAGAGATTTATAAATTCAGCAAGGATCCCAACTGAGAGAGCTCCCTGTATATCTCGGATCCAACTGTGATTAGGCAAACCATGGAGTACAGTGAGCTTGTTAGCCTTCCTTGCCGGAATAGCAGCTACCAGGAGAGGTGCAACATCCTCGATGCGTTGTCCAAAAAGCCATCTATCCTTCCAAAATAAAGTGTTGGCACCATTGCCAACCATAGTTTCCATGGCCATAGAGAAAAAAGACCGAACAGATTCATGAACCTGAATTCGAAATCCGGACCAAGGCCTTCCTGGGTCTGTTTTTTGCAGCCATAACCACCTCATCTTAAGAGACCAGCCGAGGAGTTTGAGATTTGAAATACCCAATCCACCAAGTTCACGGGGTCGCTCAACTTTTGCCCAAGCAATTAAGCAGTGACCGTCTTTGGCGTCTTTTCTTCCCCTCCAAAGAAAGCCTCTTCGAATTTTGTCGATTGCCTTAATAGCCCATGCTGGTAGCTCAATGGCCATAGAGAAATAAACAAGCATCGCAGTGAGCACATATTGGATCTGTACTGCTCATCCAGCCCGAGTCATCAAGTCCGCTTTCCACCCAAGAAGTTGGTCTGCTATGCGATCGATAGTGGGTTGCAGCTGTGCCTTTTGTCAAATTTCTTAAAGAAAGAGGAAGTCCCAAATATTTGGATGGGAACTCCTGTATCCCACAGGGCAAGCGCTCCTGTATCATGGCAAGATCCAGCTCCGAACACTGAATTGGGAAGACATTACTCTTCTGTACATTTGTTTGAAGACCCGAAGCATCACCAAAGAGTTGCAAGATAGCCAAAACCGTA
Organism: Dendrocalamus latiflorus; assembly: GCA_017311315.1. Taxonomy (NCBI): domain Eukaryota; kingdom Viridiplantae; phylum Streptophyta; class Magnoliopsida; order Poales; family Poaceae; genus Dendrocalamus; species Dendrocalamus latiflorus. Next base: position 12,091,641 of record CM029647.1, on the reverse strand, counting down.
TTGATCTCATTTACAGCCGGCCGGAGGAAGATCACCACATCATCGGCATAAAGGGATATGCGGTGTTGTGTTGGTCTAGAGGAGAGGGGCTGCAACAGTCCTTCCTCCGAAGCGCGCAAGATTAAATGACTGAGAACATCCATGATGAGAATAAAAAGCATTGGCGATAAAGGATCTCCTTGCCGTAATCCTCTCTGATAAGAGTGATATTTGGGGTGTCTATGAAAAACCCTCTCTTGTTTCTCTTAAGGTTATGAAGTTGTCTTGACTCAGCTAAACTACTGTAGTTATCCTCGCATCAATCAACACTCGGCACTATTTGTTACTTGGACACAATCAGATGCCAGTCGCTGTACTAGATTTTCACAAAATAACACAGGAGGAAGCAAAGCTGAAGGAGATGGGAAGACAAGGAAATCAGTAAAATAGTGAGTGAATTATAAAGGAAGACCACAGAACAAATGGAGTGCAATGATAGGTAATGTTCATCACTCACAGGGGAAAAAGGTAAAACAGTATTCATTGGTTCACCCCAATAGGCCAATACCCCATTCTTAAGTCTTAACCATTCATCCTATTAGATCATTCAAACCGAGAACTACTGTACATACATTAAGGTTTCAATAATTGTCCGGAATAAGGTCTCCATCTTTGTAATCTCATTGAATGGTGAATTCTACAATATACCATGAATAAATCAGAGCCAAAAGGAGAAGACACATCAACAAGGGAGGAAAACAACACAGATGCTTATGGATAATTAGTGATAAATTCTAGGTGCCATTATATAGTAGAAGTATATAGTTGTAATGAATATTCTAGAATAAAATACTAGTCTGAAGGTCTTTCAATAACTCGTTTGTACAGAATTACCCTTGGTTGCTCCCCAAAGAACATGCCAAAACCATTTTTAAGTCTTAATTGTTCACCAGAGAGAACAGCCTCTATGGCATTAAGCACTTAAACAATCAAAACTCTGTACAAGGAATGGACCCAACACAGCACACAGCACAACATTCCATTTGCCAGTAAATTGTGCCTGGAAAGAGTTCAGAGGAAGTAGTTTGTGCGTCTTTGTGCACGTATGCATGGCTGTACATATGTGTTTTTTGCTTCTCTTCCGAAGAAGGTTGCCACCAATTTGTATACATCTTAGGTAATTCTTACTTTCAAATGTAAAAATCCAAAGTTAAGATCCTTTGATTTCGCAATCATCAAAATCGCAATGTCTCTAAAAAACAAAATTAGTTAGTCACACAAGTTGTTACTTACTACAGTATGTCCATTTTGTAACAAATTGAAACACACCCTCCTACAATATCGTGTATATTTTCTAATGTGTCTGAGGATATTTTCCACAAAATAGTTTTGCTAATTTATCTGAGTAGCATTAGACCATGTTGTGCCAAGGTGTACATTATGTTAAAAAACAATTAGAATTAACTATAGTAACTACTCTGAACACAGTGAATACTAGTAAATTCACTTTTTAAGTATATCCATCGTTTGAACAGCCATATGAAGGTGCATGTCCAATATTTGGTTTGCCAGAACATAATGAATATGAATCAATTGTGCAAAAGAGTAGGCAAGTCCAGTATGATATGGCAATGGAAGATGAGAATGAAATGTGGCAAGGGAAGATGAAAAATGAAAGGCGGCCATCATAGAACTTCACATAAATCTGATTCCAAAGTAGCAGCCTAAAAGTATACGCAGTGGTAATATCATGTGAATCAACATTAGCATCATTTATCCATGCAGCAAACAGACATTCACTTGTAATTCTATCTTCTTGATAACCACTAATGATGTGGATATAATCAGCATCAGTCATATATTCATGATCATCGTAATTATTAACTGGAAAGAGCTCTTAAGTCACATCAAATTATCCAAGAGAAGGAGTTGGAATGCTTCGAGGCACCGGTTTAACCGCTAGCTCCATGTCGGTCCAACCGATTTGACAGAATTCCAAAAAAATATACCTTAGCTACTTAGAGCTTAAGTAAATCAAGTCCAGCTTGAATTTCAATTTTCTTTCTTGTTTCACAAGGAAACAAAATTGTATTCTTTTATTTTGTACTGTAGCAACCAGGAGCAATGCAACAGGTCGGTTACTGTAGCAAGATGGTAGCAGCGTGCAGGTAAGAGTTGGCGAGAGCATCTATATACACCATTTATTCATGAAACTGTTGTTGTTTTCATTTCTAATAAAATCTAACTTATCCAAACATATGAATTACTAAAAGTCTAACCATGTCTGCCATGTGGGGCCTGCGGTACTCCTGGTGGCCCATGGCAGCACCAGCGCGCCAAAGTTTATTTCCTTTCAAGCGCGCCAAACACGGCAGGTGATCAGGCTTAGAGATAAGCCATATCTTTATTTCCTTTCAATTAATTTACTTTTCCTTTAAGCCAGTTGAGGATAAGATTTGTTATTTTAGATTGATTTGCTTGTTAGTTTCCATGTTAGGGCCAATCTCTATATGATGAGGCCCCGTTTGGCAGAGAGCTCTAGGAAATCTGTAGATTTCCTAGAGCTGATCATCTGTAGCTCTAGGAAATCCTGGATCTAGAGTTGCAGGCATGTTAAATGCATTTACATGACTCATTTCATTTATATTATATATTAAATAAAAATATTTAAATCACTTTAATTTAGTCAACAAACTACAGATCCAGCATAGATCTCGGAGCTAGAGCTGTGCCAAACGGGGCCTGAGATGTGGTGCAAGTTCGAGAAATAAGAAAGAAGGAAACCCAACTCTTCCTCTCTTGTTCGCTCTCCCTGCCCCTGCCGCGCTGTAGCCCCAACATGGCTCCCAAACCATGCCCCAGGGGTCCAGGGCAGCGTCTAGTTACTCACCACGACTACCCCCTTCGTTCCAATCCATCCTCGAATAAGCCCAAACGTACGTCGACTTGGAAGCATTAAGCATGAGATAAGCATTAAGCATGGGATGTAATCACAAATAAGTGTCAAAACCGCCGTATCCGTGTCCGACACGTGTCGGACACGGATACAACACGAACACATCTCGGACACGTGTCGGCGATGTATTGGCCGATTTCGGAATTAATTTTAATTATTAAAATTCTCGACACGTGTTGGACACAGTAAGTATACGAGTCGGACACGGCCTGGACATAGCCGGCCCAGGAATGGCCCAGGACACGGCCGGCCCAGGCTGGCCCATCCCTAACCTTAACCATAAGCGCTGATTCCCGAGCGCATCATTCCCATCACTCGCTCGCGCTTCTCCGCATCGGTCGCTTGCGCCGCCGCCCGCTCCCGGCGGCTCCTGCATCTCGCCGCCGCCCGCTCTCGTCGGCTTCCGCATGTCGCCGCCGCCTGTCGGCTCCCGCACCTCGCCGCCGCCCGTCGGCTCCCGCATCTCGCCGCTGCCTCCATCTCCTCACTCGCATCTCCTCTGCCCGCCGGCTCCCACATCTCGCCGCCGCCGACATCTCTCGCACTTCACCGCCTACTACATCTCCCGCGTCTCGCCGCCGACTACATCTCCCGTGCGTTGCCGGCTCCCGCATCTCCTCCCGTGTAGTCTTGTCGATCTTATCATGTTACTTTTTCCCAGGTTAATGGAGTTCTTATTTTTAGAAATAGTATTCACATCAACAATTGTCGCCAGGATTAACAAAACAATTTATGAGGTACATATTCCGAGTATACACTTTACAAATTACAAGTTTACAATTTACATTATTTTAGATAATAAGCATGTGAAAACATATAAAATGATACATATATATATATATATATATATATATATATATAATTTATTTATTTACTATTTAAATATATATATAGCCGTGTCGGTGTATCGGTATTTTTGGGAAAACGGCGAATTCCCGTGTCGATGTCGTGTCGTATCGACGTATCCGTGTCCGTGCATCATAGGTAGCAACCGACTTAAAAATCTAAGTAGAGGGGTTTTTTTTCTTGTAGTAAGAAGGCTTGATTTGATGAATGATATTACACCGTGTGTGTTCTCCAATGGAATATTTGTAGGCTTTATCACCATGGCTGTGAGTAGCATACTAGCATGGTGTGGTGCCAATCCTTCTACCCGTATGTGTGCTCTTGCGACTTCCTTGTGAGATCACAGAAGCTGCCGGGTCAAGGGCAGCCAGTTTGGGCGCCAGCTCCGTGCTTGGCTGTATGGATTGCATTCTTATGAAGGTTATGATACGATTGTAGTGGTTGTAATATTATGCTTGACACTAGTTACTTCCTTTATCAAATCGTGATGCTTCTTCGAGTTACCTTGGTGAAGATAGTGGTGTGATCATGGTTGGGGTGTTCTTACCTCATTTATCGATCATGTTGCTTTCTTCGAGTTATATTCGTCGTTATCTTTGTCGTCACCGTGAAAATCGGGCCACCCCCCTACAGGTTCAACCTAGCAAGGTCAATCTGTATCAACTAAATAAAGGCTGAGATACTTGATGCGCTAATGAAGCAGTGTCCTAAACTTCAACCTTCTTCTTTGGGATAATGAAGCAGCGCCCTAAACTTCAAACCTTCTTCTTTGGGCCCAAATTAGAAGAACAAAAAGAATAAGTAGATATGTGATTTACTGATTTTTGTGACATTAGGCAGGGCAATCAGGTGCAAATTCTGTGCAGTTCTCATTAATGAATGTATTTAGCCTTTTAAATATAGATTGGCTCGCAGCATACATGAAAATACAGAACCAGATATAGGTTTAAGAATAGGGAAGGTAAATAATATTAAATAACCTTTACAAATGATTGTTAGCAAAACAACCTATAAAAATCTTACTAAAACACGGTTCTAGTGTCCTATTCACTATTCAAGAAAAGGAGGTGTAATAACAGCACATGAAAACCAAGAGTATATGTTAGAGAAAATATAAAGTGCACTTTAAAAGTTAAATATTATTCCTAACATAAAAGACCCTCCTGTTCGTGTTACAACAGAGGGGCTTGTAATTCATAACTGTAAAGGGGAATATAAACTGAGCATCGAATAGAAAAACAGTACCAAAAAGAAGATAAGAACAACTGGTTCTATTTTTTTTTTAAAAATACTATAGCTGATTTAGGTATGATATTTCTCACTAGCTTAACTTGCCAATGTACAAGCCCATTTGGTTTACATGTTCTGCGGTAAGAAAATATGCACAGGAAATATTACATTTTACAGCTCCAACATTAGACAAAATACATTGTTGATGTTGTTCAGACTGCACTGTAGAAATCTTGAGTACAAATATTTTCCAGCCAAACATAGGTGAAATGCCTTTTGTCTCTATTGCTTGAACTAAAAGGTGTATTAAAAAGGGTTACTTAATGCACCTATAAATTAAGGTGCAGTGGTACTTTTGTGCCATGCCAAATAAAAATTTGACTATTTGAGTGATATTTGAGCAATTATGATTAAAATATGGGCAAGAATACATAAGTTTCACCCATTACTTTGATCTAATCATGATGACTTCAAGTTTGTACTCATTTTACTTGGAATAGCAGTGCAGCACACTCCATTAGGGTACAAAAAGAATCAGAAGGTGGCAGCCAGGAATTCCAGTGACTAGTCCTTAAACATAACTTTCTGGTCTATTGTTCACAATGCAATCATATAACAAAATAAAATGTGAACATGAGGAAAAAAAAGGACCCCTGGAGTCATAGCAGCATATATTGTCCATTAAGGAAACTGCATAGTTCAATCATTGTAGAAATGCGGAATAATTACCTAGATTCTTTGTCAAACCCAAACCGGGCTCCAAAGTAGAATGCGACGGACAGTAACCAGGAATCACTATGAACTGCAACTAGCGCCAACCAGTCCTTCTCATTCATGCCATCCCTAGCAAAGTTGATTCCTAATGCTGGTTCCGGGATCTCTGGGGGTACTTCCTCTGCTGGCAAGGTCACCTCCCATGTCTCATTAGGATATCCATAAAGGCACAGGTTCTCCTTTTCTGTTCAAAACCAATGAAATTTAGTAGCCATAACAAGATCCTATGCAGCATCTGTATGAGAAATCATGACCAGGAACTACAGTTTTTACAACTTAGAAGTTGGTCTACAACTATGCACAGTTGCTCACCAGTGTGTAAGGCTCAAGCAGATAGTAGTGCGGACCAAGTCATAATAGTATTTATTAATAATGGCAGGCAACCAAAACCTCATATTAATTACGTGAATAGGGTAAATAACACAAGCAACCACGTGACGCACGGTGCTATCAAGTATCAATGCAATGAGAGAAGCATTGATAATTCTACTAGATAGTCCCCGTGTTATGTCACGACTCCACTGAATTGACTGTGGCAACATCAATGAATCTAACAAACCAACGCATACACAAGCATGCACACTCACGTAGACACCCAAACACACAAAAATCAACTAATCAACAATCCCATGGCAGCAATTGGCCTAAATATATTCTGCAATTTTCAGTAAATATTGTCCACTTTAAGCTACCAATCTCGGTCTGATGGCAACAGACACAGTGCTAACAACCCAACAAAAAACGAAGACCTAGCACCGAATCCACAGTTCCCATCAACTAAACAAAGAAAACTTTTGCCCGGAAAGCTGTACAGCATTGATGAAATAATAAAAAACACCAATAATTCCAACTCCGAGCACCAGGAGTGGGGAAAAAAAGGATAAAATTCTCCGAATTTAGCTTCCAATCTCTCAACAAAGCAACCAAACCCAAGCAGCAAAAACACGAAAAGCTTCTCCGCTCCCAATCCCCAACCCGGACGGAAAACCCGAAGAGATCGAGCGCACTCACCGGGGTCGCAGAGCTTGTAAAACTTCTCCACCTCTGCACAGCAAAAGGAAACAACAGCTCAATCACACGAATCCACACAACCACGCGAGAATCGGGAGCCGAATCGGAAGGGAGCGGAGGCGAGCGCGCGCACCTTGGGTGAGAGCTTTGATCATGCCGGCGCGGCGGCCGCGGAGGTCGCGGAAGACCTCCTCGGCCGTGCGCGAGGCGTACATGGCCCCACCGCCACCACCGTCCATCGGGGTGCGGGCAATGGCGGCTAGGGCTCGGACAGGGGCGGCGACGACGAGGAGGCGGCGGTGGTGGGAATGGGAGAGGGCGAGGGAGAAGGGCAGCCTGGGAGGAGGAGGTGGAGGAGTGGGTTTTTATTTGCAGAGAATTTTGTGGGTGTTTCCGCGAGGATTTGCACCCGGTTTATTTGATCCGCGCGTGGGTGCGTGTGTTGGTGGCGTTCGATACGGGGACAACCTCGCTGGCCTCGCTTCAACGAGAGGTGGAACCGGTCCACCGTGGACTCGGAGGACGGTTTCTTTTGTTTTTGTGTCTTCAATGAACGATCTCGTTTTTGTGTTGTTGTTTTGCATTTTCTTTTGTATTTGGGCTCTGGATTGCAGCGCCCATGTTGTTCTATTTTTTTTATTGTGATTTCAAATATGAAATATCATAAAAATAATTTGAAGCTTATCACTAACAATTAGTTCGTCATCTGGTAATTAAACCGTGAGGAATCGAGTTCCAACTACTTATATGACCTGCTTCCCAGTTTAGTATGGAACAATCGGATTACAATCCATTTTAGTATATGTACACATCGTGATCCAAACAATAATAATAGAATCTAACAGACATTTCATTGGGCTAGTTCAACCGTTTGTAGATTGCTAAACCTTGTCTACACAGACATATTACAGATCATGCAGACTAGTTCTTTTTAGTTTATATAACTTATGATTTCTTTTGAACAAACAAACTGAACAGCTTTTTTACCGTCGTTTTAAAGCAGTTTATCATGACAATCTTTTTCGAAACGATTTATCGACATTTAATTCGTTCGCACAATCACTCATGTTATAATCAAAATCCATCGGCCATAACTATAATTTATCAGTAGTAGCTAAAAACAACGTATCCGCAGACGGATTGAGGTTCTACTGCCAATTAAACTGCCCAGACACGATCCACTATAAACCGTGAGGGAGAAGACACATCGCAATCTCGACACATATTTATTTGATCAGTGGTGGGTAAGAAACCAACCTACCAACCATAAAAAGGACATGCGAGGGAGGCTCAACTAACCGCTGATCGAAGCAGGTAGGCCCGGCCATGGCAGATTGGCAGCTCACCGCACCACCACCTCCCTTCCCCAGTTCCCCTTCCCCAAAGAACTCAACATTGCACTCCTCTCTCACCCTTCGATTTCAGAGATGTCAATTCATGTCTTTGCATTTCCCTCCCTGTTTTTTTTCTTGGAACATTAGGTATCACAGGCAACTTTGCCCATTGCTCAGAGGGAGTTGAGGTTGTCCCAGAAGAGCTGCATCACTTGGCCATGGACAGTGGTGGACTGACTGATGGGCAAGTTCTGTTGGGTGAACAGGACAGCAGCTCAGTTGGGCACTGGCCCTGTCTGAGGCGCATATGGGAAAGTTCTGTTGGGTGAATAGCATCAACTGTTTGATCTGCACTTTCTTTTCTCTCGGATGTAGTAGTTGTCACACAAAGGGCAGGCGTATTTCTCATTTTTCTCGGATCTTGTTCACTGACAGTCAATTGTCATGCTCCTGCTCCACTGTTTGCTCAACAGAGACAATGAGATTCTGAAGGACATCTCACTTTCTGTTTTCGGGAACAAGCACACTGTGGAATGGATGATTACTAATTAATTAGTCGAGTTGGATTATACATGCATGTTGTCAGAAACACCAAGACTGGGGGAAGATGTTTTGATTCAAGCAACAGGTCTGAAGGAAACAACAGATTAGAGCATTGTCTTTCTGCAGAAGCATGGTAGTGCACATACCACAGATGCAGCTAAATTACTTCATGGCCCACACTTCAAATGATCTTACAATTTCATCTGCAAAATACAAGTATAATACCAAGCAGATCCTAAAAGGATTCCTGACACTAAAAGAAGGCGAGGACTTTGAGCGGAGTCGCTGCTTCTGCCGCCGGAGATGTGGGAGAAGACGACGGCCAGGAGGATGGATACGGAGTTGGTGACGACGAAGAGGAGAAGATTCTCGGTGCGGTCGGAGTAGTGTCTCTTCTTGGCCGCGGCATGGTTAGGCCCCGGCGGTGCATGGCTAATTCATCAGCTCAGACTTCAGACCTCTCTAGGAGACTCGTCTCGCTGCCCAACACAGTGGCCGCGCGCACGTACCGGAGGCTAACTCGGTTGCAAAACCGTGCGGCGGCCACCGTGTTTGCGCGTCGGCACCTCGCAAATGTGGCACCACCCTCTGAACCGGCTGCTGTCAGCCTTCGTAACATCTCAAATTCTTGGTTCTGTCGTTGGCACTGAAGCTGCATCCATGGCCGCTTACGGGGCTTACTGTGAATTGCTTTGGCATAATGATCTCTCATGCTGCACACGATAATATTTGATGTCCTCGCTTTCTTTGGTATTGCCTGCGTGCCAGCCTGCCAGGGGGTCGCGCATTTGCTGCAGCCTTCTGACCCAGGTGTTACATATCTGAGGGCCTGTGCTTGAGACTTGAGCAGGGTCGTCCCCCTCCCCCTGGAACAGCAAGAAAATACGAGGTCCAACTCGAGCCACCTTATGGTCTCCCGTGATCAGGATTCAGGACACACGTTGAATTGTTGACCAACCACAGTGGTGAGGTCCAACTTCACAGTTCTGTCAGTTCAGGTGTGCAGTCAGCTCATACGTGCAGTGGCGGAGTAAGAAAATGAATATAGGGAACGGCTCGGTTCAATCTCATAACAAATCAATCAAGAAACAAGCTCAGGTTCTTTAAGGCTTAACAATTTATCTCCGCAAATGTAGAATGCAAAATGGAAAACTCTTAGCCAGAGAGCAAAAACGATTCAATTTTCAGAACAAATCAATCCAAAAACAAGTGCATTGCATTATTTTCGTTCAACATGATTGCCTTCACATGGATTCCACGTGTCAATGCACTAGCACATCAAGTTTCCAAGCTCTGTCCATTGCCCGAAGGGAGTTTGTTCCTAGAGAGTAGGACTGTACAATTTGGTTTGCCCAACCCGTGTCAACCCGTTTGGATGCATCCGCACGATTATTTGGGTCTGTTCTCTTTTTGCTGTAGCTTGTGGCTTTTAGCTACGGTTTATGACTTTTGGATTGTTTGTACGAGATATTACAGAGTAACAAAAACTCATGTGCGATTTTTGCCGATATAAATGAAATTAGTAAAGTATATAATACAATTAACTAGTAGACTCTATCTTAAAAAATACTTCATTTAAAAGTTAGTTACTGTAAAAAACTGAAAAACTTAACAAGACCATAACGCCATCGAAAATGTGCCTGCCCAACGGTCTGACCCAACTTTGTACACCCCCAACCAGAGAAGCAAGAGCTGCACCACTTGGCGATGGAGAGAGGGAGAGAGAGAGAGAGAGAGAGAGAGATGAGGGTTGTGAGCTAATTGGTTACTGCCGCTGCGGCACAGCTGGGCAACAGGGCAAGCTCATCTGGATGAATAACATCCACATTAGCAGTTCGGTTTGCGCTTTCTTTTCGCTCGGATGTTGCAGGCACGTTTGAAGTTCCCATTTTTCTCATGACTTTCACAATCATGTTATGTTCTGCAAAAGCGAAGAGCCAACTCGATAAATTATGCTGTCAAGGATAGGCACGTTGAACCACACAGATATTCATGATATAATGGCAGGGGCTGTGGCGTTGGCGCATCACAGAATACAACATCCTTGGATGTTTTGAGTTGATGTGTCTTGTCCACCCTACCCCATAAAAGTAACTTATCCTCGTCTACAGAACACAAAGCACAAAAGTTAACAATTAATACAAATACTATCTTAGAGCAACTCCAACAAAACCCCTACTTGAGCCCTCAAACCTCATATTTGAGGGTTTGAGGCAAAAAATAGAGGTCCAGCAGGGCCCCTACTAGAGCCCTCAAATTTGAGGAGCCCCTCAAATCACCCTCCCACCCCTCATTCCTAGGGGCTCCCCCCACCCCTCATTTTCCTGTTTTTTTCCCGCACCGTGAAACTTCTCCCGCTCTCAGCCAAAATTCCCCGCCGCCCGCTCTCCCCGCCCGCCGAATCCCCTCCCGTCCGCCGAATCCCCGCCTCCGCCGCCCGCTCGCCCCCCGCCTCGCCCGAACCCCCCGCCTCCGCCGCCCGCTCGCCCCCCGCCCGTCGCCGTACTTGGCTCTCCGCTGCCTCGCCCGTCGCCTCCGCTCTCATTCGCCCGTCGCCGACGCCTCCGCCCGTCGCCCGATTCCTCCGCTCTCTGCCGCCTCCGCTCTCCTCCGCCCGTCGCCGGCGCCTTCGCCCGTCGCCGACGCCTCGCCCGTCGCCCGACTCCTCCGCTCTCTGCCGCCTCCGCTCTCCTCCCCCGTCGCCGGCACCTGGCCCGTCGCCCGACTCCTCCGCTCGCGGGTCCCATGTGTCAGTGTGTAGTGTAATGGATTTGAGGGCTTAGATTTGAGGGGTGTTGTTGGAGTAGATGTAAAAAAATTGAGCCCTCAAAAGTAGGGGGAGCCCTCAAATGAAAAGTAGGAGTCTTGTTTTGAGGGCTACTGCTGGAGTTGCTCTTACATGTAACTGATACTAGAAACGTAACATAGAAAAGACACTAGTTATTTTGCCCTGCGGTGTTTATAGATGCCACTGTAGCTCGCCAACTTGGTAAATACTTGAGCACCTTTATTGAGGAAGACAAGATAATTAGAAAGGACATCAACTATAATATTTCACTTGGAAATAAGTCCATATTACCACCCACACTCCCGAGTCCAAAAATCAACCCAACCTCAAAACTAGACATTTGACACCTCAAACTCATAAAACCGTGCAAAACACTGTTTCGTCCTAAAACACCCAATTATGGTTGACATGACATAAATATGTGCAAGTTCGCTGGTGTGGCATCCACGATGACACAACAATGCAGTTATGTCGTATTTCCTCTTCCCCCGTCACTTTTCATCACTAGCTGCATAAGCGCGGCGCACGCCGCGTTAGCTACTGTGTAGACCAAAGTAAAAGAGACGACAATTCGCAGGGAGTTTAATAAAAAAAATCGAGGACACATGCGTAATTTTGGGAAAACCAAAGGTCTTTTTCGTAAAAAATCGAGGACTTGCAAGGACTTGTACGGAAGTAAATAAGGACCTATATGTAATTTTGGAAACCCGCGGGGTGCCATCCAAAATTTTCTTTAAAAAAACTTGTTGTAGGGACCTTTTCGCGAGAAAAAAGGACCTTTACGTAATTTTCAAAAAATACAGGGAAAATGCCTCCTCTGGCCGTACTAAAATTCGGGCGACACGCGGCGAACGGAGTGCTGGCACGGGCGACGTGGAGGGCCTCCTCGCGCGCGGAAGCCGCGGGGCGTAATAGCTGATGATTACATCGCAGCAGTAAAATGAACTTATTGCTTATTCAAAATATCTTATAATAAATTAAGAAAACCATCATATAATTTTTGCAACAAATGAGTTCAATCATGGTTAAGAACTAATAGTTGTAACAAGCATTATAGTGAGTACTAGTATGGCCTATTCTTTTTGGCTGCGGCTTATGACTTTTGGCTGCGGTTTGTGGTTTTTGAGCTGATTGTGTGAGAGATTACATAGTAACAAAAACTCGTGTACGGTTTTTGCCGATAGAAATGAAGTCGGTATAGTATGTACTATAATTAACTAGTAGACCCTATTTTGAAAAAAATACTCCATTTAAAAGCTAGTTACTGTAGAAAAGCCGAAAAGCAGCTTCTAGAAGCCAAAAAGAACATGCCCTGACATGGTGCAAGTGTGGGCCTGCTTCAAAGGGTTAAAGTCCTAGCTTTTGACTTTTTTGTGTAGATTTTTTTTACTGTAGCGAATGCCACTGCTAAATTTTTTGAGATAATGTAAAGTTATAAAGAGAAAAAAATAAAATAATAAAGAGGACAAATTTTAAGAGCCAAAAAACTGAAGCGGGGCGAGAATTCCTACTCCTTATAGATCACCATATCCGTTATGTCGTTGGCGTTGCTACGTGAAGAAAATTGCAAACCACAATTTTTTGCTTACATATCACATAGTTGGGGGATTGGATCATATACCCTCCCCTTAGTTGGGAAATTCAGGATTTACCCTCCCACCTCAATGACATATGGGGTCATCATAAGTCACTGACGCGTGGGTCAGGAGGGTAAATCCTAAATTTCCATCTAAGAGGAGGGTATATGATCAATAAAACCCACATAGTTTATTGGCATTAGGTGCAAACATCTTAGCTCTACAAGTTTCATGTAAGCTTATATGAAATATATACATTAGGATTCAATAGACTGTTGTTAAACCTTGCCAGGCAAAATATCAAACTGTTAAATATTTCTCATCTTCTAAGGTCTTCCTGTTAAAATATCTCATGGCAACTTGTACATTTTTCTAAACCATTAAAAAAGCACCACTCCCCCTCCATGTTAGTGGGTCATGGCCATATTCAGAGGTGCCAATTTTTTTAAAGCAAAAAATGCACTTGATATCTATTGAATTATTTCATTTTATTTAATCAAGCTCTTTACTCAAAATTTATTGATGTGACCACACAACCACTTGAAACTTATCGTTCCGCTCGTTTTATCTTCAATTTCTGATTTTTGATTTCTACTTCACTATTTCTTAATTTAGTCTTTTTCTAGCTTTTTAGGCTTTTCTGCCTTTTCTTTTTTTGCCCGGATTCTATTGCATTGTTCGTGATAAGCTAATCTGTTTTTTATTTTTTAAAAAAATTTAATTACGTTAAAAAAATCTACTAGTATCTACAGTGCAAAATAAATTAGTTACAGTAAAAAACATAAACTAACAAAAAAAAGCCAAGTTGAGCCGGAAACCCCGCTATAACAGTGGTCATGAACAGGTACGGTGGGCCCACTCATCAGCTACACTGCCGCCCAATCTTGTCAATCCCGCGTACCATTAACGACAGGGCCTTATCCTACATTTCTAAGTAGTGTAGGGGCTTAAATCAAAAGGTTAAATTAAGAGGCTTGATTGGATACAATGAATAGTTCAAGGGCTCAAGTGCAATTTTTCCATACCCTTGCATTTGCTTCAGTCGGTGCGCTGGCCTGTTCGATCTTTTACACTCCCAACACTGTATTGAGTATCATAGATTGCTCGAAGATGAAATAGTTCAAGGGCTCAAGCGCAATTTTTCCATACCCTTGCATTTGTTTCCTCTATGTCCTATCCGTGTGCTGGTCTGCTCGTTCTTCGACACTCCGACACTACTGTATTGAGTATGACAGATTTGTCCGTTGCCCGAAGGGAGTTTGGGCAAAAGCTGCACCGCTTGGTGATGGAGAGAGAGGATGAGGGCTGTGAGCTAGTACTTGGGCACTGCCGCTGCAGCACAGATGGGCAACAGGGCAAGTTCAGCTCCATTAATAGGTTTGCACTTTCTTTTCTCTTACATGTTGAAGGCACGCATGTTTGAACTTCACATCTTTCTCAGAACTTCCACTGATTTAGAGAAGCCCGGAGGAAACAACGAATCAAAACGCTGTGTTGCCTCTGAAAAAGCATAACAATGCACCGGCTACAGATGCAGCTTGATTCATGGTTCGTACTTCAAATCTTCCAATTTCATCTGTAAAATTCAAGAGCAATACCAAACGGAACCTGAAAGGATTCCTGACACCAAGCAAACAATGACACACAGTTACTCGATAGGTCAGTATCGTACATATCATGCGCTATTTTTACTGCTCTGGCTCCTATTTCTTCCTTCACGTCATGGGTTTCTTAAGAAGAGCCGAAATGTACCACTCGTCGGCTTTTGGCAATCGATGTCGTAATCGAGGTCCCCGCCCTGTCCAACCCACCGGCGCTACTCCCGGCCGGTGAGGTCGAAGCAGCCCTTGCAGCCGTGGCTCCCCGGGCGGCGAGCGCGGTTCACGAGGCACGAGTAATTCTTGCATGTGTACGGGTCCCACACTACGGACTGTCAGGCGGGACGGACCACAGGCTCTGCGGGAGAGGCGTCGGATCCGGGAACCCTGTGGTGCTCATCCCCGAAGCATGAGCCTCTCGGCGAACGCCGCGTCGGACGGGCAGTCGCCGGCTATGCTGTACTTCATGTATGTCTTGAACTCGTCGCGTTGGCGGTGACACCCGGCGCCGATCGCCGGGTACAGCTTGTCGGAGTCGAGGTTCGGGGTGTAGCCGAACGGGAGCGTGTGCGGGCCAAGCGCGAGCGTGAGCTCTTCCTCTGGTTTTAGCTTCGGCGGCGGCTGGGTACGCCGCAGCTTGCCAGAGTTTGCTATGAGCCTTTTGATGACAACGTCGGTGGCGTCGACGAGGCGGTGGAGGTTCACGGCGAGGCTTTGGCTGGACTGCTGGAGGCGAGGACTTTGAGCGCGACGTCGAGAGCGGAGTTGCCGCGGAGGTGGGAGAAGGAGATGGCCAGGAGGATGGAGACGGAGTTGGTGACGACGAAGAGGAGAAGAATCTTGGTGTGGTCGGAGTAGCGCCTCTTCTTGGCGGCGGCATGGTGAGGTGCCGGTGGTGCATGGCTAGTGCTGCTTGCGCCGGCAGGGGCGTCCATTTGAGGCTGGTGTTGGGAAATTGGCTTTCTTGGGTAGCCTTTGTTAGATTTAGTCTCACATGGTTTGTGGGAAAGGAACAATCTGTTGGAAATAATCTAGTTTTAGAAGACGCATACAAAGTTTGGAAGTAATCGAAGTCAAGACGGAGGAGAAATCAGAAGTCGAAGTTGAGACCGAGTTCTAGACGAAGTCGGATTGGAGTCCCGGTCAGACCGGAAAGACAGTAGAAGTCGTAGTCGAATTAGAGTCGGAGTCGGAGTCGGAATTGTAATCGTAGTCGAACCCGTAGAACCGGGTATATAAGGAGGCTTAGAACCATGTATTCTGTACCACAAAGCAATTGAGAAAATACCAAAAAGAGGGAGAAACACAAAGCTTTGTTTGTCGTGTGATTGGCGCAAGGCGTGGTCGGAAGAACTCACGATCACCGCAAGCGTGGTCGGGAGGAGTTACGACCACGGCAAAGTTCCAGCAGGCGTAGTTGTGAGGCGCTACGACCACGGCAAAGGTACAGTGATCCTTCGACCACGTTGAAGGAGTGCAGAGCGTGGTCGTAAAGGCAGGGAAGGCTACGACCACGGTGAAGGTGGTCGTAAGGAAGCGAAGGTGGTCGTAACGAGCTACGACTACACCGAGAAGGTTAGTACGTGATCGGAAGCGACTCCGATCACGTTGAAGGAAGTGAACGTGGTCGTACGGGTGTTCGACTACGGTGAACAGTGATCGCCAGCATCACTGCGTGATCGTAGAAGATTTCGATCACGGTATCTTGAGCGGCTGAAGGAAGGCAGCGGCAGCGATATTGCGGAGCGGTCGTAAATTGCTACAGTAAATTTACGACCACGTTGAAAAGGCGATCGGAGGAGATTGAGGCGATCGGAATTGGTCGTAAGTACTCTGAACCGATCGTATTTGATTCTCACCGGTCGTAAACGACTCTAACCGGTCGTAAAAGGTCCTGGGAGGTCGTAAGACCTTACAACACAATCTCACATAAGTGCATGAAGAACCCTCTCTCCTTATGACACAAGTGTGCAAAGTGTTCCTCAATGAGGTACATGCACGGCCTCTTTTGGGACAAGCAGACGAGGAGCGTGAGGGTTCTTGGTTTTGAAAAAGTATTCGCCCCGTAGCAAGAATGGAATCAATTCGGTTGATGCTAGCACTTGCTGCTGCACAAGGATGGAAAGTCTATCATATGGATGTGAAATCCGCGTTCTTGAACAGAGAACTACAGGGGGAGGTGTATGTGTGTTAACCTCCAGGATTTGTAGATGAATGTTAGATCGAGGAGACCGACTAGAGGGGGTAAATAGACGGTCCAAAAATTCTTCTTTTATTTAATTATCAATTTCTATTTGGCTAAACCAAGCAAATAATGTGAAAACTTAACTCAAAAAGGTTTAACACAAATAACGCCTAAAACAATCGGGTTCATCTAAGTGCACAACAAGCTAAGCCTATGTCAAGGTTTGCAATTCTAAGATGACAAGTAATCAATTTAATTCTATGAACATAAATTGCTTGAATGTAGATTGAACACACAAAAAATAAACCATAGTTGACACGGTCACTTTTTACCATGGTGTTCGAAGACTTACCGTCTCCCCTAGTCCACGTTGAGGTTAGCCCAAATGAATTGGACCGGCTCCACGAATTAAGTCAAAATACCTCAATCCACTAGTGGTAGATCTTTCCACCTCTGGGTAGGCGAGCTCCAACATTTACAACTTTGCCTGATCTTTTCACTTTGAGAAAATCACCACGCATGACGCCTCCAACACCATCTAGGAGTCATCATACTCCAAGAGTAATAAGTCAAGTACATCACTTGAATATCACCATATGCAATGAATGCACAAGCTCGAGTGGATATACAATCCACCTCTAGATTTAACACATGCAATCTAGAGCCTTCCTCCTTGCTCACAAGGGACAACGCATGACAATTGAGAAGAGGACATCACACTAGCTCAAGAGAGAAATGGACTGCCAAAAGTTATCCTCCAACCGACCACAAGGGGGTACATATACCCCACATCTCGAAGCTAGTCGTTAGGACAGAAAAACAGGATTTCTAGAAGTACCGCAGGCAAACGACCGGTACTTCCGCTCCCCTCAGCAATGGTCAGAAAACTAACTGTTGTAAGCAAATTCGGTAGTTTTTTCATGCAAAGTCTAGTACTACCGATCATCGAAAGTATCGCAGCACTTGTTCGGAACTATTAATTTCTTCGGGGATGAGAAGACTCCACACAAGTGTCTATCTGGAAAAAATGCACCGCTACACAAGGTGGACATTCCGTAAATCAGAAATACCGCTTACACAGAGCCGGTAATACCACTCGTTGATGAGACCGCTCACACAGAGCCGATCAGACTACTCACACAGAGTTGATCGAAAGTACCAATTTCGACTACACTGGTCCCTGACCATGTTAGATGGTTCGACCACTCAGGTTTTCAACCACATTGTCGGGTTCGACCACACAAGTCTCCGATTACGCTGATCTTTAACCACACTAGTCTCAGACCACATTGTCCAGATCGATCTCCAACTACGCTGGTCTCTGATTTCGCAAAACACATTTGCAAATTACAATATCATGCACACAAGGATTATCCATGATTTCCAACAAGTTACAAAACATATTTGCACACTTTTAGAATCATGACATGAGGATTATAAATATGAGCTTCAACAATTTGCAAATATAAGCCTCATACTACAAAGAATGGAAACATGAACTTCAAACACTTGTAAAACACATTCGCAGTATATAGTCCCATGTTACAAGGATTCAACACATGAGCTCCAACTATTTGCAAAACACATTCACAAATACAAGGCTCATGCCAAGAAGAGTTAGAACAAATAAGGTTGAGCTATCAACATATGATGAGACTCAAGCTATTAGAAATGATCCCTCTTCATAGTACGACAACCTATACTAGCAATCCGGTCTTTCAATCAAACTCCAAACCGGTAAAAAAAACTAGAAACACATTCTTAGTCCTAGTTAGTCATACCATTGCCTTGCGCATCCCCTTGAAGCTGATAACTCACATCTATACTTTAAGTCCGTGTCATCGTCTTCACGTGCATCAACACATGATGCGTTCTTCACTTGAACTCCATCAATACATGATGAGTCTTCATTTGACTTGATGATCAACATATGATCATATCCTCTTGGACATGCATCAACTCATAATGCATCTTTTCTTGACTTGGTAATTTTCAACACATGAAGTTATCATAAGTTTTCTTTATTTGTGGATCCTAACCTATTTATCCAACTCATGAAAAATATTATTCACAAGACAATTGTCATCAATTAGACAATTACCAAACTTTACCATTAACACATAATGGAGAGACTAGATTCTACAATATTCTCTTTTTGATAATTCATGATAATCTTAACAAATAATGAGATAAAAATTCGTTTGCGAATATACATCATATACACAACACTTGTATACTATAAGATAAGCTTTTAAAGCAAATCTTACTTATCCAGTTGTCATTAATCATCTAACCATTAACACATAATGGAAGAACTAGATTACAATCCGATCATGAGTATATATGAACTACACAAGCTATATATACTCAAGGGATATGTTTGAAAGTAAAGATCCTTAATATGTAGAAATAGAACTTGGATCAATACTAATAAAATCATAAAACAAAGAGTGAACTCTCCCTAAATGTGTGCATACAAGAATATATTGTGAAAGCATATGCGCATATTCAAGTTTGACTTATTTGGTGAAGTTCATTCTATATTTCGGATCCGAGGAATGCATTAAGATAAGAATGTGATATTGAATACATACCTCTTATATTTTTCACCTTGTCATCCAAATGAGACTAGGCAATATGATAATAAGTAAACATATTAGTCTCATAATTGTATTTGTCATTATCACCAAAAACCAATTTAATGGATCTTGAACTTACAACGAAGCCAATCCTCAAAAATTGTTACGACTCAACAAGGCACTATATGAATTGAGGCAAGCACCACATGCTTGGAATGAAAAGCTTGACAGCAGTCTTTCTTCTCTCCATTTTTAGAAAACTGTATCGGAACATGCTGTGTATAAACGAGGAGAAGGTGAAGTGCATCTGCTTGTAGGTGTTTATGTGGACGACCTCATAATTTTGGGTCCACAGGTTGAAGTCATCCGACAATTCAAGGAAGAGATGAAGATGTTATTCAAAATGAGTGTCCTTAGGAAGTTGACTTATTATTTAGGCATTGAAGTATGACAAGGTGAAGATGGGATCTTTATCAGTCAATCAGCATATGCTCAGAAGATTCTTGAAAAGGCTGGGATGAAGGACTGCAATGGGTGTCAAGTTGCCATGGATGCAAGACTTAGGATGAGCAAAAGAAGTAAGCAATCCCCAGCAGATCCTATTCAATACCGAAGCCTTATTGGGAGCCTCAGGTATTTGGTGCATACAAGACCAGAAATCACATTCTCAGTTGGACTGGTGAGTCGATTCATGGAGGTGTTGACAACTGAGCATCTTGCGGCAGTAAGACATATTATGTGTTATATCAAAGAGACAAAAGGTTTCGGCTATTTTTACAGAAGGAGCTCTAAAGGAAAATTAAACATAGAAGGTTTCTGCGATAGTGATATGGCTGAAGATGTGGACTACTATATAAGCACGACGGGGGTGCTGTTCACATTGAATGGAGACCCAATTAGTTGGTGGTCTCAAAAATAAAGGGTTGTTGCTTTGTTATCCTATGAGGCAGAGTACATAACAACAATGATAGCTGCGTGCCAAGGAATTTGGATGGCGTGTTTACTTGGTGAAATGATGAGAAAAAAGCTGAGCTGTATCAAGTTATATGTGGATAACAAATCAGCCATAGCCTTGGTAATGAATCCTATTCTACATGATCGAAGTAAACACATTGATACGAAGTTTCATTTGATCCAACAATATGTGGAAGAAGGAAGCATAGACATCGGGTTCATTAATTCTGAAGAACAGCTCGATGATGTGCTAACAAAATCACCTGGGCGAGTTCGGTTTTAGAAACTACGAAGCAAGCTTGGGATGATCAGGTGCAGCGAAGTTAGGGAGTGATTGTTGAATAACTTCACTGCACCAAATTAGTTGGAACTAATCCTGTGGAATTTGTTTTTGAGTCTGTATCAAATTGAGTCCAAGACAATTTAGAAATAGAATTTCAGGTTTCAGAGTCGGTTTAGGCATATGAGTCATGTTTGGATACGTAGAAGTATTGTCTATGTTTAACATGTAATCTTGTGTATAAATAGAGGAGAAAACCAATAAAAAGGTGCGGCGATTGGAGCACTACCAAAAGAGCTCATTTGTTTTATCTCACATTTTTGTTTCGAGTTGCCGCCACCGTAAGTCCGTAATTGAAGATCGGAGGAAACATAAGTACCGAATACGCACTTGAAGAGGCATCAGAGTGGTCGTAGTTGCAGGGGCGGAGGAGAATGTGGTCAAAGACTCTCGAGTTTACAGTAGAAACGCATGCATGACCAAGAAGGAGTGGTCTTAACACACGAGTACGCACGCACGAAGAAGTGGTCGTAACTCACAATGTAATCAAAACTTCATATTGTCATAATCTGCGTGCTCATGGTCGAAACCTACGACAAAGGAAGACTCTGTTTTAACAATTAGTATCAGAGCCTAGGTGCCTAATATCTCCGTGGGCCTCATGGTTGCAGTGGTCACAACCAATGTGTGTGAGAGAGAATGTTAGGTTTAGTCCCATATAGGTTGTGGGAAAAAAAGAAGCATAACTTAAAGTGTAAGGGAGTCTCTACATATTGGATAATTTTTAGGAAGAAGACTCAATTCCACTTATAAGATTATTGTTTAGTAGTATGAGTAAGTGCAGTCAGTGGACTATGGTGCCAACGCACTTGATCCTGTGACCTTGATAGTAAAACCCATTGAATCCCAGAGGGTCCGATCTCCCAGCCTTCCATGATGCCCATCTGCAATTCATGCAAGAATGTGTTCGATGGTTTCTACCTTTAGTTATAGATATCGTCATAATTTCTAGCTGATTTCTTATTTCTTTAAGTACTTCGAGACTCGAGGGAATGGAGTATTGAACACTGCATGTCAGCATTGCCTAAGCATTAACCATGGTCAGTTCTGACAAAATGACCAGAGAACCTCTCGTTCGTTTGATTGATGGATAGTTTGCACGTTTGGAGTACTCAATAGTCGGTGCATATGAATTGGCAGAATTGCACTGCACTGGATGGTTGCTCGTATCTGGAGTGTGCATTGGGGAACAAAAGGAAAAAGATGCAGGGACAAGCTTGAAGTGCAAGGGTGAGGAACTAAAGCCCTGTTTTTTTTATTTTTAACTTTTAATTTTTTTATAGTAATTATTTTTTAAACGAAGTGTTTTTAAGATAGAATCTACTAGTTAATTATAGTATATACTGTACCGACTTTATTATATTGGCAAAAATCGTACGTGAGTTTCTATTACTCAATCTCTCGTATGAACAACTCAAAAACTACAAACCATAACAAAAAAATCATAAGGCTCAGCAAAAAAAAAAAGACCCTAATCTCCACAGTGCGTTTCCTCAGGCATGCTAGTAGACCATAATCCGCAGCCGTCGTCCCATACTTCTATAGCAGTAATTTTTCTGCGTGCATGAATTACGGGCGTACGTATAGCAAATTCGCACCTATGCTGGCATACATTTCCCCAACGTACGTGCACACACATTTGAACGGATTGAACGCCACCCGTTTCGCTACGGCGCCGTGATGCACCCGCGCGCACCGCCGGCTGCAGGTGCCGTACTGCCGTGCACGGTGCACCGGGCCACTTCCCGTGCGACGCGGTCCATATCCCATCCCACCTCCCGCGGCCCATATTACTACTGACTCCACCCATGGCCAGTTTGAAACATCCTAAAATTTCAAATTTATTTTAAAATTTGTTGAATTTCAGCTGACTTCCAAACTTTCGCAATTCGGCAATCCTTGGACTTTTGCGCCTTCCCTTCTCAGCGTTTACGCTTTCTTCTACCTTTGGCGCCTTTCCACTTCTCGCCACCTCCCCTCCACTCGGCACGCTCTCTCGTTCGCCGCCGCAAGTCCTTGGTCGCCGCCGCCACACCACCGTTGCGCCGTACCCATCCGCAACATCGCCGTGAATCGGCGGAGCTTCGATCTCCTCCTTGGGCGCGGCGCATGAGCCCAGCCGCACTTTTGGGCCGTCCGTTACAACCCCTCCCCTGCATGGGCTATTCCGTGCACTCTGCAGTCCATAGACCAAGGTGCTTGTCTCAGTCCTCGCGCTCGACACTCTTGAGATCTGGGACGAACCGACGTCTTCCATGATAAGGACACACGTTGACGTCTTCCGAGTTCCGAGCGCCGGCGCCGCCCGCGAATAAACGGACGCAAGGTTAAGCCGGAGCCATTTGACATTTTTGGTTGGGGCATGCAGGCTCGGAGTCTCACATCATCGGAGCCTTCTCGCCAAGGGAACTGTAGTTTTCAGAGGAAAACCGCAACACAACTCACACATTTATCGGAATGGTCAGCGAGTCATACCTCCCAGTCAGCAGCAAGCCGGCGCCACAGCAGCAATGTCAACAGCAGAGTTCAGCAGTCAAAGGTCAACAAGTCATACCTCCCAGTCAGCATCAAGCCAGCGCCACCGCAGAAATGTCAACAGCAGAGTTCAGCAGTCAAAGGTCAACGAAAACAACAAAAGTTGATAGCCACGTACGGGATGGAGATACCTGAGCCCTGACCCAAGTAACAAGTTACAGTGTGCCTGCGTACGGCAAGAAACGCAGGCTGACCAAACGGTGGTGGCCTGACCTGACTGGCTTCACCTCTGGCTATTCCTGCCTGAATTTTGCGCTATCTTGAGAATCAGGAGGAGGCCGGTCGATCTGTATGTGCCGCTCTAAGCACTAGCTAGTACACCGGCCATGCAATACGACGTGGTAGCGTGAGCTACCTCACCGCAAGAATTGAGCTCCCAAGCCAATCTTGCCTGCTGAACGAATGTCCCTTTTTTTGTTTCTGAAGGGAAACGAATGTCCTGTTAACTCTGAAGTTCTTGCGCACTTTTCTTAATTAACAAGTTCTTTTGAGTTAGGCTTAACTGTGTGCATGCAAACTAATATGAAGAATTTATCAGCTGTTGATCTTTTTGGATGCTGGCAATCTAGGTTGCTAATAGTACTAGTTTTAATTTGCGGCATATATCTGTGCAACCATTCAAGTTTGCCATCAAGAGGTTTCAGTACAGCTAAAGTGGTAGATATGGATTCAGTTGAAGTATATATGGTGGTACAGACAAGTGGCAATATGCTGCATATATATCCTTTGGATTTTATTTCATACTAATATTTTGATTTTTGATTGTTTGATTTATCCGAACTCACTTCTGTCTACATTATTCACAACTAGGGTTCATCATTTCGTCCGAAATCGCCCCTTTCGGTACCCTCCAAAACAAGTTTGATTCAGCCAAAATTTGGCTCTATTTAAAATTTGTTTAAATTTCATAAAAAATTTTGATTAAATTTCATCAAAATTCATATAATATTAGAATTTTTCGTCCGAATTTTCAAACGAAATGGATGAAATTTTGGAAATTCGTTCATCTCGGTGACCTCCCAAAGTTTTTTCAAACCGAATCATTTAACCCTGTACACAACGTCCTCAATTTTCTCTACTCAGTGGATCATTATGTGCTGACGAATTAAGAAGATTTGTTCATCACGATTCTCTTGTGTGTGGACCAGACATATCGATCAAGCGGCGGGTTTCAGAGTAAGCCAGTAAGGGAACTGCTGTTCCATTTCGAGAACCTACTCATTGTGATAAATTTTGGTTGAATGACGAAACGATTGATTGTACGATAATTTCTGCGTGATTCTTTCATTTGTCGATGGAATAGTTTGCTATGTCTGCAGGTTTGACCAAAAAATAGGCTGATTTTTTAGATAAAGGATATAAAATCCGACCTCTATATCCACGAAGGATATACACAGCCAAAAAAAATCAGCCTATTTTAATTGACAGTATTAGAGGCAAAAAAAGGCTGATTAATTAACAGTATTAGTGATTATGTTCAGATGAACTGTGTGAGGTAAAACTTTTAATTGAACAGTTCCTCATCAATTCATTACAGAAAAATATATCCAAAATCTTATAAGTCAGAATGTTTGTACTTAGTCCTAGAAAAAAAAAAGAATGTCTTTACTTTGCAGGCTTATTCACAAAGCTGCAGTACTACCCGCTTAGTAATACTCGTATAAGCCGAATCTGATTATGTATTAGAGTTGGCAGAATATTTTACAATAAAATTGTATCTACGAGGTGGTTAATTTCTACTCATCCCTTTGCGCATCTTAGAGGTTATACTTCGTAAAAAATGTTCCGCAAGTTAGGTTTCTTCTACTAGCAAGATCAACATATACTGACAAGGCCTGAAGAAACAAAAGTCAGACTGATATAAGCTAGCTTCCATCGTCTGCAAGTAACTCCTCAACACACGGCTGATCTATTAGATTACTACTAACTTCTCATGCCATGATCAAAGTCCCCCAAAAAACAAAAAACAAAAACCATCTTGTGAACGCGTCCATGCACGAGCTGCTCGATTTGGAGCAAAGCGCTGCATTATGCATTGACTTGTCAGGAACATCACGTTCGTCGAGAAGAACAGTACATACCGACGTATAATTCCAACACTGCTACGATATATTGACTTTGCTGGACATAAGCGTATACGTACAGTTGTACATACAGGACGTATGCGCATGCATGGTCCAGTCCAACAATGCATATACATACATACGCTTAGACGTACGTACGTACGCAGAGAAGGAACGGCATATATGCAGTAGTAGTAGTACAAGTTCCATTCAACTGTGCCGATCGACAGTCTGACATTATATCAGCGGCATATATATGTCAGAACGAAACAAGCTCACGTGACTGTCCCAATGATCGATCGATCGTCCTGTACGTACAAGTGTGTCAGACTTGGTCGCTTGGATCAGATCTGAGTGTGAGGTCCAGATGATCGAACGCATGCATTCCTGGTCAATCTGCAGGATATTTCGTTTGATTGAAGCAGAGCTAGTGTACACAAGTACATGTTTCAATTGATTGCTAACTTCTGCAGTGAGACGCATGCATGCTCAGAGAATTACTGATGATAAGAACACCAGATTTGTTCATCTTGTTTCTTGTTTCACGAGGAGCTAGTAGCAGCATATGTAATTGAAATTGAGGCCCCCCTCCCCCAACGTGTGTACAGGGTACAGACACTGTCGGGCTATTA
This sequence comes from Dendrocalamus latiflorus, assembly GCA_017311315.1. Classification (NCBI taxonomy): domain Eukaryota; kingdom Viridiplantae; phylum Streptophyta; class Magnoliopsida; order Poales; family Poaceae; genus Dendrocalamus; species Dendrocalamus latiflorus. The sequence continues at coordinate 12,065,717 of CM029647.1, read as the reverse complement.
GGGAATCTCTCAGGTAGGGCTCCGGTTTGTGACATGGTGCACATAGCTAACGGGCTTCTTTAAATGCGTGAACCCTGCAGAATTTGTCATCATATGAATGGATTTGGTTGGCGTCTGCTGTTAGAGATGGGGTAATGATCAGCGGGCTAGAGATCATTTTTCTTCAACTAGTTACGGAAATGCTATCACTCATATAAATCAGTTTCCTAATCGTATAGTTATTATTTCATAAAAAACAAATTAAGGATGCAAAACAATTAATCTCCCCCCGCTCAGTTGGGCTGAAAAGCTGTGGCTTATGGCTGAAATTACATTGTAGCGGCTGAAATTTCACTGTACCTAAAGGTGGCTTATTTGGCATAATTAAATTTAAAAATTTAAAAATAGAAAAAATATGCTATCTCATCATGGACAACGCAAACAAATACAGAAAAAAGAACCGGCAAAAAAGTTCAAAAAAAGTCAAAAGTTCAGAAAAAGATGAAATTTATGAATAGTAAAAAATAAGCCAGAAACTGAAGCCGAAACGAGCGGCGCTTGCAGTACGACACAAGCTAGCTTTTGTGGCATGCAGCATGCAGAGTCAGAAGTCAGAAAATGTTGTAGCCTTCATCTGGAAAACACATTTTGTCCTCGTCGTAGAAAGCGTATATGTGCTGTTTACAATATATATCACGCAGCCGGCCTAGAAAACTTGAATTGGTTGAAATTCACAAGTCGATCGAATTGCATATGTGGAGATATTTATCTGAAAAAGTGGCCGAGAATTGGAGATATATGAGAAGCCCCTATGCAAATTAAGCTCGGCAAGATCGGTGGTTGTCGCCATCGAATTTGGACTTGTTAATTGCTACTAGCTAGATTTTTTTTCTCCACAAGCATTTTTTTCCAACAGAAAAGAAAGGAAATGAGTAAATGACAAACACACCACAATCTTCGTTAAATAATTGAGAAAAATAACACAAAAGAAAGAAGTACCAGAACAGTCATCTGATTGTTGACGTGCACAGAAAAGTTGGATGAAATAATTAATAATGTCACGAAACGAGACTAATCGAGGGCCTACTAGAAAGGCCTTGTGTCTAATCTCATGGCTATCTAGCTATAGCAGCATCTTTTCATGTGAACGTTTCTTGTTCCTTTGTTTAGTTAATACAAATCAAGTCATTTTCATTTGGAAAAGTAGCCCAATGATGCCGAGGTCTCGTTGTTTTTCCAGCAGTAAATTTGTACATGTAGAGGAGATTCATCGTCTCATCGTGGACTTCCTCTGGTAAATTATTCCTGGTTCTTTTTCAGTTCACACCAGCACCGAACTTCACATAGAAATTAGAATGCAACCTGTAAACATTTTTGTGAGGATTCTTTGTTTTACCAAAATGACAAAGAAATTAGCGCGTGCCCTCCGTTCCCAAATACATATCATTCTAGTTTTCAAATTTTATTTCTAAATAGGAGTACATATTGTTCTACAATTTTGAGGCAAATTTTTTACCACCTTTTCCTTTGCACATCCGTTATATTCATTATTCCCAAATTCATTTACTGCTATATACTAGAGTACACACGTCATCCATGAGCAGTAAGTGAATATCATCGATATGGTTAAGATAAGATGCGCTTTCAGATTGTTGAAAGAAATGGAAGTAATATAGATCTGCAGGGACAATTAATCCCAGGTCTAATTGGAGACCATATTGATATGTACAACTGAAGCTAGCAAATTGACAGATGATATAGGCGTGTGTCCGTATGTGCTAGTGGCAGAGAGATGAGATGATGTGTGTGGGCCTAGAACTAGAAGAGATAATCTGAGGTTGCATTGGTACGACATGTACGTGTCAACTATATCGGCTTGCATATCTCAACTTGTTTGTCACGGATCGTCCGTAATTAATGTAAAAAGATCCTGTTGAAACACATTGTGTGAGCTAGAGCTAGTGATCTCGACCAAAAGATCCATGAAAACGAAAGAGATCCAAACAAATTAAGAAAAAAAAGTTTTTTTTTGCAAACAGGAACTCATGGATATCGATCGATCGAGAGGTCACGGGCCTCACTTCACTCCTCCAACTACGTCCATGGCTCCATGCAAGTACAGCTAGCATCACACCCTTTAACAAACTGGCCCTGTTAAGATGCATCTTTTGATCTAGTTTGTGCCTAGCTAGCTAAGATAGCTAGTTTCTTCTTCTCATTGTGGTTGAGCTAGTACGAAGAGTTCAGAGAACATGACAGTTTATAGGAAGAAGAATTAAAGATGCAACGGCGAGCCCTACATGCCTCCTTTTTGAGATCATACGGTGCGTCTTATGCTCTGTCACGAGGGATTACTTCTTCTGAGGCTTTTTTTGTCTTGGTATGCATGCATGAGCTTGTAAGAAACCACAAAGAACGATAGGATGTGTGAGTAGGATAAAAACTACGTACCTAACCATCTCATCCCTGCTTAAAGCTGGCTTTGGTAGGACCGGCTTATGTGTGTCGCCAATGACCATCATATGTTGCCTTGTCGAATTCCTGCTACCTGCTAATCTGTCATTTCTACTTTTTACCATGAACAGTCCATGCGTTTGGCCCTTCGATCGATTCGAAAGTGTAAAGTAAATTTTTCTACTTTACACCAGCTGCAAAAGTGCAATGTAATCTAAGGAGTATCTAGATATCATCCGAATATTTTCTTTCTAACTATGATCTAAATTTATGACCTTTCGATTAGAAATCAAGAGACCCCTTGTTTTTAAGGAGAAGAGATTTTTTCACAGGGAAGGATGCAGAATTCAAGGGGGAGGAAAAGAATTCACGGCCATTAGATCTCTAATCTAACAGTCCTAAATCTGGATGATAGTTAGGAAGAAAACATTAGATGATGTTTAACAAAAACCCATCTATATATTCTAACATCATATTCGTTCGCGCGTACTGATGACGTACATTCTTTTTATGATTCGTGCCGTATCATTTCCTCAGAACAAGGCGTCCATTGATCGATCGAAACATCTAGATCTGGTCGTCTTTGCGGATCAACATCACAGCATCCTTGGTATACATGATCCATGATTCATCAGGGACCGTGCATATATGTAACCTTCATGTGCAGCTCCTAGCTAGCATGTCCATGCAGCTATCAGAAAAATTAGGCCAGATATACAGTTGCACTGTTCTAGCTAGTCCCTGCAGATTTAATCCTGACCAATGCTTTGCGCTTTCCCTTTCTGCGTTACCTGTAGCTCCTTTCTGGCAAATGTGGCAGTGGAAAGGAATGTCACAGAAGCATCGCACTGCCATCCCCAGACACCAAACACTGTACCCTTCATGCATCCATATGCACCCACTCGCCGGCCGCCACGAGCATGCAAATCAAAGGGGAATCCAAGAGAAGCACACAGAGATCTGTTCGCATCACCAAGTTAGCAGCCACTCAGAGAAAAGATGTCCCTGTCACATGAAAGAAGAACAAAAGCTGAACATACACACACACATTGCCTTAATTCATTTCTTCTATCCTCTTTTCAGTTTTTCCATCGTACTTACTCCGTATGACAAGACTAGGCCAGGAAATCACCAAGATCACTGGAGACCACATTAATGAAAAGAATGGAAATGCAGCACGTCCATCCATCACTCGGATGTGCGCAGACGCAGAGATACGAGACTTCCACAATGAGGTTGGTGATGATGTAATGAAGATGCAGGAGATGTGTTTTTGAAGGCTTCGTCACATAGGGAGATTAGAAACGTTATGAAAAAAGTTTGTAATGGGAATGATTAGAGATTGGCTAAAATCCGTGTTTAGAAGGGTTTCGAGTCCCTTGATTTTTTGAAGAGATAGAGTTTAGTGTTCGTGTTTGAGGCAGATACGTTTGGATATTAACCTATAAAAGTAAGGAAGGCTAAGGGCTAATGTGTGGCTTTTGAGAAAGTTTTTTGTGCAGTTCTAGTAAGACTTTCATCGAGAAGGTTTTTAGGGGTGCTTGAGAGGGCACTTTGTAATTTCACAAAATTCCAGCAGTAAAGTTAGTCTTGAATCCATCTAGTTCTTGATTTGTGTAAAGTACATTGGCGATTGCTGGTGATTTAGATCATACGACAACGAGCAAAGCGATCGGGTGAAGCGGTCGAGTAGCTCAATTGATTGAGTGAAGAGGTCGATTAAATCGGCCGATCAAGTGATCGTACGCTAGGCATCTGATCAGTCGATTGGTTTCCGAGTAATTAAAAATATCATCAATCGTCTGAAAATTTCAAAAAGATGGTAATAATCATTCACCCTATTTTAATTGGATTTATTCATCATATATCCTCCCCTTAGATGGAAATTCAGGATTTACCCTCCTGGCCCACATGTCAGTGACTTATGATGACCCCACATGTCATTGAGATGGGAGCGTAAATCCTGAATTCCCAAAATAAAAGAAGGGTATATAATCAACTTTCCCATTTTAATTATAGTAATCGATACTACACTTCATGAGACGTCCCTTTCCCCTGTTTAGCTCGGCTCCTCCATCGCTTTCCTTCCTGCACCCGATCGTAGGCCCTCCCCTGCTCCGTCTGCGACTCATAATTTCTAATCTTATGCACCTCTCGTGTCCGTGTGTGATGTGGTGTGCCACATGCGTGGTGCCGTCACGCTTGCTCGTCGCATTGCGTGCGTATGTAGAGCGTAGACTAGTGGTTAGAAAGAAGAGTAGCAATATATCACTCGGTTAATACACACACCAGCGATACGATCGATTAAGGCCTTGCCTTTTGATCGATATATATTGTCCCAAACACTAACCTCTTATCCTTTCCTCCTCTCCCCACTTGCACTACCCCGGGCTCCTTTCCGAGAGGAAGCAGCCACTTAAACTTGCTCGTGCTACTCACCTGGCTAGAGCCTGCCCTAGCAAGCTTTGCGGAGGAGGAGGAGGACGGCGACGACGCAGAAGCAGCAGGCATGAGCATATACGAGAACGGCCATGGCGGCGCTGTGGCGGCAGCAGCAGCAGGAGGCAATAAGGCGGGGGAGGGCGGCGGCGACGCGCACGAGGACGACCTGGTGATGCCGGGGTTCCGGTTCCACCCTACGGAGGAGGAGCTCATCGAGTTCTACCTCCGGCGGAAGGTGGAGGGCAAGCGCTTCAACGTCGAGCTTATCACCTTCCTCGACCTCTACCGCTACGACCCCTGGGAGCTCCCAGGTCCGTCTCAGGAGAATTGCTAGCTCGTCCTCTCCTCTCTCTCTCTCTCTCTCCAAGCTCCTCCTTGATTTTGTTTTCTGCAGTGGTGAGTGACATCTTTGTGTTTGTGGGTTTAATTTCCTTTGTGTTTTCAGCAATGGCCGCGATTGGGGAGAAGGAGTGGTTCTTCTACGTGCCGAGGGACCGCAAGTACCGGAACGGGGACCGGCCGAACCGGGTGACGGCGTCTGGGTACTGGAAGGCGACAGGCGCTGACCGGATGGTCCGGGCGGAGAACAACCGGCCGACGGGGCTCAAGAAGACGCTTGTGTTCTACTCCGGCAAGGCGCCCAAGGGCATCCGCAGCAACTGGATCATGAACGAGTACCGTCTCCCTCCCGCGGACACAGACCGCTACCGCTACCACAAGGTATCCATATATATTCTGTCACACCATGATCCTTCCATTTGCACAAGCAGCAAGCAAATTTGCAGGTAATTTAGAAGCCAAGAACTAGGGTTTGTGGGTTTGCTTGGAACCCTGTTCGTAGTTCTTTGTTGTCGGGTTTTGATTTTAGTCGATCTAGTTTTGCCCTTTGTGCTTTTAGCTGGCCTCATGATTTTCCCATGAACGGTGCATGCGCCTTTTCAGATCTACAAGTTAATAGCTAGGGTTTCTTCTTTCTTTTGCTCTTTGGTACTATTCCTGCCATGAATACGCCTAGAACTTACTCGATTAGCTTGTAGCTCTCCGGCCTCTCCCTATGTACTATCCTGAACACGCTAACCTAGAATCCTAGATTACACAATCTTTTTGACCGGAATTGTGACTTTGTTTATGTAATTAGCCAGATCTGAACCAAATACCTGGGGAGACCCATGCATCCCCCAATTCTTCGTATGCCATGTTTGCTTTCTTGGTTGCACTCAACAAATCTGATTAAACAGCAACGCATCTCCTCACGTCCATGAATTTGCAGACTGAAATATCTCTCTGCCGCGTGTACAAGCGCTCCGGCATCGACAACGGCCGCGGCCATCTCTCCTCGGCGCGCTCGACCCACTCCCGCGGCGCCGCGGCGCCACAGGACAACAAGCAAGGGTCGTCGTCATCCACGCCCACGCCGCCACCAACTCCGTCCAAGCTTCACCACCTTCTCCAGGGCGAGTGCACGTCGCCGCCCGCCATCACGGATCACGCCGGGGCACACAAGGCGGCGGCGCCACGGCAGCTAGCCGCCGCAAAGCCGTGCGGCGGCTACCTGCAGTCTGCTGCGAGCCCCACCGCGGCGGCCGGCGATCAGCAAGAGGGAACCGCGGCATTATTGTACCAGCAGTACTCCAAGAACACGAACGCCTTCGCCTCCACGTACTCGCTGCTCAACCTGGTGAACGCGGCCTCCATGGGCAGCTCCGCCGCGGCCATTGACGAACTGAGCACACTGGTGGGCCACGGCGCCCAGCCGTCCTACTTTAGCCCGGTCGGCAGCCACGGCCACTTCCTTCCCCTGCCAACGCCGTCGTCGCAGCCGATGGCGCTCGGGACGCTACCGATGTCTCTGGCCACCATCTCCGACAAAATCTGGGACTGGAGCCCGATCCCCGACTCGTCAGGTAGGGATTACAGTAGCGCTGGATTCAAGTGACGGTTGAAACAAGCGTCCACAGTGCATGCACGCGTGCATGGCTGTGCACGCTCTGATCCCAATGGTACCACCATGTAGCGCGCGCGCTCTCTCTCTCTCCCCCTCTGTCTCTCTCTCTCTCTGTCTATCTGTTGGTTCACAGTTAATTCTGAGGAAACGACCAATGTAGACCACTGTACCCCTTAATTAGTCCACAGATCATACCTTCTTAACTAGTATGATCAAGAATTCAGGATAGGTAATTTGTAATTCCTAATGAGTTGCATATAATAACCTCCCCTTGATCATCGATGTGACAGTCAATTACTTCACTCCATTCAGTTCTTCTTATCAGGATATGATAGGAATGTGGTACATGAGTGCTTCACGTACTTGTTTGTCTAGTCAAAAGTGCGTCTTTTTTAACTGCCTGACTTTTGACACTGCACTGCACATAAAATAATGCTGCTCGCATGATTGGGAGATGACCATGGCAGAGATTGCTTCTTTGGAATGATTGGAAGAGAGGATTTGCAGGGGGTTGATGTCGGCTGTATATATGCATGTGTATGCGCACAGCACAGGACTGTGTCAGAGAGGTGAGGATTATACATAGTCTGTGGCAATCATGTGAGGGCAGCATTTGTCTTTAGGCTCTGCCTGCGTAGTGTGCTCTCTTGTCATGGACTAGCAACCAAATTGAATTATCATTCCTCTTTGTCCGCCCGTGCTGGCTGTAAAAGATCGATGGATCATGAGTTAGAGTTTTGTCAGTGTGTGTCATGGACTCAACAATGGTTAGAGTTTTGCCTGTTTGAGCTTTGCAGATACATGAGTATGGAAAGGAAGGTGGCATGGGTGAGGATAAGATACCTCCTGTCTAGCTACATGCCATGCCCATGAAAGGATCTTCCTATCGATTGGACATGTCAGTCTATTGGTAGGGAGTAAGGACTAAGCTAGTTAATCTGTTCTGTTGCTGAATCCTGATACAGTATATATGTAGGTTTTTGGTACTTTTATATTCTCTTCTTCTTGTTATGCAAGTACAAATTAATCTTGTTATGCTAGCAGTGCTATGTAGATATATACCAAGTCATAGAGATCAACCTTGCACGCTTCCATGCATTTGTACTCTTCAGCATTGGAGTACAATCTATTTCAGAGAAATCTAGTTGAATTACAACTAGGCCCCGTTTGGCAGAGCTGATCATCTGTAGCTCTAGGAAATCCTGGATCTAGAGTTGCAGGCATGTTAAGTGCATTTACATGACTCATTTAATTTATATTATATATTAAATAAAAATATTTAAATTACTTTAATTTAGTCAACAAACTACAGATCCAGCATAGATCTCGGAGCTAGAGCTATGCCAAACGGGGCCGTAGTGCTTCCACCAACCCCAAAAGTCTATGTACATGGAGCAAATTAAATGGGAAAAATTTATACGTCACCTACTTTTTCAATTTATCCCCCCATATCAAATTATCATTTACTTTGTCTCCCATAAGTTAAGTTAGCGTGCAAATAACCCCCAAGCTGCATGTTATAGCACTGTGTCTCATGTTTTCATTATCTTGGTTACTTGTTCAATGGTGTCAATACCTTTTCAATGACGCTAATACGTATTTCAATTATTTAGATGTTTTTGATACTTGTAATACACCAGTTCGTTACTAATATTACAATGCTAAAAACTTGTTTTACAAATATCAAAATCATCCAAATCATTAAAACAAGTATTGAAATCGCTTAAATAAATACTACAAAAATTAAAATAAGTACCCAAGATAATTAAACCATGAGAAAATAGTGCGAACATGCTATCTAGGGGGGGGGGGGGGCATTTGTAGGCCAGTTTAGCTTATGAGGGACAAAGTAAATAAAAATGAGATATAAGGGGCAAATTTAAAAGGCGGGTGACCTAAAGGGGCGTTTATGAATTTATCCCATACAAATTAAATTGGCAACGGAGGTTCACGGCCTCACGGGCCGCACGGGTCAACTGCCAGCAAAAATATATATGGCAGTGCGTCGGGGAAGAGCTTCATTGGTATGGTCAGCGAGTTGAAGGGTAAGTGATTACGGTGAATGAGCCCGCGCAATTAACCAGCTCTCGATGATTGCACTAAGAGAGAGGTGGCACGAGCAAATGTGTGCGGTCAAGGGCAATGTGTTTAATTTTAACTGAGTAATTGTAGTATCGTATGGCACAATCAGAGAGGTGGGGTGAATGATTGCCTCTGCTTTTTACCACCTGAAATCAAAACACAACGCAGAGAAACAAAAGAAAACGATCTGAATTGCCGAAAGAGAATAATGACCGCAACTGCTTGTACATGGTCGAAGAAGCTTTGTCGCTCGACTGGTCGTTACGACTGCTCGTCCCGAACGCTCATCGCAACTCGTCCTGAACACTCGCTTACAACCGCTCATTTCGATCACTTGGCACGACAACAAATCGACCACTTGCTCGTTCCGATTGCTCGACACGACAATGACACACGAAGTCGTGATCTCCTTCCGCCTGAAATCCCCAGCTGTTCGACCACTGCCCGAACGAGTACATGCCAAAGACAAAACAGAGCACGGAAAACAGAGAGCAAAGAAATGATGAACTGGAAGTCGCCGAAGATCTCTTTCTGGAAAGAATCTGATCTATTATTTGATTACCAAGTTCTTGGCTACAAAGCGCCTCACGGGACCCCTAAAAACCTTCTCCACGAAAGCTTTAAAACCTCATTCACTAACCTACATCATCCCCTACTTTTATAGGCCAGTGCACAAGGCATGTTCAACTCAAACACCTCAAACCATGTCCCTCTCCCCCTGGACATGATATCTATCTCTTCCCTAAATCAAGGAACCTGAAACCCTTCATAACATGGGTTTTAACCACCTCGTATAAGTTATGGACTCCATCCACAACTCCATACCTTACACACGACAAAGCCTCCAAGATATCCCCTCCTGCATCTCTATCGTGCACCATCACCGCGTGTTCTCGCCCGCCTGGACCTCAGATTACCCCCTCCTAGTCTAGGTCCTCCTCGTTACCGACCATGGCCTTTATGCTCACCTGCACATGCAAAGACCAAAGAAACCATCTCCTGGTACAAGTTCTCCCCAATTTGACCATAATCAACACACATTAGCAAAACACACTCTTGTCCATCCCAGGACAAGAATCAACCCATCTACGACCATGAAACAGATCGTTTATGACCATCGCTAATTGAAACAACTCTTAGACCACCCAATACGACCGTTAAAACAGAGTACTCATAACCCACAAGTACTCGGAAACCACGCTGACTACCAAGTACCGACTACCGAGTATCGAGCAGAAATCATAACTGCAACACATACTCGAAACCTACGAGTACAGACAATAATCCAACACACGACCGCTTACCACAATCGTGAGACCACTTCTATCGAGTACCGAGTCCTCCGACTACAAGTACCTCAAGCAATGACCATTCATCATCAACCACCACACACCGACCAGTCAACCACTAGCCCAACATGAGTATTCGACGTACTCGAAGATCACAAGAGTGAAGCACTCGTACCGACCATGAAAGTCTATGAGTACCGATAGTGAAACCTATGGTCATATTCTATAGTCGTAGACTTTGTACTTGATAGTCATAGATTTTGCAGTTGATAATCGTAGATTTTGTGATCAATAGTCGTAGACTTTGCGATCAATGGTCGTAGACTTCACGATCGGTAGTCGAAGGCTTTGCGATCAGTTGCCATATGATTCACGAACGATACTCATAGACTTCATGTTTCGTACGAGTGCTTCACTTCCTATGATTTATGAGTACTTCGAGTACTCGTGTTTGGCCAGCGAGATGACTGGCTGGTGCTCGGTAGTCAGAAGGACTCGATAATAGATGGTCGGTGATCGGTTGTCGTAAGTGTTGTGATCGGTTGTTGGAGACTTGTGGTATGTGATCGGTACTTAGTAGTCAGTACTCGATGACTCTGGTCGGTAGCGATGTTTGTTATTCCTGAGTGTTCTGAGCAGAGCAGTGGTATTTCCCGAGTACTTATGGTTTTCGAATACTGCATGAGCTAGCGGTCGTAAGAAGTTGTTTGGAGCTATTTTGTGAAAAGTGATGGAATGTGTAGTCGTAAACAACCTGGTTGATGGTCGTGGATGATTTGTTCTTGTCTATAGATGGACATGGGTGGTATGAGTATGTGTGTGCTGATGACAGTCAAGTTGTGGAGAATTTGTGTCGGGAGAAAGTTTCTTTGGTCTTTGCATGTGCAGGTGAGCGTGGAGACAATTATGGTCAGTGACGAGGAGGACCGAGACTAGGAGGGAGTAATCTAAGGTCCAAGCGGTTGAGATGTCACACGAGGTGGTCAGGCTCAAGCTGGAGCACGTTGAGATCGAATGTGGATGATGCATGGAGGTGTGAAGACAGTTATGGTCCGTGACGAGGAGGACCGGGACTAGGATGGGGTAATTTGAGGTCTAGACGGTCGAGATGTCACACGAGGTAATCGGGCTCATGCTAGAGCATGTGGTGATATATGTGGAGAAGCTACAGGAGGTGCGGTCCTGTAGAGTTCAACACGAGAGTTCGTGATGCGTGACGGAGATACAGGAGATACGTCCTGTAGGCTTAGTCATGTGGTGAGATTGAAAACGTTATGGAACGAGAAGGTTTAGGTATATGGTAAAACCCGTGTTAGGAAGAGTTTTGGTTTACTTGATTTGAGGAAAAGATTGAGTCGTGTGTTCGAATTTGAGGCGGACATGGCTTGAACGTTAACTTACAAAAGTAGGGAGAGGCTAAAAGCTAACATATGAGTTTTTAGAGAGCTTTTAGGGATACCATGAGGGCACTTTGTAACCACATTCATGATACAGAAATAATAGATCAGATCTATTCCAAGAAAAATTTACTGGCATTGGTGATGTGTTTCTTGAGCATCATTTTTCTTCTGTCTCCAACATGTACTCGTCCGAGCGATTGAAACGTTTGAGCGGCTGAAGTCTTTGAGCGGAGGGAGATTACAACTACGTGCGTCGATGGTCGTAGCGAGCGGTTGAAGGGAGCGGTTGGAAGATCGGAGCGTTCATCGAGCACGTGCGAGCGAATCAGCGTCTTGCGGTCGTAATCTGCATCCAGTAATTTAGATTATTTTTTTTGCTTTTAGTTTTACTTTTAGATTTTTAAAAAACGGAGGCAATCATTCACCCTTTGATTGTGTCATACATCCTACCTTTCCCATATATGTTTTTCTTTTATTAATGCATTGGCAAATTTCCTCAAAGCAATCAACTGGTGGGTGTCTGCATATAAAAAGTACAGGCAATGCTAGATGGCAAAAAGAAGCACGAAGCACGGTATCCGCATAAAGGTTACAAAGATGCTACATGGGTTGACGCCCAAAAGCGGATCGATAAAGGAAGCGCTCAGCATCTTACGCCGAGCACCTCGGTGGATGACGTCATTCGGTGATGAAACTCGCCGTACGGCCGGGGCCAGTTCGATCATGCACAAAAGAGCTCAAGCTCCCCCACCGCAAACTCGTAACGAGCAGAAATCCATAGATAGTTAGTGTAACTTAATCGATAGGCCGAGCAAATGTACGTATCGTCATGCACGGTGTACAGCTTGTACTAGCTTGATCGAATTGGCGCGTACGTACGAACACGCTCCTAGCTTTTCTCCACCGATTAAGCTACATGTACGGGGCCGCATCATCGACGAACCGGACGGCGAGGGAGCAGACGATCGGAGCAAGCCCCCGCTTTTATAGGCGCGCGCGTGCGACGCCGCACGACGAACGTCGCCGCGGGCCATGATGACGAGCACCACAACCGCGGTCGCATTTTAGATCCGCCTTATTCGCTCGCCCCGCCGCTTTTGGCCCACACCGATGGCCGCGCGCGATCTGTCTCGGGCGGCTCTGCTCTCCCCTCCTCCTGCGCACACCACACCCGCACATGTGTCGAGCCGGGCGCGACGTTCAGCTGCTGATGATTAACTACGCGCAAGTTTGGGGCGGAAAGCGCGCTCTTCGAGGTGATGAAGGATAGGCTTTTTGCGCACGCGCGATCGCACGGTTACTGCTCTAGTGCTCTGCCCTGCATGGGGGCATGATTGACTCGTTGGACTCCTGCTGTACTGTGGTCGTCCAGGGACCATGGTGATTTGGCAATGACGGCTAAACTTGGGGGAGGAAATGGACGGACTGAGCGGACGACGTCCAGACGTACAGAGGAGAGCGTGATCTCGGAGGTGCATGCCAGGTGACGTACACGGCACGCGCGACTGTTGGCGACGTACGTATGGTACTACGCACACTCCCCGCGCGTTCGTGGGAAGAAACGTCTCGATCCGCCCCCCCGTGCGCGCGTGCGGGGCAGAAGTTGTCGCCGTCCGCCACAGCATTTGGTGGCTTCGCCGCGCGCGGCGTCGTCCGTGGCGAGGTGGCACGGCGCGGGCGAGCGGGGCGCGGTGGTGGAAGTGGCGGGTCTTGCTGTGGCGCGCGCGGTGCGGGGACCGCGCGTGCGCACGCGGTGGCTGCGCGCGTTGCCCCGAGTCGTACGAATCATCGGCGTTCGCGCACTTGTTGCTCCACGTCGTAAAATTTCTCCGCATGCACGGCGGGGCGTCTCTGATCAGTTTATCTGGTAGTACTTCTCGAGTTATGATTCTATGCTTTCCGGACCAACTCATGCACAGATTCTGCACCTGTGGAATATTAGCAACATGCATGGGAAAGGGCTTCAGACTCGATCGCTCGATCGTCCTATCACCTATAGATCCTAGGAAAGCTAGACTACAACCTCAGCACACACTTTGCACGACAATGGTACACCAGACCATAGCGTTTAGAGATAGTATCCACAACAAGAAGTTTGCGTGAATTCTGCACCAAATAGCTCCAGGAGAATAATACTCCATGATGTTACTAGCACCACACAATCTACTCCAAATTAATGATCAGAATGCATACATGGGTATGGCATGAGTATTAGTATTGGAAAATGGCTATTCATAAAAAGAAAGATGATATGTACTATTATTGCTGGAGCATATTATTATTGGACAAATTGAATAACAGCACAGGAGGCATGCTTTAAGTTCGGCTTGTAAAACAGAATTATGCTCAGAGCAGCACTGCAGCTGCAGGGCACTGTCTAAAACACTAGTACTAGCCTACTCGGATTCCAAGTTTCACCTCCAGAGTAGAAACATAGGGGATTCCAAGTATCCCCTCCAGAGTGGAAACATATGGGATTCCAAGTTTCCAATCCAACGCCAAAACTGAGGGGGGAGAGAGTAAGCAAAAATCATTTATTTCCAAATTTTTCAGAGAACAGCTTATTCAATCATCAGTGCTGAATACATTGCTATACTCTCCCATGCACAAGTATCCAAATGATCGATAGCTGCATCAGTACAAATGCTCTAAGCGTCTAGTCATCGTATGGCCATCAATTAGGTCCCTGTATGTTGCAGAATAGGTATCAGTAAAATGGTCTCATGTCAGTACTGCATGAGTAGAACATTGCACATCACTGGCACCCATGCATAGTAGCTTTTTTTCTTTAAATTGGAACAGAACAATGTGCTAGAACATGAAAGATCCAGGATATCCGATCTCTGTTTACACAGCAGGCACTCGAGAGTTAAGAACATATGACACCCTTATAAGCAAAAAGGTAAATCATTGAGCATATCATTCACAGAAGACTATAGTTTTTGAGAGATGCTTCTATAATTTTCTCAATAATGATTTGCACAATTTTTAAAGTACGATGAATAGTCGATATATGTTACTTACCTCTTCATTTGCTTCAAGATTAGTGCTACTCTTGTTAGATAGGAAAGCACAGAAGCACTGCTCTCAGTTTTTTTTATATAAAACAGTGGATTGTTTCAATTAGCTCACAGCTGGCTAGGGGTGTGTACTAAAAAGGAAACTGAAACCAGCAAAGAAATATGTACACTTGAAAAGTAAATTTGAGGTGCCACAAAAAAACATAGAAAGCAGTGAATATGTCTGATATACCTGCACTATGAACACCATTCTCGAGCGTTCTGGAACATGCGTAGCCATGGGCTTGGACCACTCGTCTCAACCTGCCATTCCTTGGGATACCATGGATATTGCCACATCATGAAGCAACGCTCTGGGTGGGGCATCATAGCTAGGTGCCTTCCATCAGGGGAGCAAAGAGCTGCAATGCCAAGTGGAGAACCATTGGGATTGAAGGGATAGACCTCAGTTATGTTATTAGCGTCATCACAATATCGCACAGGAGCCAGATTAGACTTCACAACACTAGCTAGAACGTTTTCATCTGGGAAAAAAGCTCTTCCCTCACCGTGAGCACTCCAAATCCCCAAGGTAGAACCTTCCATCCCTTTGAACATGATAGCAGGAGAATCCCCTATGGACACACTGGTAAACCGGCACTCAAAACGACCAGATTCATTGTGAATAAACCTCGGCTGGGACATGTCTCCACCTGTACCAAGAGAACCTCCAACATCTGATCCTGGCACCCAGCCAAGAAGAGCCATGAGCTGGCAACCGTTGCACACTCCGAGGCTGAATGTGTGTGGCCTATTGTAGAAATCCTGGAATTGCTGTATGAGGGGTTGGTTGAACCTGATTGATGCAGCCCAACCTTTCGCTGAATCCAGCACATCTGCATAGCTAAAACCACCAACAAACGCAATCCCACGGAACTCCGCTAGAGAAGACTTCCCTGCCAACAGGTCTGACATTGTGATATCCCATGGTTCAAATCCAGCAGCATAGAATGCAGCAGCCATTTCCCTGTCCCCATTGCTCCCTTCTTCACGAATGATGGCGACCTTTGGTTTTGAGGATGCAGTCAACAGTTTCTCATCTGTGAATTCGGGAGTGAAAGACAAAGACCATGACGGTGATGTTCTGCTTTTTAACCCTTCTTTCTCAAGTTTGACACAAGATTTCAGCCGTTGTAGCTCCTCAAGCTGGAAGCTCGTCTCCTCCCAGAGATCCCTGAGATCCGAGGTTTTTTCCTTGAGATGCAGCTTGCCGTCAGCAACCAGCTCTATTTCTGGTGATGCAGTAACTTCTCCAATTACATTAGTGGATATGCCTGCTGCTTCGAGCTTTTGCTTCACAACATTGAGATCTTTCGAGTGCACTTCAATAACAAGGCCAAGCTCCTCAGCAAAGAGTGCTTGAAGGAGGTCACTATCTTCCAAGCCTATGTCCAGCTTAACACCACAGTTACCAGCAAATGCCATCTCAAGAACGCTCACAATAAGACCACCATCGCTTATGTCATGGCCGGCTGAAATAAGGCGTTGACTGAGCAATTCCTGAATGGCCTCAAATACTTTCTTCAAGTAGGGAATGTCATCGATGTCCGGGCAGTCATTTCCAATTTGATCAAATGCCTGTGCTAGAGCAGAACCACCAAGCCGGTGCTTTCCTTTAGCCAGGTCAATGTGCAGCAGAATTCCATCCTCACCAAGCTTCAAATCAGGAGTTACCGTCAATGTAATATCAGGACATGTCACGTAAGCACTGATGACCAGATTTCCGGGAGCCTTGACAACCTCACCATCACATTGAGCTGCCATGGAAAGACTGTCTTTTCCCCCATCTATTGCAATACCAAGTTCAATCATGCAGTCAGCCAATGCAACAGCAGCAGCATACATATCTGCACCTTCTCCGTCAAGCTTTGCAGCATACATCCAGTTTCCACTTGCTTTGACATCAGCAAGGGATGTAACTTTAGCCCAAACCAGATTAGTCAATGCCTCCCCAACAGCAAGTCTTGCCATGGCCTTGGGATTAAGCAAACCCTTTATTGGTTGTTCTCCAATGGCGCAAGCACCACCTGTTAGGTCTGTGTATGTCTGTGCAATCACAGCCACATCAGCAAGTGGAAGTTGGAGTGGCCCAACTGTCTGCTGTTGTGCAACTAGACCTGTCACACACCTGTCAACCTTTGTGGTCAAGAAACGTTTTGAACATACAGAGGGGAGCCTCAATACTCGCTTCAGAGCATCCATTAGTTTGACCTCAGGTGCGATGTCTAGAGGCTCACTCATTTGAGGAACTCGCTTGAATTCAAAGGTCTTCTGAGGCATATCTCCTAGAACTTTTTCAAGCTCAAGTTCTTCAACAGGGGTTGGAGGAGGAAGGCCATTCAACTTGGCATGCTCCACAGCAGCACTGTCAATCAAAACAATCTTCCCACAGCCATCAATTTTCCCAATGACTGCCATTGAAACCCTTTCCCTCTCACAAAGTGATTCCAACAGACTTCTGCTCTCAGGCTTCACCAGTAGTGCATCCTGTTCCTGGTACTCAGCACCCCAGATCTCCAAGACAGACAATGTATGGTCACCAACAACAATTGAGCGGATGTCAATTTCAGCACCCTTAGGATAGATTATTTCCTTCACTACATTGCAATTTCCTCCAGCTCCCTGGTCATGAATGCTGACGATGGGGTTGCTCTCTCCCATTTCTGCACATGCCCTGACCACGCGATACAGTTTCTGTGCCATCTCAGCATCTCCACGTTGCACTGCATTGAAATCAAGCTCTGCATCATTCTGGCCACTAACCATGCTTGAGGCAGCACCACCACCCATACCAATTCTGTATGCTGGACCACCAATCTTCACAACTAGCATGCCAATTTCTGGATCCCCCTTCGATGTGTGTGCATGGTCCATTTGCCCAATGGCTCCACTGAACATTATCGGTTTCAGCCATTCACGCCGCTCACCATTTAGCAACCTCATCCCAAAATTTCTGGTAAATCCCTGAATTAGAGGCTCACCAAATTTATTCCCGTAGTCAGAAGCACCATCACTAGCATCAATAAGAATTTGCAAAGGAGAGGCTAAATTTGATGGGTACGAAAAAGATGGATCCTCCCAGGGCGCATCTGAATCGTCAATTAGAACATTACCAACACAATAACCAGCAGTGGAAGCAACAACAAAAGAACCCTTTCCAGTGGCATGTGTGTCTCTTATGCGACCACCTGCACCTGTCTCGGCTCCTGGGTAAGGTGCTACAGCACATGGAAAATTATGGGTTTCTGCTGTAAACAAAATGTCAAGTTCACGCATCATAATGGTTAATGGTGAAGTGGAACCCGGAATTGTTGGACATAGCTGATTTACTGGGTATCCTTTTATTGCACTTGAGTTATCCTTGAATCCAATAATAGAGTTGTTAGGGTTGGCCTGCAGGGGACTCTTGACTAACTGAAACAAAGTTCTAGGCATGGTCTCTCCATCTATCACAAGCTTTCCATTGAAAAACCAATGTCTGCTGTGTTCACTATTGGATTGGGCGATATCAAAAAGTTCCACAGTAGTTGGATTACGTTTGATGTCATCTCTGAAGAGGTGGGTATAGTAGTTGATATCCTGTTGATCAAAAGCAAGCCCCATCTTCACATTTATTTCTTCCAAAGCTTCCCTCCCCCTTTCAATGACTGGAACAACACTGACAGGTTCAGGAACAACATCTGACTGAAATGATGTGAGCTTGTTAGGATAAACACACTCTGTCATTCTATCATGAACCAAAGCAACAAAGTCACCGAGCTGGCTTTCATCAAGTGGGCCACTGCCAAGCTCAAGGCATAAAAGGTATCTTCTTGATCTCTCCAGGCGATTTACTTCCATCAATGAGAGAGATTTACAAATCGAGACAGCATTGGTTGAAAACGCTGTTGAAAACGTCATCCGTGGACCAACCTCAACAATTACACCATAAGAGCTTCTAGAGACTTCCTCCTCCAAAAAGCTCCTTGTTTGTAACTTATCAGGTTCATAAGTTTCTGCTAAGAGCCACTGAAGTGTTGCACGCTTCTCAGGAGTTAGTGCACTGTCCAATTGAATGTTGAAGCACTGTTCAGTCTTTATATCAACAATATTAGCAGAAACTTTTGCCTGCACTTTCCTGAGTAGCTCAGTGGTCTCACTCTCTTGAAGAAATGGTTTACGGTATAAGTGAATAACTCCAACTTCCACTGCAGCATCAGGTTTCTCAACCAATGGACTGTCAACCCCCCTGGATACCACTGCACCGGGAGCTGGCAGAAATCGGATATTAGGAGCTGTAGCTCTTTGAACAAGTGGCAAACAAATATGCTGTTGGTGAAAGCAATGTTGAGCCATTCGCAACCTTCTCAATCCAGAACTTCTTGCAGCCATGAAGCCATATCTTTTTCGCTATGTAAAGAATTAACACATAAGAACACAGTAATGACAGGAAAAACAATTCATAACTGTGAGTATTTCATAGGTTCCGTACCATATTCCTAGGAAGGCCTTGGAGGCGTGACAGATTGCTTACTGTCATTTCACCAGGCGATGCCATATTTCAATAAATCCTTGGTTTTCTTTATATAAAAGGAAATCTGCAACACATGGATCATGAATCAGATGTCGATTCTACAGTGTATTTAAGAAGTAAAGCAAGGTATAAATGTACACGGGATTGAGCATGGTGATGCAAAGAAGAAGAAAAATAGCAAATGATGAAAGAAGACTGTTCTTTGTTAATATTTCATTTACAAGAGTTGAACTCAAGAATAGACTTTAGCTCATTATATTTTATTCCTGAGCTCAAAGGCTGAGATGGTTGCGTTCTTTCAAATGTAAACAAGAAAGTAGTGCTACCAACAAAACAATGAAAACAAAAATGATTTTTTGAGTAAAACAGAGGTACAAATTCTGCCTACATGATCAAAATAAACTCATTTGGTTCTAAAAATAAACTCGTTCTCCAAGCTCATTGTATTTTATAGCTACGCTCAAAGACTAAGATGCTGTATTTCTTGCAAATCAAAGCACTAAATAACAAGTACCACCAATACAACTGTGCCAAATTGATTTCTCCTGCAAGATAGAGGTAGCAAACTCTGCCTATTTAATCGAAATAAGCTTATTCCAATTTCATGTGATGTTTCTACTTGCCTCTTTTTCTTTTTGAAAAGCTGCTTCGACTTGCAAATTATTTAACACATACAGTTGCTAAACCAAAACTCTGTTAAGTCCACAAGCGAATTTACCATCAACAGTTCCACAAAACACAAGCTTTACCAATAGCTGAAATTACAGTTTATGATTTTATTCATGGAGATATGTACAGCTAACTAGCAGAAGAGCGCACAAGTGACAGGGTGTTGACCACACGAGACAGCAACACATAGTACAAAATATCTATCTTGCAGCTAACCGAACCAGCGGACAGTCACGCCCACACTTTTAGCACACCTAAGTCGCTTGGGTTAGTCTTGCAGCTGTGGAGCTTACGTTGGATGCGGTTTAACAAGGTGAATCAAACATGCGAATGTGATCAATGATTCAATAACTCCACAAAAATCTCACCACCACACCCTAACAAACTACAAAGATTTAACCAATAGTCCAATACTTGCGCCTTACCATTAAGAGCAGAGAAGTATCAAGCCACTAGAGACGAATCTGCAGTTTCTATGAGAAGTAAAGGCAAAATAGAAGAGAAGAAACCATCCGCACACAGAGATTGAGAAGTTCATACAGATACAGGGGATGATCAAGAAAACCGAGTGAAAGCAACAGAGAGGGGGAAGCAGTAATGAGAGAGAGAGAGAGAGAGAGAGAGAGAGAGAGAGAGAGTACCAGGGACCAAGGGTAGATGGAAGCGATGAGGAGACGAGGCGAGGCGACGACCGACGGCAAACCGGAGCTAGACCGTAGGGCGGCGGCGCGGTGGACAGGGCGCCTATATGCGAGGGAAAGGCGGCGGCGCGTACGAGTTACGACCGAACGAGAATGATGAGTGTCCTTTTAATTGACGGCTCCCATTAAGTCCACTCTTTACAAAAGGTCCTGCTGCCCGCCGCTAATTAGGTTCCATACATTGCGTGCTAATCTCCATTTGCACCGAGAATTTGAGACAAGTATCAATCGGCGTGCTTTTTTTTTTTTTTGAGAAAAGCCGAGCATGAAATCTATTCATGATTAGGCAAGTTTACATGCATATCAACAAAACCTGGAGGGTTTACCAGCCAAACATGGCGTCCCTCGTCCAAAGTACAAGCAAGTTTAGCTAGATTATGAGCATCCACATTGGAACACCGGCTTTCAAAGCGAAATTCTACTTTCTCAAAATAGCTCCTTCTTGTTTCAATATCATTAAGGACTGCCAAATACTTGCATTTTGGTCTGGCAGCAATATTTTTAATGACTTCCTGACAATCTGAAGCTATACAGACCTTCGAAGCATTGCAGTCCATAGCAATGGCTAGTCCTTCATTGCATCCAAGTGCTTCCAGTGTGGTTGGGTCAGAGAGACCCTTCCAAACCATAGCACTAGCTGCCACAAACTTTCCGAGTGCATCACGACAGACCGCCCCAACAGCTCCTTTGTTGCCTGATCGAGATATTGCTGCATCCACATTGATCTTTAGGCAATCTCCTGGAGGTGGTATCCATCTGACTATATCCGCACAATTCAAGGTCCCCTTAGCCTGAAAAATCACAGGGTTATTAATGAATTCAATCGGCGTGCTAGGGCTGGGAAGTTTGGATGTAGAGCGTCGGGCCAGGACTTATGGACCGAAGCGCCCTTACTGGGCCGAGCACTCATCATGGCCCACGACAACTTGCATCTTTTCCGCCCTGCTGTGCGGGTATCGAGGCTTACGGCGCGCAGGGTGCACTGTTTTTTTTGTGTGGCAGCTTATGTTTATAATTTATAACTGTAATTTATATCTTTTAATTATTTATAAGAAAAAGTATAAAGAAATAGATATTCGTATGTGATTTTTACTGATATACAGTGTCTACCATAATCGATTGTATATCTGTTCATCTTGAAAAGACGTTCCGTTTAAAAGCTGTATACTATGAAAAGCAAAAATCAGAAGTCGAAAAGGACCCGCTTTTGTGCGAAAGCAGACAACCGATAACACCTTTTTATCCCCCAATCCACCACGAGCAACTCTTTTTGGTTTAGGGTTATGGCTTGTAGTTGTAGTTTATGATTTCTAGTTCTAGCACGAATGTTTGTGTAGATGAATCGAATGTCGATAAGTCGTTTTAAAAGGACTGCTCCGATGAGCCGTTTGAAAGCGACAATGAAGAAACAGCCTTATGTTATTTATTTGAAAAAAATCAAAAATTATAAATCATAAACGAATAGGTCAGCCGTACAACGTCGTTCCATCGAGCAATATGTTAGTAGTATCATGGAGTGTCTCCTACATGGCAAGTTTCAGTCGTACGCGCGCGTTGGTAATTTGCAGTTGTGTGGATGAAAAGTGCACCGACATGTTCAGCAAAGACTTCGGAGCAGTGTGCCGTGTGATGATATTTCTGTCCAAAACGACCCCACGGACCGAGAGGCGCAGAGGGCCGTGCTTGGTGCTTCTGCCTGCAGTTTTCTGGAGAAGTAACGGTTCTCCTTGAGTCTCGCCTATCGATCACAGACTAGGACGAGACGAACGCTCTAGATGTGTACTGTATTACTGTGCTGTGCTGGTAGCTGTGACCCAATGATCTTCCAGGGTTACACTACTCCCTCTCTCGATCGGTACACAAGGCATGAAGCTATACTTGATTACTGTAGATCATAGTACAGTACCCGTTGCATTCTGTCAGTCGTATGGCATGTTTGGTTGGATACACACCTTACGATCCCACTCTAAATAGTTTTAATTTCTCACTTTTTTATTTTCAGTTTATTCAAGCCAGAAACAACTTGAAACTCGTTGTTTCTAATTTTAACTTATTTTGATTTTTAGCTTTTTTTGTTTTTTTCGCTTTATTCCTTTATATTGTCCATGACGATATAACAATTTTTTCTTTTAATTAAAGGACTAAAAAACTAACAGCCACTACAGTACAATTTCAACCAAAAATCAACAGCCAAATCTAAAAGCTTAACCTCTTTGGAACGCCCCAAACCTAACCCTAGCAAAGTGTGGCATGTCACACTTAACTAAGAAATTGGCCACCACAATTCAGGGAAATGGTGATAAGAAAATTAGTGCATGATAGGTAAGCCACATGACTAAAAAAGTATGACGATGCCATAAAAAATCAAACTCGATTAACTTAAGGGAGTATTTATATTGGCTTTTGCTGATGGCTTTTGACTAAAAAAATAAACAATAATGGTTAAAAGAAGTGGCTTTTAGAAGGAGAAGACGTCGGTGGCAAAAATGATGGAGAAATGTATGCGTGTAATGGAAGCGAGAGGAGTGGGGTGCGTGATGCACATGTGACCCCCTCCGTCTCCCGGAGAGAGATGGTAGAGAAAAGAGTGGAGAAGTTGTTTCGAGAAGCCGAGTATTCATATTAGCTTTTGACTTTTCTAAACAAAAGTTAGAAGTAGGCAGCAATGAACCCAATATAACCTTAGTCACTCGGATTGCCCTTTGCAGTGGACTTCCTTCTTGAAAGGCTACGCCAAACCTTCACAGTCTCGTGACCTGTCAGCGAGCAACGGTCGCGACTCGCGAGTAGAGGTGGGAGTCGAGCCAGACTTTTTCGTGCCAGCCCGAGGCCCGGTTAGCCCGGCGCAGCCCAAGCACGGTACAGGCCACCATATAGCAGGTCGTGCTGGCACAACATAGATGAAGGGCCGTGCCGGACGTAGAAAACTGGCCCATCTAATGGTCAGGTCCAGCCTAGCATAGCATGCCATGCTCGAGCCGCCCGGCACGGCGGGCACTAAGGCGGCTGCCACCGCCTCCTTTGCCTTATTGGTTGTGCTCCACCTCCCGTGCGTTGGGCTCGTCCTTACTGTCCACACCGTTGTAGGAATCTTGTGCTCCATTTTCCCATGGCCGCATTGCAAGAACGTACAACGAAATCCACCAGATAGAACTAAGAAAGGCACAACAAGAAGCTAAAGAAACCGAGTAACATAGAGGCACTCATCAGTCATTAGGACCAAAGAAATAGAGTAAGAAAGAGATAATGCCAGGACCAAAGAAATAGAGCAAGAAAGAGAGAATGTGTGCTCACCTCACCACTGAAAGCATCTAGGCTCCTAAAAATGGTTTTGGTAATTAATGATATTATATGAATATGGGATTAATATGTTTATTGAGTGTTTAAAAGGTTTAGTCCCGATGACAAATGTGAAATGCATACTAAGGGTCAACATAAAGATCAATGTAGCTCAAGACAAAAGTATAAATAGTCTAGGATCCCTTTTTTATTTTATCGGTCTTAAAAGAAAGGTTGGAAGACCGAATTATAGGTTAAGCATCATACTATTAAGAGGGATCAAGGCTAGTAACTTGACAATATAATCTTGTGCCATTTGGATCAATTTAAGATCATGCATGCACTTAAAACTAAAATTGACAGCCAAACTATGCACTGTCAAAAAAAAAGAAGTACTGCAGTGTAAATGACGGTACTTCCGCATCTCGGAAGTTCCAGTTAAAACAAATAGTACAATTTTTTTTCCAAAGAGCACCCTTTGAAACACTTTGTTTCTTTGGAAAACAGAAGTACCGGAGTTTCAACGGCAGAACTACCGCAGAGCGGTAGAACTGCAACTCCTGAGTGGTACTACTGGATTGGAAGTTTTGAAAATCTGGGCAGTACGTTTTGCCCAGAGAGCGCCAAGTTTTTGCCCTGAGACAAACAGAAGTACCACACGTGGAAATCGGAACTACGGAAGATCGAAACTACCATGATTATAACGGCGGTAGTACCATGCCAAATTTCAACAGCTAGTTCCGACACTCTAATATAGCCGTTACTGTTGCTACAGTACAGGCGCAGTAGTTCCATAATTTGTATAGTGGTGTTATCGCTCGTCCTGATTTTTCAGGATTGTTTTATGTAACGGCTATATTTGGTTGGTAGGGGATAAATACTCTCCCACCAGCTCAAGGGCAGAATTAGAGACTACATTGCAATATTCTTCAGCATAGAGTATTCACTCCACACCTGATTTGCTTTCATTCCATTCATTTGAGGTAGTTGAGCTAAAATCAAGTGCATTCGTCTAGATTGATCCTTTGGCACTTGATCGCCGTTAAGCGAAGCTTTGGGTTATTACTCTTGGGTGCTTGCTGGCACCTAGACGGCTTAGCGAGAGTTTACGAGGTGACCACTTCAAGAAAATTGTGAAGAGGCCTGGTGTCGACTTGTGAGTGGTTTGGTGTCCACCATCTTTGGAGCGGATGAAGGACAACCACTAGTGGATTGAGAAGTTGAGGCTTAATTCATGGGATCGGTCCAAGTCGTTTAGGCTTTCCCCAACGTAGATTAGGGGAAACCGACAAGTTTTCGAACACCACGGTAAAACCTAGTGTGTCAATTGGTTACTTCTTCCTCTCTACATTCTGCACTTATATTTCTAATTTTGTGATTGCTATTATTATCATATTTACTTGTGCTAGAGATATATTTGTAGAGACTTGTGCTGTGGTGCCGTAGCTATACTAGAATTGTGTAGGTTTAAACTTGCATTGAAATCTTGTCTAGCTATAATTTGTGGTAATTAGTTTTAAGAGGCAAGAATTTTTAGAACTTCTTATTCACCCCCTCTAGTCGGTTATCCTTGATCCTACAACCACAAAGAAGCCTCGGTGCACGACAGGAGAAGAAGAGATCATGAAGGAGGCGGCGGCCATACCCGCACGGCAAGAGAAAAAAGGTAGGGCTCGAGACAACCAGATGGGACGATGTCACTAATGTGAGCTCACTCTGGTATAGTTTGTGTAGTGCTGTATGCTGCGACTGTGAGCCTACAAGTACGATTAGCTAGTGGTGGTGAGTGGTGAGTAGGTGACCCAGTGAGCCATGAGTGCATATATACACAAGCGCCTCTTGAATACTAGTAATAGTATCCAGTTGTCCTCTTCGGATTGGCTTGGACTGACTCAGCTTGCCTTGTCCTCCTCGTGTAATTGTGTAGTGCTTCTACCTTCCTTTTCCGTTAGAAAGCATGTGTTGCTTTGTGGACCATGAGTCCGTGATCGTGAGCAGCAGTATTGCAGCATGCAGTCGGTATGGTCATGTCATCATGTGCTTGGCTGAGTAGGTGATCTAGTGAGCTGTGAGCAGCAGCACTAAAACATGTAGTGTGGTCATGTCATCATGTGCTCTGCTGAGTAGGTGACCTGGTGAGCCGTGAGCAGCAGCACTGCAACGTGCAGTGTGGTCATGTCATTATGTGCTTGGTTAGGTGAGAGAAGTGCAACTTTCAGGTTGGACTAGTCACTGGTGTTGGCGTGGAGTGCACTGTGGAGTGGATGCGTGATACTATAGTGTGCAGGCACATGCAAAAGCAAAACATATAGTGTAATAGTACATGTATAACCGTTTGGCTTTCACTCAATTCAAGGTTGCATAGTTGCATGCATGCATCAATATTGGAGAGACCCGCTAGCGATTGAACAAGTCACGGGCATCACGCCTGCATGATGCATTAAGGACTTGAAGTGATGAGTGAGCGACACTAAAAAGAAAGTAGAGTTACGCAACGGTTGGGAGGAGGAGCAAGCAACGGTCAGGAGGAGGAGCAAGAAACAGTCGAGAGGAAATCAGACAACAGTCTTCTGTTTGATGGCTATAAAATCAGGCACCTCCTCTCCTCATTTCTTCACCATCGAAACACAAGTCTAAGTTTCTCTCCTCATTGGCTACAAAATCTACTTCCTCTCCTCATTTATTTACCACTGAAACACTAACTCTAATATTCTCTCCTCTCTTTGCTCTGCTCAGTAGTCTCAGTAGTCTGTATAATAGAAAATTCATTATGCTACAAGGAGTCAGAGTACCAAGGAGCTCCAGCGCAGTATGCTATCAAGGAGTCGTAACACAAAAAGAGAAGCAGGGTGACTTAGTGTAAGCTCCCACTGTTGCTCCCTAGTCCTCCTCTGACTCCGACTCCAGTTGATGCTCATTAGCTCTCCCAAGCATGGGAGACTACAATATGGATGACCATTATATGGACGGTACAAAGGGCTACGAGGAGTAGCAGGGTGGTTCGAAGTCAATTTTGAAGTCAATGGGGACACCAGACTTTCTCTCCACCGTCCACGAATGACAACAATGGTGGGTCTGGATGAAGGGCGAATTGTTGGAAGCGCATGACCTGGAGCTAGGAAATCCAAGATAGCCAAATAGCAGAGCTCACAACTTGTAATTATTATAAAGTTAAATTAACTACTCATACAGTTGGAGAAACAGGGCACTTAAACCGGCACTACAAAGCATGCTTGAGCAAGATGGGGCGCACAACCGAGGGGGAGTACAAACACAGCTAAACTTTGAGACCGATAGCTCTGTA
Organism: Dendrocalamus latiflorus; assembly: GCA_017311315.1. NCBI lineage: Eukaryota > Viridiplantae > Streptophyta > Magnoliopsida > Poales > Poaceae > Dendrocalamus > Dendrocalamus latiflorus. The sequence goes on along the minus strand of CM029647.1, from coordinate 12,038,601 downwards.
AGTACTTAAATATACAACCTGCTTTCTGTCTATGAGGAAATTGCTAAATATGTTGTTTCAGAAGATCAACCGATTAGGATAGGTGAAGGTGAAAGTCATGCATTCTAAAGAATTATCCAACGCGACTTTTGTCTACAGTACCAACATGTTAGTATGAAAACTACTACATCTGATATTTTATAGATGTATCATAAGGAACTAGCAAAACTAAAAAAAATATTCTTACAAGTTCAGTTCTTTTTTGCTATAACTTCAGACATTTGGATATCATCGCACCAAATGTCCCGGATAACTCTATGGAGTATAAAAAATCGCACGATAGCCCCGCGCCCCAGCGTACTCTGCGGAGTATAAAGCGTCGGGAACTTAACCGTCCGGGCAACTCTACAGAGTATAAACAAATCACACAGTAGCCCCGTGCCTCGGCGTACTCTGCCGAGTATAAAGCGTTAGAAACTTAGTCGTCCCGGGCAACTCTACAGAGTATAGGTAGTAGCGTGGGACAGCATACGCGGATGCGCGTGCTTCACATATCCAACCAAGGAGTCCTTGGCGCGGACCGTAACCCTAGTGAGCCTCACACGTTTCACACGTCTCACCGAGGAGTTTGCCGCGCTACTTTGTCCAACAACCTCGTTTGGTCAGTAGCCACAACAAGGATCTTTTTTTGTTTTCTGTGTGTATCCTGATAAGTTTAGCAACAACGCGAGATCGGAGGCCTTACAACAGACGCAACAAGGAAATACAAGATTGATATCACACTTATGGAAGAAGCTAAAAGAAAAGTCTAGTTTTTCGCCCTCTCAGCCTCAGTCATCCCCAAGTGGAATTCTGTCTCAGAACTGAACCACTGCCTGGAGCATGATTTTGCAAACAACAATCCTGATCTTACTAGTAGAGGCAAGATAAATTTGCTCGAATGGTGAAAAAACAACAAGCGGATAGTTTCTATGCTATTATATTTTGCACGAGATGTTCTTTTAGTGCCGGTGTCCACCATTTCTTCAGAAGCGACATTCAGCACGGTAGCGAGAACACTTGAAGGAAGTAGATCATCCCTCACGTCCAGAATGATGGAGGCAATCACATATGCCAAGGACTATGAATTAACTAAAGAGCGGCAACAACATTAACGGGAGAATCTTAAAATCTGCAGGTGTACACTGGCCTCGAATGCATGAATAATCTGGACATTGATGAGTAGTTAGTATATACATATGTTGTTATAGTTAATATATACGCATATTGTTATTGTATTCTTTTCCTTATTCGAGAAACCCCAATCTAGAGTGTAAGGTTTTTAACGAGACGGTAATATTGTATCGGTAAGATATTAAGAAAATTTCACTTTTCCTCCAAAATATTTACATAACTAATTTAATTTTAACTAGTTTTTAATGAGACTAGCACGAGAAAAATAAAGATAACAGCCATCACCACTATCGTCGCCGTTGTCTATAATTACTTAAGGTTAGATTTTGACCGATACGACACAGCACTGGCAAAGCACGACACGGCGGGATCATCGGACCGAGCTGGCACGGCACCAAGCACGCCGGGTCACGCCGTGCCGCGCCCATGTCCCACTTCTGTCACTCGCGAGATTCACCGTCCACGTCTGATCACTTAAACAGCAGCACGTACGGATCTGATAATTAACGACCGACGACTAATACGAAGGTTACACCAGAGACCACACATAAGGCCGGGAGTTTCTTCTTGTATTAAACCCGCGCGTCGTGCGCTGTGTACCGGCACGGGACGACTGGGCTATGATGGGATGGCGCCGGCCACTGACACCCCACGGCGGTCTACGACCCCGACCGACACGAGCGGACGGACGGCATGAGTGCCTGCCGTGCCAGCTGCCGCTGCCGCTGCCGCTTGCCAAATAGCACGGACGCGGAGCAATCCGCGCGCGAACTCAAGCCTAATTGGCGCGGCAATCAACGTTACTTAGAACCGACGTTGGATAACTGCGCGCGAGTTGCGACAAGAAGACGCGCTACCCTCGAACAGAACCAAACCCACTGCGAACAACTCCACCACCCGGCTGCTTTCGGCGTTGGCTCGCGACGTCGCCCGCTCCTCCATCCGGCCGGCTCCACTGGGATCCACCGCGCGGTCTCCGCTCTCTAGCCCGTCCGTTTCTTTAGCTTTGCCATTTGGCCGCGGAAGTTAAGGTCGCGCCTGCGGCGGAGATGGGGGATGCCGGTGGGGAGGCGGAGGCGAAGGCGCTGGAGTTCACGCCAACGTGGATCGTCGCGGCGGTCTGCTTCATCATCGTGCTCATCTCCCTCGCTGCCGAGAGGTGCCTCCATTACCTCGGAAAGGTGACCAAATCAACCTCCCGTCACCCTCCTCGTTTCTAAACTCTAAACTGAAGGCGTTGGTTACTGTTGCGTTGCTAATCTCTCATTCATTAATGCGCTTTGGCGTTGTTCGCTGCGAGGGCAGACGCTGAAGAGGAAGAACCAGAAGGCGCTATTCGAGGCTCTCCTCAAGGTGAAAGAAGGTACCACCGATCTTCATTTCTGTCTAGAGTTCTCTTGCATTGCGGCGATGTTGCGAGACGTGGAAGGTTTATGCGGTTCTTTGAGATAAGAGGGGGCTTTCTAATGCAAAATGTTGCTCTTTTCTCTGCTCTTTTTATCCTAGCTTAGATCAAGCTGCAAATGTGAGACTGTGATAGAGTCAAGTAACATCTTGTCCTAAATTTGAATAGAAGTGTTTTTTTTCTCGAGAACACCTGAATAGAAGAGTTAAAGGGTGTCTCATGTACAAACATAATCTGTGCTTTTAATCGGTGTGATGCAGAGCTGATGCTTCTGGGGTTCATCTCCCTGCTGCTGACTGTGTTCCAAGGGATGATCCAGAGGACATGCATTCCTCCCGGGTGGACCAACTACTTGCTGCCATGCCAGAAGATGGAGTACCAGGCCGAGCAGGGCCCCTCGGAAGCGCATTCTGTTGCTGCCGGAGTTCTCGGCCTCGGCGGTCGACGGCGGCTTCTTGAGGGTGGGGCAGGGGCCAAGCATTGCCAAAACAAGGTGGATGGATCATGAGTTGGAACAGTTACATAGTACTTACTATGTCAGTCTGATACAAGTTATGGCAGTCTGTGCTTCCAATCCTTGAAAGAACATCTGGAAATTTGGCAGCTTGCGTCATTAATTGTACTGACCGTTTATGCTTCATACGACTTCTTCTTTATGTAATATGCTGCAGGTTGAGTACTTGGAATAGCACATGGGTGGTCTTTCCCCTGTGCAGTTGTATTGGTCACTATTGGCCACCAAATGAGAATTATAGCAACCATCTGGAGCCTCTAATGTGGAGTAGGAACAGTACATGACTACATGCAACATTGTAACAATTTAGCAAATTAGTTTGTAAGGTAGTATCCGGACACAGAATCAACATTGACAAACTAGGTTGGTTGTTTATTTTTTTTTTTTAAAAAAGGTAATGGTGTGGAAGAGCACATGCTCAAATAGATTGAAAAGGTAGCATGTTTGTTTTAAGTAGCAAATTCATTTGGAATAACCATTGAAAAATAGTCAAATATGTTTGCCAATTGCCAGGTGCTAATTACTGATATTACCTTTCTCATGTTCCATTCTGGTACTAGTTTGTGCTTGCCTTGCTCATTGAAATGTTAACGACATGGGGGCAGTAAGACTTAATGGTTCTGATATTTCCTTATGATCTTGGTGCTATGTGACTGAACTCCAATTTTTCTTGCAACATCTGAAAAGTTGTGGCAATATGGGGTAATGAAAGTAAATGATCCCAGGTATTTCTTATGATTTTTTGTGCTAACTCAAGTGCTTTTGTCAACAGGGAAAAGTTCCTTTGTTGTCGCTTGAAGCGCTACATCAGTTGCATATTTTCATATTTGTTCTGGCTATCGCACATGTGATTTTCAGTGTTTTGACTATGCTTTTGGGAGGAGCAACGGTAAACTATTGGTGATATTCGTTTTGATTCACACACATGATTAATCTTTGTTTCAACTTTATTTGAACACTCCTCTATTACTCAGATTCGTCAATGGAAACACTGGGAGAATGAAATTCAGAAAGATGATGCAGGAAATGGTATTGGAATCTTGATTGCTGCTCCATATTTTGGTGCATTAATAGAAATCGTTATTCTGAAAATAAGTTAATGATAGAGATGTACTAAAGAAAAATAAGGTTGCCTTCTTGATATTAGTTCTCCACGTGATGGCCTTATACGATCCTCCGGAACTGCAGGATCTAGGAAGGTGACCCGTGTGCATCAGTTTGAATTTATCAGGGAACGTTTTAAGGGTATTGGCAAGGATTCTATAATACTGAGCTGGCTGGTAAGAAATGCATCTCATATGGTTTTTAGTCAAAAGAGTATGTATTTTGTATGAACTACACTTAAATACAAGTCATACTTGACTACAACAGCTTAATTATCAAATCATCTTTCTCAAAGTAACTAATTATCAAGTATCAGTTAAACCTGCTTATTAAGCGTTTTCTTTCAGCATTCTTTTGTCAAGCAGTTTTATGGGTCAGTTACTAAATCGGACTACACAACAATGCGACTTGGTTTCATCATGGTAAGAATAGTTCAACAATACGCCAACATTCTATTCCCTTTTTATTTATAACAGGAGAACCTTTTTCTTTGCAGACACATTGCCGAGGAAACCCAAAATTTGATTTCCACAGATACATGGTACGAGCTTTGGAGGCTGATTTTAAGAAGGTGGTTGGCATAAGGTAATTCAAACTGCGCAATCATAGTTACCTTCTTTTCATAATTTCCAGATCATAGGTAGAAGTTCTTATCTCTGGTTCATTTACTAGCAGTCGTTGAGCACAATCGATGAGCCTAATTATCATTATCCTTGCTATGTCTTTTCTCATTTAGCTGGTACTTGTGGATATTCGTCGTGATATTCATGTTGCTGAATGTTAATGGTAAGTTTCAATCACACCCTTTCTGAAAGAACAACTCTGTGGTTTCTAGTTTCCTCAAGAGTCTTCACTTCTTTATGTAGTCGCTTTGCTACTGCTTTACTTGTTCACTCTAGGCTTGCAATATTATCATCCTCACTGTTTACAAGTATTTTCGGTTCATATACCTCTTGCTAATCTTCAGGTTGGCACACATACTTTTGGATCTCCTTCATTCCCCTTCTTGTAAGTGCTTCCGTATTATACCAGAATACAGATAAAGCTTGAATTGTGTAGGTAATCGAGACTGACAACTTACTGGACATTGCTTCCTTTTGCTGCTTACAGCTTTTGCTGGCCGTCGGCACCAAGCTAGAGCATGTCATAACTCAGTTGGCCCATGAGGTTGCCGAGAAGCACTCCGCAATCGAGGGTGACTTGGTTGTCAATCCATCAGATGAACACTTTTGGTTTGCCCGGCCGAGGGTAGTCTTATACCTGATCCATTTTATTCTCTTCCAGAATGCGTTTGAGATTGCGTTCTTCTTCTGGATTCTGGTAAGTGTAATGGAAATCCACATAGTACAAAGAACTAAGACTGATCGAAGGTTGAATTCAGCGCCTTTTCCTTTCTCTTTGCAAGACCACCTACGGCTTCAACTCCTGCATCATGGATCACGTCCCTTTTATTGTGCCAAGGCTTGTCGTCGGGTAGTTCACATTGCTTCCATTTCCTTGTCCCATTTTTAACGAGCATGCAGCCTTATGTTTAATTCAGACTTGAATCTGTGTATGTTTCAGGGTCATTATTCAACTCCTCTGCAGCTACAGAACCTTACCTCTATATGCAATCGTCACCCAGGTGTGTAAATAATTGTCGTGACTGATCGACAGTTCTGTCTATTCATCAACCGTCTTGTTGGTAACAAAAAACCTAATGGACATTTTTGTTTTGCTTTCTTGTCTATATGTGCAAAGATGGGGACCTTCTTCAAGAAGGAGATCTTCGACGAGCATGTTCAGCAGGGCCTTGTGGGGTGGGCGCAGATGGCCAAGAGGAGGAAAGGGTTAAAAGATGATAGCAGTGGTACGGCCGAATCAACAAACGGGTCGGCGACACGGCCATCTTCTAGGCTAGAAATGGTGAGACCAGCTGCCGCTCGGGAAGAAGGTAGCAGCAATGGCGGTGAAATACAGTGCGATCGAGCGCCAAGGTAGTGGCCCAAAAGCTGTAACAAACGCGTGTGTATGCTTGTTCGGAGCTTGGGATACTACTTGTTTTGTAGCCAGAAGATGCAGCGACGTACTGTGATAGGACGTTTACATACTTGTAGTCGAGAGTGGAACATGTTCTGAAGTTTTTGCGTGCGCCAGGGGGGACTTTCTGTAGTGCTCGTGCACCTGTGCTACCTTCTCTTAGGTGGTGATCGGTTTGACTGAAAAGCTCGTGGCTTATGGCTGAAAACACTGTAGCTGGCTGAAAAAAGCACTGTAGCTGACAGAGGCTTATTTAGCATAATTAAATTTAAAAAATTTAAAAATAAAAAAAATGTTAACCCATTACGTATAATACAAACAAATACGGGAAAAAAAGAACCGGCAAAAAAGCTCAACAAAAAGCCAAAAGTTCAAAAAAAGACGAAACTTATGAATAGTGAAAAATAAGCCAGAAGCCGAAGCCGAGTTGATCGTTGTTTAATTTCGCTATAATTTAGTTCGTTGTTTCGAATTCAGTTTCTGCCTTTTAATTTATTATTCTTTAATTTTATTATTTTCTATTACATTATTCGAGATGGACTAATCTTTTTTTATTTTTTAAAGTTTAATTATACTAAAATACATTATTTGTGATGAGCTATTTTTATTTTTATTTTTTAAAATTTAATTATACTAAAAAACTATCAGTGACTACAGTAAAAAAACTAATAAGCCATCGAGCGTCCCCTACTGCTTGAATGGCCGTGCGCGCAGCCTGGTGCACGTGGACAAAGGACCCCTTGTGGTGCATGCAGGCGCAGCATTGGCGAATGCGAGGTAGCCGTGGGGGTCAGTGCGGCCGTCGAAGGCGCGCTCGTGGAGGCGGCGTTTACTCGGCGTCGGACGAGGGGCGCCGATCGAACACCATGTTCGAGGTTAGGCCGTGGCGCGGGGGAGGAACCGCGGAAGCCGAGGCGAGACGTACGTGGGCTCGTCCACGAAGCTACGGTACGCAGCCGCGCGCGGCGTCAGAAACCACTGGCGCACGCTGCCGCTCACGCGGACAACACGGTTAGCGGGGGGTGGACGGGTTGGCAGCTCCGCAGTTGAGAGCACGCCTCGCCGCCGTGGCCGTAATGTTCACTGATGCGCCGTGCTCGACTTATACCGGCCGTGCGGGAGCGCCTGGCACTGGAACGTCAAAAAACCATTACGATGACGCACGCATTACTAAAGATACCATCAGACTACAAGGTGGCTTGTAATGCATGTAATCTAAAAAAACAGAGTAAGTTCTTGCACCTCAGGCAAAACGAAACCATAGACCTCTCAGACTGTGCCTCTATCTGGATGTGTAGATTGCACTCACTAGGCTAGGGCGAAAGAATTGACAAATTCGCTTCAGTTCACCGCCGAAAAGCAAGATATTTTACTGAGCTGATAATACAAGATGTTACATTGTTTTTCAACTACTCAGCAGGCCGTAGTCATGGAGAAGCACCACTCAAAACGACCTAAACCGTGAACAAGAATACAAGCATAATGCCCGTTCTATAACAACTCAGCAGTCAGCACCGCACTCTTCCAGCCGTACCAAATGTCCTATCTTAATATTCCCTGCTAGATACGACGCAGATCAACCATCACCATTTGCATGCCTGCCTCTGGATTTTGGAATTCATCGTGCCCTTTCCCTTGTCCTTATAAGCATTCCTTGAGGACACAGGCCTTCTCCGCCCATGAGCAGCTGCTATTGCTCTTTTCCTCTGCTTGTTTAGTTGTCTTGCGAGCACAGCATCATTATCATCATTGCCTCCTGATTCAAGTGATTCCTTGGCGTCCCTATTGCTATCGGTGAGTGGATTTCTCAATTTGTTCTCACCACTGTGACTTGTGCTTGTTTCATGCTGTGAGGTAAAGCAACGTTAGCAACATCCGTTGAAAAGTTTGTCTAGTAATCCAGATGAATATATTACTAACCTCTTCAGAAAAAGTTTTGGGTTCATTTGAATCCCTTGCCCCGAGAGTACAATCAGGCACCAAAGCAGAATCCTGAGCAACATTCCCCAAAATATCTCTACTACTTATAAATATGAGTTGGTGGTCATCAGTGTGTTCTCCCTCAGCCCTCTGCAACCATCCATTCTACCTCGACCCTCCCCAACCGTCCGATCAAATATATATAGCTGCAAACTGTCGCTTTCCAAACCGCTCCCCACTACGCCCACAAACTATCCATTCTTTCCTCAACTCCCACTGCTGCATCCCCTCGTCGCCACCTCCCCCACCACATCCGCCCACCGCCTCCTCTCCCATCTTCCCGCTTCCCCCTCCCCACCGCATTTGCTCGCTGCCGCCTCCTCCCCCTCCCCCCACTCCTCCCTATTCCCTCCCCATCATCTGACTCCTTCCCCACCTTGCCGCTTGTTCCCTCTCCGACGTCTTTGCTCTCCGACATCTTCTCCCATTCCCTGCGCCGTCGCCGGATCCAGCGACCACCATCATCTTCTTCTCTGGCTTCCCCTTCTCTAGGGTTTGGGGAGGTAGCGGAGGCAAGGCGAGGATGTCTCATCGGCCGAACGAGCGGGCGGAGATCTGCCACAAGAGCTATAAGGCATGGTGGACGCGGATGAGGGGCGGCGCCATCGCTTCAACACCACTGTGGAAATCCACAAGACCGACCACGATCATGACAAGGCCATGAAGCTGGAGGGTATGCATCATCTTGCCTCCTCTATCTCTGACCAGTTTTTATTCTAAAAACATTGTCAGTTCTTCTACAATACTACTTGAGAGGATATAGGTTTAGGACCTTCGAGTATGCCATGAAAGTAAAAACTGCATGTAGAGATATTAGTAGTCTGGTAAGATTTCTTTGTATGAAAAAGGTTAAAAAAAGTCTGGTGAGATGATTTTGTGTGAATAGGGTGGTGTCTTTATATATGAGGTTGTCGTAGCCAGTGATCGAAGACTGTAGTCGTAGCGAGTGGTCAAAGACTGTGGTCAAACACTGTGGTCGTAGCTAGTGGTCGTAACTCATGGTCGTAGCCCGTGGTCGAACACCATGGTCGTAGCCAGTGGTCGTAGCCAGTGGTCGTAACCTGTGGTCGTAGCCTGTAGTTGTAGCCCGTGGTCGTAGCCAGTGGTTGTAGCCTGTGGTCCAAGACGGTGGTCGTAGCCAGTGGTCATAGGCTCATAGCCAGTAATCGAACGCTGTCGTCGTAGCCCGTGGTTGTACGCTATGGTCGTAGCTACAGTGGTCACAGCCAGTGGTCGTACGCTATGGTCGTAGCTACAGTGGTCGACGGTCGATTGTCATAGCTACAGTCGACCTCGGTGCTAGAAGACCTGTATGGTCGGAGATGCAGTCGAGGTGCTGTGGTCGTAGCCAGTGCTGTGATCTGTTGGCAAGATGTCGTAACAATATTAGAAGTGTAAAACATTTGATTGTCTAATCTACTAGTAATTAATTAAATAGTAATTAGTTATTAAGGTTGTCAAGGTGAATACGGCCTTCAAGTATGACATGGCTTTTTCAATGATAGGATCTAACTAATTATCAAGTCATTCTAAACTATTGTTTTAAATAAATAACAATGCATAAATAATGATATATTGAAGTAATGAATATTAAATAATAATGTAGGAGCAACATGATAAAAACATGCAACCTGTGTTTTTATCTGGAGTCTTCGGTTATTTCTTTGTAGGCTTTAGGTTTACACTAATCCGTCTTAATTGCTTCAGTAGCTTCTTCATTGACCAACTAGTCAAATCCGAATGCTAGTGTAAAAGAACGAATATAAATAAACCATGGACTGCATTTGGATGCATGCCTTGGCTATGAAATCCATTTGGATGCATGCCATAACTAGTCTGCGGGCAAGAGCAAATGGGTGGGTTCTTTTGGGCTGAGATTATGGCTTATAGCTGTAGCTTATGGTTTTTGGTTTAAACTGTAGCTTATGGTTTTTGGCTTAAGCTGTAGTGTTCTTTTAGGATGATGGCTTATAACTGAAGTTGTTGCGTTCTGTTAGGCTGATGGCTTATAGCTTATTGCTGATTTTGAGACGTGAAACCTGTAACATATGACCAAAGGTAACAAAGTGTTACGAAAGGTTTGTAGACACGTATGTTAGTAACATATGAGTTAACAATGACAGACAGACGTACATGACCCATTTATTGCGGCTTCGAAATGGAACCATATTACCCTACAACAAGATTGTACGAGATCATCTTCCGCACATAATCCATTTGCGTATCCCCATTGAGCACTGCCTCTATTGGCACCGTCATGCTGTTTGATTCGTCTGAACTGTACCCAGGCCCTGACCGAATGGGGCCACGGGAGCGCCCGCAGCAGTCGTCACCAGGCCCAGGACTAGGGGGATTGCCGCCGCCTTCGTGGATGGGGTTGCCAGCAAGGGGGTTGGGCGAGGGGATGTCGTCAAGGGGAAGGGGGCCAGGGGATCTCCGCGATGGGGAGTCGGGGCACAGGGATCTCGTAGACGGGGAGGCAGGACAGGGGGATTTCGCGGAGGGGGAGGCGGGGCAGGGGATTGATGGGGAGGCAAGGCAGGAGATCTCATGGAAAGGGCGGCGGGGCAGGTGGATCTCGTGAAGGGGGAGGCGGGGCAGGGGTATCGGTAGGGGGAGCTCGCGCGAGTGGGATATTGCAGGGGGAGCTTGGCGAGAGGGGTATCAGTAGGGGAGCTTGGTGAGAGGGTGGGAATTCAGCGTGGCCGGGGGGAGAGCTCCGTGATGGCTACCTAAGGGGGACCGACAGGGAGACAGGCGGACGGAGAAACAAATGTGACTTCGTAAGCGCTATGTTTAGGATGGCTTATGGCTCCACCGGCGAAAGCATGAGCAGAAAACTGTAAGCCTTCGACGTAATCGAACCCATCCAATACATTGATCTGTGCTCCTACGCTTGGTCCTTAGCCAGTGTGCGAAAGCTAGACTACAGGCTGGCTCCACTGAACCATGATGCAACACTTTCGGTTCGTGACATGGACTGCTAACGTTCGCCATTTCACCTTTTTGCCCTTTTGACTAGTAAACAGACCACATCGCAGTAATCGTCACAACGACTGTTTGAAACACAACATCAAGTTCTTTTTATTGGATGTTAGTACGTTACTTTCCGCTCTTACGAATTTTCCTGAAACATGTTTTCTTCTTCTTCGTAGCACCATGAATCACATTGTCCAAAGAATGAAAAGGGGAGAGAGAGAGAGAGAGAGAGAGAGAGAGAATAAAGCGCAGCACAAGCTTGTAGTTGAGCCACATTTCGGATCAACTTGTCATGGTACTCTAGCTGGTAGCACAAAATATACAAACGAATCTATATATTCCCACTGTTTCATACGCTGACCAAATAATTCTCCCTGTTTTTATACAGAAAAGGCTAACAAATTCTTTGGACCGGGTAAAAAAGCTATTCATGGCTGAACAGCATGTGTAATTCTACTTCGTTACCCCAGCAGTGACCGAGTTAAAAAATGTTAAAAACTGGACAAGCTTTATATAACGAGCGTTTGCTTAAAAGAATACTATCTTTAACCTCATCAATCACGGAGAAGTTCTACTGTGCTTTCTCCGACGAGCCGCCGGGCGGTGGCTCCCCCACTGGCAACCAGTAAGATTTCCATTTTCCAGTACCATACTAACAATTGTTGAGCATACAACTCCCAAGCAAGGGCCATGTTTGTGTGTAACAACTTGTGCAACTAATTAGCGCCCTGCTGTCTCCTCTAATTAATCAACCAATTAGCATATACAACGGCGTAAACAACCAGGCATCCAGAAAGTAGAAGGCGACAGGAACGAGACGAGCATACTGCACTGTTGGCTCAATGTCCCGGCTGCTAAAATGGATTGCTTGTCTTTTTTATCAGTTTAAGTTTTTAGATGAACTAACTGATATATATAACAAGAGGTCAATCAGCTGATGTAATTAAAAAATAATTACAACCCACTTGTATTTCACGTTTTAAGTCTATGAAAGCTTTATATTTCACGTTTTAACTGATATATATATATATGAGAGTTTAAACAAGAGGTCTATAAGAGCAATTAACTGGTACATATAACTTAATACCGGTCAATAGCGAACACCGAACCTGCAGGCAGCCATCCGAAAGAAGCCGTGCCGGCACTGCAGCACTCAAAAGCGAGGAAACGAAAAGGCGACCAAATGCTGCCTGGTCAGATGCACCACCCCCTCGCACACACCGTACCGCAACTAACACCACGACGCAGTTGTAGAGATGCCACTACGACCAGGCTTGGAATTTATGCCCATGCGTGTACAGTTCCACATACACCGCACCTGCACCCCGGCCGTCTCCAAAATCTCAAGCTCACCCTCGGCAACGTACGGTACGGCCACGGCTCGGCACGAGCCGACGTATGCAGGGAATAGGACTATACGAGGTTTGGAATAGGGACTTCCACTCAAAATCTGCAGCTCGCTTAGCTGTAGCGATAGCGAATATAGCACACACATATATACACCTCCTCTCCTAGCAACCTTGGCCTCAGCGTTGTTCGAAGAACCTGCTTAGAAGCAAGCAGACGCCCACTTTCATATTCAAGTCGTTGAACAACCAGCTCCCGTTCTATTGCGGCCTCCTCCATTAATTCAGGCTACGACTCCTCTATTTGATCGGGGGAACCTGATTATCTGAATCAGCTTTGCAGTCCGCGGCTCTGAGTCTGAACTTTGATTCTTGATCCCAACGGAAGCAGCGGTCGCCATGCAATCCCATCGGCACATGATGGAGAGGAGAACAGCTGTGAGGAGAAGTACTACTGCTCATCATAAGCGAATGCAGGTGGCGCCGCTGGAGCATAAGCAGCAGCGCCCGCCCGGGGCGAGCCGTCGGAGACCGCCGCCGTCGACGCCGCCGGGCTACTTCAACGTCGAGCTGGTGATGGTGTTCCTCTGCGTGACTGCGTCGCTCGTGTTCCTGCCGCTCGTCCTTCCGCCGCTGCCTCCGCCGCCGTTCTTGCTGCTGCTGGTGCCGGTGGGCCTGCTCGCCGTCCTGGTGGCGCTGGCGTTCGTTCCGCTCGATGCCCAGAGCAACGTCGTCGGCTCATCTTGCTCGTAGAGAGTGTTTTTTTTTCCGTTGTCTTTTTCTGCTTCTTTAGATTTAGCATACACAAATTTTTAGTTTGGCTTTCTAGATTAGACCGAACTATTTTTTGGTTTTGTAATTGTTGAAACGTGATGGATCAGTTGAATTCTAAACCATGGCACATGATCTCACGAACTTATGTTTATTGTAACAACCCGTGTTTAGATTAACTTTAAGGGAGGAGTTACGAAGCTAAACGGGAGTAATTAAATAATTAATAAATAAAATACAAGGTAATTTAAGTTTTTCTGTGTATTTTTTAAATTGGAATCTGTGAGCGGTAAAAAATGGGTTGCATTCATAATTTCAATTTGAGAAATAAAATTTAATTGTGTGACAATCAAAAGCGTTCAACTCAAATAAAATATATATCAATCCATCTTACAACATGTAAATTAATTATAACAAACAAATCACATCCATCAAGAAACAATTAAAATTTACCTGAAATCAAATAAAATATTACAGTTTTCAATACATTAATACGACAGTACAATTACAGTGAATTTACAATTCCTAGTCTCAACCAAGTGACCGTCTCAAAAATATAAATAATTACAGAACAATTATAATTAATTAGAAATTATAGGATTTAATTTACACTGAGATTCACTGGCTTTACTAAACATAAATCGCGGTATTAATTGTGAGCAAGTAAATATGAAAATACCAACAAAGATAGAACAAAAGAAGGAATTAAAAACAGTTGGTCTGAACCCTAGTTTAGATATTGAAGTGGGCAATTCACTTATCAAGATACCAAATCGTCTAGGCCTAGTCGGCACCTCTCGCAACCGTAAGGTTTCATCATCCGACGTTAAAAACCAACCTGAATTCATTCCAAAGTTCCATTTTGCAACCAACCAGCCCAAAATATCCAAATGTCACCCTTGTGCATAGTGAAGCTATTGCCACCACAGAGGACATAGCAAGCCCATAGGAGAGCACAAGAAGCCACATGGAGAAGATAAGGCCGAAGACCACTAGAGGGAGGAGAGAGATAGCGCATTGCATCGAAGGCCAGGAAAGGCAACCAACTAGCCAAGCCAACTCCATTCCCCTTTTCCACCCCCACCAGATCCATCCCCTTCCCAAATCCCCATCAGCTAGCCGAAGGGTAGAGGGGTGAAGCAGCATGGCCTAGAGAGTCCAACCATCCTAGGAGGTGAAGCAAGGCCAGGGAGAAAGCACCGGGAGCCACAAGAGTCAGACGACCATCATTTCAAAGCCACCACCAACACAACCAAGCCAAGAAAGCGACATGCAACGTTCACCTTCAATCCTTTCCCGAATCAAGCTGACAAGGTAGCCCCCCCCCCCCTTCAATTTTTGCCATCGTTTTCATAGGACCACACCATGTGAACCAACATGCACAAATGAATCATCCGACAATAGCATAACTAGGCCATCACAAAGCAAAGGAGGGAGTAGAGAGGGGGAGAGTATACCCTAGGTGAGCTGCATTGAAGATGGTACACCATGTTGGCATAACTACTCGCACCCGATGGCCATCGCACTTCACGGCATGCGGGAGGCCTCGAGACGCACCGTAGCACCAAGATAGCGCACCAATGCCACCCTCACCATCCACAAAGCAAAAATTGACTTAAATAAGAAAAGGGAACAAGCCCAAGACAAGAAATTGAATTAACAGAAGGGGAAGAAAGGGGAGAATTAAATCTGAGTAAGGGATAGCTGATTCACAGCCACTGCCTTTGGATCCAGAGGTCTGGTGGCCGGAGCCAGGCTAGAGAGGTGTATGGAGGAGCTCGGGTGGCCATGCCTTGGCCAAGGCCGGCTGGGAGTAGAGTCGAGGTCATCGTACAGATGGTTCTGTTGTGTAATTAAATACCTTGTTAATTTTATTAGTTGCTTTTAAATTGTAGAAAACCACTAATATTTTTTCAATATTATTAGAATAAATTAAGTGCCATTAGTATATTAAAACTTGTACCCATATAGATTAAATTTGTGTACTGCCGTCTAAATCACTCAATTGCATATTTAATTACTCAGATAATTTTGTTAGTTGTATTTAAACTGTGAAAACCTATAAATAATCATTCATGATTATTAGAATCAATTAATCACTGTTAGAAGATTAAAATTGCACGCGGTGATTAAAAATTGTACATAGTGATTAAAATTATGCATGTCGATTTGAAATAGTGATTAAATTGTAAAAATCCAAACTCAGCTAAATAAATTTTGAGGGTAGTACGGGGAAACCTTAGTTTATTCTATTTAATTATTTCCTTTAAATATTTAATTTTTTCTATTTATGTAAATTAAACTATGTAGTTGGATCAACGAGGTCGAAGATCGACGTGATCGATGACCTGTGTGGTCGAAGATCAATGTGGTCTAAGATTGAAGTGGTTGGAACCGATATGGTAGAGATATGTGTGATCGAAAATAGCGTGGTCGAAACCGATGTGGTCAAGATCTATGTGATCAATGACTAGTGTGGTCGAACCAAGATGGTCGGAACTGACGTGGTCGAGATCTGTGTGATTGAAAACTAGTATGGTTGAATCGATGTGGTTATGATCGACGTGGTCGAACTGACGTGATCTTAAATCAACGTGGTGGTCAGAGATCTGTGTAATTAAAGATTGACGTGGTCGAAAATCAACATGATCGATATGATCAAGACTTGAGTGATCAAAACTAGTATGATCGAAGACCAGCGTAGTCAGAGACCTATGTGGTCGATCCGGACAATGTAGTCAAAGATCAGCGTGGTCGGAGACTAGCATAATAAGAGACCTGTATAGTCTAACCAGACAACGTGGTCTGAGACCTGAGTGGTCAAGCTATCTGACATGGTTAGGGTCCAGTGTAGTCGATGATCGGAACTTTTGACTAGCTCTATGTGAGCAGTTGGATCGGCTCTGTGTGTGCGATCTAATCAGCGAGCGGTACTACCAGCTCTGTGTGAGCGGTACTTCTAATTAGCGAAACATCCGGCTTATGTAGCTGTACGTTTTTTCCATAGAGACACCTGTGTGGAGTCTTCTCGTCCCCGAGGAAATTGGTAGTTCCACACGAGTGTTGCGGTACTTCCGATGATTAGTAGTACCAGACTTTGTACAACAGAACTATCGGATTTGTCTGCAATGGCTAGTTTTCTAACCGTTGTTGAGTGGAGCAAAAGTACCGATCGTTTGCATACAATACTTCTGGAAATGTCGTTTTTTGCCCCAACAGCTAGTTTCGAGGTGTGGGTTATGTATACCTCCTTGTGGCCGGTTGGAGGATAACTTTTGGCACTCCATTTTACTCTTTTGAGCTAATATGAGGTCCTACTCTTAGTTGTGTATGTATTGCACCTTATGAGTAAGGAGGAAAGCTCTAGATTCTATGTGTTGCATCTAGAAGTGGATTGTGTATCCACTCGAGTTTGTGCATTCGTTGCACGTGGTGAGAGTCAAACAAGAGGCTTGACTTATTACACTTGGGGTTTACCGACTTCTAGACGGTGTTAGAGGCATCGTGCACGATGATCTTCTCAAAGAAGGTTGTGAGAAGACCCAGTAAAGTTGTGAAGGTTGGAGCTCACCTACTCGAAGCGGAAAAGAACAACCACTAGTGGATTGAGGTGTTTCGGCTTAATTCATGGAGCCGATCCAATTCGTTTGGGCTAACCTCAACGTGGACTAGGGAAGACTTGAAAGTCTCCGAATATCATGGTAAAAAGCAATCGTGTCAATTGTGGTTTGTTTTTTGTACTCAATTTACATTTAGCAATTTATTTTCATAGAATTAAATCGATTGCTTGTCATCCTAGGATTACAAACCTTGACATAGTATTATCTTGTTGGTGCACTTAGGTGAACCCGGTTGTCTTAGGCGTTATTTGTGCTAAATCTTTTTGTGTTAAGCTTTTGTATTATTTGCTTGGTTTAGCCAAATAGAAATTGATAATTAATTGGAGAAGAAATTTTTTAGACCGCCTATTCACCCCCTCTCTAATCGGCCTCCTCGATCTAGCAAGGGTTCCCAAATTAAAAAAGGGCAGGTTTGGATCCTCTACATAGGGTATTATATAAGAACATGCAAACTTTACTTGTGTAATGGTCCGTATAAATCGTATCAACAATTCTTTCGTTAAAAGGCGGACATAATCAATAACTCTATCAAGATTAATATGCACTCCATAGACGTGTAAGTAGATTTATCTAGGGAGGAACCAGGCAAGGTTTCAATTGGACTTTGGGCCATAAAGAATACACTTCACGCATACATTTAGCAATATAGAGTGTCGAGTGAAGGTGATGTTTGGCCCGACCAACAACTGTTTTATAATAGCAATGGTGCCTGGAGAGGGTAGTAAGCCATCTAGAGCCCACAATTATAAATAAGTCGGGTAGAGGTATAATATACTAAGATAGACTTGGAAGTTTTGTGCTTTGATTTGTGCATCATATCTAAATAAATGCGAAGATCCACTCCTACAAAAATCCGAGTGACCATAGGTAAAATGATATAAGCTTGCACAATGCTATATAAATCATAAATTCATATATGTCTCCTAGACTAGAGGCTACGGGAACCAGTGGAGGTTTTTATCTATTTGTACGAGTGTTCAATATATTTCTAAATTAATAATCTGAAATTGTTTTTCAACCTAAAACATTATTTTCTAAATGAGATTGAGAATGAGTATGAACATGAGGATGAAAACAGATATTCTAAGAGATGTTAGATTATGAGCATACAATGTATTTTTGTTAAATAAGTTTGCTGAGTAATCTGTACTCAATCTTACTATTATTTTCCTTTGTTTAGAGTATAGCTATTCCGGAATTTTACTTGGTGTGAATGAGACCTACCTGAAGAGGTTCTTTTCCAATAGGTAGATAGATGGTGTTGAGCACCACTCGTATAAGGGAGGCCCCTATACGTGACATGGAGTGACTAGAGAGTTACTGTCAGCACAGGCCTGGCCCTTAGGGTATTTGTAATATTAACATGTTGTCTTTTTATTTAGTACTATTGTATAATTAAAAATTGAATTAGAACTATTTAAATTCGGTATTGTATTATTCCAGCCCTCGTGGCTTTGTAATTAAACTTTAACCCTGCGTAGCTATGATCATGTAATATTATATTATGTCTCTAATTATTGTTGCTATAATATTTTGACAGGCTTATTATTAATTAGAGCGATGTTTTATCAAGTAAATGAATAATATTCGTTGACTAATGTTATTGCCGCTCGAGAAAAACACAATTTCGTCACTCTCGGCTAAATATGCATGCGTTAGGTTAGGACGGCGGCGAATAGTGGCACCTGCATCACATGGTTGTGATGAACCGGATGACCGAAACCCATTTCTTTAGCCCAGACAGAATGCCATCGTGTATACCATTCGATCCGAAGCTTCCTGGTTACCCACACATACTTCACGGCGATTGGATGGTCCAACTTGCCATCTTTTCTTTATAGAGAATATGGCGGCCGATCTGCGCATTCGATTCCCTCGCCCGATCGAGCCGACCCACGGCTAAACCGCTATAGGATCCACGTCGCCGTCGTGGCCCCGGCCGGCCGGGAGGCACTACTCTGCTTTTCCAGCGAATCCGAACGTTCGTACCCGTACGTGACTGCGATGTTTCAAAGGGATGGACGCCCGTTTCGCCGGTTCGGTGGGTTCTTTTTCACTCTCGCTTTGCTTTGTTACTACAGTAATTAGTTTTTAAATAATATTTTTTAAGGCAATATCTATATGTAAATTATAGAATACACTGTACTAAGTTCAATTATACCAATCAAAATTGCATGCGACTTTTTCTCTCTTTATATTGTCTTTCACGAACGGTTAGAATTCAAAAATTATAAACCAAAAGCTAAAACCACAGCTCAAAAGAATTCACCCAGGTGTACGTACAGAAGTGCTACAATACAAGAGAGTAGCTCGTCGTACATAGGGCTGTAAACAAACCGAGCCCAAGGGAGCTCAGCCTACCAGGCTCGACCTCAATGGAAGCTCGAGCCGAGCTAGAGCGAGTCTAAGTTGACGATCGATCTTTGAGCTCAACTCGAGCTCGGCTCAACAAAGCTCGCTAGGCTCGGTAAGACATGACTTCATGTTTTCATCAAGAAAAATTCATTCTCACATCACAATTCACAGGGACAGCCGAATAGGGAAATCACCAAACAAGCAACAAATCAAATCCACAAATAAAAAATAACTAAAAGCCACTGGAGGGTGTAAAGGCCATGGTCGGGCCAGAGCCAAGGCTAGTGTGGAGGGCCAAGGTCGGCGTGAGGCGGCTCAGGCGCTAGAACCGAGATAGCAGTGTCGGGCTGCAGGTAGGTTGGCTGGAGCTGAGGTCGACATGGAGGGCCGAGGCCGAAGGGGAAGCTGGGCGGCGGCCAGAGGACAAGCTGGATTTGGAGGGGAGGCAGCAGTGTCTATCGCAGCTGGGACTAAGAGGCGTGGCGGCCGAGCAGGGTGGCGGCGCGTAGGAGATCGGAGGGAGGCCAGAGAAGGCGCTAGGGGCCGGAGCTGGGGCTGGGGAGGAAAATGGCAGCGCCAGGGGCCGTGCATCGGGAAGGAACAGATGGGCGAGTGGGCGACGAATCCAGAGTAGATCGGCTGGAGAAACAAGAGAGAAGGAAATGGGAGGGGGAAAATGGAGGAAGGAGAGGTGGGAAGTAGATCGAATTGAGTTCAAACCAAGTTAAACTTGAGCAGTTCATGAGTCTTAAACTTTTTTACGACCCTAGTCGTCCGCTCGTCTAAAAAAACGAAGAAAAAGCGTCGACTAACCAAACACGTACGTTCATCACTAGCACTTGCAGAGCCAACATTTGGGCATTCGGTCGGAAAGTTAGTTCGAAGTGTTTAGCGTATTGGTTTGCGGATTGCGATGGGTTTGATATATGCTCTAGTCCAAAGGAGACAATGGCTCCACTCAGTTGGGCTGAAAAATAGTGGCTTATGGCTGAAATTGCACTGTAACTGGCTGAAATTATGTTGTAGTTGAAGGTGGCTTATTTGGCGTAATTAAATTTAAAAAATTGAAAAATTGAAAAATATGTTAGCTCATCACGGACAACGCAAACAAATACAGAAAAAAAGAACTAGGAAAAAAGCTCAAAAATAAGCCAAAAGTTCAGAAACAAACGAAATTTATGAATAGTAAAAGATAAGCTAGACACCAGAAGTTCAAGCCGAAATGAGCATGGCGACAAACATGTGTAGTGCATGGCATGTACCATAAATGTTTAGTACTTTCTGCAGTGTGGCTGATGGACGCGATGTTGTAGCACCTTAATGGTCGTAACCAGGTCACGAGAGTTCATCGAGGTAAATAGCTACACATAACCCACCAAGCATACAGTTGATGAGAATTGAACTCCAGTCACCCGCCTTCGAGAACAATAGCTCGTCATGAATTGGGCTACCCGTTGGTTGGGGGACTTTTTCTGTGACAAATGTTCAGAGTCGGATTCACGACTATAATACTGACATTGTAGCGTTGAGCCATATGTTAGAGCAACTCCAGCAGAGTCCCTATTTGAGCCCTCAAAACTCATATTTGAGAGACAGAGCAAAAAACTGAACTCCAGCAGGTCCCTTATTTGGCTCTTAAAAATAGGAGGCCCTCAAATGAGGTCTCCAAGCCCTCATTCCCAGGGGCCCCCTACTCCGGCTCTCATTTTCCAGCTTTCCTCGTTTTTTGTGGAACATTTGTGCTTTCAATTTAAATTCGGAACAAATTTGAATTTAAAATTGAATATTCGTATTTGAATTCATATTTGAATTCGGAACAAATTTGAATTTAAATTTGAATGTTATGTGATGAACTTTGTGCTTTCAATTTAAATTCGGAACAAATTTGAATTTAAATTTGAGTATTCGTATTTGAATTCGGAACAAATTTGAATTTAAATTTGAATATTCGTATTTGAATTCGGAACAAATTTGAATTTAAATTTGAATGTTATGTGATGAACTTTGTGCTTTCAATTTAAATTCGGAACAAATTTGAATTTAAATTTGAATATTCGTATTTGAATTCATATTTGTGCTTTCAATTTAAATTCGGAATAAATTTGAATTTAAATTTGAATATTCGTATTTGAATTCGTATTTGAATATTCATATTTGAATTCATATTTGAATTCGGAACAAATTTGAATGTTATGTGATGAACTTTGTGCTTTCAATTTAAATTCGGAATAAATTTGAATATTCGTATTTGAATTCATATATTTAAATATTGTCCCTCATTGTGAAATCATAAATATTTTATTGTGTATTGTGCTTTTGTCCCATACATATGCATATAGTGTGTGAGGAAATAGAGAGAATTGAGAAGTAGGGGCCCTGTTTTGAGGGCTCCTGCTGGAGTGCAGCTCAGAAAACAGGGCCCTCAAAAGTAGGGGGAGCCCTCAAATGAAAAGTAGGGGCCCTGTTTTGAGGGCTACTGCTGGAGTTACTCTTACCTCCGTACCTCTACACGAAGGGTTGTCGGCATCGGGATCTTAAATAGAAATCCCACGTCCCAAACGAAACCTCGCTCTCAACCCTAGACCGAACAAGCTGGTCAGCGATTCTCCTATGGCCTTAACAGGGTATTTATTAATTTCTGAGTCCATCAGCCTGAACAAACTCAAAACCGGCACACCACATGACTGATGACGGTTAAGGATGGGCCTGGACCCATGCGTCTTTTCCCAAGCGCTGCCCGGATCAGCCGGTCGAGCCAGTCCACTCTAAAAAGTTTCATCTTCTAACTACTTATGATTTATAGTTTTTTATTTTTTTCTTGCTTTCTGGCATTTTGACTTTTTTCTTGTTTCTTCTTATTTCTTTGTATTTTCCATACTAATACAATTTTTTATATTTAATTACATAGAATAAATCAACAGTAATATAATACAAATAAACTATAAGCTTCGGTCTGGACCAGATAGGGCTGGTGGGTCGAGACAAAACTGCTCTCGGCCCTCGTGGGCTGCCTGATCCAACACTGCTCCTGATCAAAATCGCGACACGGGCCGGTCCCGAGCCGACAGAATCCAATCCGGCGACCAGCGCAGAAACCGCCTACTCCTGGTCCTGCATTCATGCATGGGCCTGCCTCTACCCTACACAACTCTTATTAACTGCAGCCCGTTGGGCCCAGTGTTTCTTCATTATCACTACTGTTTTTTTTTCTTTTGAAGCAAATCGCCCCTAGGTTCAGTACTCGAGTAATTTGATGGCACCAGTGCTGAATTGTAGAGGAATAAGATGATGCAATGCACGGGGCCTGGGGCCAGCCAAATGCCACGAAGAGAAGACATGGGTTTCAATAGGCAACAGTACGGCAGAAGCCTTCCGGTTGTATTAATTCCATCTGCTCCATTTCATATGGCTTACTAGCACTGGTACTACTAGTTTGTTGCACACAGGGATGCCATGCTGCGTGCAATGCATCATGTGTTCCTTAGCTGGGCCAATGCCGGCTCCACTGTTTTGTTGGTGTGCATTGGTCGCCGTACCACTGTGGGGACAAATAAGCGTTCAAAGGAGCAACTAGGGTAGTAGCAGTACTTCGCTGCTTTTCCTTTCCGAGTTGCAAAAGGTAACTAAGGGCCTGCTTTTCATTTCCTAGTCGCAAAAGGTCAGTGCGGTATATTTATATTGGTTTCTATTTTTGATTTCCGTCTAGAGAAATTAGAATTTAACATAAACATTTAGTTTCTTAAAATGGTTTTTCTACTACTCTCGATCTCGTCTCGCTCTAGATATAAGGTAAGGGGTTACGAACATCACATACTCTACTTATCTCTCTCCCATCCTATGCACATATCTCTCTCACTTTACCCACTGCTAATGCTCTCCTTCTAAAAATCATTTCTTTCAATCATTACTGTTCATTTCAATAAAAAAATCATCAGCCACAATCAATATCAACAGAGTCTAACACTCTCTAGGCTGATGGCTTGTAGTAGCATGTTGTTTATTGCTTCAGAAGAATATACTAGTCTCTTTACATACTAGTGCTACATTGATGCTAGCATCGGCCATGCGGAGGTGTGTGTCTTGGTGGACAGCGTGTCAGGGGACTACAGCGACACACGTGTACTCCTTGGCATGGCTAGCCAAGCCTCGTCTCGATCGCGTGTGAATGTGCACGTGGCTGCCCAGGTCTAGCCCCGGCCGCAAGGGGGCATCGCATCTTGGTGAGCGGCAATGTCATGCCTACAACGGCATAGACCTCCTTGGTGTGGTTACCGGACTTAGGGCCTGTTTGAAACAGAGGAGTTTCACAGGAATTTTGCAGGAATTTTACAGGAAACAGTTCAATTCTCGCAGGAATCGGGAAAAATTCCCACATTCCAAACAGGGCCTTAGTCTCGGATGCTTGCCTTGTGGAAGTAATGGGTGCTTTGGTAGGAGCTCAAGTTTGGGACTTCTGCATCGTTGTGTTTGGTGTTACCTTTTGGAGTCGATGTAATTTTCTTCTCCTTAAAATGAATGGCAGAGCTCCTACTCTTGGTTAAAAAACATTGGTACTAGTATAATGCAAATGAGAGAATTGTATGTTTGTGGAGATGACGCGGTTGTCCTAATTAGGCTATGTTCTTAAGTGTTGTGGCTTTTGACTAAAATGTCATTGTAGCAGTTGTGTTGTTAGCTTTATTGGAGTATTCAATTAAAGTAAAAAAAAGTTTGCTATATCTCTCGGATAATGCAAAGGGAAAAGAAAAAAAAGCATGTTAAGAAGCCAGCCGGTTTCAAATGGCTTATGGTTTCTGAAGCCAGTAGTCAGAAACTGTTGCTATTTAGAACAGGGCTAGATTGGTAGTACGTTCAGAGAAAACAATGATTTTTGTTTGGTGCATTTCTTTAGGGTGTTCAACGTTCAAATGTTTAAGATACTGCCCCCAATGAAGAGGAAATGTGAAGTTCATAGTATATTTTGTCCACCAGATACGAGTGCATACGGAATGTACAGGTCGCACATAGTATGCATTTTGTCTGTAGTATTCTTACGTGTTCACATAATTGAGGCTTGCACCTATGCAATTCTAATCATTGTGGTTTGCTTCATTTGTTCATCGGTTTCGATTAATTTCGGACGAGAAAAAATCACAAAAAATAATCTAGAAAGCACTAGAGCATCTAGTGCGTTTCTGTGTGTGCTGCGCTAAACGACTGGATCGATTCTTCAACTCGAAAAGGCAACAGGGCCCACGGTACTCTCTCTGGAGTCTGGACTGGGCACCATTCAATTCACCCTTGATCGTGCAATCACAAACCATTTGCTCCGCTCTAACAAGTTTTTACTTCTGGCTTCTTAATTTTATTTTTTAGTTTTTTAAATTTTTTGGGTTTCTCTTTTTTATTACTTTGCATGGTATATGATGATATATTTTTTTAAAAATTAATTACGTAAAAAAACTACCCGTAAATAAATCCATTTTTAATTGCTACAGTAAAAAACCAGAAGTGTGAACTTATAAACCCTCTGTAGCACTACCGAAGTCAATTGAGTTAGTACTTGCTTTCTTTGGTCACTTGACACAGTTTCCCAGCCCCTCCCTCCCTCGGCCGCTTTTGGTTGTGATCAAAATGGCTGAAAAGCCCGTGGCTTATGGCTGAAAACACTGTAGCTGGCTGAAAAAAGCACTGTAGCTGACAGAGGCTTATTTACCATAATTAAATTTAAAAAAAATTTAAAAATAGAAAAAACATGTTAGCCCATTACGTATAATACAAACAAATACGAGGAAAAAAAGAACCGGTAAAAAAACTCAAAAAAAAGCCAAAAGTTCAGAAAAAGACGAAATTTATGAATAGTGCAAAAATAAGCTGGGGCACGTAGCCCTTGATCCTGCAGCGCTCACAGGTCACAAAATTGCAAGCAGCTCAAACAAACGGGAGATGAAGGGAAGAGAGAGAGAGAGAGAGATTTGACAGTATTTCGTGGGCTAGCTAATTTCTGTTCAACTTCGGTGGCAACCCAGGACAGTCAACGCTGTATTCTCTGACGGTCTGGCCTCCTCATGTGCTGCTGCAACCGAGGCTCTAATCTGATGCAAAACAGAAGGGCCGCGCCCTCATGTCAGCACGCACAGATCATACCCGACCATACCATGATCATGATGCAACACCACCGTCCTCCACGCTGCAGTGACCGGCGAGCGCCCAAATGACGATGCAGGGACGAAATGAAGAAGAAGAAAATACGTGTGTTATACTAGAGCGCGCGTATCAGTGTCAATCATATTCGTAGCATCGCAGGAGTGTATGCTGGCAAGTGTAGTAGCACGTAGTATCAATCAAACAGCAAATCCATTCTGTTTTGCATGCCCTTTGCATTACCACATTGGCACATCGCCACATCTCCTACTGCATCATCAAGAATTCAATAATAGGTTTAACAACATAGAGATTACACTACTACTACTACTACCATTCCAAAAATTCCGACACGAATCCCAAGAAAAGTTTGAGAAAAAATTTTACAACACCCATCTCCCACAACCGCTACCAGTGCCACTACCCTCCGCTCTTCTGTTCCTTCCGGCGGCTACTCCGCCGCCGCGGCCACAGCCACAGCCGCCATGCCACCACCTTCCTCCTTCGCTGGGCCACTAGTAGCGGGGGCCTGGGAGAAGATGCTGGCGCCGACGCACGGTCCGCACGTCCGCTCCACCCAGGCCTCCAGGTCGTTGCCGCCGGGCTGGCCGAGCACCCGGCGCCCGAAGCAGAGCCGCCCCACGGCCACCGCCATAGCAGCAAGCACGGCGAGGACGGCCAGCACTGCGATCACCGGGCCGTACGACCCCCTCACTGCCGTCCCGTCAGCCTCGCCTCCCCCGCCGTACCCTACCGGCACCATCAGCTGCGGCGGCGGGGGCACAAGCGCCGACATTGCCTCCGGGCAAGCGCTAGCTAGCTCCAACGCTTACGCCTTGGAAAAAGTGTTCTTTAGGGCTATCTTAAGCGAGACGAAAGACGAGCTAGGAGAGTAGAGAGAAATGCGTTGGTGGAAGAGTCGAAGAGGAGAGAGCGAGGCAAAGAGAGCGAAGGAGCTGGCTTTGCTTTGCTTTTTGTATTTGCTTTTAAAAGCTTTTTTATGGTAAATAATTTTTTCTATATTACTTAGATTTTAAATGAAGTGTCTTTTTAAGATATCATCTATTAGTAATTATAGTAGATATTATAATGACTTCATTTATATAAATCAAAATCTTCGTGAGTGTCTCTCTCCGTATCGATTCTTTAAAAATGTTACTAATCATAAGTCAAATATAAAACTATTAGCAAAAATTAATATAAACAGACCCAAATTCCTTTTCCTTCCCCTGCCCAGAGAAAGAAAGGAAAAAGAGTTCGCTTCGCTTGCCCTACGGTAACATTTAAGCGCAACGGCTGTAGCTAGCTCTTGGTCGTGTGCATGTAAAAAGCCTTGTTCTTTACGGAGTCTTTTTAAGATAAGGTTTACTAGTCGATTATGGTATACATTGTACCGACTTCAACTGTACCATCTAAAATCGCACATGACTATCTCTTTCTCCATACTCTCTTTCTCGCAAATAGGTAGAATTCAAAAGCTATAAACTGCAGCCGAAAAGAACACGTCCAAAATCTTGAGTTTTGGCTTGAAGGAGAAAACCTTTTCCTTACGTTTGCGTGGCCGTTTCCGTGGTTCATATCGTTAAGCGACAACGTTCATCGGCGCATCTACTGTCTTGACTTTGTGGGAGATGAAGTAAGATCCTATTGATGTTGGTTACGATGAATGTCTTTTGGTTGAAAATAAATAGTAGTGGTCGAAAGAAATAACTTTTTTAAAAGATGATAAGCAGTAGAAAAAGTAAGAAAAAGATACGTACGAGAGACGATAACGGGAGAAGTGGTGTGCATGATACATTTATGATTTTTTGTTTATTTTCAGAGTAGAATAGAATTGAGAGAAGTGAAAAAACTATTTAGAAAGGTAGAATATTTATACTAACTTATGACTTTTTCGGTATAATTGTTTGATATAATTAAATAAGGGCCTAAGTTGCCATCGCTGCTTGTTCACGTATAATAGTGATCCTTCGGTTGGTGGCCGGGCGTGAATGGCTTCACTGGAGCATCCTTTTTCAGGATGTCCAGCCACGACCACCGGGTGGTAGTAATTAGCCGTAAGATACACCTCGGGATACGTGAGCCCCGACAGCAACGCCTGTGAGGGTTACGTGGGCACGTACCGTGCAATCACACAACCCTGCTCGGTTGGGTTGAAAAGCTTTGATTTATGGTTAAAATTGTATTATAGCGATTGAAATTTTATTATAGCTGAATGTGACTTATTTAGAGTAATTAAATTTTAAAAAATTTAAAAATAGAAAAAATATGTTAGCTCATTACGGACAACACGAACGAATACAGAAAAAAGAACAGACAAAAAAGCTAAAAATTCAGAAAAAGACGAAATTTATAAATAATGAAAAATAAGTCAGAAGCTGAAACTGAAATAAGCGGAGCCTAATTATCTTGCAATGTTTGGCTAATTACGCACTATAGCAATCTTGCACAGACTCAGACAGTAGTACAACTGGCATAAGTCATGGAGTAGAGTTGTTCTCTTTAATACTAGTGTATGTGACTAGCTAGGGTCTCAAAAAAGAAGAGAGCTAGTAGCCAGCTAATACTCGAGGCTGATGCTCGGATGGAATGTGTTTTTTCGACAATGATTTCTAATTTTAATATAAATATTTATATGTACGGATGAAATATCGATAAGTTATTTTAAAAAGATTATTTTAATAATCTGTTTCGAAACAATAACGAAAAATTATATCATTTATTTGTCTGTTAAAAAAACCATACACCATATAAAAAAGTTACAAATCGATAAAAATCCGGCCATCAAAGCATAGCTAGGCAGGGGGCGGAGGCATGTTTTGCCCCGCGCGAACGAGCATTTGTGCGGTTTTGGTGGTGCCGTGGCCCGCGGACGGACGGACCGACCGCCGTCCAGTGGCTCGCCCGTGGGGTCCGGCTCTGCGCCCATCGTGGGCGCGGCGAGCAGCTGCCGGCTAGGCAGGTTCGGCCGCGGGCGGCAGAGAGCACTCGCGCGCGTTCGTCGACTTTCCAGCTTCCTTGCCCCCTCGGCGTTCTGGCACGCACGCTGCGCGATGCGCGTCCTCTATTGCGTATTGGGCCGGACCTTTGATGGTACACAACGTACTAGTAGTACTTGCTCGGCCGAGCCCTTTCTTCGCTTCAGTTTGGTTTCCGGCCAGGATTAACAAGCGTGCGGTGTCATTAGGCCCGCTGTTCGTGAAAAGTATCCTCCCGTTCGCGGTTTGCCACGCTGAATCGGCTGCCTTCCACTTCCGTCGTGTACGCCTGTTAACTCGGCTTCAAGTCTCCGACATCTGTACCTTTTCTCTCTCTCTCTCCTGTTCCCTTATTGACGGTTGTGTACTGCTGCGTAAGAGCATGTTTAATAGAAGAGATGGCTGCCACTTCTAGGACTAGCCACATAAGCAAAAAGAGTATAAGTGACTCATGTGGAGGTAACTAATACAATAAGTTGAGTAGAGGTTACCTCTACTAAAGCACTCAAACATTTAATACTTGCATAAATATATCAGGGGTCACCTCTTGCATAAAGGGCAACTTGCCTCTCTCTCCTCGTATGATGTGCTAGAGGTTACCTCTTAGGGTATCTCCAATGGTCTGAGTCAACTAGTTATATGCATGTACACATCAGCATATATCCTATGTGGAGGAAAGAGAGTATGCAAAAAAAATCGAGCCAGCTCTTCCTTAAGCACTAGTCTATAGCGCCAAACGAGGCAGCCTCTATAAATTCTGTGTGTGCATGTAAGCATCAAATAGCTATCCTTATAGATAGTTCTTTAGAATGCTAGCTTTAGTGTGTACTATATAGATGATGTGGAAGTCTTATAGTTAGTTGCTAGCTATAACCATTGGAGATGCCCTTAATATAAGGGGCAGCTTGCCTCTCTCTCCTCTTTTCTCTCTCTTCCACATAGGATTGTGTTGACGTGGATTTCGCTAGAGGCGACCTAGTCAGCATTATTGTACTTGTTCTAAGTTAGAATGAATTACTTATTTAGTTCCATTGTACCATTTTAATTTAAAAATTATCTTTATATTATATGAAATTATCGTTAATTTGGTTCCATTGAGACTGTTATCCACGCCTTCAACTCTAAGATTCGCTCCCATAATGTATCCATGTACCTCACAATATAGCGTTCATGGGAAAGATCGATCCAGTGGACGAAATCGCATTTCATAATCTGCTGGAAAGGACTATTAACATGCAAGCTCTATTAGTAGTAAGAGAAAGCAGATTATTAGAGAATTGTACCCCAAAGTGTAGGCATCAGAAGAAACATCGCCCGCCATCGAAATGGCCTTCCATGACCTGCACGACCACATCTTCCATGTGTCTGCATTTCGGCCATACCAGTTGAGCATGCATGTTTGGCATCAAGCGGTAGTTAGGGCTGAAGTTCTCCCTCCTTTCCAGGGAAAAATCTTCCTTTGACGACCTCACTCCGACCGGTCCCTCGACATCTGCCATGGTATGTTACTGTACGACAAAAAAGGTAGTTATTCGTATGGTGGGCACGCATTTTATAGCAAACAGGATAGGTTTGAGCAGCGACAAGACTAGACGGGGCAGCTTTGCGTAGTGACAAGACTAGACGGTGCAGCTTTGCGCACTGAAAAGACCAAAGGGGCAGCTTTGCGTAGTTACAAGACCAAACGGTGCAGCTTTGCGCAGTGAAAAGACTAAAGAATGCAGCTTTGTGTAGTGACAAGACCAGATGGAACAGCTTTACGTAGTAACAACACCAAAGGGTGCAGCTCTGCCCAGTGGCAAGACCAGATGGGGCAGCTTCGCACAGTGACAAGACCAAAGGGGTAGCTTTACGCAGTGGTGAGACCAAAGGAAGCAGTTTTGCGTAGTGACAAGACCAAAGATGACAGTTTTGCACAGTGAAAAGACCATATGGGGGTAGCTTTGCGCAGTGACAATACTATGCCTCGCTAGATACTTTTAAGAAAGACAAGGCAACACTCTACATCGTAGGATAGTCACATGAAATAAACCACACCATGCCAACCTTTTGGCTTATAAAAGAGGTGGAATATATATGGGAGAGAACACTACACAACCATGTGTTCCCCTACTAATTCTCTTTCAAAGTACGTACTAACAACCTCTTCCATCCATCTGCAGTCCCTGAAACCGCTATGAAGTTACCGCAAGTGGATCAACCTAGAGACCCTGATGTGCTAGTGTTGTCCCGATCTTTCGATTAGAAGGATAATTTCGATTGGACGATAATTAACTCTCACGATCTAGGCTACGAACGTATCATGTACGAACCAAGCAATCGCTAAACTGATCACCAAGTCGTTATCAACCGTGTCAAAAATGCGGTTAACTTGACCACGAAAGTCTATTCGTGCATGCAACCGAAGAACACGCAAGAACAAGATAATAAGTAATATGAAATTACAAATATATAAATTGAGTTTAAAAAGGATGGATTCTGCAGAGGTTCTTTACGGTTGGTCTAGTCGACACAATCGAAGAACAAGAGTTTTCACAGTGAAAAAACTAAGCAAACGAAATCTAGGAAAGAGTATGAGAAAAGCTAAGAAATAAGAGGTGATACTATTCACATAAACAGTATAGCTGTGAACAGCATGGGCCTAGAGAGGGGGTGCCTTCCCCTTGGGCCCAAGCATTACAAGGCCCAATTCGGCATAAATAAGTGATGCAGCACCTTATTGTGATGATTATTATTTACACAGGAGAAATTTGAAGTTGAGACTAAATCCATTGGAAAGAGTATGAGAAAAACTTTCCAACAAGTACTCATGGAGCTCAAACGGATTCCGTATGTGAAAGTTATGCACATTTGAAGTTGAACATGTCAAGCTAAATCCGAATCGATCTGGAGGCCAAATTGGATTTCAAAACCTGTCCAACTTGAACTCTTGCTTCAATTGGTCCAAAAGTGATATGGTACTACAAAAATATACATTTTTATTATTAGATAGCATCATATAGTTCATATAATAGAAAGGCACCCCTAAAAACGAGCTCACCTGATAATTTAAGTGAAGTGTACGAGCTCTTGAAATTAGAATAGCAAGTATAGTAAATATGATTGTATCCATAGGGGTCATGTCCTCATCAAATCCACCCACATGATCAGTGGACTCTCGACTACGAGGGGTGGAATGTCAAAAGGGCTTGCGAGATCTAGGAGGAGGTGCGTTGCAACAACGAGCAAACCGAGCATATACGTCGAGAGACGAAAGCTCATCTCGAGGTGTGCACGCGCAGGAAGCACGAGGCTCACGTGAGAGGGAGCGAGAAAAAGAGGGAAATGGTGGTCAAGGCCAAAGAGGCCGCCGAGGAGTTCAATGCCAAACTTGCAAGTAAGAGAAAATGGCACTGGTCCATGCAGTAGGTCTGACTGTCCCGCACTAGTCCCCTAAGGTCGAATTTATTTCTATTCTAGAAAAGCACATATGTATTGTATTAATACTTTAGTTTGTTGCATCGTACATGATGATGTTTTTATGTACGTAACCAAACCCTGTGCGCCGTATTATTTCCAGCTTTATTATAAAGTCTATTTTAATTCGTAACATCAAATCTCGTCGTCTATTCACATTCAATTTTTCATGTGGTCAATATCACTTACCTTCGTACTTACCAATCGTTGCTGTCTCAATCGTCCTCACAAATGTTTTAGAAAATTTCTTGCACTACAACAACATATGTCGATCGCAAAATGTTATTGTGAATCTGACATATTTTGTAACATTCATAATCTACGAAAATTATAAATGGATCAATCATTACATCGCATTGTCACTTACCTTTGTTCTTACGAGTCATTGACGCCTCAATCACCCCCCCAAAATTCTTCCAAAAATTTCTTGCACTACAACAATATACGACGATCATAAAATGTTATTGCCAGTCTAACAGATTTTGTACCGTTAAGAATCTACGAAAATCACAAACGGGCCAACCAACCTACATTGTGTGCCCTTTTATTTAAAAAAATAACATTCTGCAAATAATATTTGCTACATATATTATCTACAAAAATTGCTCTTTATTTTTCCATGATTTCTTCCATCATATCAATAAAAAATATTACTATTATTTTTCTCAATTAAATTTTTAATTAAAATTGCAACTAAAAATTTTAAAAAACCTTAAATTTCAATACCAATTTGCATTGAAAAAAAAGCTAGAATGCTTCCGTGGCGGGGTGACGCGCTAGACGGCCTGGCGTAACGCGGGGGGGGGGGGGGACCTCCCTTGCGCGGTGGGCAGACACGCTAAGTGGCCTGGCATGGTGGAGTGACACGGCACCTGCCTTCTGTGCTATGGCTCTGCGCCATAGAGCTATTTTGAGAATTCCATGTGAAAAGAAGCTAAATCTAGGGGCCTGTTCTTTAACGGCTTTTAGCTTTTGCTACAGTACCTACCTTTCAAACGGAGTATTTTATTAAGACGAGGTCTACAATTTAATTGTAATACACATTAAAAAGCTCAACGTCTGTATCAACCAAAATCGTAAATATCTCTCTCGGTAATCTCCATCACAAATAACTAAAATTCAAAAAATTCAATTAAAAATCATAAACCACAATCATGTCAAACAAATCCTAGAATTGCCCGCCAGAGGGGCCAGGTATGACCAGATTTCGGCGAAGGACGCCACCATCGGCCAACGACGGACTAACCACCGCGCTGTCCAGTGATGAATACTTGCTCTGTGACGGATTTCTTTCACCATCGTACACCATCATAATTCATGGTACTTCGATCCGTTTCCATGCCGCGCGCCACAGACCGGAGGCAAGAGTTCGAGCAATGTACATCGCCATTTGCACAACACATACGTAAAAAGTTGTGAACAGAAGGTTTAGTTTTAATCTTTGTTTCTGATGAAGATCGAGACGGAGTGATTGCGCTTGAGCCAAGACGCCGGTACTGACTCGGGGCTCCATTCATAGGGTTGGAGTAGTATTTACATCTTCACAAATTCATGTATGTACACTTAGGTTGGAGTACAAACTACACATGCACTAGATAGACTACTCTTTAATTTACCCTGAATCTTACCTTAAAACTGATCAAAACACTAGCAAAACCAAGCGCTTCTTTCATCGATCATGCGCGTACGCGTGCACGCGCGGATCATGGGCACGCACGTACGCTCGCACGACGCACGTCTTCAGTGTCACATGCCGCTGATGCAGGTGAAGATCCTGGCGCTCCTGCCCCTCGTCAGCCCGCCCGCCCGCCACTCCGGCGACGCCCCCACCTCGCCGGCCAGCTCCTCCAGCGACCGGTGCCGCCGGTGCGTCATCTCTCTCTCCACGCGGAACTTGCCGCCGTCCGCCTTCCGCACCGTGCGATCGTCGGCGCGCACCCACTGCTTCTGCTCCCAGGCGACGTCGCCCACGCCGCCGCCGAACCCGCGCGCCGAGCCGGTGGAGCTGCACCTGGAGTGGCTCCGGTTCCGCCTCTCCTTGATAGCCTTGTAGATGAATGGGATGAGCCCCTCCATTTGATGCTAATTAAGTTTGAATGGAAAAATGGTTGGCTTTGGAATCAAGTCTGGCAGAGCCTGGCGTTGTTTTATAGTGTGGAGTTGCACTCGAGCCTCGCACAATGGCTTTTTATTGGCTTCAGGAGATGAGATTAAGAAAAGGCGTTTGACTGGGGCTTACTTTTCTTGCGTGTGGTCGTTTCGTTTGCTTTGTGGGTAGTGCTGCATTTGGGTTTTGGCTTTGGTTACTTGTGCCTAACAACCTTCGATGTTGATGCCTCTGTCTACTTTGTCTACTTTCTTAGGTAATAGCCTGTGCTATGACTCTGTTAATTGGGACAGGCACTAGGTAATTGTAGTTGTCTGAGTTGATGGTTTTAGTTGACGGTCAGTTTTTCTTTCTTCGTAGTTAGATTGAAATATATAGAACTATAGAAGTACTGGCTGGTATATCAGCTTGAAGTTTTCTTTTTGATTATGAGCTCAAATATTTTGAATCGCAAGAGTTAGGCAATCATTTCACTACTATGTGCCAGAAAGAAGAGGATGGAGGAAAAATAGAAAATTAAGAAAAAGAATGTAGTAGTATACTATTTAGGTAGTGATAGGACAAAGTCGTATCTTCTTGCTTGTTAAGTCAGTTTTGATATGTGGCGTGAATAGAATCAGATAACGTCGAAAAGTCAGCTCAACGATGTCCTGATCCTTGATGCAAGATAAGTTTTTCTAAGAGTTATAGTAACGAACGGTATACCGTTACAAAGGATTTTAATGTTATAGGCAAATTTTAACATGTTTAACCTAAGTTTTATGAGTTTTATAAGATTTCAGATAGTTTTGAACATGCTTCATAAAACTTAGTAAACTTAAACACGAAACCTCTTGAAACACTATGAAATTTAGATATAAACACTTATAAAACTTAAACATGAAACCTCCTAAAATTTAATAAAACAACATGAAACTTACATATAAAAACTTATAAAACTTAAGCATGAAACCTCTTGAAATTTAATAAAATACTATAAAACTTAGTCATAAAACCTCATGAAACTTTATAAAACTTAGTCACGAAACCTCCTAAAACTTTATAAAATCTCATAAAACCTGAAGGTCAACATCATGAATCTGTCGCGCTGCTTGCCATGCCGGAGACCCCACATTGGCTCGTCCTTCACAGCCACCACGACGACGCCTGCTACGTGCTCGCCCGCACCACCGCCCATGCCGCCCTCCCCACCAGGAGATCGTGTCGTCCATCCGCGAGAAGGAGGCACAGCCATTGTCGAGCGTGTGGCGCGACATCTTGGTCCGATTGACACTAGTCTTCCACCACGTGTTGCTCGCCATCCTCGGCTTGTAATTCTTTCAATAGGCCTCCGGCGTGGCAACACTCGTGCTGTACGCGCTGTGGGTGTTCAACCACGTCGGCATGACCTCCCAACGCATGGTGCTCGGTGCCACCATCCTCCTCAACGTCGCCAAGATGGTGTCCATCATCATCCCGCTCTTCCTCACCGACCGCCTCGGCCGCCGCCTGAGCTACTCGCCAGCGCGGGCGGCATGATCGTGTCGCTGCTAGTCCTCAGCTTCTCACTACGTGAGTCCCCATCGGAACTAACGCTTCGTGAATGGTACACGGGTGGGATCTTTTCTACTTTGGTTTTGGCTTCTATTGCTATAATAACTAGCTTATAAACAGTGTGTCTTTTAAGGCGGAGTCTACAAGTAGATTGTAGTATACACTGTATCGAGTTCAGTTGTACCGGCTAAAATCACATGTGACTTTTTCCTTTATGTAGTCTCTCACGAACAGTCAGAATTTAAAAACTATAAGCCAAAAGTCACAGCAAAAAAACCCAGCCCGCGTGTGGCTGAGGGAGAGAGAACGAAGAAGACTCTGGATGGAACACATGTAGGCGATCGATCTATCGGCTACAAAAATCGAACGGTTTCTAGCTATCCTGTCCAAACAAGTTACGACGGTACACCGTACAATAGTTTTTTCTCTTTCTCTAAAGGCTAAATACGGTCTATTTGAGGTAGGCATGTCCATCTTCATCTTTATTTTAGCAGGTTTTCTAGGAACTGTGTTGCAGCCATCCAATTTGCTTGATGAATTCACTTATTTTGGACTGAATTGGGCAATTAGCACAGTATCAATTGATTATCCATTTCGTCCGGATGCAGTGGTTAGTTTGGACCGTGTAAACTAAGTATGTTGCCTACAGCTGAAATTTAATGTTTCTCACTGCACTGGCATCCAAACTAATCACAATGAAAGACTGGAAAACGAAAGAAGCTATGGTAGAGGAAAGCTAGGTAGTTACCAGTTGCTATCAAAAGCTAAAATGAAAAAGAAATCTCGTTGGTTGATGCATCATATGTTTTGGATATTTATCTACTCGCTGTACCAGTGTAGATCTGTAATCCTCACCAAAAGTTGAATGCACGATTTCATGCATAATCATCGGCTACAGTCCTACAGTTCGTAGTAAAGTCGCCGTGATATGTATCCATCAAGGGTAGATGGTTGTACTACAGCTTGAAGCCAGAAACAATGGAAATTATTGTGTTGCACTACACGCAAGTAAGTTAAGATCATCTTTACAATTATTAAAAGTTTGTTTTTAGTGTCTGAACTCTGAAGACGGAGCAAGCAGTGAGGTATATGTATCTAGCTGTCTACCTTAAAAAACTTCCAGACGATGCAGAGGAATAATCTTAATTAGTGGGACAAAATAGGTCACCAAGCTGCCTAGCTAGCTGATGGCTGCTCATAACAAGCATACAAGAATTCAAGGGGAAGTTGCCGATGCCATCCATCGAGCATCAGCCCTGGTCCGGTTGACCGAGATTTCCCATTCACGCCTCTGCCCGGACAAGAAAGGCACATGCTGTTCTTAAGCTTTAGGTACTCTTATTGATGAGATGAGCATGGCACGCAGGCAGGCAGGCAGCACTCAGTGCGCAATAGACCGGCCACCTAACACAAGCAGCTGGCTTCAACCTTGATGACTCACTCGACACATATCACAACTGAAGCGAATTTTTTTTTCTGGCGCCAGTTTCTGCTTTACTGAACATACACAACGTGCAAGTTGCATTTGGGGAAGTTTGGTCAGAAAACATACGCTTAGCATGATAGCATCACGTTTTTAAGATGTGAGAATACAGGGAATTGGCTTCTCGGTTTCTTGTCCAAGTGTGATTTCAAGTGTCCATTTTCCATCTGACATCTCCCGAAACAAGTAATACAACTTTTGTTTTCACCAGCATGTTTTCATAAGTAAGTTTTGAGGGCATTTCAGTAACTTTTGGTAAGCTAGTACTTAATAAGTCTGCTTAAATATAATGCAGAGGGCCCTTTTAGGGCATTTTGCCTTCAAAAAAAAAATCTTGTTCTTGACGGCTCACTTTGGAACCGTTCTCCAGATTTCGTAGGAAGTTTCCACTGGTTACACATGGTTGGCATCTAGAGGATTCACTGCCGTTCAACATCCATTATGATGCTACGTAGAAGAGAGTTTGTTGCCTGGTCACCAAAAGCTACCGTCAGTTTTGACCGGCGGTGGAGGAATCTGCGGACTCCGGCCGGTTGCAGCCGTTGTTTCGCCGCCTATTCGTTTAAAACTAGAAATATTTGCGAGCGCTCGATGGAAAGGCAATGTCCAGGGGGGAGCGACTTGTAAAGAAACGCTGATCAAAATATGAA
Organism: Dendrocalamus latiflorus; assembly: GCA_017311315.1. Classification (NCBI taxonomy): domain Eukaryota; kingdom Viridiplantae; phylum Streptophyta; class Magnoliopsida; order Poales; family Poaceae; genus Dendrocalamus; species Dendrocalamus latiflorus. The sequence continues at coordinate 12,001,026 of CM029647.1, read as the reverse complement.
AATGATAAATATATTGGCACGTCACAGGGTTCAATTCGACGCGACAGCCTCTTCCCAACTGTTCTCTTTTGCCACATGGTACTACTGAAACATCTGGAAATAAAAATAGGAAACTGAAGGTTGGAAGCATCTATGCCCATTTTTTCAAGCACGGAAGGAAATGAGAAAAAGGAGAAAGGTACTAATATACTTCCTCGTTACATGATCGAGCACCTAGTGGACAGAAAGACATGAGAATGCGGCTTCCCTGCTCCGCTTTCCTATTCCCTTCCATGTTCCCTGCTAGGTGGCGCCTCTTGATTGGCTTTGGTTTTTTGGCCCTGCTAGTTGAGCAACTTGAGCTGTTCCTCCTGTGTGAAACGGAATCACATTCCCATATTTCTTTACCAAAGGGGACAGCGTTATTTCAAGTGAGCCAAACAAAGCTAACGAACGGAGGAAGCAATTCTGACACGCCAAAATACACATAACACATTATTTTATTGGCAAAGATGCCATTGTAACAAGATAGATTTGTTTCAGCTATTTTTGGTGGATTTTGGTGGTACATTTTGTGGACATGAATAATAAAATAATGTGTTATGTGTATTTTGGCGTGTCAAAATTGCTTCCTCCGTTGGTCAGCTTTGTTTGGCTCACTTGAAATAACGTTGTTTCCTTTGGTAAAGAAGTATGGGAATGTGATTCCGTTTCACACAGGAGGGACAGCTCAACTAGCAGGGCCGGAAAAACCAAAACCAATCAGGAGGCGCCACCTAGCTGGGAACGTGGAAGGGAACAGGCAAGCGGAGCAGGGAAGCGGCATTCAAGACATGACACCAGCACCAGTTCATCGAGGTAGCTGCTAGCCTACGGCAATAGCAGAATGGCACGCCTCAGATCAACCCTGCACGGAAGCCAAAAATAGCACGGAACTAGCTAAATTTCATTTCTTCTTCTTCTTCTTGAGAGGAAAAGCTTTCACTTCATACAAAGGAGAATTGGAAGTCTCTATGCCCTACTGCATGCACTCGCCGTCCTGGCCAGGTTTGGCCCGGCCCGAGATTGCCCTTTTCTTTATAGAAGCTAATCTCGCAACTACTAGGGATCCGAAATCCGGAGTTGAGTCCACAGATTTTTTAGGATTCCAATTGGAAGACCTTGAACAAGAGGATTCGAAACAACTTTACGAAAACCGACCATCGTTTGGACTTCCAAAATTGCAATACGTTCTATATTAAGGGGGTGTTTGGGACTGCTCTACTCCACGTTTTTCAGCTCCGCTCCACGTTTTTTAGCCAAACAAGTTCAGCTCCGCGCACTCTGTTCGAGGAAAAAAAGGTGGAGTTATGAGAGCACCTAAAAGGGTGCTCCACAAACTCTAGGTTTTTTGTGGAGCTGCTCCACGGTAGAGTTTATGGAGCAGTCCCAAACACCCCCTAAGATTCGCTTCAAAAATTGCAAGACGGAACAAGTTTGAGTTTGAGCATATCTCAAGACCTATCGTAAATTATACGATATAAGTATACATCGGCATTTAATTCCAGCGTGGAAAAACATACTAAAAGAATATTTCAAGCAGTATATAAGTAACATAGATTACATATAAATATGTAATTCTTTCATGCTATTTATATCAGAACATATACTCATCATATGAATCAATATTACTGCTGAACTCATTGTGTAAAGCACTCTCATGAGCAGAGAATAATTAAAACTAGCATGAAACTCAAGTTTTAGATCATTGATTAGCGATCTCAGATGTAGGATTACACAAGATATAATCTTGGCTGTCCCGCTACTATGGTATATACTCTTCACTAATTGATTATGACAAGTGAGATTCAAACTTTGAGCTCTTAAATAACACTTTGACAATCTTAATTTCAAACTACCAACAATATATATTTTCGGCTAGCAGACAGGGCAATGCCAAAGTGATCACCAAACAACACCTAAATTAGCCAAATAACTTGATATGTTTCCAGAGTATAGGGTCACAATTTTAACAAGTTATGCAACAAGCCGAATTAGCTAACAGAAGTGTATGTATCATGAATACTAGCGATTACAGTATATATTCCGAAAGTATCTAACTGCAGGGCAGAGAGTCAAATAACAGCAATAACAAAGATCTAGAGCTCAAGTTTGAACATTCAATTTCAATATTAGACCATAATTATCTTCATCAAGCTACGGATTTGAACCCACAATTTCCCATGCAAATTTCAATTAGAGATAGCAACCTCTCACAGAATGGATATCTGAAGGAAAATGCTTGGAGTAAATAGCCGATATACTCACAATGTTGGTAATACTCGAAATCACCGAGAAGTAGTCGAACAAGGCAAGGCACGCAGGCTGCGCTGTCCTAGAAAACCAAGAGTCTCGCTATGCCGCGCAAAGAGATGATGGTAAACGGAGATACAATGCCACACTCCAACCTCGGGTAGTCGAAGTGGGAATCGAATGTCGGGGTAGATGCCGCACAATACCACCAGAGTGCACCGGTTGAATGCACTCAAATGCAACAAAGGATTGTCATGGCCTTCTTCCTACCTCGAAGGCAGGGGCCAGCGACGTGGTGACTGCGAGTGGTCGGCTCTGAGGAGCTCGAGCCAGCCCGCACCTTCGTTGCCACCTCTCTAGTCGCCACCTCCCTACTCACCGCCTAAATCGCCAGCCGAAGAATCAGCTAAGGCCAAGTCTAGATCAGGGCGAAGCGTCGCACGGGAGGAGATTGAGTCTCCTCCCCTTATCTCCTCCTGTTGGCCTACCGACAGGTGGGCCCCATTTCTCTTTTTTTCCTCTTCAATTGAGAAATTGGAGAAAAGACCTTACATAATCCAATAGGACCACCCCTACGAATTCTAGGAAACAAATAAATGCGAAAAATAAAAAAGAGTTTTTTACAAAAAAGAGAATTGATTATATACCATCGAATAACTTCCTTCTTTACGATATGCCATTGAATAACTTTATACCATCGGGTTCCAATTTTTCTTCATAATATGTGTTGTAGGGGCGACCCAACCCCGTGACTGGGCCTTACAACTAGTACAATATGTAATAGGCCTAATAGTATAGAGAAATGTGCCAATGTACCTCACCTTTTGTAATTATCAAAGGGGAATTCCCATTCTACCCCATTATGTATATAAACCCCCAAGAGAGGTATGAGAAGAGGGTTCCACTCATTTTACACACGAGCTCTCTCTCTCTCTCTCTTTCTCTTTCCTGTCTCTAGCTCTCTCTAGCTCTACCTTCTCTCATGGTCTGGTGAGCACACTAGACCATCCAGCTTCTACTGGTTTTCAAGAAAAAAAGAGTGGTGCTATTGGCGACGGTCTACCGTGCTGGTGTACTCCCTGTTGTAGCAGCTTCTGTTGAGCACGTTTATTCAAACACCTAAAGAGTCACACCTCCAGGCAGTCAAGCAAGTCCTGAGATATGTGAATGGCAGCTTTAACTTTGGTTTGGAGTATACGCAAGGAGGTGAAGGACGCTTGATAGGCTACAATGATAGTGATCTCGCTGGAGATGTGGAAGACAAGAAGAGCACGAGTGATTTCGCCATTTACCACTCCGGAGGTCTGATCGCGTGGAGCTTACAGAAACAAAGGATAGTCGCACTCTCCTCGTGCGAAGTGGAGTTCATGGTGGCAATAGGCACAGCTTGTCAGACGATTTGGCTCAGAAATTTGCTGAGTGAGATCACTTGGAGGAAGCCCAAACCAATGACAATGTTCGTGGACAACAAGTCAGCGATTGCACTCATGAAGAACCCGGTGTTCCATGGAAGAAGAAAGCACGTTGACACATATTTTCATTTCATTAGAGAATGTGTGGAATGAGAACAAATAAATATGAAGCACATCAGCACAGAGGAGCAACGAGCTAACATCCTTGCAAAGGCACTTCCCAGAATCAAGTTTAGTGAAATACGAGATCTGATCGGAGTCAGAAACCTCACAACTTGAGTCAGGTTTAGGAAGGTGAATGTGGTCGAATAAACCTGACTAGCTTTAGGTTATGTGTAGTCGTAATGACCACATTGTTCGTGATCGGTTACTACCACGATGTGTGTGGTCGTAACGACCAGCGTCATGGTCGTAAGCATTGTAGTCATGGGTGTCGTAGTCGTAAATACCGGAGTCATGGCGCCTGTGTCTGCAGTGGTCGTAGCTGCAGTGCAGCGGTCGAAGACAGGCCGTGGTCGAGCTCAGTGGTCGTGGTCGTACTGTAGTAGGCATCAACAAGTTGGTGGTAACTGTGGTAGCCATCAACATGGGTTGTCGTGGATAACGCAGGCCATACATTGGTCGGCTAACTGTCCTGTATGGGCAGGCTGCGGGGTAGTTGAGGCCGGACTACACAACCTCAGTCTATTGAGTATGTAAATGAGTTTGTAAATTAAGTCATGTTATAAGTTATAGTTGCGTAAAAAGAAAAAGAAAACGAAAAATTACCCCAAACACCCTCCAATCGAGTTCTACAACTTTGTTTCTTTTTGCTGTCTGTTTTTTAGCTGTTCGTTGTCTTATCTTTCGTTTCCGTTTGATCTCTGCGTGTTGGTCCGGTTCCTCTCGCAGCCTCCACCCTCGTGACGCGTGAGCTATCTCCCCCACCCTAGCGAACCACCTCCCGATGGCCGCCGCGGAGCCGGTCCGGTGGAGGACCTCTTCACGGCGCTCCACCGCCACGTCCAGGCCGGCGAGTTTTCCCAGGTCGTCAAGGTCGCCGACCAAGGTCAAGCACCCACACCTCCTCCTCCTTGTCCCCCTACGCGTCTCCGGTCTCCTGCCCTAACCGCTGCGCGGCACTGACGCTTCGGCTAATTCTCGCGGCGGCGCCGGGGGGCGAGGATGCGGTGCGGTGCAAGTTGGTGGCGCACATAAAATCCGACTCGACCGACAAGGCGCTCGCCGCCATCCGCGCCGCCGAGCGCCTCCCCATCGACCTCAGCTACTACAAGGTGATGCAAGCTGATGCATTTACCCTTGGTCGCGCGCTGGATCTGTCTGTTTACTTGTTGCATTGCCTTCGTGGGCCAGTGGGCTGTGGTTTTAGGATCTAGGAGTGGTCAGATCCGCTTGTGCTGATGTCCTAAGTTAAACTCTGACGATTTGGGTGATGACGAAGTGAAAATTTTCGGAAGCATTTCACGAGTGGAGCTTAGATTGCAAGCGATGATCCTGGCAACATTGCATATCAAGTTTTTTGCCCCCCAAGAACAAAAGTTTTGCTATTGATGTTTGTTTCACCGTGATTGTTGCACGCTGATTGAATCCGCGTGCGCTTCTAAGGTTGTAATGCATACTTTTGGAGGAATATACCGATGGGAGGGAAGGCAAAGTTTTATGAACAGTTCTTGGCAGCATGCTGGCAAGAACCGATGTCTCTGCAAGCTAAATATATGCATTGAAGCGTTTGGTTTTATGTTACGCTGCTCTAACCTTTTTAGAATTTGAGGTTCTAGTGACCCCAAGAGTCCATCATCGTGTGTCAAGAGATAGTATAGATGTGTTATTTCTTTATCTGTTCTGATATTACTTCATAAATGCCATCCAGCTTAAAAATCCTGACAAGGTGGTCTCTTTTGATTCATTGCATATATCTGTATGGTCTACCATACTTTGCGAAGTATTAGGTGACATTGTAGCGGCTTCATTTATATCGGACAAAATCGCACGTGAGTTTTTATTTTCCCATATTCTCTCTCACAAACAACTCAAAAGTCATAAGCTGCAGCCAAAAACTATAAGCCGAAACAAAAAAGAACATGCCGGATAACTAATAATAGGACATAGTCAGGACTCAGGATACTGTGAGATAGCAATAAACTGGATGCTGAACTGAAATTAAATTCAATTCACCATTGAGTGCTGATGTTTGCGATTTCTTTTAGGACTTTGTAGTACTGTGTCACATTTTACTCTCATTGCTAACAGTTTTTTTGTTGCAATAAAAGCTCATCCGAGGGACTCATGGTTGCTGAATAGGCCCATTGAGGGTTATGACGAACTTTCTTTCATCTTCAGTGATGATCAATCTACTGCTGAAATTCGAACGAACAAGGATCAGTGTGCTCATTCTGCTGATAATCAGATATCTCAAGATTCCATGGAGCAAAAGATAGATAATGACGATATCCACTATTTAGTTCTGAAGATTGGAAAATTAATGGACGCTGTAAAGAGCTTAAAGCCAAGAGAGTTTGCTAATGACTTGTGGGAAGCAGTTACAGCTTGCGGTTACAATGAGAGGATGCCAATCACTGCATTTGAGTATTTTCCGAAGAACGAGACCGAAGGAAAGATTTTCCTTGTGCGCAGTCCGGAGCTGCGCAAGGAATGGCTGGCTTAGTTCTCTAGCTTTTTGTAATGATTCTTGATCTGTTGCATCCTCCAGTTTAGTTTGATTTTCCAGATTTGCTCTTTTCTTAGGAACCATACTTCCAAAGTGTGTGTATTAGGGTGCCTTTGGTTGAGCTTTTGAGAGCTGCTTTTGCTTCTAAAAAGTCAAAAGCTAATCAATGGGGTGGAAATCAGAAGCTGCTTTTTCAGAAGCAGCTACTTTTGGGTAGTACAGTTTTGAAAGCATCTTGAACCCTGCTTTTGGCTTTCTACTTTTTGAAATGGTGAAAATAGAGAGCTGTTTCACAGTTGTTTCAAGGAAAATAGAGATAGGAGGTAAGTTTTATACTTGTTTGAACCAAACAGCTTACAGTTTTTCCACAGCCCACAACCTACAGTAGCTTTTTCATAGCCCACAGCTCACAGCAGCTTTTTCAAAAGCCACAACTCAACCAAACACACCCTTAATATATGGCCACCTTTTGGATGTAAAGACAAAAGAAATTCATCTTTGCATGCATGTACAATAGTAAAATGAGATTTAAATGGTAATGAGATTCATGTTCCTATTATAAATTTTTAATAAGAAAGATAAAAAGTCTCTCTGAGCAGTCATCTACTGAAGGAAGCAATTATTTTAAAGACTACTGTTGTACAACTGCTACAACTACAACTTCACCTTGTATCATGTAGTTAAAATGTGTACATCTAGCATATGCACACAACACACCACATTTGACAAGTTGCTACAATTGCTACAGTTGACCGCCTGACCAATTCACAACCCCAACCTCAATTGTTATTTAACGAGTCAACATTCGGGATCACAACAACATGCCGATTTTCGATCTCCCCAAGTAGGTAACAATGTCTCTCGTGTTCATGGCTACTGCATGTTGCGCCATCCCACACTCCACTCCTGGGTTCACCTGCAATCGAAGAACCCAAGTGCCATACATAAGAGTTCTTGCTAGATTCTGAAGAAACAAATAAGGTGTAAACTATGTTCTCGTTAAGAGAGAGAAACGTGAACTAACGTCGAACATGTCATCTCCCAACTTCGTCTTGATTTTGCCACACTTGTATACCAGCATTTTCCCCAAATATCCCCCAGGCAAATCTTTCAGATTTATCCTTCTTTCACCTCCTTGCTGATGGCCTTTCCATTCCTTTCAACTACAGTGGATGGTATTCTTGGCAAAGGAAGAGATGTCGGCAACTGGAATAGGAACATTCTTCTTTTGTCATCTTCTTCCTGTTGTTCCAAATTGTAGACAAATTGCATAAGTGCCAGCAAATATCAAGGTAATTTGGTAGGGCTGAGAGGTTCGTACGAGCAAATTGAGCTCTTTTGCTGGACGAATGAAAGTTTCACATTCAGTTGAACTTGGCTGAGTCTCCTGCAACTCAATATTGTCATCGTTGTCGTCGTCATCATCATCATGATCGTAGAAAATTCCTGACAACAGTTGAACATTCCCGTGAGTACTCCTAGTGGGACGTATTGGTCAAAATAGTGGAACTTATGATGCCTCAAATTCACCTGGATTGGAGGTAACAGGAAAGACGAGGGATTTGGAGTGCCACCTTTTGCCATAGCAGGTATAGACAAACAAGGAACATATAAAAGTCGTGTCTGTCATGAAAAAGAACAATTTCCTAACAGAGCAAGGTTGAACCAGAGAGAATTTTGGTGAACTAACCGGTTGACCTTGCTTCTGCCCTTCTGAGCTTTTTTGCCGGTTCTTTTTTTTCCCGTATTTGTTTGTATTATACGTAATGGGCTAACATATTTTTTATATTTTTAAATTTTTTTTAAATTTAATTATGCTAAATAATCCTCTGTCAGCTACAGTGTTTTTTTCAGCTAGCTACAGTGTTTTCAGCCATAAGCCATGAGCTTTTCAGCCGAACCGATCACCACCTATGAAGAGGATTATAGAAGATTACTGCCTAAATACAATACGTTGATCTTAAATGCATTGTGCTGGTTTGAAAAACTTCTTGCCCTTAAATCTTAATGACAGCGTTATAATTAGATCTAAGTATGCATGTGGCGGTAAAGGGTTACAGACCAACCTTTTGTGCTTGGCAAAGTTTTTGCTGCTCCTTTGCCAGTCTGAAAAGAACAAACAGAAGTTCAGCGCTAGAAAGGAAGCTATGTTTTTCTCCTAAGTAAACAACTAAATACTATCTGACATAACAAATGAATAACAAATCAACTAAATACTTGTTGATCGGTAAAGTCCGCAGCAGCGAAGCGGAAGGAAGGAGACGCGTTGATTGGTTTGAGAGATGGAATTTACGTCCATGTGGGCCCTTACTACCAGCGACCGAGGCAGGCTGATTTGCCTGCACCTAGTACCTCGTTATGACATTGGAGTATGAAATTTAAATGATTCAGCGAAATTCCTTTGTTCCAAGGGAGCCCCTAAGTCCTAAGACTTCTTGGAATCGAAGTGTCTGCATATACGTATCACAATTTCTCTATGATCGAATTGGTAACAGGTACAGGTGTGTTGTGCCGATTCCATACCGGTTGGATTGTGTAACGCCCCCAATTTTCGGGACCAGGGACGTCGTACGGCCTGCAACAGCCCAGGAGTTCTGTTGCGGCTTAACCGTGTATCATGCCTGCTTATAAGCCATTTAAAAAGAGTTAATTGGATTAAAGTAAGACCTAATGGCCAGCTTTAACGACAATAAGGGCATTCAAGCCCAAAACTTAACTTACATACAAAAGAGCCGAAGAAAACTCCACAGGAACGCTTGAGTGCGGTCGTAACCCTAATGCGAAATCTTGAATTGCTTCCTTTTTCTTCTGGTATCTGTTGGGGGAAAATTCGGCAAACCTGAGTACTCCCACCCCGTACTCAGCAAATCACATGTGGAAATACTATATAACTAATTGCCAGGTTCTCGGGTGGAGGGTGTATAGTGGTTTTATTATGAGGTGGATGCAGTTTTATTTGCAATCAAGTAAAAGTAAAACATTTTCTTCTTAAGATCAGGAGTTTTCTGTTATCAGATAAAATCTCATCATTACTCAATTTAACAACATCAGAAACACTACTTATGCCTTGTTTTTGGAATCACCCAATTAACACAGCTTCATTAACCGGAAGCACGGCGTATTCGAATACCATTTATTTCACTCTGCAGAGCTGCCCTGCTTTACCCACAAGATTTCTTAATTCCACGTCTGACATTAAGAAAACATGGTTTTTCGCTGCTCAATTCTTTATATAGCATCTACCCGGTAGGGACGAGGCAACACAGGCAGTCGGCATTCCGCTGGCCCACGCAGAAAGTCGCACATCGACTCCGTGTAATCCTACCGTTGTTGAATATGGTCTCATTGTTTCCATACCAACTTTGTGTACGCGGGACATCCCTTAGTCGGAGTCCCCAAAATAAGTTGTAGATATTCAATCGATTTGAACAGCTACTAAACCAGGTTTGACGAGTCAACGCTTGTGGTTGGGCGATAACTGTGTCTTTTACTTGGCACAAGGTTCTTGCCCTTATACTTTTCCTGAGGTCCGCAGCCTCAGGCTCAGGGTAAGGCGGTGGACGAAGTCCTACACGGACCTCCACACCATTTTTACCCTAACTTACACACCAGCATCACCGGCCTAGGGTACGGTGTCCCATACCACCCTACCCTCTCCGGGTTTTTCAATTCTATTAGCCCACGGCTCACACCTTAGTGGTGTGACATGTTGAAGGGTACAGCAGTGGGCGAAACCGCCGCACGATTTCGCGCAGCACCTTTACCCCACACTGCCCACCAGCATCTTCGGTCTAGGGCACGGTGTCCCATACCACCCTACCCTAGATCCGGGTTTTTCAAACCTACCGGCCAACGGCCAGAGTCACTTAGTAGTGTATCATACTGCATGAAATGATCTTGTCTACATTTATATCATATGTAATTCTTACTAAGGTTGTCAAGGTGAATATGGCCATCAAGGTAAACAGGGCTATTTATCAGTGGTAGGATTATCTAGATAGCATGCCATTCTAAATCTTTGTTTTAAGCAATTATCAGTTCGCAACTAGTCATAATGAAAATACATTAAATAAATAATGTAATTTAATGGGATTCAATATGATCAAAAACATGTGACTTGCCTTGCGGACTTATGATTTCGACAATTTCGTATTCTTCAATTTCTGGGCCTTGATCTTGATCTGAAGCTTCGTATTCTTGAATCAACTGGTCCTCGACGTCACGTGCTAGCGCAAAGTAAAGAAAACCAATTTTAATTCCACGCTCTACGAAAAATGAGCTAGGAATAATAAAATAATAAACTTTAAAAGAATAAAGACATCATGGAAACTTCACTAAATTGGGTTTTTTAGGTTTATAGGAGGGCTATATGGGGAATTGGACTTGATATTTGGGTTGGCGGGCTCGAAACGGATCTGGGGAGTATAAACATCAATTTTTGGACTTTGGGTCGGTCACTATTCATTGGGCTCGGTGTACTATTCATCGGGTCCGGTCTACGCGGTTCGGCGCAACCAGCTCGGCCTGGCCCGGTCGGGCGCACCAGGCGCGGGCGGAGCTGGCTCGGTTCAACCGAGCCGGCCTGGCTCGGTCGTCTTCCTCCCCCAGACCGCACGCGCGCAGAGGAGCAGGGGAGGCGGCCGGTGGCTGCCGGCGGCGGTAGGGTGGACGGCGACGGCCGGTGAGTGCATGGGTGGACTCAGCGTGAGACAGGGATTCCATTTTTGGTGCTCGCGGGTCCGGTGGTGGCGGAAATCGCCGGCGGCGAGGTCACTTTATCCGCGGCGATTTTTGGGCTTGGTTGCTAACAGGAGGGGCTCTAGGCAATTGAAGGGGTTCTAGGGCATCCTTGAGAGGTGGTGAAGCTCGGGGAAGGGTCGGCCGAGGCTGGGGAAGCTTGGGTAGGCCTGGCCACGGTGGAGCTTGGCGGCGGTGAAGCGGCTCACGGTGCTGGAGAAGAGGGGTGCCCGGGAAGCTAAGGCGGCGAGCTAGGGGTGCTTTTAGGGGCTCGGGGGTGCTACCAATGGAAGGAATTGAAAAGTAATTGACCGGATGTCGGACATTGAGCTAGGGCTCCGCTTTGGGGATTTTCTCCGATTACCGGCAATGGGGGAGGAAGGGCGGCCTGGGTTTGCTTGGTGAGCTGCGGGGGAGTGTAGGGTTCACGGTGAGGGGCTCGGCGTGCTTAAACAGGCCCCGAGAGGCGGATGGCATCGAGACGGGCAGGGCGTCAGCGGGACAGGGGCGCGGCGAAGGGCAGGCCTAGCTGGCCGGGCAGCCATCAATGGTTCGGCAGGGGCGGGAGAGGCGAGGCACAGCGCATGCTCGAGCTGGCGGTGGGTGCTGGCGCGGGAAGAAGCTGGAAGAAGGTGCGGTGGCGAGAGGGCGTAGGCGGCGGGGATATTTTTCGGTCATGCACAGTAACCGCGCGAAATTGGCTGGATGGAGGATATTGCTTCAAGATTCGTGCGCGATTTGGGTGTGGATTAGTGAGAATTAGGCTTAGGAACTAGGATTTGCAAGAAATTTTGAGAATTCAATTGTTTTTCAAATTTATGAAAAATTTGGGGGATGTTACAGATTGTTTCCAATTAAGAAACTAGTAGCAGCACAACGGTCCGTTCAAAAACTGATTTAAATGCGATAAATTAAAATTCAAGGGAGAAATTTGCTTTTAAAAAAACAAGGGGAAAGATTGCTGCTCTTATCCCGATGATGCATATGGAAGAAAACGTACATCTTCTGACATGTAATACTTGCCATGCATGCATCCTAAATCAAAGACTCATCCAAACAAACTGGACACTTTCTATTTCCTTGCTATTGCCTGCTGGTGAACGCCGAGTCCTCTGTCACGGACGAACCTTTCGCTGGTGTCTGCACGATGTTAACGCCGAAAATCCTCACGCTGCCCGCCGCAGCCGGCGCGGGTGCAGGCTCGGCCACCTCCACGGCCGGCGCAGGTGCAGGCTGCGCCTTCTCGTCCACAGGCAGTGCAAGGGTAAGCTCTGGCACTTCCACGAAGGGCGGTGCAAGTACTTCCCCGGGCGTGGCAAGGCGCAGGCTAGCGTTCTGCTTCTTCTGCCCTATCGGTGGACCCGCGTAGTGCTTCCTCATGTGGCCGCCGAGTGCCAATCCCGTGTCGAACTCTCGGCCGCACACCTTGCACGCGTGCTTCTTCTCCGGCTTGTCGCCTCCGCGGCATGCAACGGCGCCCGCGCCGTCGCCCTGCTGCACTCCCGCGGCTGCGGCTTCCCTCCGTCTGTTCTTGTGGCCGGTCATGTGGCCACCTAGCGCCTGGTGCGTGGAGAACCACCTCCCGCACTCCGCGCACGTGAACCCCTCGGGATGACCTTGCTCCCCTGTAAGCGGCGGCCCAGAGGGCTGGTGGGCGATGACCCGCGGCGCAACGGGCGGATGGACGACGACCTGGTTGGAAGGATTGCCTTCTGCCGCCACGATGGCCATGGACTCAGTCGGATTTAGCTGCGCGCTGCTGCTCCCGTGTTCGATCTTTACGCCGGAAAGATTGGTTCTTGCGAACGCCATGGGCATCGGCTCTGCTACGGAGAGCTTGGGCTCTGCAACCACAATGGCCATGGAGTTGTCCACTTCGTCATCGGGGAAGACAGCCCTGCCACCGATCCAGCCCCGCTTGCCGGTCACAGCCCAGCTCCCGCCGAGGGTCACCGGCCGCTCCTTCTCCATCCGCTTGTCCTGCCCCTGGCGCCCATGCGGATCATGGACCCTCATGTGGCCGTGCACGGGCTTCTGGCTGTCGAACTCCCTCCGGAAGATGGGGCAGGAGAACGACGCCTGGGCGACGGGGGCGGCGCCGGCGCCGGTGCTGCCGTCGCTGGTGGTCCCGTCCGACCCGCAAGAGGACGTGGACGACGGCAGGGCATCCCGGGCTCCCGCAACGATGTCCTCCAGGCGGCGCCGCTTAATGACCTCCGGGCGGCCCTTCTCGCCGTCGCCGTCGCGGGGCTGAAACACGTAGCTGGTGTCGTCGTCGGTGTAGGACCCCGAGTCGCACCCGGGGACGATCTCGCCCTCCTCGATCTCGTCGGGGCGGCGGCGGCGGCGGTCGGTGGAGCAGGCCATGGGGACTGGGTCAGAGCCGAGTCGCTGCAAGCACCACTAGGGTTTCGCTGTGGCTGTGTGTGCTGCGAGAGACAGGGAGAGAGCAGTATTAACTAGGGTTTGCTCTCGCTCCGCTCGAGGCGCTGCTTGTGTTGTGGCCTGGTGCTTGTGGAGTTGTGGGTGGCAGCACGCTGCGGGCTGCCTTATATAGCGCCAGGGTCGCGTGCGTGCGTCCGTTCGAGTGATCGACGCGGCCGCTCGCAACAAGCCGAGTCCACTGTGGACGCGGACTCCGCCGACCCGAGGAAACAGTGGTTGGGCCTGTTACGGCCTCGCGATTTGAACGGGGTTTTGCCAGAGAGAGGTAGAGAGATTACTAGTGGTAGTCCTGTTTAATTTGCTTAGCTGGTGGTTAGCTAACGTAAACACTCCCTGTTGGAGTCTGTTGGTATAATGAATCTTCTCCTAGCTCCGATCGGTTGGGCTTCAGTTTCTGGCTTCCGACTTATTTTTCACTATTCATAAATTTCGTCTTTTTCTGAACTTTTGGCTTTTTGTTGAGCTTTTTTGCCGGTTCTTTTTTTCCCGTATGTGTTTTGTATTATACGTAATGGGCTAACATATTTTTATATTTTTTAAATTTTTTAAATTTAATTATACTAAATAAATCTCTATCGGCTACAGTGTTTTCAGTCATAACCCACACAAAAAAGCCCAAATGATCACGATGTTGTTTTCACCGGACGATCGAGCGTGGTGATGTGAAACCTCCTCATCCGAGAGAGTGCGCAACGCACCAAGCAATCGAGAGGAGATACACGTAGTGTGCCGTATGGAATGTACGTAATCTCTAAGGTAGTGTTTGGTTTGAGGTATATCCTGGGATGGGAGGGGGCCAACCCATTTTTTGTAGTGTTTGGTTGTAGGATTTGGTGGGATGGGTTGGACCCAAAAGAGAATATTCTGTTGGAATCTGGGTTGAGATGGTACCCAAAAACGAGCGAACCGAGCCAACCCATTTCCCTTCGCGCGCGCGTACAACCGTAATCTCACCGCGCCGGCGCGTCCTCCATCTCCCCCATCGCCCGCGCCGCTCCCCCCATCGCCCGCGCCGCCTACCGCTCCCCCATCGCCCGCGCCGCCCTGCCGCTCCCCCATCTCCCCCATCGCCCGCGCCGCTCCCCCATCGTCCTCGTCGCCGTCCTCGTTCTCCCCGCGCCGCTCCCCCATCGCCCGCGCCACTCCCCCATCTCCCCGCGCCGCTCCCCCATCTCCCGGGTCTGCTCGGGTCTCCGCTCCGGGTCTGCTCGGGTCGCCGTCGTCGTAGCCGTGCTCCGGTCGTCCTCTCCGGCCTCCGCCCCAGCGCGTCCTCCTCGCCGTCCTCTCCACTGCCGGCTTCCTCTCCGGTGAGTATATACAGCTATCCCACTCCATTCCTCTATCCAAACAAAAATAGGGACTAACCCATCCTTGCAACCAAACAAAAAGTGGGATTATCCTATCCCACATACCTGGGATGGAGCTATCCCATCCCACCAAGTCCCCAATCCAAACACCACCTAATAGCATCTCTCTTCTTTTATAACTTGACAAAAACATCTCATGGTGGGTCTTTGGGGGTCAAACTTGGTAAAAGTGGGATCCAACGGCTCCTATGTCATGATCGGCTGGTGCGTTGTTGGGGTCCGGTTTCTCGGCCATCAAGATGTGCAACTGCACTCAGGTACTCAAAGGATGCCATAAGCCGCATTTTTGGGATTTCGTCAGCCCAACAGAGGAAGAAAGATAAAGGAAACAAACAGAAGAGAAGTGTCCGCAGATACTTGATTGACACCCTTAATAAGTTGATTGATTGCCATTGCCATCCTTAATAACTTTCTGATTGCTTCTGTTTCTCTACCCCTCTATAATACACCAAAATTTTCTTTACTAAATCCACCCCCACAGTCACGCCTAATCTAAGTCCACCCAGATTTGTGTACCAAAGTAATCCAACTTCATACAAATGAATGGTCTGGATCTCTCCTCAAGCCTTCTTCTCTTACTCATTGAAGATCCTAAGGTCAAAATCATCCGGATCATGCACATCATTGAACCCAAACACCACCCATCTCACGAAACCCGTCTCACGAAACCGTGCGCTCCTCCCATCGAATCTTCCTCGGTTCCTCCCACCTTCTCCTCGTGTCCCCACGTTCTCCGCTCAGCGGTACCGGTTCTCCGCGCCGCCTCCTCCCCTCCCTCCTCCGCCCTCGCCTCCTCCCCTCCCTCATCCGCCGCGTCGCCGCCGCCTCCTCCTCTCAACCCCGCGTTGCCGCCGCCGCCTCCTCCTCCCCCCACTTCTCTGCTCCGCCGCCTCGATCCCCAAACTTCTATCGCACCAGTCACCTCCTCTCCTCCCCCGCTTCCACTTCGCGCGCGATCTCCATGCCCTTGCGGCCCTGATCCGACCGTCCCCATGCAGCACCGCTCGCCGGCGGCAGCCTCGGCTCCGCCTCTGCGGTGGCGGCGGCGGCGGCCATGGCGGCCGGCGTGGGCGGGGTGGAGCCGGCCGTGACGCTCGACTAGGTTCCGCGCTGGAGCGATCCCGACCAGCGCCTATATTCCTCCTCCCCCACCACCGCCGGATCCGAGGCCCCCGTCTCGTCCGTCCTCTCATTCTCCGACCCCCTCACAGGCGACGACGCGGCCAGCTGGGGCTGGGGGGCGTGGCGCGTCTCGCTTCCCCGTCGACCATGAGATCAACTCAAAGATCTACCTCTGGCGTGGCCACCCGTGGAACCTCGAGGTCGACGCCGTTGTCAACTCTACCAACGAGGTCGGAATTCTCTTTGCTTCTGGCTTCTGGTGTTGCACATGTTACAATCAAAACGCAACGAAGTCGAATTGGAGAGGAGAGCGAGTGAGGGGAGGCGGCGATGGCGGGCGGTGACAGGGAGAGGGACGTCGAGGAGGAGACGCGGAACCAGATGATGCAAAACCTCTTCGGCGACCAATCGGAGGACGAGGACGAGGAGGACGACGAGGCCGTCGAGGTCGTCGACGAGGACGACCACCCGCATCAGCAGCAGCAGCGCCTCCACGAGGCGGACGAAGAGGAGGAGGACGACGAGGAAGACGACGGCCATGGCCGCTCCGGATACCACTCCGTAAGCTGCATCTCAGACTCTCCCCTGCTTGCTATTCCCCGTCCTGGGTTGGGGCTTAGGTTTTTTTCGGGGTTATTGGTTGCAAATCTCGCGAGTCGCGATTAGGGTTGCAGTAGATTGAGAAATCGTGCGGATTTGTGTTTCAATCAACTCAATCAACTGTACGAGAATAACTAACGTGCCTCTAGAATATTGCGGAGACTTGAGAAATCTATTGTTGGCTTTGACACTTAGTTCACCAGTCTGTCAATTATCGAGAGATAAATATGTTGATATCTTGGGAATTTTGAGTGGTGTAGCAAGTGACCTGGAACAACGATGGACCTATCTTGCTGGAAAAATCGAACCATTATGCTCTGCTGGTCTTTTACAGAGTTAAAGTTTAGCTCTTGTAGGTTTCCTTATGCCGTAATTCTTCATGGATGTATGATGTTCTAATCCTGTTTGCTTTCAGTGGAGCTAAGCTATGTGACATTTACTTATTGATGTGTTTGTCCAGGAAGAAGGGGAAGGTGAGGCAGAGAATGGAGGGGAAGGCGATGCTGAAGGAGAAGGTGAAAGTGAGGGGCAAGTTGGAATGGAAGAGGAAAGTGAAGCCGAAGCTCATCACGCTGATCTTGATCAAGTAGAAAGTGATGGGGAAAAAGTTCAGAGCTCCCCAGAAAGAGAACTTAGTGATCGGATGATGCAAACTGATGCAAGAGGCATGGATAGTGAAGATGAAGCCTACGAGCAGTGGGCAGTAGTCAGCAGAAGAAGGGGAGTTGTTGCCTCTGAATCAGAGGGGTCTGAAGATAATTATTATGCTGATCAAGCTCATGAAGATGAGGAAACAAGGAAACCAAGGTCAAGGAAAAACCAGAATGCTACATATTGAATCATATGTCATATGCTTGCTAGACTTGACATTGCTAAGTAGTCCTTTCAACAGCTGATTAGAGGTTTCATTGTTTTGGTAGTGACTTAATTATATGCATTCTTTGCTTATGCAGATCCTCCCTAATAGTGTAGTAACTTGTAGTAATCATAATCTTATTATGCAGCTTACCAATGGAAGAGGAAAGAGATCATGAAGTTGTCCGTGATGTGTTTGGTGACAGTGACGAAGATGAGCCGGCTCCTTATCGTGCCCAACATGAAATTGATGAAGATTCCCATGTGAGATTCATGCTAAAGTATTTTTTTCGGCCATTCTATTTAAAAAGTAGGAATTTAAAAACTCCAGCAGAGATCTTAATCAAAATTACCAGTAGTGGCACTCTGTAGACTTTCTGTATCGAGTTATGTAACTGTTAGTGATGGTTAGTTGGTTACTGGTCAATGTTAACACTGGATGCTAATGATAACTTGGTGTCATGTTAGTTTAACTGAATATCTACACAGGCATTCATGTAATTCAACGTGTAGAGAATAATGTGATCTTTTATCTTCCTTTACCTTCAGTATTACTATTTCGAGCTGACCCAAATAAATCAGGGAATTATTAAGTAGTTCATGTGAACAATTTTGCTTGTACGTAATTTGTCTGAATTGAAGCCTTATTTTTTTTCTTCATTTCTTGCATGTGTTCTACATGAGTATTGTGCCTCCAATCAGCTTTGATGAATGTTCACATCTATTACCTCATTACCTGTTATCTTTATCTATAGCCTTTTCGGATGCCTGATGTACTCAATAAATTTCCTTTTTCTTTTCTTTTGTAGAGATCACCTATGGAGGATGAAGGGCACTATGAAAAGGACTTGCATCCAGATGATGTAGTGGCTGATGAAGATATGTCGTACGAATCAGATGAAAATCGTGAACTGAAACCAAAAGAGAAACCAGTTGGTCCACCTTTGAACTTGGTGGTTCCACTTAAGCAGCCAGCAGCTCAACCCGACAGAGTGAGTTGACTCAGTTATGTTACATCACCATATTCTTAATCTCTCTGTCCTTGAAGATTCTGCGGCATTTTCTTATGATATCTAGGTTGTGCACTCCCTATATATGATGCTTGCACTGAGTTTTCTCTATGCTTTTGATTTGACAGTGCTCTTTTTTTAATATATATTTTGCCTTTTTGCTGAGGTACACATTGTGTTGGAAACAAAGCAATTTTAAGTCTCCCTTTAGCTGTGTGTTGTTATCTCTACCCCTCTATAATACACCAAAATTTTCTTTACTAAATCCACCCCCCCCTCAACCACCCCCACGTACCCCCTGCCCATACACGCAAACCCTAACATGTCAGATCAGGTCCCTCAACCACGAACCCTAGCAAGAAAGACTAACAGCGAGTAGCATCAACAGCACGCACTTCTTGACGACGTCGGCGCCATCGACGGCGTTCTCCACCTCCTCCTCGTAGTCGACGAGATCCTCCTCGTACACCTCGTTGTCCTTGGCCTCTCCCATCCTGGCGGCGCCGGCAAACATCACAAGCGCGCGCGTGTTAAGCAACGAAGAACACGAACCCACAAGAATCCAACCACGTTTTCATCGCATCATCAATCGCATCATCAACCGCAAATAACTCACCTCTCAAGATAGCAGAGACGGAGGAGGCGGCAAGAACCGGGGGATTCGGAGCGGAGGCGGCTGCAAAGAGAAATCAAGAGCAGGCGGCGGGGAGTAGGGATCTTGGATTCGGGATCTAGGGTTGGGGTACTTGGGATGGGGGAGCGGCGGCGCGGTGGAGGATGGGGGGAGCGGAGGGGAGGCGCGGTTGAGGAGACGGGTATCGCGGGGTGGAGACAGCGTCGGGGGCGTGTGCGGTGCGGTGGAGGACGGGGGGAGCGGCAGGAGTGGAGGCTCGGGGGAGAGGCGGAGATGGGGGAGCGGCGGAAGTGGAGGCGCGGGGGAGAGACGGAGATGGGGGAGCGGCGGCGCGGTGGAGGATGGGGGGAGCGGAGGGGAGGCGCGAGGGAGAGTCGGAGATGGGGGAGCGGAGGGGAGGCGCGGTTGAGGAGACGGGTATCACGGGGTGGAGGCAGCGTCGGGGGCGTGTGCGTGGGCGCGGGGTGGGGTTCTGGGTTGTGCATGATCCGGATGATTTTGGCCTTAGGATCTTCAATGAGTAAGAGAAGAAGACTTGAGGAGAGATCCAGGCCATTGATTTGTATGAAGTTGGATTACTTTGGTACACAAGTCTGGGTGGACTTAGATTAGGCATGACTGTGGGGGTGGTTCACGGGGGTGGATTTAGTAAAGAAAATTTTGGTGTATTATAGAGTAGGGTAGATGTACTTTGAGGACTAGCTTATTTGGGGTGTGTCAATTGTGTTAAGGTGTTACCATGGTTGCTAATTCCGGCTTAAATGCACTGCTTTTCTAGATGCAAAGTAATGTTCACTTGGTTCATTCTGTCATTTATTCTCTACTAAATGATCATGTTTATGCAGATTTTCTTCCTTCAGTGCTCCATTGAACAATAATGTATGATCTAATCTCTATTGCAAAGCGCTATTTTTTTTCTAAGGTTATAAGTTAGATAAAATTTCACCACATAATATTTATCTTATTGTATTTTTAAAGTTGCAGATGTTTTCATATTGCTAATCTTGGTAGTTTTCATATCTCCTTATGCAAGTTAGAAGTTCATTTCATAGATACTAGGGAGTACGTTTTGTTGGATTTCATTAATACCATGGTTTAATACTGGATGTAGCTGCCATGTCACTTCTGTAGTCCTCCCTCATGGAGGTTTCAATAATGTGAGCCAAATCACTATCCCATAGTTTGCCATGTCTGAAAACGTGAGTTATCCTGCCATGACCATCTAGACTCAGCATAGATGACCTGGTGTTCTACGCGGCTTACTACTGTTCAGGCACACAGCAATGGATGCACACGCTCCTCTCATGATGATCTAAACAATGTGGGGATGGAGAAAGTCGTCGGTGGGTGAGTCCAATGATGTTGTCTCCTTCTCAAAGGATCAGTCGTTATGTGACATGCATTATGTGACAAAAATATTTGGTTATACAATATATGAGACGTGAATCTTAATGAATCTGATTGTTCGTTTTATTTTTTACAAATTTTATCTTGTTTTGTATTTTACTGTAGCGTTAGCACGAACACACTACTAGTGAAAGAAAACGTGTTAAATTTTGCTACGCGTTCTCTGGGCTCAGTGTGTGGGCTTTAGCCCATGTTGCGCGCTGTGGTCTTGCCATGGCTAGCAACGCTCGTTCACGCGCTTAATTTTTGACGTTTGCAGGTGCATGGAAGCCTTCTCATAGCCGACAAGGTGCTTCGATTCTTCACCGGCCCAGCCCATACGCGCGGCCCGAGCAAGTCCTTTTGGATCTCTCGCCGTTCGGTTTGTTGCCGCGGTAAACTCGTACGCATTCATTGTGCGATTGTGCTCCGGCACCGGCCACCATCCGGTCTTCATTCATCACCCGGCCGTGAACACGCTTATGCTCAGCGGACGGGAGAAGCACGTTCATGCTCCAGCACACGGCCAAGCTAGTTACGTGTCGAGCACTTAGCTCAATGCAACAAAGAGAAGCTTCGATCATACACTAGCACAAATTGGTTGGTGTATTTACGAGTAAGGCTCGAAGACACCGTCATTAGTTTTAGCGTCGGTGATGCGAGTGCAGGAGGCAGAGCGAAAGGGAGTGTCAACGTGGACGCCGTGGTGCAATTCCCTGCATCTACTGTTCCTTTTGCAGTCGCAGGCATGCGCGCGTAAACACACGCACATTCTCGCGTACGAATCATAAGGACTTGTCGCTTCGAGTCAGTCCGAGTCTGTCCTATATGTACCACTACCCCAGCCCAGTGCGTATTTATACTTCGATCTCCTCCTGCCTATACTGCTGCCGCCATTAATCTCCTCCTGCCCTCGCACGCATCACACTCTGAACTCTGAAATGTGAGCCAGAGAGAGAGCAGCAGCATCTCTCCGAGGCGGAGCGAACGAGCGAAAGTAAAAAGGAGTGATGCAGAAGGGAAGATGAGCTGGGCTTTTTAGCAAGCACAGGGGAATGCAAGAACTGAAAGTACGGGGGGCAGGGAGGTGATTCATGCGAGTGATGGGGCGGCTCGTCTCAACATGCACAAACTGCTTGGCATGGCATTGCATTCACTCTGATGCCGTCTCCCGAGGGGCGGGACCCCCCCCCCCCCCCTGGCCCGTACGTACGCTCACCGCCCCCGCCGGGCCCCATTGGCCCGTGCCCATCCTACCGTTCCATTCCATCTCATCTCGCTGTCAAAATGAACCCGGTTATCTGGGAAGCTCACGGTTTTCACCGTGTGTATTTGTTTGGAAATGTAAATAAACATAAACAATTGTGTCAAACTCAGGACTGAAATAGGAGTTGTTAACTATTGCATAGCTTGACGATGTGGCGCTTCGGCTCAATCTCTAGCTAACAAATTAACCGCGAGTTCGATTCCCACATGTTGAATTAGCTAAACCCTAAACTATGCTAGATATAAATAATCTTCTCTCCACATCAAACTAGATCTAAACCACCTACAATTTTCCTTTCAACAAAAGCTAGATCTAAAATATAATGCAATTATGAGCAAATTACTAACTATAGATAGTCAAGAACTTAATGGATCTACAATCACACTTGACAAATCCGCGGTCTCATTTCACCAATGGCCTCAAAGCCCAACCTCCTCAAAACAGCACCCTGTGAGAACTAATCTAGAATTTACGACAGATCTGTGAACGGTTCTGCAATTAATATAGTGAAATTATCATATACGATTTTTAATACAAACCATCTGTGATGACTTAATTATCACGGACGGTTTTTACTAGAAACCATTTGTGAAATATCACAGACGATTTAAATAAAAAACCATCTATGATATTTGGTAATATCACAGACGGTTCTTATTAATAACCATCTGTGATACTTCATAGACATTGTTCACCATAAACTGTCTGTGATATTACCTCACAAATGGTTTTTAGCGTTGGCAACAACACAGACGGTGTCGAAATAAAACCGTCTGTGGTTATATTTAATACTGACGTTTTTAGTTAATCGTCTATGATGAGGTATCTAGTATTAGCATTTTTGTGGTAGTGGGGCGAGCGAGACAGGTGAGCACGACACACAGGAGCCGGTGGGGCCTACAAGCCATTGAGCTCCCCTTGCTCAGTAGCTCGAGGTAGGGCCTGCCAAGCTCCCGGCGCTCAGTAGGTGGCCGCTGCACGTGAAGAGTGGCCGATTAGCTGGACGCGATGCGACGTGACGCGCTCGGTAATGATTCCCGTAGTTTTCATCCGGGCTTGGCACTACCCTCCACGCTCGCGTGGCCCTATCGGTCACCAACGCTCCCTATGCGCATAAAATTTTCCTCTTGTCCGAAGCCCCATAGTTGCGTTTCTTCCTTGCCAAGCGAGCGAGAGCATAGGGAGAAAAAAGAAAGGAGAGTAGAAAAGAGTTTAAATTAGTTTTTTTTGATAGTTTTGTTGCGATTGAGAAGATTTTGTAGTTGAAATTAGTATTGATCTGGTGAAGATCTTTCAGAAAAGGTATATATTTCATTTGGGTGAGAGCAATACGTTTAATATGTTATTACTGTTTCATTATACTAACAGTGGTTTGGTAGTATGAAATACGTGTGGTAATTATGTTTAGTTGATGTATATATTTAGTTGCTTCTAAATACTAGTACTAAGCAAAAGCTGATTGGTGCTTTGAGGGCACCAATCCAACCCACCAACTTACATGTGGATTACATTGTGGGCTAGCTACGACCGCGTCGTACTTGCACCCCCTACTTCCCATGTGTCAGTCACGAGGCCGCTCACCAATCCCATCCGGCCGATTTACGCGCGAGCGCACCCGAACTCACAGAGGGCCGGCCGTACGCGCATGGCCGAAGGATTGGGTCACCTCGGAAGGGACTTCTCTCCGATCCCCTCGCTCACTCCGCGACACCCACCTCGCCGCTTTTTCGCTCGCTCGCGCACGCTCCTCCGCTCCGCCTCCACCCCCATTGTTTTCCGTGTCGTCGTACGGCCCCCCTGCGCCTCGCGAGAAGCACACGCCCACCCCGACACGCCGCCGCCCATCCAACTCCCACCGCTCCGCGCGCGCCCGCGCTTGTAATTCCTCACCATCCAAGCTAGCATATCACCGTCCTAGGACGTGCGATCGGCCGCAGACTTCGCGCAAAAACACGGCCTAGTCAGCCAAATTTTTAAGGCAAAGTTAGCTCCTCGTGGGATGGCTAGTCTTACCACACACAGCTCCATCCATGATCCATGGATGTGTGGGGACTGAAACGTGACGCCGTACAGTGGATAAGCACTGACATGTTGCAGAGTTATCCCTGTGCGTAGTACCACACACTGATCCCGATCGATTGATTGCCGAGCTAGAATTGGCAGCCGACCACCCACCGCGCGGTCCAGCCTTTAGTACAGCAGTACTAGCAGCTGATTTGACAAACATCTCTTCTCTCTCCTCCTCTTTCTCCTCCATCTCAGCATACAGTCCACTAACAGCCTTTTATTATACTTGCTCTAATACTCGGCCCCCATCAGAGCAAGGCTAATAATTTAGCCTGCTGCTGGTTGAATGAAGGTGTCATGTCACATACAGTAAACAGTATAGTCTGTTCATATAACAAGCTGGCTGAGAGGCTGGCTCTATCAAATATGCTAGTATTTAATACTTTGCATGTGCATATTATCTACTGTGGTTACATCTCTATGGTCATTCATGAAACAACCAAATATGAAAACGTCAACAGCATGTGGACTGGTGATTTACCCCGATAAAGCGGCTCGGTGAAGAGGATCTGGCCCTCGTCCCCAATCTCCCACCCAATGTTCCTATACAGGACGTAGTTGAGCAGGTCCTCCATTGCATCCCAATCATTGACGAAGCCGCGCACCACCGGCTGCACCACCTCCTCCTCCACCGCGCCGTCAGCCAGCTGATTGTCCTCGACCTCCCACTTCATCTTCGAGGGCATCACCTGACAAGCAAAAAAACCTCGAACAGTTCGCAAAAACCTGGCCAAATTTCAGGAAGATTGACAGTGGCCGGGAGATCTTGTTGCTTACCAGCGCGGGGACCTGGTCAGGCGCGGCGATGCCGGCCTTGAGCAGCTTGGAGCCCGCGTCGACGACCACCGCCTCCATGGCCGGCGGCGGGAGCGGGGAAATCCTACGATGCGACGGCGCGGCGAGGCGAGGCGGGGAGATTTGGCGCGCGCGGTGGAGGAAGAGGAACGGGAAGGCGGGAGGCGATGGGAAAGCGAGGGGGCGAGGGCGGCGCACTGGATCGGGTGGGGAAGAAAAACGCTGGCTGAGTCGCTCGCGTCGGCTGTTAAACGGGCGTTTTCCCCTCGTACCACGCGTTTCAGCCGGCGTCTCGCGAGGAGCCCGCTCCATACTCTCTCTCATATTATTACACCTTTGACCTCATTTTTTGCTGACATGGAGCTCTTTTAGCCTGCTGACGAGGCATTACTATACTTGCTCTCACAGAGTGAACTGGGGTAGCACAAATTTACAAACGACAGCTCTAACTTCCAAGTAGTCGACATCCCCGCGTGTCGACTTACTTGATCGATCTCATACTACTACACGTTATTAAATACTAGGAGCACGTACGATCTGCAAGCTAACTGGTCATGACGAGGGTTTGTCGATGCGTGAGTTGTGACCATCACGGTATTGAATAGGAAGGGTCCTGAGAAAGGGACCCCAAGAGCTCAATCATGCACTACATTATTGTTGCTGCTACATGCATTGAATTGCGTCCATGGTTGTGTTTAGCCCTGGGCTGGTTTTATTGGCTTGGCAGGAGGATGGCCGGCATTCTGACTCACTGGGAGATCGAAATTGAGGTCCCGGTTCCGGCCGGTGGGCTAAGTGTCTATTCGGGACATGCTCTTTGTCATGGGAAGGACATGGTCATGCATGCATCTTTCTAAATCTAGGACCAAAAGGGTTGAGCGCCTAGAGCTAGATGAATTATTATTCGGTTATTTGCTTATTCAAATCTTTATATTCGGTCAATTTGCTTATTCAAATCCAATACAGTGTAACTTTAAGCTTACAAAAATGTGTCTGCCTCGAAAGAGAATATTATACAACTATATATGGAATTTAGACAAATATGGCATATGCGTTGATTGGATGTTCATATCTACTTCGAACACAATGTTCTTTTCGGCAATGTCTCATGGCTTATGGCTGTAGTTGATGTCTTTTGACTCTAACACGAGCGTTTGTACGATTGAACCGAATACCGATAAATTACTTCAGAAAGATAATGAAGAAATCACCTCTTTTTGTTCGGAAGAAACCGTCAGTTAAAACTGAAAATAAGGAGACCAATATATTACTATCATTTTAAACCTAGTTTTCCTCAACCCTCCACCGACAATGCACCTAGCTAAGGGCCTGTTTGGAACAGAGGAATTTCACAGGAATTTCACAGGAATTTTGCAGGAAACAGTTCAATTCCCGCAGGAATCGGGAAAAATTCCCGCATTCCAAACAGGGCCTAAACCTCGACCCAACCTGTGCAAATGCCTCACTGCCACCTAGCCTTCTAGATTACTGTGTACCTCATCTGCCTTTGGACTGCCTCCAGCCACAACTAGTATGGTGCCTCAGCCTTCTCACTGCTTCACCTCTGGACCACCCATCGCATTCCACGTAAGTAAGTTGCAATCAATGTTGGAAATAATCTTGTTTCCTTTGTTGCTAATAGTATCTGAGTCGGTTTGACGTGTATGAGTTGTGTCCGTATACAAGTATACGAGTAGAGGATAGAGTAAGAAACCGAGTCGGTGATAGAGTCCATTTTATAGTCAATATATTGAGTATAAGTAGCAGAGCAATGTAAACGAGAAAGAAGTAAACAAGAGCTATCGATTGTGATCGAGAAGTTGAGGGAAAGAAAAGAAAAAAAACGGAAGTGCTTTGGCTCCCGGGAAAACGGACTGTGTTCACATGCTTTATCAAGTGCTCAAAATCATCGAGAACCAAGGGTGCTCGAAGGTAACTAGTACAGGAGTACTAGAAGAGGCGGCAAAGTGGTCGTAGTCGAAGGCGCTGGTATTTGCAGTTGAAGTATCGAGTACTTGTAACTCGGTTACGAGTACGTACACAACAGTAAGGAGTGATCGTAGCCAGCTGAGTGGTCGTAAACGACGACGTGGTCATAAACGAACTACGACTACTAAGATCAAAGCTTCAACATGATCGTAAACATCAACTGGGCCAACAATTAGTATCAGAGCCTAAGGGGGTGAAGCGATGGCCGGCAACGCTGGTGATCCGTCGAAGTCAGGAGCGCTTGTCAAGGTCACAGGCAATGAGCTCAATCCATCAAAGACAGACGTGCTTGTCAAGTCGACGACAAGAACCGCCATGATCCCGATTCAATCCCCAATGTTGAGCGAAATGAAGTACGGCATATGGGCCGTCAAGATGAAGTTAATCTTGCGTTCACTAAGGCCTAGGGGTATGGTCAGTGGTCGAAGATGGAGACGACGATGGCAACAAGGATCAAGGCGCGATGGTGGCGATCTCACAAGCGGTGCTAGATAACATGATGATGTCAATCGCCGAGAAGGAGACGACGAAAGAAGCCTAGTTCGCACTCAGGGAGATGCGAGTAGGTGAAGTCGCGTCAAGAAGGCACGCGCTCAAGTGCTCAAATGGTAATTGAGCAAGTTGAAGATGGAAGACTCGGAGATGATCACCGAGTACTCCATGAAACTCACCACTCTGGTGGGTGAGATCCTCTCACTCAGTGCAAAGCTAAAAGAGAGCGACGTTGTCAAAAAACTTTTCAATTCGGTCCCAGATCGATTCCTCCATATTATCAGAATGATCAAACAATTCAGCGATGTCGCAGCAATGTCGCTCACGAAGGTGATCGGTCATCTCAGAACCTTCGAGGAAGGACTCAATGGTCGATGGCACTCAAAGGACGAAGGAGAGAAGCTGCTCCTTACCCAAACCAAGTGGGAAGCGAGAAACTCAAAGACAAAAAAGGAGGGCTCTAGCAGCGCCGAAAGAGGAGAAGATTTTGACGTGGAAATAATTTTGTTTCCTTTGTTGCTAGTATTATCCGAGTCGGTTTGACGTGTACGAGTTGTGTCCGCATACAAGTATACAAGAAGAGGATAGAGTAAGAAACTGAGTTGGTGGTAAAGTTCGTTTTGTAGTCAATATTATGAGTATAAGTAGCAGAACAATGTAAACGAGAAAAAAGTGAACAGGAGCGATCGGTTGTGATCAAGAAGTTGAGAGAAAAAAAGAAGAAATGAGGAAGTGCTTTGGCTCTTGGGAAAACGGACTGTGTTCGCGTGCTTTATCAAGTACTCGAAATCATCGAGAACCAAGGGTTCTCAAAGATAACAAGTACAGGAGTACTAGAGAAGTGTCAAAATGGTCATAGTCAAAGGCGCTGGTAATCGCAGTCGAAGTATCGAGTACTCGTAACTCGGTTACAAGTACGTGCACAGCAGCAAGGAGTGGTAGTAACCAGCTGAGTGGTCGTAAACCATAACATAGTCATAAATGAGTTGTGACTGCTAAGATCTTATTGTAAACATCAATTGGACCAACAATCAAGCCTTTTCCGCATTCACCTATTGTGAATGGTGGTATCGACACCCCTTGCAGTTCTCCCTTTCTCACTCTTTCACCCTCACAGTCCAAACTGACATCATCGTCTTTCTCCAAACCTACTGCCGCCTACCACAATATAGTTGCAGTTGCAACATCTCTATTTCATTGCACAACCTTCGTCTACTACCACCTAAAGGTCGAAGAACCTTAGAAGGAGGACCAGAGTATAAATCATATAGCAAACCGAGCGATAAAATTTGACGTCTGAAATTTTTTCCCCATAAAATCTAGCACAAGCAAATATATAAATACAAATAAAAAAACTGGTAAGATTTAAGACTTCTTCTTTGTTTGGAGGCTATAAATTCTCAAAATAATATGTGAAAAAACTTACAAATCCTCTCATTAATCAAGAGAAAAAGGAGGAACATATATATAAGTCACTTATTTTGGCGGTGCCAGCTAGTAACGGTGTAAATTAATCACACATTTTCAATCATAGACATTGGGATTTTATAGCAAAGAAAACTATACTTTCAAATATAGCGCTCGCAATTCAACTGGTTAGAAAGAAAAAAAACAAAAGATTACACATCTATCTACTTTTAAAAGCTGCTAAAACTTCACACATGATGACCATAGATGCAAAGATTTAGAATATCAAATTGGCATTGTAGGTGGCCAATCTGCACCCCTTCATTCCATCCCACCCCCCACAATAATAACTACTCATCCAATAAAGAACACAGATATATACCAAATTCCATTCTTTTAACCTTCTCTCCCCCTCCCTTCCGTCCCCGTACAACCCATCCCCGCTTTTCCTCCCTATTCCTCGCAACATATACAACACACCTCACCATCTTTTTGTTTCCCCTCTTTCACTTCTTCCTCCCTCTAAAAAAGACACCTAAAGAAAGTAAAGCAGGAAGGAGGAAAAAGGAGCACACTCCGTTTAGAAGGAGCAGCTAGCAACAGCCGGGAGGAGAGGAAGGCGAGGAGAACGGTGAGGAGCTAGAAGAGTGTGGAGGCGAGGAGGCGGCGGTGCGGCGTCGCAGAGATAGCGGAAAAGATCGTCCAAAAAGGGGTACGTACGCAGCCATGCCATCCACCGCCGGCGTCGGATCCGATAACGTCTTTCTTTCCTTTATCCCCTTTCTAACCTTTTCTTTTTGTCTTCCTACTGCACAGAGTCAACACTCTTTTCTTCTTGGTTCCAATTAACTAAGAGTCCGGCCAGTGTCCAAGAAAAGCACATGCCGGGACTTTGTATTCAGATATCTCATGCGCACAAAGTCTTGCCATTTCACAAAGAAACAATAGTTCCAGACTTTGTATTATTCTCGAAAAAAGAAATTTCATAGCCATTTCAAACACAAGAAACAAGCAGGCACTCACTTTTGTTCCTTTTTTTCTCTTCTTTTTCAACGGAAAGAAATGGTATTGTGATTTCTTTTCCTGTATTTGTTTCCTTGTTTAGAGAGAAGGGGCACTAATGTATGTACATTTTTATTATACTTTCTTGTGCTTTTTAGGCAGTGTTCTTCATATTTAGCAAGGATGGCCTCATCGTCAGCGTCGTCGGTGCCATCACCGTCGGGGTCGGTGATCACCATAGCGTCGCCATCGTCAGCGGCGAACTCGGCGGTGTCGGGCTCTCCGTGCGCGGCATGCAAGTTCCTGCGCCGCAAGTGCCAGCCTGACTGCGTGTTCGCGCCCTACTTCCCGCCGGACAACCCGCAGAAGTTCTTGCACGTGCACCGCGTCTTCGGCGCGAGCAACGTGAACAAGCTTCTGAACGAGCTCCATCCCTACCAGCGCGAGGACGCCGTGAACTCGCTCGCCTACGAGGCCGACATGCGCCTCCGCGACCCCGTCTACGGCTGCGTCGCCGTCATCTCCATCCTCCAGCGCAACCTCCGCCAGCTCCAGCAGGACCTCGCCCGCGCCAAGTACGAGCTCTCCAAGTATGAGGTGAGATTACACCCTTCTTTTACCATCACTCATACAATAGCATATGCATATAGGCAAATTTGTTAAAATCCCGATTCTAGTAGTAGAATCATACAATTCTACGATTTCGCAAAATCAACCCGATTCAAGTTGTATCTTAAGTCATACCAAGTAAAATCGTAGTGGAATCACGATCCTAATCATAGAATCATAGTAGAATCGTAGAATCATGCAACATCCAATATTATGAAAGATTTTGATAATTGATTGTGTCCTATTGCTCAATTCCAATTTTATGTTAAGTACTAAGTAGTTAATAGTTTAAACATTAATATTCGGATGTTTGGAATAATAAAAATTAACTTAATTATTTTACTTTTTATGTAAAATTATCAGATTATGACAATATTGATAACATCACTATCGTAGCACTCAATGATATAGAATTTAAATTATGAATCTAGTCGTGAATAAAATACATTTATTAATAAAATTAGATACTAAATGACCAAATAAACACTTATATCATTCTTGGAATACATGGCAAATTGAAAAAAATATATGTTTACGTAGAATCGGATAGGATCTTAGATTCTACGATTCGATCCTAGAGTGCAATCCTACCAAACCTTGTATATAGGTACTTGCTACATTTGTTACGTTCTTGTTGGTGTCCCCGCTTCTTGATTTTAGGCTGCGGCCGCGGCGGTGACGGGGCCGAACGGGCCGCAGGCGATGGCAGAGTTCATCGGCAACGCGGAGCCGAACGGCGCGCAGAGCTTCACCAACGTTGGGCACTCTGTGGCGCTCGGCTCCATCGGAGGCGCGGCTGGCTTCGGGCAAGAGCAGTTCGCCACCGTGCAGATGCTGTCCAGGAGCTACGAAGGGGAGGCCATCGCGAGGCTGGGGGTGAACGGAGGGTACGAGTTCGGGTACTCCACAGCGATGGCCGGCGCAGGGCCGGTGTCCGGCCTCGGGACGCTCGGCGGCGCGCCGTTCTTGAACTCCGGCATTGCCGGCAGCCACGAGAGGCCCAGCGCCGGGCAGTAGTAGTGGTGCGGTCACTCTCTGTTAGGCATGGCTTTGCACTCTTTGCACTGTGCTCGAGTTTTCTTTCACTTCTGCTCTCGAATAATTTACAAGTTTTTTAGTTTGCGTGTCTGTTAGTTCGTTACTTCGTTAGTTTGCTGTGCCATGATGCATGACTGGTAACTGGTAAGGATCTTGTTGCTAAATTTAGTGCAGTACATGATGCTAATTTGGAGCATTGTTATTGCAGGCACTGTAGAACTGTTTGAATACATTGTTGATGATCAGTAACGTTTGTACTTTTGCAGTACTGTTCTCGCACGCTATTTGGCCTTTACTCTGGTAGAGTCAGGGTTAAAAGTTTCGTTTTGGAAAAAATTTTGGAGGGCACTAAGACAAACGAAATAAACAAAATTTTGTTCTTTTCATTCAAAATTTTGGATGAAATATTCAAACCACATTCGATTTTTAATGAAATTTAACCAAAATTTGGACAAAATTCAAATGGAGATAAATTCGGCCAGAATTTGACCGAATTGTATTTCATTTGGTGGGTACCGAAAGCACCGAAATGACCAAAATTTCACCGAAATTTCGGCAAAATATTGAACCCTGGGTAGAGTACTTGCTAGTGTCCATGCACTGCACTCTGTGGTGAGCAAACCTTAAGCATTATGTATATTGGTGCTGTATTTAGTGTAATCATAGAGGAATGATGTTATGAAAGTTTTTGTTGAGATCATTATTTTAGTACTGTTGGTCCTGGAGAAAGCTAGTTGTTTCGTATTTGATAGTGCTGTAGGATGCCTGTTTATATATGCACAACATTTCATGGATGCGCGGCAACGATAGAATGGCATGCCTGGTGTACTGTAAGTGAACATATGAAAAGGTATTCTCATGCAGTATTGCGTTTGAGATAGAGCCTGCACAGAAAGTTCTTGCCAAAAGTTACTGGGATCAACATGGGTATTTTCTGTCAACTATCACCAGCTAACTGGTAGTACGTACTATATAACTAAATACCTCATCTGTGCGAAAGTACTGATATTTCATGTCTTGTGCGTGCAAGGTCCCTTTCAATGTGTAATGAAAATGAGCTAAAATGGTAGGGAGTAATAAGGTTTTGTTGCATTGATCTATCTATTATAAGTTATAACTAGCTAATCAAGATCAGTTTGCTGCTGACACAGTTGCATTGTGTTTGTCAGCCTCAACTGTGGCATGTGTTTGCCAATGTTTTTCAGGTTACTGACTAGAAAAATCCATCAAATGCTGAAGACAGAAGTGGTGAAAGATCCTAAATATCCCCACCTTAGGAGTGTTGATGTCTAGTCCATGTTACATGAAGAATGCATGTTTACTCTGTTTACTTTGTCAATGCTTTCTCTGTTGTTCCATCCACAATGTCGAACATTTTACGTGTCTTTGTTGTTGTCTCTGTACTGCTGCTTGCATGCTTGTCCCTGGCTTTTACCACTCGGACGGCTTCCTTAATTAATATATAAGATCGATGTAGTGGATCAAAGATATACTACATGGAGTAGACTTTTTTTTAGCGAATTTGGCACTGTTAACGACGGTATTTATAAAAGTAGCCGTATGCGTATTATATTTATAGAAATATCACTTTTGCCATCCGGCGAGCGGCCGGTAGCGCCGGCGAGGCAACGCATGGGGGGTTGCCGGTGGCAGGTGCCTGCTGCCTGGTGAGGAGACGGCAGGTGATTAAGCCGGCTGATTAGCTGGCCTAATTACCTGCCCTAATTTTTTCTTAGTGTTTGTTTGAATTTTTAAATATAACAAATGAGCCCAAAAAAATTACGAAAATTTATGTATAGTCGTCTGACATAACATACTTGATAGTGTAATTTTTGTGTAATTTTATCCATTGTGAATATTGCTCAAAGATTCATAAAATTTTGATACTTGTATGAGTTTTTACATATAGTAAACGAGATCCAAAAATTATGAAAATTTATGTAAAGTCTTCTAACATAGTCATAGTTATTGTGTAATTTTGTGGAAATTTTATGTGGTCCAAATTTGCCACGTTTATTCATATTATTTTAATAATGAATTTACGAATATTTCACAATTTTTTTAGAATTTCATACATTAGAAATACTTGTACAAGTAAAAGTAAATATAGTAGTAAAAAAATACATCACACTGGATGTGATATGGCTCACCCATCTAAGCAATTGCTACCTCCTCACCGTGTCTGTTTCCCCGTACGTGGTCTTGTCTTCCGTTGAGCGCAAGCATATCCTGTGAGGTACGTCAGTCGGTCTGGAGGTTCGTCTCGGGTCGGAGGAGGTATAGAGAATGTTCTATTTAATTACTATTTATTAGACTAATAAATTATAGTCAAAAATTATAAATCGGAATAAAAAGGAACAACTCCACTAGCAATCGTCAATTCGGCCAGGCCTAGTGCATTTGCAACCCATATGCAAATGACGAAATGAGCCTTCACAAACTAGTAGAGACAGTATGCATACATGCCCAACAACATATGCATGTTCCTACCCCATTTCATGCATAAATGCACAAATAGTTTGCATTGTGCAAGGCGTTGATACGTTGCACAAAGCTAGCCTTGGTTTGCTGTGTTTCTCGCTGTGCTGTTGGCCTGGCGCATGCAAGCATCTTGCGTTGTGGCACCAGTGGATGCCACACCCTAGGAAAAAGCTGGCGCTGTGTGGAACCAGTGGTTTGAGGCAGCAGCTGATACCTCTGTATTCTGAATTCTGTGCCTAAGGGCTACTACTGCTACGGCTTAAAGGTTGACCAAGGTCGATCACTTGGAGTGTGTCATTCGGTTTTGAACCTTTTATCCCTCTCTGTCTGTGACTCTGTCTCTGGATGCATCTCTCTCTCTCTCTAAAATTTTGGGGGGTTGCTGCGTGAGGCAGAAGGCATGTTGCAGGGACTGGCAGGACGAAACGTAATAAGAGAGAGAAGAGAGAGAGAGTCGTGTCATCAATGAGAGAAGGCAGGCAAACAGTTCTCCCAAATGTCGTTCTGCAGGAGATAATCAATGCACACCTCTGCATTCATGGCTACATACATACGGGTAGGGCTTCAATCGAGCAGAGTTTAAGCGTATTCATCATGCTAGGCTCGAACTCGATAAAAACTCGAGCCAAGCTTGAATTGGCAATTGAGCTTGTAGGTGGGCTCAAGTTTAACTCGAACAAAACTCGGGTGGGCTCAAGTTCGGTTAATACAGGGCTCGGTAATACATGACCATCAAGAATATTCACAAATTTTCAAGTGGTTCATATGAACAAAGAGAGAGAGAGAGAGAGAGAGAGAGATTAGAGGAATAGTTCATACTCGGCATTGGCGTCAGCAGGGGAGAACGGAGAAGGGCGTCGGCGGTGGAGCCGTGGAGGAGGAGGGCAGCGTTAGCCACATCGCAGTGTGCCTGGCTCCAGCTGCTCGCATCGTCGCTTGGGCTAGGGTTGCTGGATCTAGGGCAGCCGTCGCCCGGTCGGTCGAAGCCTGGATGGGACTCTGGAGCAAAAGTGAGTGGAGTGGAGGATAAGGTTGGAATTTGGAACCTGAGGTGAGGAGTGAGAGGACCTGGGTCAATGGTGATTTGAATTTGGGCTGAGGGAAAGATTGAATATTTAGATGGGCTGTGGGAAAAACGAGCCTAATCGAGCTCGGCTCGTTGAGGCTCGTAAGTTCGAAATCAGGCTCAAGTTCGACTTGTTTAGGGCCCTGATCAATATGGCTTCAGCTTCTGGCTTCAGCTTATTTTTGCACTATTCATAAATTTCGTTTTTTTCTGAACTTTTGGCTTTTTTGAGTTTTTTTACCGGTTCTTTTTTTTCTCGTATTTGTTTACATTATACGTGATGGGCTAATATGTTTTTTCTATTTTAAAATTTTTTTAAAATTTAATTATGGTAAATAAGCATATGTCAGCTACAGTGCTTTTTTCAGCTAGCTACAGTGTTTTCACCCATAAGCCATGAGGCTTTCAGCCAAACCGATCACCACCTAGAGCTTGAGCCGACTTCAAATCGAGCCCAGAGCGAGCCGAGTTCAAGCAACTTTCAAGTTTCGAGTTTTGTTTATAGCCTTATATACAGGCATACCAGCACTGTTGCAAACACTGGCGCGTTCTCAGGCTGCCTAGTCTCTCGCACACGCACCGACAGTGCACATTTTGTCCATTGCTAGTTGTATTTGACATATTACCATTAGTAGTTGAATCTAGCTAGGTGTACCAATGATCATCACAAAACACACACACATGCATACTAGTAATAGAAGGCGGAAAACAATTTTCGTGCAGAAAAATTATTGTACCCGCCGAAAAATGCGAAATTCAGAACTTTGGTAAATTTCAGTTTTTTTAAAAAAAATCTGGTCAAATTATTCAAATATACAACTTGGATTAAAGAAATACAAATGCCGGGTGTCCTTGCAGAGCGTGACGAACGCGGCCATCTCGCACCACGAGTTGGGGCCGTAAGGCCCAAGGACCGTGCAGAAGAAGTGGAAGTGGTGCAGCGGGAAGCGCATGCCTCCTTCGAGCACGTCGGCCGGCGTACACACAGATGGGGTCCTCCGGTGGCAGCGCGCAGGCCCCGCCACCCTTCGTGACTTGGGGGAAAGGAGCGATGAGTCGGGAGACGTGCTGGGTTAGAGATGGATGACGTGCTTTGGGCTGTATGGGCCCAAAAAATCAAAACAGGCCGAAATATTTGACAGCATGAGCCTCTTCTCATGGGGGCCAATAGGACTGAAATTTTGCGAAGTTCGATCCGAAATTATTTTCTCTGAGAGAGGCTACTAGACTTTATTGTGTGATGGGGGCATATGATCTATGTGGAGGCCGGCAATGAGTTGTGTACCTCCATAAAAGATCACCAAATGCTTAACTACAATTATGCGTGCAACTGGACGTTCTTCTCAACTTAATTAGTTGAAGCAGTTTAAGCCTAAAACAACTAAGCTCAGAACAATGAATACGTAGTATGCAAACAAAGCCTTTCTACTAGCCGAGAGTATGCGCTTTGCCAAGCTTAAGCTTCTTCAATAATATTTCAGCAGCAGAAGAGTAAATCTAGGCAAAATGGGCGCTGATTATATAAGGGCTGACAAAATAATTAAAGAGCCTGACAAATATAGCATGCATACACACACGAGATTGATCCAGGCACACACCAGAATCCAAAGGTAGAAGAAGGCATGCATGGGGGCGAACTAGGTATATGCACCGCCACTGACACAGTGACACGGAGTAGCATCCCTTGGTTAAGATGGATGGAATCATAGAATGGATGGGGGGAGGAACAAGAGGGCGCCAAAACAAGGCATGTAGCGCGGCATGCAACGATGGTGCGGTCGGCGGCGAAAGGGCATTGATGACGACGGTGGTGGTAGCGCGGCACAGTGCGCGCGGAGAGAGAGAGAGAGACTGCTGCTGCTACTCCGATCCTGTGCCGCGCGTTAAATGCGAATGCTTCTGTCTGCTGCTGCTTCTCCCCTGTCCCGGACGCAGCGTCGGCCACGAGGCATGCTCTCGATCTGCGTCCGCGCGGCTGCGGCTGCGTGCTCTCTCTCACGCCTCCTCGCCCGCGCGGCGACCAGCTACTCCACTGTGCGGTCGGGCCCAGCCGCGAGCGCACGGCGCACCGAGCGCCCCACGGCCGGCCCCAAACACCCGTACGTACGTCGTGCCTTCGTGAGACATGGAGCGGTTTGATTTTCGGGGCGTTGGATTGCTCTCACGATCGATCATGTCATGCCGCCGCCTGATCCCTTTCTAGCGCCGTCTCGCACGTCGGCTGCGGCTGCCACCACCATGCACAACGACCAGCAGGCTAACCGGAGCGCGAATCTGACGGAGCTCGATCGGCCGATCGAGTTTCGGTGCTGCTTGCAGAGGTGAGGAGGATTTGACATGGGCTTTGAGGAGGTGGACAGGAACAACATCCCACGGATCTACATTTGGCGGCTAGCGCCCGGTCCGAGGGCGCCTGCATGCATCCACATAGGCGGTGCAAAAGGCAGCCCTACCCACGTTGCGTCTCATCAAGGCATTCACCGACGTACGTACGGCCGTGATCGGACAGGGGTGTCATTCTGCCACGAATTAATAATGGGGTACGTCGCAACTCTGCATCGGAAATCGTGCGACCTCACACAAACTCAGACAAAATGACCACAGGGATACTGTAACCGATCTAACTCTACCAGACGAGCACTAGGAATAGTGATTAACATCAGGCTTGGGCTAGCTGCAGGATCCAATTCCACTGCTGTCCGGCCGGCCGACCGACCGAAATGGACGCGTGCTGAGTACTACTACTAGTCTTAGGGCCAGCTTTTTTAGTTGCGGCTTGTGGCTTTTAGTTGAAAATTTTAATTTTTGACTGTTTACGGTACAGATTACGGAGAAACAAATACTCACTTGTGATTTTGACTAGTACAGATATTGAGTTTTTAACGTGTAGATCGTTTAACTTGTAGACCCCGTCTTGAGAAAATACTCCGTTTGAAAGTTAGGTACTGTAACAAAAGCCAAAAACCGGCCGACTTTTGACTTGCCGAACAGGCCCTTAGTCTGCTACTCTACTTATCGCACGGCGGCAAAGGGTATGAAAAGCTCCATGCCGTCTTTATACTACTCTTTTGTCTTTTTCCTTTAATTTCTTAAAATCTGTGTTGTTAACTTTTTTCAAGTTTAACTAGCAATAGACTTAATACTATCTAGATGGACTATATTAAAATTATATTCTTAGATATATTGCTAAAAATATTTTTTTTGCAATATTATAATTTTATTAGTATATTTTAGTGTAAAGTTACAAAAATTTATGGTCAAAGTTGCATCTTGGAGATTGTAAAAAAAAAATTAAGTAAAAAAGAATAGAAAGAGTATGAGTGGGTTCTTTTGAGCTGATGGCTTATAACTTAAATATTTGAATTCTAGCTATTCACGAGAGGTGGTACGCAGAGGAAAATAGCCGCAAACGTCAAGACTTACAAACTGATTACATCACATATGAGTTCATCAAGTGATTCAAATGCAGCTTCTGTTTTCATGAAAATATTACATTTCCACCACCACATCATCAGCCTATCTGCCAACTTCAAATAAACACACTAACTTTACAAGTTCACACAATTAGCATCGCATTCATGCCAATGATTTCATAAACATTTTATCCCAAACTTGGGATTAGCCATTATTTTACTTCTGCAAAAGCATAAGCCCCAAAACATTAAGAGTTTAGACAGGGGCCGAGTCAGCAGGTTGAGAATTTCAGATCCATGCTCAGAAATATTTGCAGCACTGACTAAAATATATAACCAAAATTCTCAAGCTCAGAATACATAGTGCTACTACAACATACAAAGTGCTTCGAGTTTCGTACACAATAGCTTTTTCACCCCACAACAACCTACAAACAACGAACAGCACAATAAACTGGGAAAAATTCAAAAATTACACAAATGTAACACCGATAGTTTTCTGATGATAGCAATGGTCTTCTGCATTGTGGCCCCATCAATCGCCTCTATATCCATGGATTGAAAGTATACCAAAATGGTTATGCCGGAAAAGACTTGACTGACTTTGTTAAGTCTTGCGCTTCTTATGGCCCTCTATTGTTTCTACCTCTCTGGCTTTGATGGTGTTGGAGACGATGGCGGCTTCAAGTCATGGTACTGCATGACAAAATGCAAGTTACGGATTGTTGCATAGGTTTTTGTTGTCAATACTAATCATATCAACAAAGAAATAGACATATCTAAAAGACACTGGATATCAAAAAGCTCAGCTAGTCAAGCTATTGAACAGGGCAGTCTGTTTTTTCCCCTGTTAGTGCAAAGCACTTGGATTGCGAACTGCAATTCTTGCTTGTTGGTTTCCCTAATCAATTCAATAAGTTGCTGACAATCGAACCAATTAAATGCCCCTTGCTATCTTTTACAGGACCTAACTACCTAAATGAGAGGCTGAGACAGACATAAGGCTTTAAAAGGCAATACCATGTTCAGAAACCAGAATTTTAGTCTAGAAGCATACTACATACAAGGAGACCAGGTCATTGCCATATCTTTTTCCTACTACATCATTTAAGATGGGTGATAGTCAAATATGGTTTAGTAGATCTAGTTTGGCACGCCTTTTGTGTGAGAGAACTACGGGATATAGAATTTTTGCAATGGAGTTTATTGTCAGTACAAAGGCAGGCAGGCATGTGCAAATGTTGTTGCTATTTTACACCTGATACTGAATGCTAGCTAGTTAGAGGTTTGATGCAAATCAAATCTAGAACCTGCTGAATCACTTGAGTATGGTGGTGATAAGGCTACGGGATCATACATTTGGATATGGTGATAATGGTCTGCTGCTTGCACATTTTGCGGCTGATGTACTTCCGTTGGGATTTTCATGACCATCTTCGATTCCATTGACTGTGTTAACTACAGAGCTGCTAGGAGAAATTAACCCCTCCTGCTGATCATCTGTTCCATTAGTGCTTACATCTGGGTATGCTAACTTTTTGCTCTTCTTTTTCCTCGGAAAAACATGAACAGATGGGGGAAGATAGTTCTCTTGAATTGCCTAACAAAATAGCAAGATTTAGAAGTAAAACAATGAATATTATGCATTTATGTGCTGTGTCGACTATTGTATCACTTTACACCCACATTATCATAACTAACCTGCCATCCTTCTGGGCCTCTCAGTCCCCCCTTGATTGAATAGGCTTCCTTGAAACCATTGTTGAACAGTAGCTCAGCCACTTTCATGGAATTACCATCAAAGCTACCTTACACAACACAAACTTAAGTCGATAACAGATTGCAGCATGACAAAAGTTCAAGAATTTAAATGTCACTGTCCGAATTCAGAATCCAAAGTAACAAACTATGGGAGGTGAAATTCGCGTGGCATCCATTTTATTAATTTGGAAGATGCACTACAATGTCACAATAACTTTTTGTATTCATTTATTTATACATTTTTTTGAGTCAGACAATCATGTAAAATAGATACTAATCGGATGGAGAAGAGAATAACAAAGGTTTATATTTTGTAGTTCAGTGCCTCAGAAACAGTGATGTGACAACTAGCAACATAGAGATACTCTGAATTTCTCGTCCTTCTAAGCACATACACCGATCGCTTGCAGAACAATGGAACATTCTGATTTACGACTGAACATTCAGGTTCACAGTACCAATACTAGTAAACATAAAACATCTAGTACTATGCTAAAGTATTTTTACTACAACTGCTTTGCACTTCTCAATTCTAGGTTGTGTACACTGCATACAGT
Organism: Dendrocalamus latiflorus; assembly: GCA_017311315.1. Classification (NCBI taxonomy): domain Eukaryota; kingdom Viridiplantae; phylum Streptophyta; class Magnoliopsida; order Poales; family Poaceae; genus Dendrocalamus; species Dendrocalamus latiflorus. The sequence continues at coordinate 11,960,575 of CM029647.1, read as the reverse complement.
AAACATCTAGAACTATGCACATTAATCCTACGAATCCTAGTCCCTGGACATCGCTTTTGAGGTTGAATCCATCCAATTCACAGAACTACTGCATCCACTAATACAGTCACAACATCCACAACATAAACCAGAACCGTCACAGAATGCATCAATCGGGGTTCCACTGAGCACTCACTTGTCAAGGACGCAGACGACGGTGTTCGCCGGGTCCGGGAACCTCGACATCACCTCCGTGAGAAATCCCTCCTCGTCTTCCTCGTCGAACTCCACCTGCACGGTGCTCTTGCCGACGAGCCTCAGGTTGGGCGGCGCCATGAATCGCACGCTCTTGCCCCGCCTGATGTCTAGCAGCTGCGCCTCCGGCACGTCGCGGAGCTTGCTGAACGCGTCGATGGCGCCCACTGCCTTGTACTTCTTGAAGTACTCCTGCACCAGCGGAATCACCACGAGCCAGACGAACACCACCCCGGCCACGAAGAAGGGGTTGCGGTTGTTGAAGTCGTCGATGGCCAACACGATGGACTCGAGGCTGACTTTCCCGTCGGCCTCCGCCGCGAGGGAAGGGAGCGGCCAGGACGCGGCGGCCACGGGGAGGAGTAGGAGCTCGCCACGCCAAGGCGCCGCCGACTTTCGCGCCAAGATTGCGGCTTTGGGCGCGGCGGGAGTTGGGATTCTGGAGGAGCTGAGAATCTTGGCTGCATTGGGCGGGGAAAGTTTGCTCCTGCGAGGATTTCTTGGGGGTTTGAGGGGATTTGGGAGGTGGGAGTTGGAGATTTGGAGGAGGGAGCAATGTTCTTGGAGCTGGAGGAGAGCCATGCAAGCAACGAGGCTTGAGCTCCGTGCAACGATAGTACAAGAGCTCTCAGCTGCGAGATGGATCGATTGCCCAGACTATACGCTCCGGGAAGCTATCCGATTCTCCCTTTTTCTTAAAAAAATAAATCACTAAATTCTGAGGAAAAAAAAGGAAAAGGGGAACATGTATGGGCCTTGGGCTCAAGCATTCTCGCATGGGTCTCCACGTAATCCGTGGTGACCGTGAGAAGCTGAAACGATCTTGGAATCGGAGGGAGCATGAACCAATCCCTCGAGAATCTGCAGCACGGCGCTCATGGAGTCAGGTTCGGCCTCACGCTCTCGTCGTCCTGGACGCACCAGCACGGCAGCACGCCCTCTCCGCCACGTATCCATTCCGGCGCGAGGTACCCACGGCTCCCCTTATTGTGGTCAGGACACCGCTGAAGTCACGGCCCATGAGCTTTGCGAAAGCAAAGTCTACACATTCGGCACGAACCAATCATCCAGAGGAGTGATAGATTTAGAACAAAAATGATACAGAATTTCATATTTTATATATATATATATATATATATATATATATATATATATATATATATATATATATATATATATATCAACATATCTATTAATAATGTAGTAGATAATAATTTATTCTAAATTTTGTAACATCAATTAAATTTATGACAAAGTTTAATAGTAAATAACTATTTGTCAGGCAACATACCAAAATAAAAAAATCTACTATTAGCGAATGATCTAGAATGAATATGAGAAAAAAAGATGGTTAGCTATTGAAACACACTAAATTAGATATTGAAACACATTGAAAAATTCCCTAATTCAATTGTTGCACAAAATAAAAGAGTGCATTCTAATATTAAAGTCCTAACCCACAAACATTTTAAAGATCATAGAATTAAACCATAAAATCTAAATCATAAAATTTAGTACCTGTTTTAGTCGGCTAATCGTTACTTCCTTAGCTATGAAGATAATTCAACTTTAAAACAACGAGCCAGTCAGTCATGACAAAACAACGAGTGGTCCGTGGACGACCTCATATATTGTCGTGACCGTCGACCATACTGTATACATTGATACATACACTGGGATTTACTCCATTGCATGCACACGCAATGAAATTAACACAACGAGAAATCTAACCATACCATCCGAGTCCGATGGACGCAGGTGTAGGCGAGAAGCGCCCGATGTGCTCCTGGACAACGGCAGCTTCGACGCTAGGCCCGTCGCTGCTGTAGACAAAATGACCAACTTACCAAAGGTTGCGTGCGTGGCGTGGGAATAGGGGAAGGTAGGCAAGGCATAGTCTAGATCTAGCGTTGCCTACTTAGTTAGCTTGGGGCTGGTGCTGGTTTGGATGCTTGGACTTTGGGCTGGTGTTGGCTTGGGGCTGGATCGACTAGTGGACCACGCTCAATTGGTTCAGGCAGCTTTTGTTATTTTGTTCTTTTTTTACTGTCGGTTGATATTCTATGTCGTGCCAACTTCAACATACACGTATTTTTTAGAGCATCTTGCTTTGTTAACATCCTATGTGTTTTTCTTTTCTTTTCTCCCCCTATTTGTCAACGTGTTTAAACCTTCTTTTTTAGATACATCATACATGTAGTTCTTGACATGTGGAGGTACTAATTTTTAGCATGTGGCGGACACACTATGTAATTTTGGACTCTAAGCAACAAATTTTAAAATCGGCATGGGGGCTTCCCCCCTCACTTGATAATGTGCATCCGCTCCTATCTAAGAGGATGTTTTCAGGTTTGATGTCATAGTGTATGATGTAGACCCTGCATTTCTCATGGAGATAGTCCGGTCCCCTAGCAAATTTCAGGAGCAATTTGGAACCTCGTGCTCCAACCTAGGATGGCCTGATTTCTCCCAAATAGGTGTCGATCATGCTGAATGGCGTCGATCGTGCTCACCTCTACACAGAATTGCTTCTCACCCTGACGAATGCCTTTGAGCTTCTTCACAGCCACCATAGTCACACCTTGCAATGACCCTCTGAATACTGAACCAAAGGCCCCTCCTCCTAACCTCTCGGAGATGTTCCTAGCAGCGACGAAGTCAGAATGAAAATAAAGGGGTTCAAAGGGTTAAGCTAAATTGATACAAATGTAATATTTATTCAAATTCATATATGAATAGAAAAAAAGAGAAAAAAGAAATACAATGAAGGTACCTCACTATTGGAAAAGCGAGCCATGAAAATATATAAATATGCTTCGAGTAGCGATCTGTTATCTGTGTATCAAATTTAGCAAAATTAGTGATAAATCAAAATTAGCGAAATACTATAAAATAAAGAAATTAATTTCAAGTTGTAATCGGACAGCTCGACCTTCTCTAATTACTAACAAAGACTAAAATGTCGAGTTGTCGAGCCACATATAGGAATATCAGATCGTAATCTATAATATTTAGATAGGCTTCCAATCCTCATATAAAATTGGATTTTAAAAAAAATCCCACAAACTCAACTTTGATGTGTATTAGCACAAATCTAGCCAAAATTTCTTTTTCTTCCTTTTTCCTCTTTTCCCTCTTTCCTTTTCCTTTCCTCACTTTTCTCTTTCCTTCCTTCTTTCCTTTTTCTTTCCACCCCTTCCTTTCTTTTCCCTGCTTCTACTTCTCTCTCCATTCTCCTGCCGTTCTGTGAACCCGATGCCACCACCTCCCTCTACACATGACATCGCCACCCCTTGCTGACGGTGAACCCACCGCCCGATGCCACCACCAACTCCTCCTCTCTTCTTCTCTCCTCCTCTCTTTCTCTCTCCCTACATGCTTTGATATCACCATCGCCTCCCTTTGCACGTGATGTCGCCGCCCATTTGCCGACGGTAAACCCGGTGCCAACTCCTCTTCCTCTCTTCTCTCTCTACTCTCTCCTCTCTTTCTCTTTCTCTTCCCCTCCCTAGCCCGCACCCCTACTGGCGTGCCGCCATGCTGAAAGCATCTAGGCCCCTAAACATGGTTCTGGTAATCAATGAATTTATGTGAATATGGAACTAACATAATTATTGAGTGTTTAAAATGTTTAGTCCCTAAAATAATGATGAGACGCATGCTAAGGGTCAACATGAAAATCAAAGTGGCTCAAGACAAATGTATATGTAGATAGGATCCCTTTTTGCTTTTACCAGTCTTAGGAGAAAAGGTGAAAGATCGGATTATAAGATAAATACCGTACTATTAAGAGGGATCACAGCTAGTAACTTGATAGCATATTCTTGTACTATTGGATCAATTTAGGATCATCCATTCTCTTAAAACTAAAATTGATAGTCAATCTGTGCCCTGTTTGGACAATCGAAAGTACCGGAGTGCAAACGACGATACTTCCATTTTTCGGAAGTTCCATCAAAACGAGCAGAATGTTTTTTCAGAGAGCAACTTTGGAATCACTGTCTCTGTGGAAAACGGAAGTATCGGAGTTTTAACGGCGTAACTACTGTAGAGAGATAGTACCGCAACCTTAAACGGTACTTCCGGAGCACGGAATCATTAGTGGATTGAGGAGTTGAGCCTTAATTAGTGGAGTCGGTCCAAGTCACTTGGGCTTTCCTCAACATGGATTAGTGAAAACCGGCAAGTTTTCGATCATAACGGTAAAACATCGTGTGTAAATTGGTTATTTCTTTCTCTTCTTTCCGCTCTTGTATTTGTAGTATATTGTGATTGTCATATTTATTTATGCTAGAGCTATTCTTATAAAGACTTGTGCTTATAGTGCCTTAAACATACTACAATTGTGTAGGTTTCAATTGCTTTAAAATCTTGCTATACTAAAATTATGATAATTATTATTAGAAGGCAAGATAATTTTTTAACCTCCTCTTCATCCATCATCTAGTCGGTTATCCTTAATCCTACACACGCCGTCGTCATTCCCATGCCGTCGTTGTTCCCGGCGTCGTCATGGCCCACCGGCGATCCCTACCTACCACCACCACCGCTTCTGCCTCCCGATGTGGTTGACGGTGTCGAGGGCGCCGCTATTGCCACCCGTCGTCTCTTCCATCACCGCACATCCTCGTCCCACCTAACTCGACCCATGCCTAAGCGCCGTTCCACCTACCGGCCACCACCACCACCCTCTTCAGACCTGTGCCACCGACAGTGCCACCGCCGCCTCGCCAACCCACCGCCGACGCGGTCCAACACCGGTCTATCACCGTCTGCGGCCTTTCTCTAAATTTGGAGGTTCCGATGGATCTAATCCTAACCCAAGGCCTAACCCTAATTTAATAGAGCTACGGTCGGAGCTCTTGTTAGAGCTAGAGAAGGAGATAGAGAACGAATCTAGTGGCAAAATCATATGGTGCTGTGCTTGCAGGTAAGTATACAGTGTTGCTCCTGGAGGTATTTGTGCCTTCCTCCACGAGGCCGAGCTGCCGGAGCCGCCGTGCACTTTGCCGAGATCGTCGTCGAGCGTCCAAGTCCGCCGCCGAAGCGGCTGTATACGCCGCGGAGATCAACGCCGACCCTCCGAGTCTGCCGCCGGAGCCACTGTACATGTCGCGGAGATTATCGCCGGAGTCGCCTTGCCCGTTGCCGAGATCACCGCCGAAGACGCCGTTCCCATCGCCAATCTCCTGTTCAAAGTAAAGATCATGCGTGCATGTATAGTGTACGTGCATGAGCCATACACATGCAGCACGCACGCACGCATGAAGTGCGTGCACGGGCTGTGTGTGTATGCACTCGTGCCTCCTTTCCCTGGAGCTCTTACTTCACGCGACAAGGAGACGAAGATGCCGCGCCGCTTCCCGCACGGCCTACTCGACGCCGAAGACACGTGACATCGCCGACCGGCGACACGAGCGAGCGTCCGTCTTCACGGACTACTAGCTACTGCTAACCACCATCTTTTCCAACGCTCACCCGGACGTTACCCCCGTATTGTCAAATCGGCCAAACCGAGCGCAGCCACGCTGATCAACGGTTGAGATGGGACCACTGCCTGAAAGTGGGTCCCTTTGAGCACCTGCTAGAACTAGACCTGTCCAAATGGGCCGCGCCGTGGCGGGCCGCACCGCGGCCCGGCACTGTAGACCCGGCCCGGGCACGGCACGGAGGCGAGGCGGGCCGGGCCGGCATGGCATGGTGGACCGGGCCGTGCCTTGGCCGAGAGCGCGGCACGGCGGGCCGGCACGGCACGACCCTGATTAGTTTGAAAAATAGCCGTTTTTTGTGACCGTTGGGGGGGTAAAAAATTCGGGAAAAATAGCAAAAAATTTGAAAAAAATCTGAAATTTTTCCTATAAATAGGGGGGCATCCGGTCTCCATATTCCACACCTCAAATCTCATTCTTCTCTCTCAGTTTAGCTGTGAAAAATCAGAAAGTGTTAGCGCAAATTTGGTCAAAATTCGGGCAAAATTCTAAAAATTCAAAAATCTTCAAATTTTTTGTGAGAGCTGCAAATGAGGTAATAATGCTGTCTTATTTTAATTATATTGGTATTATTTGTTGGTTTAATTTTTTGCTATTATTTGCAGTTGATTACTTGATTTAATGGAGAACTACGATTTTCAACTCTCCGAATTCGGGCTCTCGGCGGAGGATATGCAATCGTTTCCACAAGCATATCCATCCGCAGAAGGTACACATGTACAAACTGGAGATGCCGAAGAAACGGCCCCGCAGGGTCCAATTGATCCATCTTCTGCTGGCTCAACAAGTGCATCCACGACTCAAAGCACGGGTGCAAAAAGAACAAGAGCTAGTACATCAACAGTTTGGAATGATTTCGACAAGAAGTTCAAGAACGACGATGATGAGACTTCGGTGAGGTATGCAGTTTGTAAAATTTGTGGTAATGAATTGACTGCAAAATCTTCAGGTGGGACGGGTCATCTACAACGACATGCCGCAAGCTGCAAGAAAAAGCAAGGAATACAAATGCGCCAGACACAGCTGCAATATAACCCCGACGGCTCGGTACGTTCGTGGGAGTACAACCCAGAGGTAGCTCGGGAATCTCTTTGTAGATTAATTGCTTCTCAAGATTTACCTTTAAATTTTGGTGAATCTGATGCTTTCCAAAAATATATTAAGACTGCTCATAACCCTCGATTTAGTACTGTATCTAGGCAAACAACAACTAGAGATTTAATTAAATATTATAATAATTGTCGTGATAAATTGAAAGAAATATTTCATACATGTACATTCTCTATTGCTTTGACATCCGACATATGGAGTGGTAGGGCTAGAGAGGATTATATTAGTGTTGTTGCTCATTATGTTAATGATGACTGGATAATGGAAAAAGAATTATAGGATTTAAATTAATTAATGTTTCACATAATGCTGAAAATATTGCAGAAAGCATTATTAAAGTTGTAGAAGATTTTGGTCTCACGGATAAGATTTTTTCCATAACTTTAGACAATGCAGCTGCAAACACTAAAGCTATGAAAATTCTTACTCCTTTGTTTAATAATTATGCACAGTCTTTCTTATTGCATCAACGTTGTGCTTGTCATATTATTAATCTTATTGTTAAATCCGGTTTAAAAAGATTAGATGCTTGTATTAATTCTTTTAGAGATGCAATTTCATTTATTAATTGTTCTAACCAACGAATAGCCGCATATAAGAGTTTTTGCGTAGCAATGAATGTTCGTCCTAGAAAATTTGGTTTAGACATGCCTGTTAGATGGAACTCTACTTATCTTATGCTTAAACATATATTGCCACATAAGAGCACTTTATCTGTTTTCCTTCACACCCAAAGTCATCAATCTCGTAGCTCCTGAAGTAGAACCCAAGTTAGAGACCCTGAACTTACTGAGGACGATTGGGATGTTGGTGAAAAAATATTTTCCTTTCTAGAAATTTTTCATAAAGCTACAGTTTGTCTTTCTGGAGTATACTACCCTACATCTCCCATGATTGTTCATAATATTGTTGAAATTGCCACTCAACTAAAGGCTTTTGAAAATGATCCTATACTACGGGATGCTGTAGGTGCCATGAAATCTAAGTTTTTAAAATATTGGAGCGAAATTCCTATTTTATATGCTTTTGCTTTTATTTTGGATCCTAGGGCCAAACTCCAAGGATTTATAAATGTTTTACAAGTTTTAAGTGAGGCTACCGGTTTAGACTATTGTTCATACTTTACACAAGTTAAGGATCAATTATATGAGGTATATAATAAATATGAAAATAAATTTGGATCTGTGCGTTTACAAAGACCCCCGGTAGTCCCTACCACCTCTAGGGGGGCTATGCAATGGGGCAAGATTTTTGGTTCTTCGTCTAGTTCTTCTGCAGGTGCAGGTACACAGCAGTTAGGAGGAGGATGGCGACAAAGCACTGGAAACCTATCAAGCTATCTCAACAGTGATTGCGTCAGCTTCGAGCAGGAGTTGAACATCCTCTCATGGTGGCAAACCCAGAAGGTATCATATCCAGTGCTATCCATATTAGCGCGGGATGTGTTGACTGTTCCTGTCTCTACAGTCTCCTCGGAGTCAGCATTCAGTCTTTCCGGAAGAATAATCGAGAAGCGACGAACAAGTCTCTCCAACGAGATGGTCGAAATACTTCTGACCGTCAAAGACTGGGAACAAGCTGAATCAAGACTCCAACATACTACTGATAATAAAGATTTAGAAGAATCTTTTGAGAATTTGTATTTAGATAGCAATGAATAGGGTTTTCAATATTTTTCTTTCACTTGTAGTCAATAATGAGCTTTATAGGCTGTACTCTTTTTTCTTTACCAAGGTTTTCTCAAATTGAGTTTTTACTTGGTAAAGTTTTTAATGAGGCAGCCATCCCATGTAATTTAATAAATTAATAAAGCTCATTGTGTCATTGCAAATATTTATTTTTATGATTAAAAATGTTTACAATTTTCTATATTTTTATGAATTTTTCTGAATTTTCTACAATTTTTCTGAATTTTCTACAATTTTTCTTTTTTTTCCGGCTAAACGGGCTAGCGGGCCGGCACGGCCCGTTTAGCCGAAATCGTGCCCGGGCCGGCACGGCACGGCCCGTTTAATACACGGGCCTTAACGGGCCGTGCCTAAACGGGCCGTGCCGAGCCCGGGCCCGTGCCGGCCCGGCACGGCCCATTGGCCAGGTCTGGCTAGAACTTATGGATCACTCCCTCTGTTTTAGATTACTTGGGACGGTTGACTTATACCAGTCGATCAATAATTATTTTCTAAATATTTAGACTGATTGTGTTAGAATAATATTATTGGATTTATCACAAGAAATACTTTCACAATATTATATTTCCACCACATTATATAAAATATTGGTGTAAACTTAGCAGTCAAAGTTTAACTTTAAAGATCGTGAAAAGTCAATAGCGCCGAGGGATGTAAAACAGAGGTTCCATCAAGATACAAAAATCATTCGCATGCTAACATAATATAGGCCATGTTCTTTTGGATTTTTGGCTTTTAAGCTTCCCCGAAAGTCCAAATGAACAAGGAAACTTCTTGAAGCATATTTTTCACATGGCTTCTTAAACCCAAAACTACATGTATCATCCATGTTAATGTCTTTATTATCCACTATCATTTCAAAAAGTACAAACAAAAATCATCAGCCACAACACAAGAGAACAAAACCCCATAGGCCGTAACTGTGCTATCGGGCCTAAATTTCCGGTGTCCAAACCTGAGCCCTTTTAAACGCCAGGCTGGATCCGTTTTGCTCGGTTCTATGTAGGCATAGTCGAGACTGGGGAGTCTCCAAGGCCCAGAGCAGGCAAAGCCATATCTACTAGGCTTACGGCCTATTAGGCCTACAGAGTACCACTCCAGGACACAGCTCACTAGCACCCACGTACTAGTTCACGACACGCCCCGCGACACGAGTACCACTCCAGGACACAGCTCACTAGCACCCACGTACTAGTTCAACACCACCATAAGCAGTTGGTGTCGGTAAGAAAGGTAGTAGTAATTTGTTGCTGCGCAATCCTGCATTGATCCGATCTCAGGTCGACGGCAACCCTGAAAAGAACTTAACGTAATTCGATGGATCCGCGATGACCTTGAGCGATCTCGGGATCGGCGGCACGTTGACGTCGATGAGCCCCTCAAGAACCTGCACCACCATGCCCATGCTCGGCCTCGCGCTCTCGGCGTCCTGCACGCACCAGCAGGCCACCTTGCACGCCCTCTCCACCTCGGCCATGTCGGCGTTGCCGCGGAGCTGGCTGTCCACCGCGCTCCTCAGGTCGCCGTCGAAGAGCAGGCTCACGGCCGTCGATGGGAAGTAGTCCACCGTGCCGTCCTGCCGCTGCTCCACGTTCCTCCGCCCCGATATGATCTCGAACAGCATCATGCCGTAGCTGAAAACGTCCGCCTTCGTCGTGATGGCCGTGCCGGCTATCCACTCCGGCGCGAGGTACCCTACCGTGCCCCTCATCGTGGTCAGCACGCGGCTGAAGTCACGGCCCATGAGCTTTGCGAGCCCAAAGTCTGCAGCTTTCGGGACAAACGTGTCGTCCAGGAGGATGTTCTCTGGCTTGACGTCGCAGTGTATGATGCAATCCCTGCATTTCTCGTGCAAGTAGTCCAATCCTCTCGCGATTCCCAGAGCAATTTGGTATCTTGTCTCCCAACTCAGGATGCCTTGGCTGGATCCGAAGAGATGCCTGTCCAAAGAGCCATTTGGCATGTACTCGTAGACGAGCAGCCTTCGTGTTCTCTCGGAGCAGAACCCGAGCAGTCTGATCAGGTTGACATGCTGAATCGTGCCGATCGTGCTCAATTCTGCACGGAACTGCTTCTCCCCCTGACGAGCGCCCTCGAGCTTCTTCACCGCGACCAGCGTTGAGTCAGGGAGTGACCCTTTGAACACCGACCCGAAAGCGCCGCCGCCGAGCTTCTCAGAGAAGTTCTTGGTCACGAACTGCAGGTCACGGTACGTGAATGCCACCAAAGAACCTTCGACTCTCCTCAGCGCCTGCATCCTTCTTCTTCTCAGGACGAAGACTGAGACCAGAACAATGACAGTGACTGCTGCAACAACCCCGGCGACGACGAGTCCGATGATCAGTTTCTTGGTGTTCCCGGTGTTGGGGAACTCTGATGCAGCCAGGCGGATCGAAATGGCGCCGCCTCCAGTACCAATGTTGCTCGTGTCTTGGAGGTTGATGAGGTCTCCGTACCACAGCGAGCAGCTGCCGTTGTACGAGTAAGCGGTGCAAGAACAGTTGCCGAGACACGCGAGCTCACAGTCGTGAGCACTAGCAGCAGCCACGGTCTGCGCATCGCTCTGCAGCTTCACATTGGGCATCGTGTAGAACCCGTCGTTCTTCGGCTTCTGCATGGCTTGAACGCCGCACTGCAGGCCGGTGTTCCTGGCGCAGCCCGCGGTGTGGTCGCCCTGCAGCCACTGCTGCGGCTGCCGCTCGCGGAAGCCGCGGAGGCAGCTGCAAGGCGGCAGCGCGTTCTCGGTGCACACGCTGAAGGGCCCGCAGAGCGAGTAGACGTCGCACTGCGCCTTGGGCTCCGACCAGAAGAGCACCCACTGGCCCGCGGCCTCCACCCACGTCAGGAACTTGATCTGCCCTGTCACGTCCACGAGGAACCGCGTCACGACGGCGTCGTCCTTGACATCGTAGATGAAGTAGCTCTCGTTCTCGGCGTCGACGTAGCCGAAGGTGTAGAGGGACATAGGGTAGGCGTTGGTGGCCATCATCTCCGGCACGGCGGTGAACATGTGGCCGGTCCAGTTGCCGCTGGTCCAGTACTGCCTGCTGTCGTTCCAGTTGAGCAGGTACTGGCTCGTGCCATCCGGATCAAGCTCGAGGGAGAACATGCCCGGCGTCGGGTCGTTGTAACCTTTCCATGCGACCAGATGGGTGACCTCGCCGGTGAGCTTGTTCCGGCCGAGCTTGCCGCCGGGGAGCCACGTGTCGCCGAAGTGGTCGAAGCTCTGCCACAGCACGACGGAGGTGTTGGACGCGTCGGCCAGGACAAGGTTGCCCGTGTCGAGGATGACACCGACCGTGGAATTGGACGGAATTCCGGTGACGTCTGTAGACCAGATTGGAGACATGGAATGGTCGAGTAGGACCATGTTGCCATCGCTTGATATGGAAAGCTGAGAGGACTCCGGGTTAGAGATTGGGGTGTGCCTATTGGCAACCCACACCTTGGTGTGCGCTGAGATTTGGTTGTACCAGATGCCCATGTACCAATTCTGCGAGGAGTTATCTGTTGCACATGAGAAAAGGGTTACGTCATGATCTAGAATTTGTGCTCACAATTTTCTCTTCTAAGGCTGATTCACGATTTATTTAGCTACATGATTTTAAAAACTGTGCCAGCAGAGAACAAGTCAAGTACTAAATATACGTGACTGGGAAAGAACATTAATATATGAACAGCTACGAATAATTCCAAAGAAGAAGAATTTCACTTCGATTTAACGCTAGCTGTTGATGATTCTTTGCCTACTTTTGATTTTTTTAATACACAACAGGAGACTGATTTTTCTGGATGAGATTAAAGTATTCTAAAATTTAGCAGTGAGCTGTTACATTCTCATCATTACATTTGAAACGAAGAAACGTTCCTTTCTGGAAAGAAGAATGTGGACTGACGTTAGATTTTTTTATTCTGTATTTAAATGCTATAGTACATGCGTAGTTGTAAAGAAAAATATCTGGAGGCACTAACTACCTTGCTGTGCTCTATATCCGCTCGGTTGGACTAAAAATAATAGTATTTATAATTAAAATTATATCATAGTTGATTAAAATTACATTGTAATTAAAGGTGGTTTATTTAATGTAATTAAATTTAAAAAAAATAAAAATAAAAAATGTTAGCTCATCACGGACAACGCAAACAAATACGAGAAAAAACAACAGGCAAAAAAGCTCAAAAATACTAAAAGTTCAGAAAAAAAATAAAATTTATAAATAGTAAAAATAAGCCAAAAGCTCAACCAAACTGAGTGAAGTGCTAAGCGACTCTGTTCTTTTTCTCCGAAACTGACGGCTTTTGGCTTTTGCTATAGTACTTAACTTTCAACAAAGTATTTTCTAAGATAGGGTCTACAAGTTAAACGATGTATATGTTAAAAATTCAACATCTTTACCATCCAAAATCGCAAGTGAGTATCTATCTCTCTGTAATCTGTACCGTAAACAGCTAAAATTCAAAAATTTCAGCCAAAAACCATAAGTTGTAGCCGTTGCCAAACAGGCCCTCAAGCTGAAATTCTGCTTTAGCGATGGTTAGTTTTTTTAAGAAAAGTTAAAAATAAAAATTGAGAAAAAAATTATTATATTATAAAAAATAAAAAGGAAAAATCAAAAATGTAAAAAGCTAAAATATACCAAGATTAGAAGTCGATCCGTTTTCCATAACTTCTAATTTAAATAAACTAAAAACTAAGAAAAATTGAAGCCGAAGCTGTTTGAACCTATTACAATTAATACGACTTCACCGGTTCACTCATCGTACTAGGAAACTTACTCATAAACCTGAGGCACCGATGCAATCCCATACAAACAAAAGCAGGCAACAAAGAATCAATGGCATATAGTCCAAAACTAAACTTACACTAAGATCAATAGAACATCCACCGTAGGTGGGTAGTAAGGAGGTACCTGGCTGGAAGAAGCCGAGCGCGAACTTGCCACGCTTGGACACCAGGCTCTGCACGCCGGACAGCGGCCGGCCGACGGCGACGGTATCAGCGGCGCGCGACGGAGCTCCTTGCAGAAGAAGCAGAAAGCTCAGGAGTAGAAGAACCGAGCAGGAGCACGGTCCACGGCGAGTCTCCATTGTTCCAAGCGCGCGACAAGAACGCCGGGCTGGAACGGAGTGGCAGGGAGGTGGCTTCTAAGCAGGCACTGCCAAATACTACTACTAGGAATCGGGAGGGAGAAAGCGAAAGGGAGCGGCAATATAAAAAGGAACGAGGCGTCGATCGTCGGATCGATCTGATCTCCGGAGTCCGGCGGTCTTGGTCGATCGCTGTCACACGGCGACTTTCGCTCCTCCTGCGGTGGGGAAAGGGCGATTCGGCAAGCGGTCGCGCCGGCCGGGTATTGGATGCGCCAGCCAATAAAGGCGTCGTACGAGTGGAGTTAGTGGCTGACTTCGACCGTCTCCTCGAGCTGTGCCGCAACGTGTTTTCAGCTTCTCGCACTTTTTCACACGACCGGCCCTGCCTCAGCTAGGCTCCCTATTTCAGATTCAGTTTTTAGCTTTTAATTTATTTTTTATTATTTTGAAATTTTATTTTTTTAAAACTTTTAGCTTTTTTTTTTGAGTTTTTTTGTCTTTTCTTTTTTGTATTCGTTTGCATTGTTTGTGATGAGCTAACATATTTTTTTCTATTTTTATTTTTTAAATTTAATTACGCCAAATAAGCTACCTTCGGCTACAGCGAAATTTCAGTCGCTACAATGTAATTTCAGCTATAAGTCACATCTTTTCAACCCAATCAAGCGGGGCTAGATTTAGGCTTCCAGGTTTTAGTTTATTTTTTACTATTTTTAAATTTTATTTTTTCTAATTTTTCGGCTTGTTTTGAACTTTTTTGCCGGTTTTTTTCTCGTATTCGTTTGTATTATATATAATGGGCTAACCCATTTTTCACTTTTAATATTTTTAAATTTAATTATGCCAAATAAACCACCATCAGTTACAGTGTAATTTTAGCCAGATACAGTAAAAATTTAGTTATAAGCCACTAAAATTCAACCCAACTGTGCACCACCTTTGTGCGCGGTTAGGGCATTCTCTCTCGCCGCTCTCCTTCACCCTTGCCATTTTAATGAGGTACGCACAATCATTCTTCCTGACGTACTCTGTTTTAGCTATATTTTATTGTTGGTTTGTACTTATTCTCTTTTTTAATTCTTTACTACATTATTTCTCATCCTATATAGGTGCCACTCGATTAGGTTAAAATAAGTTGGTTTATAGCTAAAATAAGCTAGCTTATGGCTGAAATTGCAATGTAGTTAATTGAAATTACACTGTAACTAATGGTGGCTTATTTGGCGTAACTAAGTTTAAAAATTTTAAAAATAGAAAAAACATGTTAGCCCATCATGGACAACGAAAATGAATACAAAGAAAAAGAATCGATAAAAAAGCTCAATAAAAAGTCAAAAAGTTAGAAAAAGATGAAATTTAGGAACAATAAAAAATAAGCTAGAAACTCAAGTTAAAATGAGCGGGACCATAGATAACTAATTATTAACTATAGATATTATATAACTCAGAGCATTGAGAGTGCTTTACTGACATTAGTTATCGATGTGAAGCTAATTAACTACAAATCCACATGAATTCATGCCATATGGGCTTAGTTCTTTTGGGTTTGTTACTTGTGGCTTTTGGCTTATATTATAGTAACTAACTTTTAAATAGTATATTTTTAAAATAGAGTTTACAAATCGATTATAGTAGATATTATACTAAGTTCATCTGTATCGATTAAAATAGCACGTGAGTGTCTCCCTTCATACTCTTTATTGTGAATAGCTAGAATTCAAAAACTATAAATGAAAAGTCATTAGTGTTAGCAACCGTATGCATGCGTTGTTAGCATTGCCCTATTCTCTTTGGCATATCCTTTGTTTGTAGCTGACTTGTGTTAGTTATGGCTAATTCGTTACGAATATGTATCTCTTGTACGTGTGTACGAATGATCAATACAATTGTTATTGCATCGATTATGAGTATCAATTATGAGTACAGTGATGCACTGTTCTTAATTAGCACGATCCCTCGACCGATCAATTATGAGTATCCATGTAGCTAGGATTATAGCAGCAGCTAGCTAGCAGCACACCGATGGATACGCATCATGAAAGTGCGCGAGCTACCTGCGATTCTAACCGTAGGTCGTTTTAGAATCAGTGCAAGTCAAAAAATTTATATTTGATTATTAATATACGAATAATTAATAAAATTAATATTACTAGATTTTATCATGGAATATGCTTTCATAATATATATAATCTAAAATAACATATTTTTATATAAATTAATAGTTTTTGCAGACTTATATTTGGAATTAGAGATTAAGCGTACACATGGCGATGCACCATCAAACCGCGAAAACCGGGGTTGGTGTGTCGCATTGATCGGCGCATGCCACCGGCACCAACCTTGTGCAATCCGGGCGATAAAGCCGGAGCAGTGGATTTGCATGCTCTGGTGGGTTTCCAGGGTCACATGAAGGCATCAATGGCGGAGCACGACGCACGCCCGGCTACCCGAGACAGCAGAACACGTGTGAGTTTAAAAGGTGACGCTAAATATAGAGATGCATTACGTGTTTGTTTGTTTGTTTTCTCTTACTTACCCTAGCTCACTTCTTGCTTTTTGTCGGGATAGAATTTTCGAATTCAAATTCTTTGTGTATTATTGCAATGGTCTCAGATCAAAACTAGTATATACAGTCAAACAATGATAATTACATAAACAACAACACTTTATTATAATAATAAAAAGTATAGGCCTTATGACATCTTTATTACAACTGAGGTTACAAGATCTCTTAACTTACAAAACACAGCGAAAGCAGAAACAAACTTTAACGACGGTCCATCCATACACCACAGGCAATTGACTAGGAGGCGCAACCTAATACTCTGGAAAACCTTAATCGAATCCACATGCGAAGTAGTCGTAATTTCATTCTTGAAATTCATAATCCTCTGAGTTATTTTGAGTGTAACATGTGACTACATAGAGTACTCCGCAAGTCTCGGAAAAAATGCAGTATATCTAGGCCTTAACAAAGGGAGGACAATATGGTTCTTTTGTGCAAAACAATATTTTATTTCAAATACCATTATATATTTTCAAAAGTATCAATATAACAAAGTAATTGAAACAATATAAATTAACATAAAATGTTCTAATGAAGGTTCCAACCACCAACACTAGTAGATAGGTTATAACCACTAAGGTTCAAGACTACGAGTTCCATCCACCCGCCTGGCTTTATCCGCCAGGACATACTCTCGAGAATTCCATCCAATCTCAAGTTCCCAAAACTTTTACTTTGAAAAACAAAACCAAAGATCTACCATGTGAAAGCACACCTTGCTCCCCCTTGACTGTAGGCATATCTATTCGAATAATTTTACACTCTACAGAGGTCGTAAGCGTTGAAGCGGGAGGTGAGCTTATGCGCGATGCTGAGCACGCGGAGCGCAAACTAGCGTTGGGGAAGATGGTGAGCGTGGTGTTTGTGGCGTGCAGCTCGGTGTGCCGCTTCAGCACTAAAACTCCACGTGACACGTTGGCCCGATGCAGTGCCAGCACGGTCACGAGCCCCGCGATCCCGGCACCCACGATTACCACCTCTGCAACCATATCGGCACCGCCACCAGCCATCATCACCTCACTGGCTACCTGTAGGGTTTCCACAGGGGAGAGAGACATGGCTGATCTCTGAAGGGGCTGATAACTTGATGCCACTGATCCACATTGGGCAAATGGCCCAGCCTATTGCCCAGGGGGATAGGGCCTAATAAGTTTGATAGATATTTGGGCTGATTGGGTATGAAAATAATGAATTTGGCCCAATTAAGTGTATACATATGCATATTTTGTATATACTAGTTTTTTGCTTAAAAAAATAGGTATTCATCTAAATACTCTTGAATCACTGTAAGTCTGCCCTTGCTTAGCGCCAGTGAGCGAAGGTGAGGGAGATGATGGCACCTGGCAAAATGGGTTGCTAGGGATCCGAGGAACACATAGGAAATGACGGCACGTCAAACAGAGCACGGTGACGATGTGGGCGGCAACACAACATGGGATGGAGAGAGGTACATCATCCGGGCATTGAATGCAGAAAAGTAAGGTGAGCACAGGCTAGAACACGGCATGGTGAAACTAGAAAATTTGTTGGCTAAGCCGGAAACTCACTGGAGACAACACAATCGATATTTGAACGACGACGGTAAAGGAAAAAAAAAAGAAAAACTTGATATCTCGATGCTCGGTGAATAAAAATCAAATCCACTTGTAAAGTAGCTATTTGGGATGGTTTGGCACGTTTTGACGTGAAAGGATTGGAGAAAGCATCACCAGATAGATGGAAACACGAAGCGCCCTAAGCGGCCATGGCTAGGTTTCAAAAGCAATATTTGTGGAGGGTTTCCAGGGAAAAGGAGGGAACCATCGCATAGAACGCGATGAGACAAATCTAAAAGAGGTGATGATACGGGCTAAAGCTCACTGGAGACGACGAATCGACGTCGGGAAGCAATTTCAGGCAACTTTGGGAAAAAACTTGATTATGGAAAATTGGCTACACCAAAATCAAATCAAATTGTAGATGAGTTCCTTAGATGCTGAAACATGAAATGATGTGAACGGTTTCGAAGAAAACTCATCGCCTCATCGGAGAGTGAGATGGCATGGTGGAGGGAGGAGGCCGGTGCATGGGAAGGCTTAGACGGTGCACGGGAGGTTCTGAGGGTTGGGAAGGATGATAAAGAAAGAATGAGAGGAATGGATTAGAAATGACCGAAATAATGCAATGTCGGTTTTCAACGTTTAATGGCTTGGAAATTAAAGAACTGACGGTTAAATGGCTAAGAAATTGGGTTGGGTTGATTAATAGCAGTAAGTGGAGACGTTTCTGGCTGCATGTAACTTCTTTAGTGGGATGAAAATGCATGGCAATGGCTTTTGGGAAGACTCGGCTGAAGAAACAGAGGAGAGAGAGAAGCAGGAAGATGGCTTCGGCTGGGAAGGTGATGAACGGGGAGAAGGAAATAAGAAGAAAAGAAATGGTGCCTAGTCACAAGGAGGAAGAACGAGGCTAGTTGGTAGCTGAGTTCGTAAGAACTTGAAAGTTAAGCGAGGGAGAACTTGCAGTGATTTTAGAATGGGTAACTTTAGGAATTTTCATATTTGTATATATTATTATTATTTTTAAAGGGAGAAATGCCAAGAAAAATAAATTGGACTTAGAAAAATTAGAACAGACATTGTTCTGAAGATTTGAATTCGAATTTCTGGAATTCGAATTTGAATTTGAGAGTTCGGATTGGAATTGAAAATTTTGTTATTTTCTTCCAGTGCTACAAATAATCCAAATAAAATCCCAAAAAAATTAAATAATTATTTTGAAATTAAATTTTGAAGAAAAATAAAATTTTGAAATGTTGCACTTTCCCAGCCAGCCAAGCTCATGTGGTCAGTGGTGTATTTTGCGGGCCGCCCGCAACTGCTCAGCATGGGCCGCTTTAACTCCCTTGTGGCCAATGCTGAAGCCACAGCCCGCAATGCACACAGGCGCAATGAGCTTGGTGGGTTCGCGGCTGAGTCCACTAAATAAAACTAACAGTCTAGCAGTGGAGGTCACGCTAAGCATTTGTTGTGGGTTTGCAAGTTACAAAAAAAGTTCCCAAGCAAGCTCGGATCAACTCCCAAGCAAGCAACCTTGTTCCTGTTCAGAAAAAAACTAAACAAGTTATTAGTCCCAGACTCCCAGTAGCTCAGAAAAAATTCCAATAAATCACAAAAAATATGGAAAAATCAAGAGAACTCCAAATTTGATGAAGCTACCACTGAACATTATCAGCCTCCATCATCTAACATCAACATCAAACACATCAAGCTAGCACTGAACACATGAATCATCGAACATTGACATCACACAATTTGATGCTCTTTTCTAAATAAAAAACATACTACTACCATACAATCTCAAATCATTTGATAAACCAAAGATATACTTGATAACCCGGGTCATGTAAAGACTAAATTTTTGCTTCTTGTGCCTGACCAAGGAATAGATCAGGATAGCATAGGAGAACTTGTTGGCTTGCAACTCTTCTACTGATCAAGGCACACAATACCAATCAAAAGGATGGACAATGGAAGAAGAGCCAAGGACAGAGAAAACTGGCAGTGCAGCATGAAGTGAATACATAGCCTGCAGCCCTGCATTGATAATAAAATAGTGATGACCGACTATAGTTAATAAATAGAATGCATTCATAAAAAACAATAAAAGATAGTCAAAGTGTACCAATATTCAGAATGCATAATTAAAGAAAAATGATAGCATCAACCTACTATCCACTGGCATATCATATCATCTTGTTTTGACAACAACAAACTATCTTTTACTGGTTGGCTTCAGAAGCTCAGTCTGAATTCTGCTCCAGAAGCCACACATCAACAATTCTGCTCCAGAAACCACACATCAACAATTCTGCTCGGTCTGGATTCATTTCACCAGTGCATTCAACCATCAAGAATCAAGGCAATCCAAAAATTTTCAGGAAAACCAGAATTATGCTGAGTCTGAATTCATATCACTAGTGCATTCAATCATCAAGAATCAAGGCATTCCAGAATTTCTCATGCACCAACAAGAACAGCCAAGATAGCACTAATTACATTCAACAAGTTGGCACCGATCTGCACTCCACAAAGTTTACACTCACCAATTGCATTCAAACTTTTCACATTGAAGTAGCTACATTCTACGAAGCCAAAATACAACTATACGAGTGCACTAAAACTAGCACAAACAAGCACCACGCCACATCGCAAGAGGACGGTACATCTTGCCGATGTCGCCATCGCCGTCGCTGTGGCACTTGCCGCTACCGCCAACGCCAAACCCTAGAAGGGATTTGGGGGTGCACGGTGGAGAGGTATAGGGATAGGGTCGGAGCCGCTGCCTGAGATGGGGAGCTCGGTTAAATCAAGAAACCTCAGAATTCCCTTTACGTTGGACTTTGGTCAAATCTAATCCAGGTTGAGATTAAAAATACAACAGTTCCCTGGGTCAAATCCGACGTGAACAGCCAAGGAAAATGCGGCAAACCCCCTCCTTTCCTGTCGCGAAATCCGAATTGGAATCGATGGAGCCAAGAAAGCCGCTCAATCAAATCCAGCTCCTGCCAAAGATTGAACTTTTTTTTTACAACCCAGGCTCAGATCGCACCATAATGTCCGGACGGAAAAACACCAAAGCAGACGCGGATCCACCCACTTGGGAGCGATCGCTGCCGCGAGCGACTTAATCCGCTCGCCGTGTCGCCGCGGTTGCAATGGTGGTGGCGGCTCGCTGGCTCGCGTGCGGTTAGGTGAATGGGTGGGACTAATGCGGTGGGCGAAACCCTCTCGGTTTTTGTCGAGGTCGCCGGAGCCGCTGCTCGAGATGGGGAACTCGGTAGGGTTTGGCGTCGGAGACGGGCTTTGGATGGGAGACACGGGATTCGGGTGGGGACTAAAGAGAAAAATGTGACGCTCGGTGGGGGGTTCCGTGCAAAATTCCAGTGCCTCGCATGGCAACTGCAGGATCGAGATCGGACGGCCGAGACTCGTGGCCTGCACACGTGCACCGGCTTCATCGTGTGCACAGGGTACGCCCTCTCATAGGGTTTTATATATATATAAATAGAGTAAAATACGAATTCTCTATTCTACCTCTCAATAATTATAAAAAGTAAAGATATATCAATATATTCCTTTAGATAGATTATACTATACTATTAGACTTGCCTCAATGCCTACTAACTAATCCTAATGACCCAAGGGGTAGGGCACCCACAATCACAACAGTGATAATAATACGAAGTGTTTAGTGTAATTAAGGCCCTCCGTTTGTGATTCTAGAAGGTGAACGAATATCTGAAGATCGAGTTAAGAAAGTCCTTTATATCAACTTCTTTCGCTGTTTCACATCATTGAAAGTCTTTTTGTGTGTACCTATAGCCAGAGTTTCCATGAGATCGCTGCAGACACCGTTGTCCAAGTCGGGCTCAGTTTTGCATGAATGTTTTTGAGCTCGTTGTGCACCAATTCCTCCACTTGCTCCTTAATTTGTGGCTTGCTCAAGCTTCTGAATTTCCGATGCCCCCATTTCTATTTTTCCCGAAGGAAAGTAATAGAAACACCGACTCAAGAGTGTAACGCCCCCGTTTCCAGGGGCGCGTACGGACACGGCACCCCGCAACTATTCACGCAGGAACAGTTATGGAGTGTCGCGCAAGAGTATACCATTGCATGCCTACAACAAAAGTTCAGCATATATTTCACATACGGATTAACATCCATTTTCAACAGCGGGGCGTGCAAGGCCAAAGTATAATTACATTACAGAAGCTCCAAGATCCGCTTGAGCGCGGCCAAGACCTAAAGCCACGGATCCTCGCCGAAGAAGCGACCTTCCGGGACTTCCTCAACGGGGAGGCAAACACCTTCGTCTTGATCCTCTAAAGAAGGGCAAAAGCAAACCGTGAGCCAATCAACCGGCTCAGCAAGTCCCAAAGGGACCCTAACTTATTACATGCACGGAACATCAAAGGAAGGGAGTATACTTGGTTTATTAATTTGAGTGGATGCAGTTTTATTTGCAAGCATTTTTAGAAGACGGACCCAAAACTACTCCTCAAGAACTCAGGGGTTTTTCAACAAGAGTTCATTAACCAACCTAAACAAGTTAAACATTTACAAAACTACTTAAGCTTTGCGGCTGGAATCACCCAAGTGACACAGCTCCAATAACCGGGAGTACGGCGTATTCAAATACCATTTATTAGACTCTGCAGAGTTTGCTCAGCTTTACCCACACGATCCCTTAACTCCCGCGACAGAGTTAAGAAAGCCAGGTCGTTTCGCTGCTCAACTCTTTATATAGGCTCTACCCGGTAGAATTCACTCGGGTCTGGCTCGCTCACACACACACACAAAGAAAAAGAAAACGGTGCCGCTTCGAGTGAACTCTACCGTTGTTAGGCACCCGCAGCACGGCCTGCCTAACCTTTGTTACCCAAACACCTACTCCACAACACCTGTAGAGTTTCAATCGAGTTGAGTAGCTACTAAACCAGTGTTGACAAGTCAACTCCTGTGGTTGAGCGATCACCATGTCATTTGCTTAGCGTAAGGGTCTGGTCCTTATATTTTTTCCTTAGGTGTCCGCAACCCCTACTAGGTCCGCGACCTGCAACCTAGGGTAAGAGGCGGGCGAAAACCGTCTTGCGGCGCACCTCAGCCCCCCTTACCCTATCCTGCGCATGCCGACAATCTCCGCCCTAGGGCACGGTGTCCCATACCACCCTGCCCTAGAGCCGGGTTTTCCAAATTCTAATGGCCCGCAGCCACAACCTTATTAGTATAAGACTTTGCACGATAATAATAACTTACAATCATCTAGAATAACAGATAATTAATTCTAGGGTTACAAAGGCATGGCTACGAGTTTAACATGGCATTTATCGGTGGTAGGGTTAACTATATAACATGTCATTCTAAACATTTTATTTTATTTTGAACTAACATTTCAGAACTAGCTCAATGCAAATAGCGTAATAACATAATTAAATAACATGGGTTGCAACATGATCAAAGGATTTGGGACTTGCCGTCAATCCGAATGATTTCCGCTAGCTCGAACGAAGAACCTCCTGGCTCCTGTGACTGCACTTGAACTTCCGGAGACTCCGACACTAGCGCAAACACTGAAAATAACATAAATCCGGCTTGAGCCTAATCAAGCGAGGAAAAATAATCTATTAAACAGGAATAAAAAGCATAAAACTCCAAATAGGGAATTCTTAGAATTTATCTGGAATGAAGTTGTGGAAGTGGAGGCCAAAAATGGGTTCTGGACATTTTTCTGAGCAAGGTGGTGAAATTTGGGAATTTTTGGGATTTTCTGTGATTTTCTAGGATTTATTTGGATTTTTCTGATTTCTGGAAATTGGAAAAAGGCTGGAAAATCGGTGTGAACAGTGCGGAGGCCGGCCCGGTTACTGTGCGGTTCGGCGGGGAAACGGCCGATCGGCCCAAGCGGCCCGTGCGCGGGCGTGCGCGCGAGAGACAGGCCGGGGAGGCCGCAGCCCGTCCGTAGGGGTGGACAAAAAGCTCGTGGCTCGTGGCTCGGCTCGGCTCGACACAGGCTCGGCTCGGCTCGGCTCGGCTCGTGGCATTTACGAGCCGAGCCGAGCCAGGGGTTGAGCTCGGCTTCTTAACGAGCCGAGCTCGAGCCGGCTCGCGAGCCGCTCGGCTGGCTCGTTTGGCTCGCTCGGGCGGTTGGCTTGGCCCATCTCACGTCGACGCTTGGCCCACGCACACTTCGTCTCCCGTCTTCCATCGGTCTCACATCTCACGTCTTGACTCAGCCCCCACACACTCCGTCTCCCGATCACCCGACGCACTCCTGAGTCTCGATCCGGCGATCCCCTTCTCATCTCAACCTAGATCCGGCGACCGGCGCCGCCGCCACGGTGCCGCACCGCACCCTCACCGTCCGTCGGCGCCGGCCCCTCCCCTCCTCCTCACCTCAGCCTCCACCCCCTTCCCATCGGCTATCGCCGTCCCTCAAGCCTCAACCCTAGGTCCGGCGCTGTCGCCATGGTGCCGCACCACACCCTCACCGTCCGCCGACATCAGCTCCTCCCCTCCTCCTCGCCTCAGCCTCCAGCCCCTTCCCATCGGCCATCCCCTTCCCTCAAGCCTCAACCCTAGATCCGACGCCGCCGCCACGGTGCCGCACCACACCCTCACCGTCGGTAAAGTAACTCCTCAACCCATGTTCTTGGATTTTGATTATTGACTGTGAGATATTGATCTTTCACTGCTGTCCCTGGCTTTGCTTCCTGGAGAAGGATGCCCTGTCTACCAATTATGGGTAAGGTTACATGGTCATCTCAGCATTGATTTATGTGTGGTTCGTTAAGCATTCTATTATTGTCTCTTTGCACTTTCTATCATTGTTGTGTTATTGTTGGCCATTATTCAGCAAAAGCAGCTATTACTCATCAGCAGGTGAGCAAATGGGAGGAGCTATCTCTACTCATTGTCCCATTTTAACACCAAAAGTATCAGGCAATACATGAACTTGCCTTCCTGTTAAAGGAAACTGAAGTTTCATCTTAAGGAATGGTGAATTGATGGACTGGTTTCACATTATAGTAAGAATGTGGATAGGCTAACTAAACCAAAATGGCAGCCAAATGCTAATGTTCTACATAGCATAGCAGCCTGCTATGCTATGTAGAACATTAGCATTTGGCTGCCATTTTGGTTTAGTTAGCCTATCCACATTCTTAGCAGGCAATGGCTCCTCTCCAGTTTATTTTGCTAATGTTCTAATGTTCTACAAATGCTAATCTTTTGGACTGCAGATAGATGATCTATTCATTACTGGAGGGATGGAGATGGAAATAGATCAACCACAAGAAGGTTTGTGTACATGTGTCTGTGTGAAAGCATATATGTTACATATACGTACCTATTGGCTCTACAATATGATGTTATTGTTTGTTGTAATCATATGACCTGGTATGTGTAAGATGCTAACAAATGTATGCACCATTGGTAACAAATGTTTGTTGTAATCATATGACCTGTTATTGTTTGTTGTAATCATATGACCTGTTTGTATAATTGCAATCAAAATGTGTAATTTGTACTAACGAGCCTAACGAGCCTAACGAGCCGAGCCCGAGCTTTCTACCGAGCCGAGCCGAGCCTGTTTTTTAGCTCGTTAGTCTAACGAGCCGAGCCGAGCCGAGCCGCTTTTTTACCGAGCCTTACCGAGCCGAGCCGAGCCGAGCCGAGCCGGCTCGATATCCACCCCTACCCGTCCGCGCCCACCCGAGGCGGATGGAGGACGCGTGGCCGGGGCGGACGGCGCCGATGCGAGGAAAGCGGCGAACCGTTACGGGAGATCCGACGGACGAGGGAAGAGGTGTTTACAAAGATCGGGCGGCTGGGATAAAACGAAGGCGACGAAACGGTACGGGGCATCCGACGGGTGTGGCGAGTGGGGTTTAAGGGGATCAGACGGAGGCGGAGGGGCCACGTAGCGGGGAGAGGGGTCTTCTTCCTCCTCTCGCCGCTACAGTGCCTGCGCGGCCGGAGCACGGTGGTGATGGCGGTCCGGGACCTAGGGGACTCGCCGGCGATGAAGGAGGGTACCATCGGGCAGTGCTGGGGTTGGGGAACCCATTTTGGGCGGTTGGGAGGCGGGAGGATTAGCGGAGAGGGCAGGAGGGCGAAGGGGAGTGTCTCGGCCGTTCGCGGCGAGGGAGGTCACTGGCGGCGAGACAATCAAATCGGGGGTGGCTACACGGTCACGGGGACCAGGTGCTCACATTGGTGGCAGTGGAGGGGATGGGGAAGCCTCGGGGTGAGCTGGCCACGGGAGAGGTGCGGCGGCAGGGGAGGAGCTTCGGCGGCGGCGCTCCTCAGGGCTTTACCTGGGCAGAGGAAGACGGCAAAGTGATTAGGGATGGATGAGGATGCTCTGGACGAACACAATCGAAAAATGGAGGAGGAGAGGAAGAGATCAGCTTTACGGTGCCGCCGGCGCAGGGGAGGGTGGCGGCGGCGACTGGGGCGACGGGGGTTCAATCGGTGGCCCGGGGAGCTGCACGGGAGTGGTGGGAGGAGAATGGGGCAGTGGAGTCGCTCGGGAAGCAAAGGAAGTTGGAGAGCAGCGGGGAGGGGTTTTTATACCCGAGCGAGGGAGGAGGAAAGCTTCGGGGAGAAGGCAACGGGCGCGGCCGGAGGTCAACAGGAGTGACGGGGAGTGGTTGAGAGCGTCTTCTCCGCGCGACGGGCGGTGACAGGGCGAGTAATGGCGATGCGACAAGGGATGGGAGCAGGTGGGCGGCGGGTATGGCGGAGGCGCGTCCGCGCGCGGGAGAGGGAGAAGCGGCGACCGCCAGGTGGGGTTGGGCGCAGGAGAATGGCGGCACGTGGCGTAAGGGTTCTGCCGCCTTCGGACCGGCGGGCTGCCGGGGGTGACGCGAGCGCGGAGGAATCCGAGGCGCGGCGCAAAGGCGGTGCGGGCGCAGGCGACGGGCGGCACGGGCAGCGGCGGTGCTTGCGGGCGAAGGGAGGGGCTGGCAAGCGGGTCCAACGGGAAGGAGGGGGCGACGCGTGGTCGGGAGGCGGAGCTTCCTCCGGACGGGATGACGTCGGGGCGCGCGGTCTTCGGACCGGGGGCGGCGGTTTGGCGAGGCGGTCCAAAACCGACGGCGCGGCATGGGCGCTGAGGCGGTTCCACCGCGGGCGCGGGCGCAGGCGCGAGGAGAAAGCGGGGAAGGGAGGAAGGCGCCAGAGCGCGAGGGAAGGACGCGGGGCGCTGGGGCGAAGCGAAGGCGGAAAGGAGGGAGGGCGCCAACGGAGGGGGGGTGGCGCTCGGCCGAAAGAGGAAAGCGGCGGCGGGGAAAACTTTCCCAAAAAGGAAAGTTTTCAAAAATCACTCAAAAATGCAGCAAAAATTAAGGAAAACATTTTGGTTTGAAATTTTGGGGCTTTTCAAAGAGCCCAAGGCCCGTTCTTCTTGTTCGAACAGTTGTTTTTTTAGAAGTATTATCAACGCAAAAGGTCCTAATTAACTACAGGAAGAAACTTAATTTCAGCTGGATTGAACCACGAATGTTCAAAATTCACGTAGGTTCCCTTTTACCTGTGAAGCTTAACGAATCTGATATTGGATTTGTAATAACTAAACTGCAAGGTGTTTCAAGTCTGGGTGGTGTAGTTGGTTATCACGCTAGTCTCACACACTAGAGGTCCCCAGTTCGAACCTGGGCTCAGACAATTTTTTTAATCTTTTTGTAAGCTTGTGTTCAATTTTTTTAATACGTCTGTTTAGTCTTTTTTTTAATCTGTTTCTTGCGAAATATCAAATATAGATACAGATGTTTTGTACCTAGCTTGTAATCTTAGGAATGAACTAACAATAAGAAACATTCTAGATTTAACATGTTGAATTTTCTAAAAGGTAATAAGTGTTAATTTGGTTCGAATTTGTGTATTTGACATACCTTATCACATTTTATCAACGGGATGCATCATCCATGGCTTGAGCCTTTCATTCCCAGGTTAAATGAACATTGCATAGAACGATTCCCAGTTCGTGGGCGAGCAACAATTAAAACGATTAACCTTTTCATGTATAGAGGGCATTCGCATTGTATTTCGCTGATAACTATTAACTAAAAATAAATAATAATGATTGAAAAAAAAGTAGATTTTAGAAAGACACGATGTTCGGCTGTGCGATCTATCTTGGACAAAGGTTGGGCACTACACTAGGCCCATCTCTGTTTGTTAGAGCAAGTCTCCGTGTTGGGTCCGATTTAGCCCTGAAGGCTTTTACTGGACCACTTTTCGGTCCATGAATGAGCTCGGCCGTTCACACAATCACACTACCTTCCCTTCCCCTATAGGCTACCTTTTGCCTTATTGGATTGTTAACCAGTGGCAGCCTCCTCGCAACATTCACCTTGGTCGGATTTCACTTAGCTTTCCCCTGAATCCTGAATTATCACTCTAGTAAACCAAACTAAGCCCAAAAAAAAAAAAAACAGAAGTTAGCAATGTTCCAACGAAACTGATCAACGTCCGTCCCATTTTCATTGCCGGAATTGGCTCGGCTCAAGTTTGCATAGATTCTCGTCTTTGCTGGAAACCTAGGTCCAGGATCAGGATTGAAGTCTTGATTCATGGTGGGCACTTCATCACTAAGCTGTAAATAGGGAGTACCGTTGGCTGTTTTATATACGAAATCAAAAAGAAAGTAATAAAGAAAAACTAGGAGTTCTCTCTATCTCTCTGTGTTATCAAACTACTATTTTCTGTCTTATGTGATTGATCTGGTTTTACATTAACAGAGGAATCGATCGGACTGGTCGCCAGCGACGGTTCCTCAACACGTTATCAGTACAAATCGCTCAGGTGAATCGAAGATAATCATCGAAGCATTAGTAGATTGAATTGTCTGCATCTAGATCGTTCTAAATTCATAGATTTCGCTTTCTAGATTATTTTTCTACGGTGCAAATCAGCTCTAATCTACCGTAAGTAGATTGAAGTCGCTAGCACAATGTCGATCGGTAGATTACATGAAAGAGTAGATGACGATTGCACTGTATATTGAAAAAAAGAAAAATCCACGCATGGCCGGCCCCGCACGGCCGCCGTACGCAAAACGGCCACCAACCATCCTATCCACGAGCCGACGCGCGCCGTCGCGCCCGACGAGGCTGCCCGCCGGCTCCTCCCGAAGCGCCGCTGCTGGCTCTTCTGCTCGAAGCACCGGCTGCCGGCTCTGTCGCCCGAAGCGCCAGCTGCCGGCTACGTAGCCAAAGCGTCACCGTTCGCGTGCCGCTGGACCCCCTCGCACGCCGCCCGATCACCTCGGCTCCTGCATGACCGCCGACCGTGCCACCTCGGTCTTCATGCGTCACCTCGGCTCCCGCACGGCCGTCGCCGTCCCGCATGGCCGTCGACCGCACCGCCTCAGTCTTTGCGCGTCGCCTCGGCTCCCGCACGGCCGCCGACCTCACCGTCGCTCCTGAGGAGCCGCTGTCCGCTCCGCACGGCCGACCAGCCGCTCGCACCTGACGCCGACCAACGGCTTCTCCTCATGCGCTGGCCCGCACACTGCCCGCTCTGCTCGGGTCAGGCTGCCGCCGTCGCCACCAGCAAAACACTGGGAAGGGGAAACCCTAACCCAGCCTCTTAAGCCAGCTGAACGGGCCAAGTGGGCTGGTCGATCGAAGAAAGAAAACGGGCCGAAGGCCCAGCCTAGAGGAGGCGCCGACAATTTTGCACAAAAGCCCTCCGATTTTTGGAAAATTTTCAAATGGGTCTCGAATTTTGCAGAAAGACCCTCGGAAAATCAGAAAATTACGTGAAAATTTTCGCTGAACTGAAAATTTGCGTATAGGCCCTCAGAAATTGCAGAATTCACTGAAAATTCATAGTCTGGCCCTAAATTCAAAATTTTCAGCCAAAAGCCGCAGCCGAAAAGAACATGCCCTAAATCAAAAAGAAAGCAATAAAGAAAAATCAGAAGTTCTCTCTACCTCTTTGTGTTATCAATTTTGCATCTTCTGTGATTGGTCTGATTTTGCATTAGCAGAGAAATTGATCGGACTGATCGCCAGCGATGGTTCCTCAACACTAACATCCCTTGTACGTGACACCTGAAAAAAGGAAGGGCTCAACGACCCCCCAAAAATGCCAGTGTTGCATGTACATGTTTTTTTGAGAGCTACACGGATCAGCATAACTTCGCATAATCACAACCATCTTGTGTTTTTCCCTCTCAGAATGCAGCAATTTATTTTGTGGGAAACTGATACGTGACACTAGACTTGACGACAGCCGCCACCAGAACTCGAAAATGAACTTCGATGGACGCGACGCCGCGCCCGTGAGATGTAGCGCTTGCTGAGCTCAGGGTTGCTTGTGGATCAGCCTATAGTGATGTTGGATTGCTGCTATCTTACGTCCACTGTCTCGTGTAGTATGGGTGCGGACATATACAGATGCCTATTGTGTCCTAGTTAGTAGCCGATTGGGTATAAAGATTGCAAATAACTTCTAGAAATTAGAACCACAGTAATGTATGTTGATACATATGAAATTCGAAGTCTAAAAAGGTCTGCCAAATGATAAAGCAGTAGTTAACGGCCGGTGATTGGTGAACAGCAAACCAAACCGGACCTTGACTTGACCGAAGTAGTTGTCGAAACTGAGCATTATGAAGTCTGCCTAGGTTGAGTTGAGATGTACCCAACCCACCACTACACGAGGTATCAAATTTTCTCTCTTACAGCAATCACATATTCACATGACCAATCAAACAATCACAACTTCTTCTAGTTCAACGAATGCATGAGGAATCCCTAGTTTCTAGCTGCATTCCAACGGTGGTTAATACTAATCCATGCATCCCACTCCACTCTGATGGTCAAAAGATCAATTTATCTACAACTCGTTTTGCCGCATAGCAGTAGAAAACCAGGTAGATGAAATCTAAGTTGCCGATCTTGATTTCCAAATGCAACTAGAGAACTTGGTAAATCGTCAACCAACTAGACAATACAAACAGGGAGTGTCTAGGTATCACCTGAATGTTTTTTCTAACTATCATCTAAATTTGTGACATTTGGATTAAAGATCAAGGAGCCCCTTGTTTTTGAAAGGGGAGATTGGGAGGGGGTAGAATACAAGGGGGTGGAGAATTCATGGCCATTGGATCTCTAATCCAACAGTTATAAATCTGGATGATAGTTAGAAAGAAAACATCCGGATGATGTTTAACAAAACCCTACAAACATGTGCAGATTTAGGCCATGTTCTTTACGGCTTCTAAAAGCGGTTTTAGCTTTTGCTACAGTACCTAACTTTCAAACGGAGTATTTTCTCAAGACGGAGTCTACAAGTTAATTGTAGTACACGTTAAAAACCTAACATCTATAACAACCAAAATTGCAAGCAAATATCTCTCTCTTCGTAATCTCTATCGCAAACAACTAAAATTCAAAAATTTCAGCCAAAATCCATAAACCGCAGCCATATAAAACAAGCCCTTAGAAACGGGGTGCCTTTAGTTGGTTGATCAAGTAGCTTTCGTTTATTAATTCTTAAGGCGCATTTTTGTACTGAGGGCTAACTTTTCGCCTCAATCACGATGTGCCTTGAAATGGTTTTGGTAGTGCCTAGCCACTTACAAATTTCCTGTGCCAAGTTGAGCCCCTCTTTGCGAATTTTGGAGGCAAGTCTTGCAACTTTGGTGTGGCTGATGGAACTGGAGACTAGTAGATGCGTGTGTCCTCTGGTACCACAAATACGTAGGCAGCATCTAAGTACGTAACAAGAAGCTTGATCCATATTCGTGGTGAGCTCCAACCTACACCAGCACTTACGAAATCATCCTTCCTTGAAAAATGGTTAACTCGATTACTAAAGCAATCATTCAAGGTGGATTTATGAGTATCGAACTATATATTGATAAATAGGAGACTAGAACCAGTTATATTGAGACCTCACGTATGCCTCACGTAAACGCCTTAATGCATATACACAATAAGGGAAACCATCAGCACACCAAGGCACCTAATGACCTAATGCTGGTGATTGCACACAGAATGCATTTTCTCGCTACAGTCACCAATTCAGAAAAAAGTAGCATACACACGTGGAAATTAGGAGCTGATCCAACCGGCTTAAATGCCTCGGCTTTTGGCTTCGGTTGTTGGCTTTTGGTTGTAAATATACTATAGCGATTGTTAGCTTTATCAGAACTAAAAAATAAGAACAATCGAGAAAAATTGAAAAATACTGCTGTATCTTTTGAGATAATACAAAGTAATAAAAGATAAAACTAAAAAATTCGAAATTAAAAAGCCGTCGCGTTCTAAATAGCTTTTGAAAGCTGAAAAGTCAGAAGTCGAAGTCGGTTGGAGCAGATATAGCTTCCATAACTTGCTTCGAAGAACCCACCAAACCCCATTTGAAACGGAACTCGTACATTTTAGTCAATTAACCTGGTCTCCCATGTTAGGTTTCTGAAATTTGCACTCAACTACCGCTTACCACACGCCCTAAGTATGCTCTGAATTACCGATTCGCCCACTTAATTCACTTCCAAATTTAACCAGATCCCACTATATCCCGCCACTATAAATACACGTGTAAGTTAACTCATCATAAGGCGCCTATACCCTAACAAGCACCTGCAAGCTAGCCTGCGACATTAACAGCTCGTTACGTCCGTACACCCGCCAGAAATATATGGCGATGGCCAAGCCGATCCTGAGCTTGCTCGTGCTCCTCCACGCGGCGCTCCTGTTCGTCCCGGAGCCGGCCGGCGCAATGTACAACGTGCTGCACTACGGCGCCCGCCCCGACGGCGCGACGGACTCGACGCAGCCGTTCATGAGCGCGTGGGCCGACGCGTGCCGCTCGCCGCGCCCGGCCACGGTGTACGTGCCTCCGGGCAGGTTCCTGGTGGGGAGCGCCACCTTCTCCGGCCCGTGCAGCAGCCGCGCCGTCACGTTCTCCATCGCCGGCACGGTGCTCGCCCCCTCGCGGTACGGCTGGCGCGACTCGTCCGGCCGGTGGATCACGTTCGACACCGTGGAGGGCCTCACGGTCTCCGGCGGTACACTCGACGGCCGCGGCGGCGCCCTCTGGGCCTGCAAGCAGCAGCCGCACGCCCGCTGCCCGTCCGGCTCGTCGGTACGCACGTCAAAACTCAACAAAGCCTGTGGTGCGTTTGGTACGTGACGATGCTAACATGTGTTCGCTCTTCGCCGGGCGTGTGCATGCAGTCGCTGACGATCTCGAACTCGAGGGACGTGGTGGTGGACGGGGTGAGGTCGGTGAACAGCGAGCTGTTCCACGTGGTGGTGTTGCAGTGCCGCGGCGTGACGGTGCGGCGGGTGACGGTGGAGGCGCCGGGGGACAGCCCGAACACGGACGGGATACACATCCACAAGTCGAGCCATGTGGCGGTGTACGACGCCAACATCCGCACCGGCGACGACTGCGTCTCGATCGGACCGGGCAACTCAAACCTCTGGATCGAGCGCGTCGCGTGCGGCCCGGGCCACGGCATCAGGTGCGTACGTACATCAGCTCGGCGTCGTGATGCGCGGCAACTATACTAGCGGAAATGGACCAGACCTGGGCCCGGTACTGCATGCACAGGATTTGGTGTCCTACCTAATCCACTAGCTAATTGAGCTAGAACTACGTGCCCTTCCAGCTAGATTAGTTTCTTGTGGTTACTACGTACTAATTAATCAGGGTGTACGCATGCTGATCTTTGTTTTCGACTCTATCAGCATCGGGAGCCTAGGCAAGCAGCAAGGGATGGCGGTGGAGGCCGTGCAGAACGTGACGGTGAAGACGACGTGGTTCACCGGTACGATGAACGGCCTCAGGATCAAGACGTGGGGGGGCTCCAAGCGCGGGTTCGTCAGGGGCGTGACCTTCATGAACTCCACCATGTCCGGCGTCGACAACCCCATCATCATCGACCAGAACTACTGCCCCGACGGCGTTGGCTGCACCGGCGAGGTAACTGCATGCACAGATCATACAAACGTACATATACACATGGACAGATCCAGATTAAAATAAAGGGATGCTTACAGAACCTTAGTCTTCTTCCATCTTTAACCTCACTCCTTTTCGAAGAGCCGATCGATATGGAAGATTTGATGATTTGCCTTATCTTTATTTACAATTTGGTAAAATGCCCTGTGATGTCTCACTGACATGCGGGGCCAGGACCCGCATGTCAGTGAGATATCACTTGCCATTTCCATGAAAGGTGGGGGCAAATCATCAATTCTTCCGATGGATATCGGTGCTAGGGGTACAGGGCCTGAGGGCATCTGTAGTGTATGAAAAGAGGAGGTCTTAAGCCACCTTAAGGTCAACCTTATACACTACAGGGGTGACCTTAAGCAGACCCTAAGCAAAAAAAGCTTAAGGCTGGTCCTCAAGCTAAAGACCTGGCCATAAGCATTAAAATACAATTTTTCTTTATCTGCCAAGTGGGACCATCTTAAGGTTCCTTGGGTTATATACACTATAGAGTTGGTCTTAAGGTTTAGATGGGACCCACCTTAAGACCCTTTGGGTTATATACACTACAGATGCCCTGACTGGTGATAAGGGGTGCTCGCGCACCGGCTGCTTCACTGTTGGGTTCGTCCCTGCATGTAAAATAAAAAATAAAAAACCCTGATCTTGATACTCGCTCAGTACGTGGAAAAATAAAATCTCGCTCAGTACGTGATGAAGCGCCTCATTTTAATTTGATTTGTGTGCTTCTTGATTGTTGCAGAGTTCGAGTATCAAGATCAGCCAGGTGAAGTACGTGGACATCCGCGGGTCGTCGGCGACGCCGGTGGCGGTGAACTTCAACTGCAGCCGGAGCAACCCGTGCAGCGGGATCAGCCTGAACGACGTGGAGCTGACGTACCAGAGCCAGGTCGCCGAATCCTCCTGCCGGAACGCGCAGGGCAGCGCGATTGGGCTCGTCGTGCCCCCGAGCTGCCTCTGATCAGACTGGCAGAACCGACCGGACAGTGGCATATATCACGTGTATATACAGGACATACGTTACACGGACAGTAGTAGTACTACTTGTGACTATAGATGAATATTGTAAGAGCTTTTGGATTTATTTTTTGTTTCCCTGTTGTAAGATATATATGAATGAGTGATTTTAACTATTTTTTATACTTAGGGTTGCAATAGGTTTTAAAAACTTGATTTTTATGCATAGTGTAAGTATCGCTCATGAAGTTATAATAAATAAAAATTCAATTAGTTGACCCTCTACAGGGTGCCTGTAAGTACGAAATTCCGGATCGGATATACTATTGTCGTCCACAGACTATAATTGCTTCTTTATATCATCAAAGGGGTAGAGTTTTTTTTCCCGAGAAATCAAATAAATTTTGGCCTTAAATTAGTGGCACTTGAACTTGATGTATGCATGCATTAGTTTTTCTTTTTCGAACTTTATATGCATACACTAGTTTCAAAGTTTGTCATAGTTATAGGTAAGTGTTTTTTGACTATGCCTTATAGCTTTTAACATTAACGCGAGCTCTTGTGCAAACAAACTAAATGCTGACAAGCTAATAAACCATTTCAAAAAACTGTCGTGATAAGTTATGGAAAAATAGTGAAAAAAATCATTCCATTTAGGCTCTGTTTGGTACAGCTCCTACTTCCAGTTTTTCCTTCGGATCTCGTGAAACAGTGCCAAACACTCAGCTTTCCAAACCGATCTTATTCCATTTTTTGTGAGGAGCAAAGTTAAAAATAGATTCGGGTGAAAAACTAGCATACATAATTGCATGTCCCCAACATGTAGCTGGTAAATTACAATTCTACAAAAGTAGTCGGTCAATAAATTTAATTCTCTTAATTAATACCTCTGCTAGTCCATTCTGGGTGTGGACATGCAGTACAGAATACTCAACTGTAATTCCCATTGCAATGCAATAATCATCAAATGTCTTTGAAGTAAATTCTTCGGCGTTGTCCATTCTGATAGACTTTATGCGATGATCAGGGAAAATATTTCTAATACGAATTATATGCCAGATCAGCTTTGCGAAAGCATGGTTTCTTGTAAACAATAAATATACATGCGACCATTTCGAGGAAGCATCGATGAGCACCATTAAATATTTAAATGGCCCTGATAGTGGCTGTATGGGACCACAAATGTCTCCTTGGATGCGTTCCAGGAATGCAGGGATTTCATTCTTCACTTTCAGAGTAGAAGGTCTACTAATTAATTTTCCGGTGGCATAGACAAGGCACACAAAATCTTCATGATTCGAAAAATTCTTTACATTAATATTATGTCCCTGTGAATTGTTTATATTTCTACTATTATTCTTTATATTTCTCATCAACCTAAGACCTGGGTGGCCTAATCTATCATGTCAAAGATAGAAGAATTCCAAACATCTAAATATTGTTTTCAGGGCAGCATAGGCTGCAGGTGCCTTGATATTGGTGTAGTATAGCCTAGTTTCTAATGAAGAAAGCTTTTCTAATACCCTTTTTCTATTTTCTTCGCGCTTCGTAATGAGCAGATATTCCTTACCAAACTCTTCTTCAATCTCAACATGGAAACCATTGGTGCGAATATCCTTCAAACTTAGGAGAGTTATAGTCGATTTTGGGTACAATAAGGCTTCTTGAATGACCAAAGTTATACCCATTATGAGTATAATTGTGGCTCTTTCTGAACCTATTATACAAGTATCGTTACTGGCGATTGTTATAAGGCTGCCAGCATTCTTACTAATCGACTGAAAGTATTTTGTCTCTCTTATGATGGTATTCGTTGTGCCGCTGTCGGCTAAGCACACTTCCTCCATAGGGCGCTAGACGTGTTCTAATATAAAGTATTTTATTAATATGTAGCAGAAGGTGATCAACACATAAATAAAATACTTAAATATCAGAACATATCATGCCATTGTAAACTGAATAATTCAATATCATCCAACCATTACGAGAACATAAAATCGTTTGAATACCATTCATGCAAATTCTAACTTATTCTTCCATACAAAAGTAAATGACAATTAAAGTCTAAATGCATTCTATGCATTAGATTGAATCTGCTAAGAAGTCAAAGACTTCAGCTACTATTTTCTCGGGGTGATATGCTCTTCCAAAGAAATCATGGCGGTGGCACTTGTAATGTCAAAAGGGGGTGCTGCTGCTGGAATGGTTTCGACCTCCATCAGCGCATGCAGCTGCTCAGAACCCTCGCCCTCAACAGATGCAAAGTGGGTTTCATGATGCCCTTTGCCATCCTTCTTCTTTTGAGCATAGAAGGCATTGATGACATTTTGCATCTCTTTATAGATCCGCGACCAGTGCCCCCACTTGCCACACTTGTAGCAGGATTGGTCTTGCTGACCATAGGACTTACCGTCCCGCTTTGGCTTGCTTGCCTTATTCTCACATGGAGCATTTGAGTTGCCCTTCTGGGCTGCGGTCTTACCCTTCTTTCCCCTTTTCTTCATTATGGGCTTTCACACCTTATAGTTCTCAGCGTTGCTTCATGACTAGTGGAGCTCCTAGGTGGCTGTGTGACGTAGTTCTTGTAGAGAACTTTGTTCTGAGCCTTTGCAACTTGCATCATATCGATCAATTCAGCATACTCCTTGTAGCCATCTTAACGATAATTGCGTGCAGACTACACTGCATTGGGGTGGAAGGTGGATAGGGTTTTCTCAATCTTCTACTCATCTATGATCTGCTTGCCACAAAATTGAATATTGGTACAAATTCTGTGCAGAGCAGAATTGTACTCCCCGATCGTTTTGAAGTCGACAAACCTCAGTCGGATCCACTCTTGCTCTGCCTGAGGAAGGATGGTGTAATTTAGCCTCTCGAACTGCTTCTTGAGTGCAATCCATAATGCTAGCACACTCTTCTCTGCCATGTACCCATTCTTGAGAGTGAGACAGAGATGGTGCCTGAGGAAGCGAAGTGCCTGATCATTTTTCTCAGGGGTGGGTTGAGCATCCTGCGGTGCACCATCCCAATGGTAGCGCGGAGCTTCTTGGCTCCAAGTACTATCTCGACATCGGAAGCCCAAGTCAAGTAGTTTAGCCATGCTGGGCCAGCATCTCGAACTCCCGGTTCGTGATGCCTATCATCTATATGTGCATGAAAGGAGTAAATAAGTTTACTGTCGGTAAACATGCATGAAATAAATTTACTGTAGGTAAATAAAATGGATAATGGTACAAAAGATTCTCGTAATGTTCCAGAATTTTCTATGCATTTTCTATAAGTTTTACTGTTAATTTTGGTGATTAAAGGCAATTTAAATAGTTACAATTAATCAAAACATTAAATAAATACAGAAAATATAGAAAATAATAATGACAGTGCTAAACATGCTTCAAATGCTAAAAATAATTCAAAATTTGAATTCCCAAGGCCCTTTTATGTTGGAAACATGAATTTTCAGTGAATTCTGCAATTTCCAAGGGCCTATACGCTAATTTTCAAAATAGAGAAAAAATTTCTGTAATTTTTTGATTTTTCGAGGGCCTTTCTGCAAAATTCAGAATCCGTCTGAAAATTTTGAGGACCCTTCCATAATTTTCAGAATTTGGGAGGCCTTTACCCGTTTTCTCCCGGCCCAATCGGCCTGTTCCGACTGGCTCAAAACGGGGGAGAGCGAGGGGTAGGGTTTCCCCTACCCAGCTCTCTCGTGGCAGTGGTGTCCTGAGCGGCCGGCTCGGGCAGAGCGCGTGGCAGGGCGGCCTACCTCGAGAGGCGGCGGTGGCGACGGCCTCGAGCGGCGCTTCGGGCTGCCATGCGGGGAAGCCGGGGCGTCGGCGCTTCGGGCGGCCGTGCGGGGAAGCCGGGCCGTCGGCACTTCGGGCGGTCGTGCGCGGCATGGAGCCATGCATCGGTGCGGTCGGCCGGCTCCTCCCGCTACTTCAGCCGGCGGCAGTAGCAACGCTCGAAGGCGGTGGCGGGCGACCGGTGGCCCCGAGCGGCGGGTTCGAGGCCGGCACGTGAGGGGAGGTCGGCGGCGACTTCACGCACGGCGGCTGTACGGGGCCGGCTGTGCAAGATTTTTTCTTTTTTTAATCTACAATGCAATCAACATCTACTCTTTCATGTAATCTACCGATCGACATTGTGCCGACAACTTCAAGTCTGCTCGCGGTAGATTAGAGCGGATTTGCACCGTAGAAAATAATCTAGAAAGCGAAATCTACGAAATTTAAAGCGATCTAGATGTAGACAATTCAATTTACTAATGCTTCGATGATTACCTTTCAATTCACTGGAGCGATTCGTGCTGATAACGTGTTGAGGAACCATCGCTAGCGACCAGTCCGATCGATTCCTCTGCTATGCAAAAGACAGATCAATCACAGAAGGCGTAAATAGTAGATTGAAACACAGAGATAGGAAGAACTCCTGGTCTTTCTTTATTGCTTTCTTTTCTCATGTGTATACAAAATAGCCAATGAGGCTCTCTATTTATATCCTAGTGGTGAGGTGTCCACTATGGGCCAAGGTTTCAAGCTCAGGCCGAGATTTCCTAACAAAATTAATCTTTTGACCATCAGAGCGGAGCGGGATGCATGGATTAGTATTAACCACCGTTGGAATGCAGGTAGAAACTAGGGATTCCTCATGCATTCGTTGAACTAGAAGTTGTGATTGTTTGATTGGGCATGTGAATATGTGAATGCTGTAAGAGAGAAATTTTGACCCCTGGTGTAGTGGTGTGGGTTGGGTACCTCTCAACTCAACGTAGGCAGACTTCGTAATGCTCAGGTTCGACAACTACTTCGGTCGAGTCAAGGTCCGGTTTGGTTTGCTGTTCACCAATCACCGGCCGTTAACTACTGCTTTATCATTTGGCAGACCTTTTTAGACTTCGATTTTCATATGTATCAACTTACATTACTGTCGTTCTAATTTCTAGAAGTTATTTGCAATCTTTATACCCAATCGGCTACTAACTAGGAGAGTTTTTTGCTATTATAGTACCCTCTAAGTTGGGTTTCGACGAAACGGTATCTACGTCGTGGGCTTCTCTAAAATAGTACTCTTATACTTAAGACTTCTCTCAAATAATATTCTCAAGGATTTTAACTCAAATAATTTGATTTTCGAATTTGTACTCCCCCAATTGACTGAACTGCCCCTGCTCATTTTGTTTAACCCTAATCACTTTTATTTTCTTCTTTTCACATCGTTTGGGTTTCATTGGCGACGGCGGCACGCCGACTGGCCGATCGGAATACTCGGTGCGGCGCCGTCAACGCCAGGCGAGAGCGCGGCAAGGATCGCACGGGAGTGCGCGCATCCCAGGCCATGGACGATCGCACGCCAGCCAGGGACGGTCGCACATCGGCAGGGGCAACCGGACCACGTACGCGGCAGGTGTGATCGGACCACACGCCAAGGGGCAGTTTAGTCATATGAAGGAGTTAAAATTCAAAAATCAAATGAAAATTAGTTCAAATCCCTAAGAATACTATTTTGGAGAGGTGTTAACAACAAGGGTACTATTTGGGAGAAGCCCACGGTATAAGTACCGTTTCAGCGAAGCCCAACTTAGAGATTACCATAATAGCAAAAAACTCAACTAGGACACTAGGCATCTGTATATGTCCGCACCCATACTACATGAGACAGTGGACGTAAGATAGCAGCAATCCAACATCACTATAGGCTGATCCACAAGCAACCCTGAGCTCAGCAAGCACTACATCTCACGAGCGCGGCGTCGCGTCCATCGAAGTTCATTTTCGAGTTCTGGTGGCGGCTGTCGTCAAGTTTAGTGTCACGTATCAGTTTCCCACAAAATAACTTGCTGCATTCTGAGAGGGGAAAACGCAAGATGGTTGTGATTGTGCGAAGGATAGGGGCTGTTTGGTTGTCTGCATGTGCTCATGCAGCTGCATGAGCGTGGTCAGGCTGAGGAGGGAAGTTCCTCAGCTATGTTTCTCCTCAGCCTGGCTCTAGTTGATTTTTTGCATCCACTCGTGCAGGCTCTCTCCTCCATGCAGGCAACCAAACTCCATCTCCCTGTATGCGCGGGTGCGAGCCACCCGCATGCAGGCAACCAAACAGCCCCTATGCTGATCCGTGTGGCTCTCAAAAAAGCATGTACATGCAACACTGGCTTTTTTCATGTGTCACGTACAAGGGATGCCAGCAGGGGCGGAATTGGACCCATGGCAACATGGGCTCTAGCCCGGGGTGTGAAAAAATACAATGTATAGCCCAGGTATATATATAGCCCAGCCCGGGGTAATATACGTAGTATTCAGCCCAGTAGCCCGTCACTCCCTCAGGCCTCAGCCTGTTGCTGTCTACCACTCACGCGCCTGTCTCCGCGCCGGCGACCCATCACGCGCTCAGGCTCGGCCCATCGTTTCACGGCTGCCTCATGCGCTCGGCCTCAGTCGCCTGATCTGCATTCCGCATTTCCGCCGGCCTCCTCCGAAGGCATTAGGCAACCCTAACCAGTAACCCCCGAAGGCCGAAGCCAAAAAACTCGCCTCGCCAGCTCGTCGACGCCGCCACTGGTCGCCTCATCCCGGCGCCGCGCATCTTCGGATCTTCCCGGCCCGCCCCGCCTCCCGGCGCCGCCGCGCCGCCCCTCTTTGGATCTTCCCGGCGTCGCCCCGCCTCCCGTTGCCGCCCGCCCGCCTGTAAGTTCAATTTTTTGCTTGGTGACTTTGCTAGTTTGCTTGAATGCTTAGTGACTTGCAGCTGAGCTGTTAGCTGTATGCCTGTATCTCCTATTAATAGGATGACTGGAACTAGAAGTCTGGATTCTGGAAGAAGCCGTGGATATGAATTTGTCCAGTGTCCAGTGAGGCAGTGACTGAATTTGTCCAGTGGATTTGGTTGTGTAATGTGTTATGTGTATGATAGAATGCCCACTGAATTTGTCCAGTGACTGAATTTGAATGGTTGTTAAGGTTGATGTTGTATTAGATTAAAAGGATTCAAAAAGTTCAAGGTAATAATCATTTTCAAAATGCTGAGCAACTGATCCATATATATTGTAGTTAAGTTGAGCGAAAAACTAATGTTACTAATCCATACATATTGTATAGACTAATACCCTGACATACATGATACATATTGCAAACTTTGCCTATACATCATCAATACTTAATTACTTATGATGTATTAAAAGGATAATGTTTTCAATTCGAAATATGAGTTTTGTTAAGTGTGTAGTATATATAATATAGGCCAATATAGTGTTGGCCGATTTGGCCCATGTAAAGATGTATTATGTTCTATTACCAATGAATCATGGATGTACTAGCTCTTTTGCTCAATTCACAAATTTATCATGGACATTAAACTGACTGATTTTTTACTCTTCTATTACCAATGAATGTACTAGGAGTTATTAGTCAATACAAAATGAAGCTGGTGAAGACATTGTCATCTTATTTTTCAACAGAAGCACAATCCCACGAAACACCAAAAACAAGTATTCAAATTGTATCTCTGTCGTGTTACATTTTTATATTTTAATATTATGTCATGTTTTTCTTATTATGCTTTATGTTTACTTGTTTAGTATTGAACTCAAGTTTCATATCAGTAATGCAATTAGTCAATTATGATATACTGTTATTATATCGTGGTATGGGTACAAATTAGCGTTAGTTTTAGGTTGTTAGAATTCAGCCCAGGGCGTAGCTAAATTCTGATTCCGCCACTGGATGCCAGCAAAGACGAGAATCTATGCAAACGTGAGCCGAGCCAATTCAGGCAATGAAAATGGGACGGGCGTTGATCAGTTTCGCTGGAACATTGCTAACTAATGTTTTTTTTTGCTTAGTTTGGTTTACTAAAGTGATAATTCAGGATTCAGCGGAAAGCTAAGTGAAATCCGACCAAGGTGAATGTTGCCAGGAGCTGCCACTGGGTAACAGCCCAATAAGACAAAAGGATATCCTATAGGAGAAGGGAAGGTAGCGTGATTGTAGGAACCGCCAAGCTCATTCATGGACCGAAAAGTGGTCCAATAAAAGCCTTCAGGGCTAAATCAGACCCAACACTTGGAGACTTGCTGTAACAAACAGAGATGGGCCTAGTGTAGTGCCCAACCTTTGTCCAAAATAGATCGCGAAACCCAACATCGTGTCATGCACAACCGTGTTTCATTTGCGCCCTTCATGTTTCAGTTGGTTCCCGACAACGGCCGAGCTGAATCTTGAATGCACTCGTGGCGCTGGTATCTCCTGCAGTCCTTCTGCAACCTCACGGACCAACACCTCATGGACACAACCCAAAACTTCAGTTTGTAATTTGGACATGTGGTAGGGGTAGGCCAACTCTCTGTGACTGAGCCTTGCAACTAGCCCAATGTGTAATAGGTCCAATAGTATAAAGAAATGTACTAGTGTATTCCTACCTTGTGTAATTATTAAGAGATAGGATGAGAATTTTATATCCTACCCCACTCATGTATATAAACCCCTAAAGTGGGGTAGGAGGAAAGAGACCCACTCATTTTCTTACTTATTAGCTCCCTCTAGCTACACTCCACTTTACTATTTGGTTCGTAGTCACAACAGTTGGTACTGTCCGTGAGGACCGTGCAAGAAGCTATGCGAAAAAGAGATGGCACCCAAGCGAAAGAGAGATGCAATGGAAGCGACCATTGGCCGCGACGCCCGTGCCACTAAACAACCGTCGACTACAACGCCCGCGCCGTCACCTCCACACTAGGGAGTTGGCCCTCGAGTAACACCAGCAAATGTCAAGCCTCTTTGG
The DNA here is from genome assembly GCA_017311315.1 of Dendrocalamus latiflorus. Taxonomy (NCBI): domain Eukaryota; kingdom Viridiplantae; phylum Streptophyta; class Magnoliopsida; order Poales; family Poaceae; genus Dendrocalamus; species Dendrocalamus latiflorus. Next base: position 11,917,149 of record CM029647.1, on the reverse strand, counting down.
CGGCGAGGATCCTACATAGAGCTCACGCTTCAAAACCTTCACCCTACCACCAGCTACGTAGACATCTACGACCATGCTGTGTTCATGACCTCGACGACACCTCTGACCACGCCGTGGTCTGGTCTTCACTGATAGGCACGACTTCTCTATGGTCGACACTTGGGGACGGAGCATGCACCTCTGACTTCTCCGCAAGGACTTCGTCCGGTCCTCGCAAGACTTCGCATGGTCTTCGCCGAGCTCCGCGCAGATGTCGCCTCTGACTCCTCCGCATAGACTTCGCGCGGTCTCCGCTGAGGACTTCGCTCGGTCTCCGCAAGACTTCGCATGGTCTTCACCGAGCTCTAAGCGGATATTTCCTCCGACTCCTCCGCAGAGACTTCACGCGATCTCCGCCGAGGACTTTGCCCGGTCTCCACAAGACTTCGCACGGTCTTCGCTGAGCTCCGCGCGGATGTCACCTTTGACTCCTCGATCCACGAAGACTTCGCGCGGTTTCAGCCGAGGACTTCACCCAGTCTACACACGACCTCTACAAGGCTTCGCATGCTCTCCGCCAAGCACTACACAGATGTCATCTCCGGCCGCCTCACGGTCGTAGATGCCTTGTTCGACCGCCTCGCGGTCCGGACTTCATCCGACCATGTCGTGGTCGTAGACTTCATCCGACCACACCATGGTCGTAGACTTTGTCCGATTACCTCGTGGTCGCAGACTCTGGGTTGTCGGCTTCGTTCGACCTCCTCTGGGTCGTAATTTTATAAAAAATCGCACGGTGGCCAAGCGCCCTGGCGTACTCTACGAGGTATAAAGCACTGGGAACTTAGCTGTCACGGGCAGCTCTACGGAGTATAAAAAATCACACGGTAGCCTCGCGCCCCAGCGTACTCTGCGGAGTATAAAGCGCTGGAAACTTATCTGTCCCGGGCAACTCTACGGATTATAAAAAATCGCACAATGGCCTCACGCCCCAGTGTACTCTGCGGAGTATAAAGTGTCGGAAACCTAGTCGTCACGAGCAACTCTATAGAGTATAAAAAATCGCACGGTAGCATCACGCCCTGGCGTACTCTACGGAGTATAAAGCACCGGGAACTTAGCCGTCCCGGGCAACTCTACGGAGTATAAAAAATTGCACGGCGGCCTCGCGCCCTAGCATACTCTATATAGTATAAAGCGCCGAGAACTTAGCCGTCCCGAACAACTCTACGGAGTATAATAAATTGCACAGCGGTCTCACGCCCCAACATACTCTGCGGAGTATAAAGCACTGAGAACTTAGCAGTTCCGGGCAATTCTATGGAGTATAAAAATCCACAGGATGGCCTCGCTCCCCAACGTATTCTACAGAGTATATAGCGTCGGGAATATAGCCGTCCTGGGCAACTCTACTGAGTATATATATAAAAAAAGAAGAAAGGCAAAGAAAAACAGTCTGTCCGACCACCTCACGACCGTAGACTTCGTCCGGCTACATCGTGTTTATAGACTCTGTTCGACCGCCTCACGGTCGTAGACTTCATCCGACCATGCTGGGGTCGTAGACTTCGTCCGGTGTGCACGTCAGCTTCGCCTCGCCGCCGACTTCGTCGACGTTTGTCCGAACAATGGGGGACGGAGCACATGCGCAGAAGACTTCGTCCCACCGTCGGCTTCGTCGACGTCAAGTCCGAAGGACTGGGGACCTTCGTTCGACCACGCCGTGGTCGTAGACTATGTCTGACCGCCTCACGGTCGCAGATTTCGTCCGACCACGCAGTGGTCGTAGACTTTGTCTGACCGCCTCGCGGTCCCAGACTTCGTCCGACCACGCAATGGTCGTAGACTCTGTCTGGCCGCCTCGCGGTCGCAGACTTTGTCCGACCACGCACAAAGACAAAAGGTCAAAAATCTGTATAATAGACATGATTCACCATTACATCATGACTATTGTCAACAATAAGAATATCCTATGAGCAGTTGGCAGAAGACTAAGTTAATAATATGGTATGGGGATTCGCATTACCAACCTTTACAAGATATCATCACCAAGCAATCAATATATTGGCCAAGAATCAAGATAGATAGTAAATTAGCATGCTATACAGATCTATGCCACCAATGTGGCAATGTTGCTGTGAAGAATGCCGAATTCTCTACTAGTCTACTGTGGTACGGCTCTCTTCAAATGAACGAATGAATAAGATCATATTCTCTAGCATCAGGCAGGCCTTTCTTCGAGAAAAAGCATGAGGCAGTCTGTCACATTCATGATTCATGTCTGCTCCAGATCCACGCCACTGCGCAATGCTAACTTATATTAGTTGATTAAGGAATGAGCTTCTTCCACGCAAATCTGATGCAGAAATCAACTTGACAAAATTTAGCCTTCAGGATATGAAACCTGCAGCAGGTTATTTGATTGGATTGGAATTCATTGCTCTGGTAAAGGCAAATCTACTAGTACATGCATGAATGCCGAAGCCTCACCAGAAAACTCTTGCCTCATACAGATCTGCTGCAGCCATCTTATTAAGAGCCGTAACGAGATCAGGGGAGCAGTAGTGTACTGAAGAACAATTTAAATCAGTAAGTCAACACAGCAGCAGAAGTGGTATGAGATGACCAGACCTTCCTAAGCTATGTTGTCTTGCAATGGGTGCTCAACATGGCGATGACCCCTCTGAAATTTTCCTTTGCAGCCAATGCTTCTTTCGAAATTACTCAGTTAACTGTTACCGTCAACTCCACTTCAAATTCTAAATTCAACTGATGAGGTACATAGCGAGCCATTCCAGCTCCATAATACACCAAGTCAAGCATCCCGTATATCGCATTGTCCTGGGGATGTGTCCGGTCACCTGCAACAAACACCCCGATTCCCCTGTCCTCCCCTCCAACTGTGATTGATGACCACCCTGCCCCTTTCACAACCCCTTTCTGCTTCATAATATGCCGTTCTTGCGCTGCCTCACGCCATTGTCCCTTGATGGCATAGAGATTTGCCATTGCCACATGTGCGCCTGCACCCCATGGCTCAGCCTCCATTGCCCTCTCTGCAGCTTTCTTTCCGGTTTCCTCTTCCCCTCGAGCTGCGCACGCCCTAAGCAAAGATGTCCAAACAACACCATCTCGTTCATTGGCAGCCATATTTACAATCAACTCCTCAGCCTCATTTATTCTACCAGCTCTGCCCAACAAATCCACCACACAACCATAGTGCTCCTTTGCAGGCTCCAGTCCATAGATTTTGCTCATTGCATTTAGGTATCTCAATCCAAGCTCGACTTCCCCAGCATGACAGCAAGCACTGAGCACACCAATGAACGCAACATGGTCCGGCCTTAGCCCGAAGCGGCACATTTCCTCAAAGAGTTCAAGTGCCTTTTTGCTGTGGCCATGCTCGGCATACCCAGTGATCATCGCAGTCCATGAAACCACATCATCCTTCTTGCGACAAGCAAATACAACGTCAGCATCTGACATGCTGCCACTCTTTCCATACATGTCAACGAGCGCACTCCTGATCATTGCATGTTGTTCAAGGCCAGAAGCGACAGCAAGTGCGTGGAGCTGGCGTCCAGCATCCAATGCCGCAGAAGTTGCACACACACTCAGGAGACTGGCAAGAGTAAACTCATTCGGACGAGGACAGCTGCTGTGATGCCGCATTTCTGCGAACAGAGCAAATGCCCCCTGAACGAGGCCTTCCTGCGCGTAGCTTGATATAATAGCGCTCCAAGAGACAACATCCTTCACAACACTCTCCCTGAACATAGCATCCGCTGCTGAGAGACGGCCGGCTGCGCGCGTGTACAGCGTGACAAGTGAATTCGCCACTGAGCGGACACCGGCGAACCCTCTGCGTGCAGCTTGCGCATGCAATTGCTCTCCGAGAAATACACATGCAGTATCTGCACACGCAGCAATAACTGCAGCGAATGTGTACTCATTGGGTGATGCCGCATTTGACGACTCCTCATGGAGCATTCGGACAAACGCCTCAATGGCCTCCTTCGCACGACCAGTCTGCGTGTAGGAGGCAATCACCGTCGTCCACGCAGCAACGTCGCGCGAGCCCATGCGGCTGACCGCCGCTAGCGCGCGTTCGACGTCGCCGCAGCGCGCATACAGCGTAGCGAGCGTGTTGGCGACGTAGGGCGTGGCGTCGAGGCCAAGCTTGGCGCAGAGCGCGTGCACCTCGCGCCCGCGCAAAAGCAGCCCGGCGTCGGCGCACGCCGTGAGCGCGGCCGCGTAGGCGTGCGAGTCGCAGGGCACGACAGAGGCGCGCATCTCGGAGAAGCGGCGGAGCGCGTCGTGGCGACGGCCGGCCCGCGTCAGAGAGGCAATGAGCGTGGTCCAAGAGACCACGTTCTTGTACGGCATTTCGTCGAACACCTTGAGCGCCATGTCGAGGCAGCCGGCCTTGGCGTAGACGTCAGCCAGGGCCGTGGAGACGAAGACGGAGGAGACGGCAGAGGATCTGACAGCGAAGGCGTGCAGGGACGCAGCGTGCGGGAGGAACCTGGCATCGGCCGCCGCGGCGCAGGCCTTGAACGCGAGGCTGAGGACGAAAGGGTCGGCGGCCGCGAGCGGCGGAGAGGATGCACGGAGGCGAGAGAAGAGCGCCATTGCGCCGGCGAAGTCGCCCGCGGCGGCATGGCCCGCGAGGAGGGTGGCGTAGGAGATCTCGTCGCGGTGCGGCATTTCGTCGAACAGGCTCAGCGCGTCGTGGAGCTGGTCCGACCGGACCAGTTGTCTCAGCCGGGCATTGAGGGCGTGCATGGAGAGCGGTGGTGGTGGGTCGGGACGAACGGCATCGGTCCAGATGGTCCGACCGAGGCGGATGAGACGGAGGGGATGGAAGGGCGTGACCATTTGGATCTGGGGCTGCCAAAGGAGGAGGCTGCACAGAATCAACGATGAGTCCAGTATCGGAGCGGCTGTCGGGTTCGTCGCGGGGTTCGTGGTGGCCTTGTCCTTCCCGCACCTCTTCCTCTTCTCCCGGAGGCTCCATCCCTACGTATTTCGCATATGATCCATTTGTTCTGAAACTTTGTCCGCCATCAACCTCGGGAGGCCAAATAAGTAGTGCTCCAAGAGCGATACTGGTTCTTATCTCCCTGTAGTCGCAATTAGTTTTCACCTAAGAGCATCTCCAACAGTATGAGCTAGTTATTAGCTCTAAGACAACTTCTCCAATAGTACTAACTTTTAGCACATAGCTCATAACATAAATAGTCTCATATGACACTCTCACATAATCTTGAAATGTGTGTATGAGACTAGCTCTTGATCAAGAGATAGTTTTTCTCTCTCTTCTATTAAAATATGAAATAATATGCTTAAAACTAGCTCATAAGTTACTATTGGAGATGCTCTAACATGTATGCCTAGCTGCATTTGAAATTTGTAATTCGAAATTTTGAATTTGTAGACATTTGAAATTATTCTTGTGCTGCAAATGAAGCATTGGATGCTTCATTTTGCTGGTTGGAAGCATGCAGGGCCCATAGGGCATGGTGCAAAATGGAAAGTGCTTGTTTTTTTGTTGGTGCATGTGAAAGGAGTAAAGTGTTGTATGTGGGGGACAAAAATAGAGATGCTGCAGCAGGGAGTGGAGAGAAAAGTAGTAGGAGTAGTAGCAGGGAGTGGAGGGAGAGCAGAAATTGCAGCAGAGCACGGGAGGGAGAGGAGGAGCAGCAGCAGCAGCAAACCATCACCTAGTTAAGTGAGTTCATAATTTCACATAATTGTTGTTCTTCAGTTAGTTTACTTACAATAATACGAAATATACATGTTTTTGTTACAATAATAGGAAATATACATAAAGTGAGTCCATATCTATACTCCTTTACTCTTGTTGTTCTTGTATAGATTGGTACCATCCAAATCAACCATCAGTACATGTTCTATATATTTTTCATGTGACTTGTAGCTGCATGATGGATGACGTTTGAAGCGGAGACATTAACACTACAAAAATATGTCTTGAGAATTGTCTCACAATGTGTTTCCTCCAGTGAATGTGAATGTAATCGAAGCACATTTGCTTTAGTGCATACCCAATTGAGCAACCGTCTTGGATACAAGAAATTGCATAAACTCGTATATGTCCACTACAATCTAAGGCTACAATTGCAAAAGCATGAGGTTAGAAACGAAGATAAGGATGTAGATTCTTTTGGAAATCTCATTAATGCCACTATGTACGACAGTGCAAACCCAATTCATAAGTGACTTGACAGCTCCATGAGCCACTCAGAGCCTCTGCTAGATGAGGAAGGTGAGCCCCATGTCATCTACAATTGTAGTTAATGCCATCTCGAGAATGAACTTGACAAAGCACTAGATGACCAACCGTTTAAGCAATGGACTGAAAAAACTATTGGCAAAACTCATGTTACAAAAAGAAAAACTTGTAGCCAACTAACTGAAAAATTGGCTCGAGACTTTGCCTCACTTACGCAAACAAGAAAACAAGTGCTTGCTAAGAAGAAGAAAAAAAGACATTGATGAGGATATTGTGGGAAACGATGAAGAGACAGAAACTCTAACATTTGATGCAGTGGAGTACCAAGAGTCTGACGATAGTACCTCTTCGTCGTCTAATGATGGTGCTGATGGTGGGACATCTCACGATGGAGTACAAGACCAACAAGACACATATCAATCATTGAAATTCACCTGTGAGAAAACTTTCACGCATGCTACTCAAGATGAAGACCATGGTTGTCATGCATCAAGAATAATCAAAAAAACCTATACAAGAGCTAAGGACCGCCAACGAGATTATCCTCAGCTACAAGACTCTTCTTCCTACGCATCCTATGATAGCTCATACTCTTTGCTGACTTATGGGCGTCGAGATGCCAACTTACTATCTTCTGCTGATGATTTTTATGTGTCCTCGGACATCTCTTCTTATCCTCCCAATGCAAGAATTATTTACCAGTGGGCAGAACCTACATTACCAACAAGTTTATAATTATTGGATACAACATGTCCATCCCACATACACTTGGGATCAATACAAAGCCCACCTAGCTCATTCTAGAGGACTTGTCCTAATTGATAACAATGAGTACATTGCACAACCTTCGCGTTTCTCAACAATGTATTAGTACGAATTGATCCTCCATTAGAATTTTCACTTTTTAGTATACTACTCAAGTTAGCATTCATTACTATTAACTTGTGTTTTTATTATTTTAGATGCGATACGGCACTACGACGAGAGGGCTTCACCACATGGTCAAGATAGCAATGAGCAATTTTTATGTACAACTTGAAGTCTTCATACTTCATTAAATACTTTTCATTTAATATTTGCATTACTTAATTATTCATTTGGCTAATTTTGACTGGTTTTTAACCGAATTTTCCGGTAACCGACCGGTTACCAGTACCGTCCGCCCGATGGGATTTGATCCAGTTCTGGTTTTTCGACCCTTGGTAGCGACTACCTCCGCGTATTCCGGTGACAAGTTTCCGGAGACCGGAGACTATTGACGCAGGGTCGGTCTTTCTGCCGTGTGCCATCAAATAACACAGCTACTAGTTGAAGCTTGTTCCTGTGGACGCGTTTTCCTTTTTAGGGGCATGCACGTTTCGTTCGTGTATTACTACTAGGCTGGCTCTGCTTTTTCGCGGAATAATTGTTGAGCAGCGAGCTATTGAGCTCATGAGCTGAAAGCCTGAAACCTTTTATTTTTGCTACTTTTTTGCAATATGTAATTGGCGAACATGGCAAGTGATGTAATGCTGATATGTAATAAACGTTCCTAGAATAACTTTCTACATCCCTGCCTGTTTGATTCATGAACCATGCTATAACACTGTTGTACCGAAGAAGTGACCTTGTAAGAAATTTGAGGTACATAAGTAGAGCCAACTTCCTTGTGTAGCAACGTGTGTTGAACGCTGTCATTAAATATCCCAAAATGTGCCGATATTTTACAATAGCTTTTCAGGTGAAATCCCAATATCTGAAGTATGTGCCGATATTTTACAACCAGCTCAGCAGTCAAATTCCAGAGAAATGCAGTGTGCGTGCTCGGTTAACTATGCGCGGTGTTGCGGACAATTTACTACCATGTCACAACCCTCAAGTCTGAGCGGGAGTACTAGCAGATCAGCAGTATGGGCCGTGTGGCCCGTTAGCCAAGCCTGCGTGCTTGAATTCTAGTAAACCTTGGGCTGTCCAGGACCACTGTCGGCGTGTTGCCGTGTACTACTTTCATTATGTAACTTGCCTGAGGAAGGCCGGTCCTGTTTTATTATTATTATTTTTTGCCTTTTGGTTTAATTGAAAGTTAAAATAAATAGGATGATTTTTTGAAACGGATTCTCTAAATGGCTTTCCGAGCTTAAAATCATATGCGCTGTCCACGGCGATGTCTCTACCATCTGCTGTAGCTTCAAAAAGTATAGACAAAAATATCAAACACAGACAAAAGCTATCGGTCGCAGCTAAAAAGAATATAGTCAACAATTAGACGTCCGCAAACCTATCTCCTTTCTTGTTCTCTCTTAATTCCCCAAAATTCCCCTCAATCCGTCTGGATTTCTCTAGTGTGACGCCAGGATCGTGACATGTCAGTGGCGTATTCCATCTTCTTTACAGAAGTTTCTGCCTTCAAACTTTACTAACCGAGGGCTTTGTGGTGTGCAACCCTTGCTGCATAACTGCCCAGATTCTGTAACCCAAAAATGACACATGCATAATGCATTCGGACAGTCTCTTTTACATACCACAAAATAACAATCACTAGTCATATACCTGTGCATTACAACGAAATTTATTGGATATATAGAGAATCATGCTATGGAACAGAACTACTCTGATCAGTTGAAAAGTGAAAAGTGATGAGAAGTTGAGAATGAGACGGTTAAAGAAGAATGGACGTACGACCACCAAATGAAATGGAGGAGAATGTGCAATGCAGGTCGCGGTGGCTGTCGTGGAATCTGAGGCGTACATGTAAACGTGTTTGAGTTTCCCTTTATTCAAGATGGTTATTTTTTGACTAGACAAGCGTGAGGAGAAGGACAACCCCACTTACTACAACCGTCTGTTACCAGCAAAACAAACGGTGAAATGTATGTGATTGTGGAAGGTGCTTCATCAGAGTAGGTCTGGGTGGAGGAAACAAGCTATAAAAAATGAGGGAAGATTGGTAATCTCAGTCCAGTCGAATGTAAATTATGTAGGCAGCTAACTGCTACATGTGGGGTTACATGGATACTCGCAATCAATCTCTTTTACTCCTTGGCTTCTTCCAAAATACCAATCCCCCACAGCTTCCGCGACAGTCTGCTCAGCAATAATGGAAATCAAAAGATATCAATCCAAGTAAACACACGACGCGTTGGAGATAAACCAATAATAGCTGCGCCTTTTAAAGCCTACTGTTCAGTGGTTTAACCTCACCTTGTTGCCAAGTCTTGGGGACATTGGCGAATTCCAGGAGATTCTGTATGGTGTTTGACAGTGGGTGAAACATGAATCAATGAACAACCCCCAGTCCATCTTATTTTCGACAACCTTCAAGTCATTGACTAATGTCTTCCTGAATCCTACAACACATACGGAGAAGGAAAATATATAGCGTTACCGAAAACAGGTTAGTCACCAAATGAGAGTGGAAAATAAATAGATTGACAAGCTAAGCCAACCTTGGAGTATTTCAATTTGTCTGGAACTACAGTTTCGAATGTCATCCTTGCAACTCTGCCATGACTGTCCAGGATAGGATCCATCCGGCGCAAGAACATTTCGTATCTAGAGAGAAGCAGCATAGCTAAATGAGTGAGGATTCTTTAACTATTTGACAAGTGGACAGAGAAATAGAGATTGAAATTACCTGCCAAGAATCATAACCAGAGTTTAGAATAAACGTGGGGGTGCTAATGCTCTTAATAAGCTCAGCAGCAAAGAAACACTGGGAGTAACAATATGCCAGAAAATGAACTTAGCAACATAATGAGTCAAGGAGAGATATTAGTGTTGAATGCAAATCGAAGTAGACATTGGGACCTACCTCCGTCGGATCCTTCTTTGTGAGGCAGTCCTCGGGCAAAATTTTTCTAACATTCTGGAAGAAATTCAGCAAAATAACTCAATAGTACGAAACAGACTTGAAAGCAGCTTTCTTCAATGTCATGAAGAAAGGTTCAATTGTTCCTCGGACTGTTGGCACGAGGGAATCACATGAAAACCAGAACAGCCGTTCCAAGTCTGTTTCTAGTCACTACGGTCTAGAAAAGTACGAAAGGGAACAAATAATAGAATAACTGAAAACATGATTACAAAATGAGGCATGTTTTTTAAGTTTCGTATGTTCCACAGCTAACCTGAAGGTGAACAACTCCATTGAAGAGTGACCACATGGACCTTTCTCCAGATAAATCCTTTCTGGGCCAGAAAATTAGCTCCTTAGTACAAGTACAATCCTACTACTCCCCAGGTTCAAAAAAGTACAATGCTATTGGGCTGTAATAATTTTCAGAGCCTTACACATCAAGAAAAAACCCAGCATCAGGGACGCATTTAACTGAAACATCCTGAGGAAATCGTGCACGAAAATCATCGCAATGCAGTAGCGTAGCTAGACCACCAGCAGAACAACCGGCAAGTAAAGCCTGAAAAGTGCAGGGGGAAAAATGAAATTCCACATGATTCTTGGTCAGAGTGCCAGAATGACAGTTTGTAGTTTATACCAATGGTTCTTGCACAAACCATATGAAATCAATGGCGTAATAACCTGTTTAGCACTGGCAAGTCCCTTTTTCATGAGTTCATCAACAACTGCTTCCCAGATGCGCAATCCTCTGAAGTAAAGTTTGGTTCCACCCTACGCCATCGCCAACAAAGCATCAGTGTGAGGAATTATTGACCTCAAATCAGAATTCAGAAAATCACCTGATCTTCACCCTCCGCATCCCCAGCAAATGATGCCCCATCGCAATACCTTATAACAACTTTGTTCCAGTCGTAGAAATCTAATCACGCACAGATTGAAAATTAGTGAAACATTTTGAGCAAGTAGAAGCATCAAAACTCAACTCATAGGGACATGGAAATGATAGCTGCTAATCGGCACTCCACAAAAGAAGCATCTTAATAAATACTAACATGGATTCCATGAAAGAAGCATCTGTATGTACCAGGATTTTGTAGGTACTCATTGCTGAGCATCCCATTGAACTCTTCTGCTTTCATGAAGTTTGATGAACCTAACTGGGTCATTTTGCGCTCGGAACAACTTTCCGTGGTGTTGCACCAGGCTCCTCCCTGAATGTTTTCAATGGAAAATCAGTTCCTCAGCCTTGAGCCTACTATATAAAGTATAAATATCCCGTCATGCAGGACACAATCCATTTAACCGCAACAATAATTAGCTTATATAGATTTCAGTTAACAAAATTGTGTAGAACATCAGACGATGAGACGATCATCTGTGTGTTAGTCGTTGAGGTGCATCTTACATAGCAATCGGCTATAGGAAAAAAGGAGAGCTCGAAAAAAAAATATGATGGATCACCTCAAGATAGATGAGCCAGTTGTGGGTTCCGGAGCCGAAGCCTCTCTCATATTGGTAACCCGGCGGGCTCCCATCCAAGCACACTGCAAAAAGATACAAGCCATCAAGAACCAGCTCCTAGCTTATATAGTTATATACACAACGAAAGAAAAGAGGCAACAGCTAGTTGAATACCCGCGCCTTTCTCCCGAGCTCCGGCGAGGAGGGTCAGCTCGACGAGCTCCGGAGAGCCCACCGGCACCACTGAGCGCGGGAAGGCGGCAAGGAGCAGGAGCAGGGGGGCCACCGCGACGGAGAGGCCCCAGGCGGCTGCCACGCGGCATGGTCGACGCCGCGGGAGGAGCGGCGACAGGAGCTGATCGGTCATCGCATTCGCGCGCGGGTGTAGGCTTGTGGCCAAAACACGGGGTGGGTGGCCTCGTAGACATTAAGCTCGTCTGGTACGCGTAAAGAAACCCGTCAACTACGCTGGGATTTGAATATGACTGAAGTACAGTTTGTCCTGCGTATCGTTGCCCCAGTTGTGCAAACCCCAGGTTCGAACTAAACTCTTTTCTTAAACTGAAAATTCTAACTAAACTCTCACTTATGATTTTTTACAGCACGTTACGCTAATAATAGAAAGATGGTAGTAAAAATAAATCTGATCGTTGATTTGTGAGGGTATTATAGACTTTTGTTTTTCAACCTATTTTTTTAGGGTATTTTAAATTCTCTTATGTGAATATCCGTGTGTAAACCGCAATTGCATATTGATCATGGAGCTTCTTGACAAATCATCATCTAACGACGCCAATTGTCCAATCGCTCGAGCCGACTACTATGAGTACAAGACTCTTTGTGAGCAATAGATCACCGGACTTCGCGATCCGTTGGCCAGGCGGCTAGAACGAGCCAATCATGCTCAATTACATGTTCGTCGAGGAGTAAATTGTGTACTTCGATGGTTCCTTGATGTTAAAGGGCTCGAGGGATGGGGTAGTCCTGCTATCTCTTACTGAAGAAAACATAAAATATGCCATTCAGATAAACTTTCCCACTACAAATAATGTGGCAGAATATAAAGGTTTACTAGCAGGACTCTGAGTAGCCAAAGTGCTTGAGATTCATAGACTACTAGTGAAAGAATTGAACTAATAGCGAATCAAGTCAGAAAATAGTATCAATGCTTGAGTACCATGATGTCATCTTATCTCACGGAAGTTAGGAAATGTCGGCAAACAGGTCGCGTGCGTGTCACAGGAGTGAAGTCCGTGTACATTCTGGTGAATATTAAGAACTTCCCATTGATTCAATTTTTTTAAAAAAAATAAAGAAACCTCTCCGGGATTGAGGCAATTGATGGATGTTTGTCTGATCCTAAGGTCAATTTAGGCCTCGTTCTAAACAAAGATGGCTTCTAATTTTTAGAAGACAAAAGATATTTAGAATACATTGGCTTTTTAACACCACTTTTTTCTTCTTCTTCTTTTTGCATTATCCATGAAGATATAATAATGTTTTTCATTTTTCCTATTTTTTTATTTTTCTTTAATTGAATAACTCAGATAAAACTAACAGCTGGTATAGTGCCATTTCAACAGAAGCCAAAAATTATATCCAAAAGTTAAAAGCCACATCATTTTAGAACAAGACCTTACATATTCCCAATATCAAGCGAAAGTATTAACTACCATGGCCTGACTTTGTTCTAAACGAATCCGGGTGCTTAGAGCAAGTCCAATAATAGAGCCAAGTGTTTGGCTATAAGTCAAGTTATAAGAGCTAAGTTATACAATAATCTGTCTTCTATTTGTCTACAAAAGATTTTTTTATTATTATGTGGTACCATGTCTCACATTCTCTTTCCTCCTCCTCCTCACATACATTTATTATCTGGACCCACCACTGCATAGGCTCCCGTGTGCAGCTTGTTGCTTGCATGAGAGCCAAGCTCTCCTCTCTCTCCTCTTTTCTCTCCTCCACATCAGCAAAAATGCTGACTAGCTTGGCTATAAGACCATTGTTGTACTTGCTCTTACATGTCACATCTGATGTGTAGTAAGGATTAGGAGAAACATTGTATTCACTCTTGACTGAAGTTTAAGGCTCCACTTGGTTGGACGGAAAAGATGTGGTTTATAGCTAAAATTATACTGCAGCGGTTAAAATTTCACTATAACTGAAGGTGACTTATTTGATATAATTAAAATTTTTAAAACATAAAAATAGAAAAATATGCTAGCTCATCACGGACAACGCAAACGAATATGGGAAAAAAGAACTGGCAAAAAAAACTAAAAAAAGCCAAAAGTTCAGAAAAAGACGAAATTTATAAATAGTAAAAAATAAACCAGAAACCAGAAACTGAAGCCAAAACGAGCGGAGCCTAAACCATCCGTCGTATATGGTTGACTTCTTTTTTATTTACAACTTATGGTTTATATACAATATTACAGTAACTAACTTTTAAATATTACTTTTTTCCGGCGTGGGGTTTACAAGTTAATTATAGTAAATATTATATCAACTTCAGCTGTACTAGCCAAAATCGCATATAATTGCCTCCCTCTTCGTAATATCTTTCGCGAACAGATATAATTCACAAGTTATAAGCCAAAAGTCATAAACTATAGCCCCCAAAAAACACACTCATATGATCCTCAACCGATGATGTGATGGCATCAGGCGGTTGTATCACCTATTTTTTCTCTTGGTAGTATGAGTCTTCAAAGACTGCTTAGTGTGTGTTCGTATTGGATTCTACTAATAGCTTTTAACTGACAATAAATAGTAGCGGTCGAAAGAAGTTAACTTTTAGAATGAGGGGAAGAGTGGCACAAAAAGTGAAAGAGATGCATGCGCGAGACGGGAGTAAGAGATAGGGTGTGTGATACGTCTGTGACTCACTGTCTTATCCTCAGAGCGAGACGGGAAGGGGTGAGTGGTGTAAAAAGTAAGTGAGAGGAATGGAGTGTGTGATACGACTGAAAACCTCTATCTTATCCTCGGAGCGAGACATAAGTGAGAGAAATAGAGAAACTGTTTTAAAAAGACAGGTGACTTTTAGAAGCAAAAACAATACGAGCATCCCTCTCAAAATGGAGACTATTGGCAATTTGGCACAAGGACATGATCAGTCTTTCTTCCGTGTGTAGTAATGGTAACTGCTCGTAGTCTTCAAGTCAGTAGGACCTGGAATTAACCGAAGAAAAGGCTATGCTCCAGTGGATAGGGACTCCCTTTTAAGAGCTGTGCCCGTTCATCTTTGTCTGGATCAACAGGTGAGCATCTTGTGTAAAATTTATACGTAGCAGAGCATCTAGCGAGAAATATTTCATGAAAACAAAGAAATAAGCATATTTTGAGTTGTTCTTTGCCTTCCTGTAAGCAGCTCTGGCGTCTCCATGTCTGAGCATATCGTTTTTTCTTTTTACAAGTGGTGTGTTCAAGTATTCTTACACGAGTTTTCAGCAGGTGATATCGGAATTGAGAAGCTGCAATTTTTTTGGCAGAGCAGCTGTACGTTTCTACTCCACGCCTATGATGGCTGATGTCAAGTTCCTCCTTTTGCTGCTGCTCTCGAGCAGCTCATCATTGTGTTTTGGTTCTGAACCTGATATCCAATGCCTGAAGACTGTACTACAATCAGTGATTGATCCGAACAACATACTCAAATCCTCATGGTATTTTGACAATGTCACCAACGGTTTCATATGCCGATTTACGGGCGTGGAGTGCTGGCACCCCGACGAGCCCGGCGTCGGCGCACGCCGTGAGCTCGGCCACGTAGGCGTGCGAGTCGCAGGGCACGAGTGCACGACAGAGGTGCGCATCTCGGAGAAGCGGCGGAGCGCGTCGTGGCGACGGCCAGCCCGCGTCAGAGAGGCAATGAGCGTGGTCCAAGAGACCACTTTCTTGTACGGCATTTCGTCGAACACCTTGAGCGCCATGTCGAGGTAGCCGGCCTTGGCGTAGACGTCAGCCAGGGCCGTGGAGACAAAGACGGAGGAGACGGCAGAGGATATGACAGCGAAGGCGTGCAGGGACGCAGCATGCGGGAGGAACCTGGCATCGGCCGCTGCGGCGCAGGCCTTGAACGCGAGGCTGAGGACGAAAGGGTCGCCGGCCGCGAGCGGCGGAGAGGATGCACAGAGGCGAGAGAAGAGCGCCATTGTGCCGGCGAAGTCGCCCGCGGCAGCATGGCCCGCAAGGATGGTGGCGTAGGAGGTCTTGTCACGATGTGGCATTTCGTCGAACAGGCTCAGCGCGTCGAGGAGCTGGTCCGACCGGACCAGTTATCTCAGCCGAGCGTTGAGGGCGTGCACGGAGAGCGGTGGTGGTGGGTCAGGACGAACGGCGTCGATCCAGATGGTCCGACGGAGGCGGATGAGACGGAGGGGATGGAAGGGCGTGACCATTTGGATTTGGGGCTTGATCGGAGCATATTGTTTTGAAGTGAGAAATTTCGATATTTGACACTGAATATGTGTGTCTCTCAACTTTTAACCCTCAATTTGCACGCATTTGGAAATTTAACCCTGTCACTGCGAATTCTTTTGATTCAAGGGATTCTCCTCATTTTCTCTCCTTTTCTATTTTGACACTTGTCACTGCGAAAATGAGGAGAATCCCTTGAATCAAAAGAATTCGCAGTGACAGGGTTAAATTTCCAAAGGCGTGCGAATTGGGGGTTAAAAGTTGAGAGGCGCACGTATTCAGTGTCAAATATCGAAATTTCTCGTTTTGAAGTCGATTCTATGGATGGCAGGATGATTAACAATACAGAATCACTAGACAGCATATGTCCGTACATCAGCCGCGCCCCGAGGGAGGATGACATGGTGCTCGTCGATGGCGACACCGTCGTGCTGCGCGTCCCCGAGGGCGCTGCCGGCCCCGCGGTGCTGGTGAAGAACCTGTACCTCTCTTGTGACCCCATACATGCATGGCCAGATGCAGGCTAAGGATTGCCACCTCGTGATCGACTTCGCCAATGCAAGCCAATACTAGGGCTGGATCTGGGCAGCGGCGAGCTCGGGAGGCCCCGAGCTAGAGGATGGGGTAGGGCACAACTTGGCATGGGCCAGGGAAGGTGATGTCGCCGCCCTGCTCCATGTGGTGGAGCTCGGCACCGAGGCCCCAGAGGGGAAGGGGAGGCGGAGGGACGCTCGGGTGGGGATAGAGGTGGGGAGACGGGCCGTGCTTTTCCGGGCCAGCACGAAGCACGGCTAGCTCGGCACGGCCCGACCCGACATGTGGCGGGCCAGGCTGGCACAGCGCAAAAGGTGGGTCGGGCTGGGCCTGGAAAGCTGGCACGATGAGCGGCACGGTACAGCCCCTTGTGGCATGTCGTGCTCAGGCCCGACCCAGTGAGCATGATCAGCATGGGGGGCACGGTCGGCACGCCAGAGCCGGTGGCGGCCTTGGCCTCGCCTTCGGCCTCCGGTCGCCCTCTCGTTCTGTTTTTTTGGGCTTTTATCGTTTGGTTTCTCCGAAAGTCAAAATAAATAGGATGATTTTTGGAACGGATTTTCTAAATGGCTTTTTAAGCCTAAAACCATGTGCGCTGTCCGCGTCAATGCCATCTGCTGCAATCTCGAAAAGTACAGACAAAAATATCAACCGCAGCAAAAAGCTATCGGTCGCAGCCGAAAAGAACATGGTCAACAATTTGAGCTTCCCCAAACCTATCTCCTCTCTTGTTCTCTCTTAATTCCCCCAAATTTCCCCTCAATTCGTCTCGATTTCTCTGGTGTGACGCCAGGATCGTGACATGTCAGTGGCGTATTCCATCTTCTTTACAGAAGTTTCTGCCTTCAAACTTTACTAACCGAGGGCTTTGTGGTGTGCAACCCTTGCTGCATAACTGCCCAGATTCTGTAACCCAAAAATGACACATGCATAATGCATTCGGACAGCCTCTTTACATACCACAAAATAACAATCATATGCAGGAGAATGTGCAATGCAGGTCGCGGTGGCTATCGTGGAATCTGAGGCGTACATGTAAACGTGTTTGAGTTTCCCTTTATTCAAGATGGCTATTTTTTGACTAGACAAGCGAGAGGACAACCCCACTTATTACAACCGTCTGTTACCAGCAAAACAAACGGTGAAATGTATGTGATTGTGGATGGTGGTTCATCAGAGTAGGTCTGAGTGGAGGAAACAAGCTGTAAAAAAATGAGGGAAGATTGGTAATCTCGATCCAGTCGAATGTAAATTATGTAGGCAGCTGACTGCTACATGTGGGGTTACATGGATACTCGCAATCAATCTCTTTTACTCCTTGGCTTCTTCCAAAATACCAATCCCCCACAGATTCCGCGATAGTCTGCTCAGCAATAATGGAAATCAAAAGATATCAATCCAAGTAAACACACGACGTGTTGGAGATAAACCAATAATAGCTGCGCCTTTTAAAGCCTACTGTTCAGTGGTTTAACCTCACCTTGTTGCCAAGTCTTGGGGACATTGGCGAATTCCAGGAGATTCTGTATGGTGTTTGACAGTGGGTGAAACATGAATCAATGAACAACCCCCAGTCCATCTTATTTTCGACAACCTTCAAGTTACTGACTAATGTCTTCCTGAATACTACAACACATACGGAGAACGAAAATTTATAGCGTTACCGAAAACAGGTTAGTCACCAAATGAGAGTGGAAAATAAATAGATTGAAAAGCTAAGCCAACCTTGGAGTATTTCAATTTGTCTGGAACTACAATTTCGAATGTCATCTTTGCAGCTCTGCCATGACTGTCCAGGATAGGATCCATCCGGTGCAAGAACATTTGGTATCTAGAGAGAAGCAGCATAGCTAAATGAGTGAGGATTCTTTAACTATTTGACAAGTGGACAGAGAAATAGAGATTGAAATTACCTGCCAAGAATCAAAACCAGAGTTTAAAATAAACGTGGGGGTGCTAATGCTCTTAATAAGCTCAGCAGCAAAGAAACACTGGGAGTAACAATATGCCAGCAAATGAACTTAGCAACATAATAAGGAGAGATATTAGTGTTGAATGCAAATCGAAGTAGACATTGGGAACTACCTCCGTCGGATCCTTCTTTGTGAGGCAGTCCTCGGGCAAAACTTCTCTAACATTCTGGAAGAAATTCAGCAAAATAACTCAATACTACGAAACAGACTTGAAAGCAGCGTTCTTCAATTTCATGAAGAAAGGTTCAAATGTTCCTCTGACTGTTGGCACGAGGGAATCACATGAAAACCAGAACAGCCGTTCCAAGTACGTTTCTAGTCACTACGGTCTAGAAAAGTACGAAAGGGAACAAATAAGTGAATAACTGAAAACTTGATTACAAAATGAGGGGTGTTTTTTAAGTTTCGTATGTTCCACAGCTAACCTGAAGGTGAACAACTCCATTGAAGAGTGACCACATGGACCTTTCTCCAGATAAATCCTTTCTGGGCCAGAAAATTAGCTCTTTAGTACAAGCACAATCCTACTACTCCCCGGGTTCGGAAAAGTACAATGCTATTGGGCTGTAATAATTTTCAGAGCCTTACACATCAAGAAAAAATCCAGCATCAGGGGCGCATTTAACTGAAACATCCTGAGGAAATCGTGCACGAAAATCATCGCAATGCAGTAGCGTAGCTAGACCACCAGCAGAACAACCGGCAAGTAAAGCCTGAAAAGTGCACGGAAAAAAAATGAAGTTCCACATGATTCTTGGTCAGAGTGCCAGAATGATAGTTTGCAGTTTGTACCAATGGTTCTTGCCCAAACCATATGAAATCAATGGCGTAATAACCTGTTTAGCACTGGCAAGTCCCTTTTCCATGAGTTCATCAACAACTGCTTCCCAGATGCGCAATCCTCTAAAGTAAAGTTTGGTTCCACCCTACGCCATCGCCAACAAAGCATCAGTGTGAGGAATTATTGACCTCAAATCAGAATTCAGAAAATCACCTGATCTTCACCCTCCGCATCCCCAGCAAATGATGCCCCATCGCAATACCTTATAACAACTTTGTTCCAGTCGTAGAAATCTAATCACGCACAGATTGGAAATTAGTGAAACATTTTGAGCAAGTATAAGCATCAAAACTCAACTCGACATGAAAATGATAGCTGCTAATCGGTACTCCACAAAAGAAGCATCTTAATAAATACTAACATGGATTCCATGAAAGAAGCATCGTATGTACCAGGATTTTGTAGGTACTCATTGCTGAGCATCCCATTGAACTCTTCTGCTTTCATGAAGTTAGATGAACCTAACTCGGTCATTTTGCGCTCGGAACAACTTTCCGTGGTGTTGCACCAGGCTCCTCCCTGAATGGTTTCAATGGAAAATCAGTTTCTCAGCCTTGAGTCTACTATATAAAGTATAAATATCCCGTCATGTAGGACACAATTCATTTAACCGCAACAATAATTAGCTTATATGGATTTCAGTTAACAAAATTGTGTAGAACATCAGACGATGAGACGATCATCTGTGTGTTAGTCGTTGAGGTGCATCTTACATAGCAATCGGCTATAGGAAAAAAGGAGAGCTCGAAAAAAAAATGATGGATCACCTCAAGATAGATGAGCCAGTTGTGGGTTCCGGAGCCGAAGCCTCTCTGCAGGTGGTAACCCGGCGGGCTCCCATCCAAGCACACTGCAAAAAGATACAAGCCATCAAGAACCAGCTCCTAGCTTATATACACAACGAATGAAAAGAGGCAATAGCTAGTTGAATACCCGCGCCTTTCTCCCGAGCTCCGGCGAGGAGGGTCAGCTCGACGAGCTCCGGAGAGCCCACCTGCACCACTGAGCGCGGGAAGGCGGCAAGGAGCAGGAGCAGGGCGGCCACCGCGACGGAGAGGCCCCAGGCGGCTGCCACGCGGCATGGTCGACGCCGCGGGAGGAGCGGTGACAGGAGCTGATCGGTCATCGCCGTCGCGCGCTTGTAGCCAAAACACGGGGTGGGTGGCCTTTCGTCTGGTACGCGTAAAGAAAACCCATCACCTACTCTGGGAATTGAATACTATATATATTCCAGCCGGCAGACTCTCCGGCCGGAAAGGCTAGCCACGTCAGCATTCTTGCGAAAAGCCCCCTGAATTTTTGGAAATCGCGTAAAGGTTCTTAGTTCTCGTGAAAAAGTCCCTGCCAGGGTTTTTTTTCTGAAAACACCCCTCCACTTCACCGAAATTGCGTATTCTTTGTTGGATAGCGCCCCGTAGTTTTTAAAATTACATATAGGTCCTTATTTACTTACATACAAGTCCTTACATGTCCTTAGTTTTTTTACGAAAAAGACCTTTGGTTTTTTGGAAATCGCGTAAAGGTTCTCGGTTCTCGCGAAAAAGTCCCTGTCAGGTTTTTTTCCTGAAAACACCCCTCCACTTCACCGGAATTGCGTATTCTTTGTTGGATAGCGCCCCGTAGTTTTTTAAAATTACGTATAGGTCCTTATTTACTTACATACAAGCCCTTAGTTTTTTTACGAAAAAGACCTTTGGTTTTTTCGAAAATACGCATGTGTCCTTGATTTTTTTATGAAACTCCCCGCGAATTATTGTCTCTTTTACTTCGGTCCACACGGTAGCTAGCACGCCGCGCTTACGTAGCTAGTATGACATGTACAGTCTGTCCTGCGTGTAGTTGCCCTAGTTGTGCACAGCAAACCCCAGGTTCGAGCTAAACACTTTTTTTAAACTGAAAATTCTAACTAAGCTCTCACTTATGATTTTTTTATAGAACATTATATTGATAGTAGAAAGATGATAGTAGAAATAAAATCTGATCGTTGATTTGTGAGGCTATTATAGACTTTTATTTTTCAACCTTCTTTTTAGAAATAAAATATGATCGTTGATTTGTGAGCCTATTATAGACTTTTATTTTTCAACCTGTTTTTAGAAATAAAATATGATCGTTGATTTGTGAGCCTATTATAGACTTTTATTTTTCAACCTGTTTTTTTCATTAGGGTATTTTGAACTATTGCATGTGAATATCCGTGTATAAACCGTAGTTGCATCTTGATCAAGAAGCTTCTCGATGAATCATCATCTAACGACGCCAATTGTCCAATCGCTCGAGCCGACTACTATGAGTACAAGGCCCTTGTGAGCAATGGATCACCGGACTTCACAATCCGGTGGCCGGCCGGCTAGAACAAGACAATCATGCTCAACTACACGTTCATCGAGGAGTGAACTATGTACTTCAATGTTTCTTTGATGTTAAAGGGCTCGAGGACTGGGGTACCATTAAGGTTGAACTTCAGCTGTGTTTGCCTCATGGCTATACTTTGTTTTTTACATCTTTGGACATGTCCTGTTCCACTTGAAGACTTTGCATGCAATTCATAATGATAAATTTTGCAAACAACATATCTTACCTGAGCTCTGGCCTCGTCTTGTATCACTATCTTACTGAAAACTTGCCACGTCTCCGATGTATTGGGTCCAGATCTCTTTGCTTCGGTGCTTACAGAAGCAGCGGCACTTATAGAGCTTGACGATAGTACAACTAGGGTCTGCTCTCCTATTTGAGGTGGAGGCAGAGGCGTTTTATTTTTTAATAATAAAAGATTTTATAGAGAAATTTCGTAATCACTCTATGAGAAATGTAGAAAACTGCAGAATGCAAATAAAAAATTACACTATTACCTATTTTACATCATAACAAAGAAAAGTAAAAACAACAAAATATATGAAAATTAGTATTGTTACCTCTTTTTATTGACTATAGCCAGTTTTTGAATTTTTGGATTTTTAACAAATATGTTTTGATTTTTTGCCAAATTATCACAAAAGTGTATTGAAATTTTCACAAGAGAATTTGGAGAAGAATTGCATGTTTATGTATGGCTGAATAGGGGGTTTGCTGCCTATTTATAGAAAAATTGAGTTTTTTTTGAATTTTTTCACATTTTAAACCTCCAAACGGTTAGAAAATTTTAAAATCTGACCGTTATCATGCTAAACGTGTTGAATTCATGCTAAACGGGGCATACCTATCGTGCCTAACGATCAAATTTTCATGTCTAACAGGCTAACCGTGTCGTTCCTATCGTGTTCGGGCTGGCATGCTAGGTCGGGGAGATGGCCCAAGTACGACCCAGCGCTTTATGCTAGGGCAATCCGGTACAATTCGTTGATAGGCCGTGTCGTGCTTGAACTGCATTTACAGTATCATGCTTTGGGGAAGTCCGCCCTATTTGACCATCTCTTCACCAAAAACTATGAGATCATCCATTTCATTCAAATAGGGGGGGGGGGTGATGGAAGGATCTACCATTCAAATTATTTTTATGCTTTTACCATGCGTTTTGAAGAAAGCAGCAATCAATAGTACTTCACTAATTCTCCTCCCATGAAAGAAAGAATGAAAGGGGATAAAAGGCCAACTAATCACACGATTCGCCAGCCGTGACGACTAGGTGTCGACTTGCGGTCAACACGAGGCTCAAATGATACCAGCGCTGCGCAGTGACGAGTATCTGCCTACCTCGCGCATTGTAGTATAGCGAACACGCCAGTCCGATGACGTGGCAGCCGCTTATTGGATCTCACCGGCGCTTTTCCGAGTTGTGATAGGCAACGGTGGGAATTCAAATAAGTTGGAGGGGTGCATATATATAAGAATGATGATTTAAATGTTTTTTTGGTTCGGAGTACTTATATCTTTTTGGAAGAGGTGCATATATGAGAGAATGGATATTCGAGTATTTTTTGTGGTTCAGAACACTTACATTTTAGAAGAGTGCATATATATAAAAAATCTAAATGCCTCTAATCCAAAAAACACTTAAATGCTATTTAACACTTCCCTTCAAATAATACACTTCCCAGAGCGGATAAGAGTAGCATTCATGCTTTCGGGACGCCATTCGTGTATCGCGACCCACCACGGAGGCGTTGACTTTGACAAGTCGTCGCCGGCCGGCCTCCGCCCGTTCGCTTCGCTCGGTGGTAGGCTGCTCTGCACCACTCCACACCACAATTCCACTCATCCCTGTGGCCCACGCCAAATAGCCTCAAGTCTTCCTCGAATCACCAGAATGCCACCCACCATACACTAAATTTCTGACGCCTTAAGTCAGACTCAGAGTGGCATTATGGTGAATAAGGCCCACATCCACGGGCCATCCGAGCGTCCCGCGCACCACAAATATTCCATTACGCCGAAAAGCAAAGCAGGATGCAGTAGGGACTCGGAGCCACACCTTCTTCTCCGGCGAGCCACCGGCGATGGGTATTCGCAGCCGCGGCCAACACCAGCTGCTCCGCCGCCTACTCGCCCTATCATCGCTGCTCCTCCTCGCCTCCGGGGAGGTCATCTTCGAGGAGCGCTTCGAAGGTACTGGTGTATACCGCCCTTCCCAGTTACTCCTAGTCCTACCAGTTTGCGGGGTGCTTGCATGCTCCCTATCGTAGCTAGCTGCTGCTATTTCCGTTTTGGTGCTTGATTTGACTTGGTGGGGAGCGCCCTACTGGAGGATTCGCTGCTCATTTTGGGATGGGTGATTGATGGGGGCGCGTGGTATTTTGCTATGTCGCCCCCTGGATTTACCAGTATTGCCAGGGTGGGTACGTACTGTTCATGTCCTTGGCAATTTCTACTTCCCCTGTTAATTATTTTAGGATATGGATCGGAGGGATAAGTGTTTGTTGATTCACAAAAGAGGTTGAAGGGGCTAATCTAGTAGTTTACTTTTGAGGGTTTGGAGGTGAGTGACGTAATGAAGGTTTCCTGGTGAAATTAGTAGTGCCTTAAACATCCTATGTCACTGGGAAGTAGTAGTGATGGAGTGGAAAGACTGGGCTGGTTTGAATGACTTAGCTGTGGTGCCTTGTCCAATTTTTATGAGCTTGATTGAATTAGTAGCTGCCGTACTATTAAATTTCCTATTATTTTGATTGACCAGTGTTTTCCTGTGTTGTTGTATAACTGTACGGTTTAAATGCTTAGATGGTTGGGAGGATCGTTGGGTGAAATCTGATTGGAAAAGGAGCGAAGGGAAAGCTGGAACGTTTAAACACACTGCAGGAAGATATTCTGGAGATCCTGATGACAAAGGTTTACTTTTCGTCCCTCATAGTTTTGTTTAACTGTTTCAATTGATAATGATGTTGATGGTTTGATCACAAAACGTGTCTTGCTTACTATAGCTTTAATTCCAGACACTGTTTGATTCGTTTTGTTTTATTTTGTGCCCTCTAGGTATACAAACAACACTGGATGCTAGGCATTTTGCCATATCAGCCAAGATCCCTGAGTTCAGTAACAAGGATCGAACATTGGTGGTTCAGTATTCCATAAAGTTTGAGCAGGACATTGAATGTGGTGGTGGCTATATTAAGCTTATGTCTGGTTATGTCAACCAGAAGAAATTTAGTGGGGACACTCCATACAGGTAATTTTTTTACTACTTCTGTCCTATGGAATTTTCCATTCCTACAAAGATCCATTGTTGCTGGTGGTAAGGACCTCTGTCTTTTGTGTTAGCTGTGTGTTTAGAGTGTTCACATAGTTGATGAATGCTGCTCTATCTCACACAATTTGCTATATTTTATAAGTTCATCTAGAGAACACGGCTTGTGAATGGATGATCCAATCATTAATGCATAGATGTACTGAATATAAATTGTTTATTTGTTCAGTATTTCTAGTCTGCTGCTGAGTGATGCTTGCTAACATTCTTAATGTTCTCTTATGCAGCTTGATGTTTGGGCCAGATATCTGTGGGACTCAAACAAAGAAGCTCCATCTTATACTTTCTTATCAAGGACAGAACTACCCTATCAAGAAAGATCTACAATGTGAAACAGACAAGTTAACACATGTTTACACGTTCATTCTTAGGCCTGATGCCTCTTATAGTCTTCTTGTTGATAACCGCGAAAGAGAATCCGGGAGCATGTACACTGACTGGGACATCCTCCCTCCTCGTAAAATTAAGGATGTTCATGCCAAAAAGGTTGGAGCTTGCTATTTTCATAATTGGAGCTGTATTATAACAAGAAATTACAATGTGAGAATCATCTAACATATATGCCTTTTGCAGCCTAAGGATTGGGACGACAGAGAATATATTGAGGATCCTGATGAAGTAAAGCCAGAGGTTTGTGTTGCCATACTTCCCTTTGTGAATCGATAAATTTTATTGCATGGCATATTGTTTTGTAACTTTTCATCTGCATTGGCCAGGGCTATGATTCTATTCCAAAAGAGATTCCTGATCCAAAAGATAAAAAGGTATGCAAGTTCTAACATTAGTCAAACTTACAGCACCAACCAATAAGCCATTACATTCACATTTCGTACTACTAATGCATCACTCAGTGTTAACTTATGTATTTATTATTTATCATGAAGACTGACCAATTCAGCTACATGGTTAGCTCTACCTATTTGAGGTTGTTGCAACACTGTTTTCTTTACAAACATTCTAGTCACCTCATGTAAGATGCTGGCATCAATGCATATCCTAGCATAACTAAAGAACATTCTTGCAATGAAGATCTCTGTATAAATAAAGACAACACATGATGACAGATATGCATCTTTTGTTCTAAATCAGCCTAACACATGGGACGATGATGATGACGGCATATGGAAGCCTAGAATGATACCAAATCCAGCATATAAGGGACCATGGAAGCGCAAGGTTTGTTTTCTTTCTTTTTCTTTTTACTTTTGGCAATTAATCCTTCATGGCATTTCATTTCTTTGGTAATGTTCACATTCTCGCATGCTTCTGCCTACAGAAAATTAAGAATCCTAACTACAAGGGTAAATGGAAGATCCCATGGATTGATAATCCAGGTAAGCAAATAATTCTACTAATTTTATACGGCACAGTGTGTACTGAGTCATGTCTGCTGTACTAAGTTACCAACATGCACATTTAGTCTGCAAACCTTATTTTGAACTGGACCTCACTTTGAAAATCAGCTTATACTATGACTGTGTTTTAACATGCAAATGTGCGTGTTGAAAATAAGCAAATAATACAATCAGTTTTATACGGCACAGTGTGTACTCAGTTATGTCTTCTATAATAACATGCACATTTAGTCTGCTGTTGCATTCCAGTATTCCACACTTTATTTTTAAGTGGGCCTCACTTTGAAAATCAGCCTTGTCCTATAAACTGTACCACTTTTTGCAGAGTTTGAGGATGATCCAGATCTATATGTACTGAAACCTTTGAAGTATATTGGAATTGAAGTTTGGCAGGTACATTACATAGTGTTTTCAAAGATGCTTGCTTCATCATAATCCTATTTTGTTCTGAATGATATGTAGACTTACAACTCACTTATATGCAGGTGAAAGCAGGTTCAGTTTTTGACAACATTCTGATATGTGATGACCCAGAATATGCAAGAAAGGTTGCGGAGGAAACATGGGGTGCAAATAAGGAGGTAATAAATCTTTACCAAATTGATCTGAAGTACCCATCTCTCGAAAACACTGTCTTAGTTTTCCCTCTATTGCAGGCTGAAAAGGAGGCTTTTGAAGAAGCTGAAAAGGAGAGAAAAGCTAGAGAAGATAAGGTTAAAACAAGAGCATTATCAATAATCTATTTTAAGTTGTCTGAGTTACTTTTATGTTGATCATCATTTGATGTCTAAGGCAAAAGACTAACGCTGTTAAAGAAGTTAACAATAACTGCTTGTGTACAGGAAGCTCAACAGGCAAGGGAGGAAGGAGAACGACGGAGGAGAGAGAGGGGTGATCGGCACCGTGGCAGGGATCATTACAAGGACAGATACAAAGGAGTATATTTTTTTTTACTGTCATATAGCTCACATACCTTTTGCTTTCTTCATGAAGCCACCCTTGAGCTCTTAGAAATTGGAAATACCGAGTATCGATTAGTGGGAAGTCCTAATCTTTGATTCCCTTAGTACTCCTATCCTATTGATGAAAACTTAGCTTGTGCCCTGTGGTTCCTTTGTTTCTTCCAATAATTAATACTCCCTCAGTGATTCATTAAACGTATTACAGAAACTAAGACCTTCAGACACATCCTATTTTTCTCCTCTACCTCTTCGACACCGTAGCCCTCGTCTTCCTCAAGTCCGGCCATTGCGAGCCACTGTGAGTGCGCCATCGTATATCTTTGGCCGTGCTGTCATGGGTTTGGGCCCTCGGCCCAACCGGTTTATCATTAGGAAGTTAGATTAGTTTCTATTTGTTAGAAATATGATATTAGTTTCTATTTGTTAGAGATATGATTAAGATTAAATTTTATCTGTTAGAGGGAGCCCATCTATATAAGGGGTTGCCGCATGCTATTGGAACCAAGCAAGAAATAACAAAGTCATTCTCATCTATAGTCTCTTCCTCTCGCTCGATGCCGACTGGCCATCCTCTCGGCAGTGTTTACCCCCAATGAACTAAGGTTCATAACAATTTAGTATCAGAGCCAACACCATGGCTTCTGCTGCCGAGTTAGCATGTGGCAAGATCATTGCTAGCTATGAAGAAATCATTGCTGTACTCAAGAATATCGAGAGCATGTTGAAGAAGATGATGTCAGCAAAAGAGAAGGCACAAGCAGTTGTTACTGCGCGATCTGCAGCGGCACAAGGAGCAAGAGCAATAGTGGCCGTGCCACGGCAATGGTGTTGCTACTGTTGCTCCTTCATCCGGCACAGGCAGTGGTGCGACTTCAAGCGACGCCGGCGTGGCATCTTCCAAGGTCGGCGCACAGTATACAAGCCGCACTCCGTGACGGTGGCGGCACTACATGGAGAGGCGAACGCGGCGATGCGGCTCCAAGCAATTGCGGCGTTGCATCAGGATGCGCCTCTGCTCCAAGAGCACACGCTGGCGCAGCCATGGCAACCTCTGTCGCGTTCGGTTCCTCCACCGTCGCAGGCTTTACTGCATCCTCACCCCCTTCACTGCCCAGCCCCAGCCCTGCCACTGCCAATGCCATCGCCTCCTTTCCCCGCGTCCCCGCCTTCACCGGCAAGATCTCCTACACCACCGTCACCGCGCCCTCTTCCACCGCGGGTGCCGCCGAGCGCAGGGTCTACAGCTTCGTGGCTGGCCTAGCCACGCTCCCACTCTCCGTCCTCTAGAAGGCGTAGGTGGTGCTTATTGACTACCACGGCTCCGACATGAGCATCATGGAGACGAGCCACCGCGGGAATGAGTTCGATGCCGCCATCAAGAAGGCTGAGGCTGACCTCCGCGCGCTCCTCGACGAGCTCTTCGCCGTCGCTACCATCCTCTCTAACGCCGAGCGTGCGGTAGGCTAGGCTGCCCTCGCCGTGCCCATCCGCGCCGCCGCCGCTGAGATCTCTGTGCTCTGCGCCCACCTCGCCGTCGAGCGCGCAGTAGACCATGCCGCCCTCGTCGCGCCCGCCCGCGCGCCACCGTCGCCGAGGTCTGCACTGGATCTAGCGTCGCCATCTCACCTCCGGTTCTTCCCTGACGCCGGGCTCTTCACCGACGCCGCCTCTCGTCGGACCCCGACGTTGGATCGACGCCGCCTCTCGTCGGACCCTAACGCTGGATCGACGTCGCCGCCTCGGCCCGCATCGAGCGGCAGTGAGTGGATATGACGACCGTCACCGGCTGGGAGCTGGAGCCGACGCCGCCGTGGAGCCGATGCCATCCCCGCATCTGCTTCCGTCGACGTGTACCATGTCTCACCTATCTATGGCAATAAATAGGAAACAGAGAAGCCGAAAAATAAAAGAACAAAAAACAAAAAAAGAAAAGGAAAAATGTCTTCTTTTGCAGGCACTGTTTAGCCGAAAGCGCTACACTTCGTCGACGTGGAACTGCAACCATGGCCACTGCCTAGCAGCTCGAGGACGAGTTGCATGTTCGGGAGGGGTGTAATGTCATGGGCGTGGGCCCGACCGGTTTATTATTAGGAAGTTAGATATTAGTTTTTATTTGTTAGAGATATGATATTAGTTTCTCTTTGTTAGAAATATAATTAAGATTAGATTATATCTATTAGGGGGAGCCCATCTATATAAGGGGGCTGTCGCATGCTATTAGAATCAAGCAAGAAATAACAAAGTCATCCTCATCTATAGTCTCTCTCTCCCTCGATGCTGACGCCGCTCGGCTATCCTCTCGGCGGTGTTTATCCACTATGAATTAAGGTTCATAACACGTGCCACCACCTCCACTAGCACTCTCCACCTTCCAGCAACCCATTTTCTAACCGCTGCCACATGCCTCCCCTATTTTCTTTGCTCTGCTCTTTCTGTCTCTATATATGATAGGAAGTCCCCACCAGCCAGTGTTGTTATAGAATAATAACTGATTGGAGGATGAGTCATTTACAGCTGGGTCCGCTTAGATTTTAAGCCATGTCAACTCATTTGCCACCTAGAACGCCCCTCACCTAAAGCCACCCACAAAGCCGGCTTTGGACGTAATTTGCTTTGGTTTTGACAGTTAGAGGACTGATTTTACCCGGTTTTGTAAATAAGGGATGAAAATTAGAGAACTGAAAAGTTGAGGGACCACGAATGGACTTTTTCCTTACTATAATGTTATAAGCCTTGCCTTACATCTAGTCATCTACATTGAAACACCTTCTTGGAAGGATTTGGTACTGTGTTGTGACTTGTGTACTGGCATAAGTGTATCATCACCTTATATGTATGGTAGTACAATTTAAGACACCATATACGTGTTATGAATATTGTGTGTATTGATATGAGACCCAATGGGCCATATATATAGGAGAGTACAAGAGATATAAGGAAACAAATAAGAGTCCTATTCTATCTTTAATACCTTATCTCTAATACCCTTAACACCCCCCCACAAATGCAAGGCGTATGCAATAGCATTGCATTTGAAAAAGGGTTAATACTAAAACAAAAAATATCCAACATCCGAGTCGTGATAAAGTCGTCGTTGCGTGCAGTCGTCGAATAAACTGTCAAATCAAGCCGAAGAGGAATAGATAGAAGCATGACGGCACAGATCGAAGCCTGAGACGGCAGCGGCGCAGTGCACAAGAAGCGCAACGGAGGCGCAGTGCAGAAGAAGCGCGGCGGCGCAATGCACAAGAAGCGCAACGGAGGCGCGGTGCAAAAGAAACGCGGCGACGCAATGCACAATAAGCGCAACGGAGGCGCAGTGCAAAAGAAACGCGGCGGCATCATAGAGACTTCTACAATCTGCAGCGGCTCAAGGATAAAAGCGGCGGCTGCTGCCATGCAAAAGAAAAATTCCTACACTTCTATGACTGGCAATAAATTTGTGGACTCGCATGGCTTTAGACGAACGAAAGATTAGAGACTACGGACTGGATGGACGCAGAAAGCTCACGAAAAAAATAGCAGAAGCTAACAGCAAAGAACTTAATACTAATAGTGGCTAACTCCTCAAAACCCCCTCTCCCTCTCTCTGCACACCCTCCCTCACTCCCGCCCGCCCGCTCTGGCGCTCTCTTCACCCCCCTTTCTCTCTCTCTCTCCTCACGCCCGCGCGAGACACGAGAGGAGCGGAAGATGGAGGCGGCGCAAAAGGCGTCGGAGCGGCAGACGGAGGCGGCGCGGAGGGCCGGGAGGAGGAGGCGGCGCGGCCCGTCATCCGGCGGCGGCGGCGCGGGCGCGGCGACCGGGAGGCGGCGGCCGGGAGGCGCTCGGGCGACGGCGCGGCAAGATCCGGGCGGGGCGAGGCGGCGTCCCGGCGCGGAGGCGGCCGGATCTGGCGGGGACGGACGGATCCGGGCGTGAGGCGGCCGGATCCAGCCGGGCCGCGGAGAGCGGAGGCGGTCGGATCTGGCGGCGACGGCGGTCCGGCGGGACCCAGCGCCGGCGATGGCGTCACCTTCGCGCAGCGATCTGGAGACGAGCTGGGCCGTGAGGAGCGGCTTGTCCAGGTCGGCGGCGTCTTCGTCGGTCAGCAACCCGAGGATAGCGGCGGTCGGCGACGGCGGCGAGGAGATGATCGCCCACCAACGGCGACGACTCGAGCGCGGCCGTGACGGCGCGGCGCAGTGTCGGGGAGACCGGGCTGGCCAAGAGAAGCGGCGACGGCGTCCTCAGCGCCGGCGTCACCAATGCGAGGCGGCCGTCGACGAGAACCGTACGGTCGGCGAAAAGAGGTGGCCGCCCCGGGAGTGAAGATCGTGCCTCCCGGGGCAGCGGCAGCGGAAGAGGAACGAAGGCTAGATTGAGGTTAGGATTTTAACCTAAGCTCTGATACCATGTTATGAATATTGTGTGTATTGATATGAGACCCAATGGGCCATATATATAGGAGAGTACAAGAGATATAAGGAAACAAATAAGAATCCTATTCTATCTCTAATACCTTATCTCTAATACCCTTAACAATACGAATGGTATACTAACATCCTCTTACTCTTTTTCTATGTTTCAGCGTTACAGGGATCACTGGGATGACTACCATGTAAGTTGTGAAGCACCTTCATTCCTTCATTTAGTACTTAGAACTGCTGAATTAGATAACAGCAGGTGGCTTACATAATATGTTGATCTCATGTTCAGGATGAGCTTTAAAGTCCCCCAAATCTTGCATTCTTCGAAGGAGAGGCTGGAATTTGCCATGGACATTGCGTTATAATTGTTACCAATAATTGATCCGCCAGGCCAGAACAACATGAAATCTTTTTTGTCTGTGGGGGAAAAATGGTTGAATACCCAGAATGTAATGAAATGAACAAGCCCGAAGATCATTCCTGGGTGAAAGAGTGAAACGTGACGTCGTAATGCTGTGCGTGTAATAATGCACACGGTTGGTGATGTGTTTGTAAACTCAGAACATTATCTTTGCCATTGCGAATAATGTACTGTTGACTATACGACGGTTCCACATTTTACTGCATAATATAAATACTGTTGCTGAAGAGTTCTTGGTATTCATGCATATTTATATATTCAAGAGAGTGTCACGCTTCTTTAATCAGCATACACAAACGCATAGATTTTAGCCTTTCAGGTCATGAAAAGAAAGCCTGTGCCCAGAAGAAGCACATTTAGTTTTTCTTTCCTGCATCAAAGCAAGGATCTTGTTGCATTACAAGTACCTATAAATATGTGGTTATGCTTTCTGTTGTAAAACATGTTAATTGGTACATCAGAATGGCATCAGAATTTTTAAACACAGCGTGAAAAGGGTGTAAGTATAACACGGCAATGGCTGGCAAAACAACACTGCAGTACTAAAAATAATTCACTATTGGCTCTTCAGATTATTAGAATGAGCATTTCAGTTCATGCAAGCTGCAGCATGAACGAACGTCTTGGCTTCTAGCTTGTATCTACACATTAGTATTGTTGTGGCTACTGACCAAATAGTGATATGCTAGAGAGAACCAGCGATATGATAGAATACTCATATGTAAAATGGGTGGCCTTGGCCATCTTGCACTCCTATTAGGGGGTTTATATACATGATAGGAGTAGAATGAAAAATTCTCCTCCCACCCCATGATAATTACCAAAAAGTGAGAGTATATCGGTACATTACTCTATGCTATTGGGCTTACTATATATTGGGCCAGTTGTAAAGCCCAATCACGAAGGGCTGGGCCACCCATACAACAGTACTCCCTCGACAACATGCGTGGAGGTCCCAATGGGCGAGCTGACGTGATCAACTATCCCAGCCCCCTGTTGCTCGCCAGTAAGCACGAAGGTTTCGATGGGCAAGCTAATCCAATTGGTACCTCCAACCTCTGGGGGTGTGGATGTTGTAAATCTACCGGCGTCGGGTTCTTTCGCTCGACTCGGACTTGAGCGGTGTATAGGTGCGTGCGAGGAAGTCCCACACCAAAGGCACAGTCGTGCCATTGATGTCCTATTTTCGACGTGCGCGGCATATGAAGGTGGAGTTGTGAGGCAGGCCGCCCATTCGAGGTGATGCCTACGAGGATGGCGGCAAAGTCCCATGACACAGTCGAAGGAGCCCTGTGGAGTTGGAGCTTTTGAGGTGGAGTCGCGGGTCGGGCTGCCCTTCCAAGGCTATGCCTACGAGGAGGGTGGCGAAGACGGTCGTCGACGAAGACACGAGGACGAGGTGGTCAGGCAGGCGGCGACGAAGTTGGTGGACTCTCGACCATGGAGTGGACCGTAGGGTAGTCGGACAAAGTCAGAACCATGAGGTGGTCGGAGGAAGCATCTAAGACCATGGGATAGTTAGACGAAGTCACGACGATGAGGTGTCAGACAAAAGTCGATGAAGTCGGCGGCTGGACAAAGACTTGAAGCGTGTACGCTCCGTCCTACACCCTTCGGACGGGCGTCGATGAAGTTAATGGCAGGACGAAGTCTTAGAAACGCGTGCTCTGTCCCCCACCCTTTAGACGGACGTCGACGAAGTTGGCAGCGGGACGAAAATTTGCAAAAGTGTGCTCCGTCCCCTACCCCGGGGACGACGCCAACAAAGTCGGCAATGGGAAGGGGGGTTGGGATAGTTGGTCACGTCAGCTCGCCCATCGGGACCTTCGCATTTATTGTTGACGGAGTACTATTGTAAGGGTGGCCCAACTCCCTGTGACTGGACCTTGCAACTGGCTTAATATGTAATAGACCCAATAGTATAGAATAATGTATCGATGTACCCTCGCCTTTTGTAATTATCATGGGATAGGAGGTGAATTTGCCATCCCACCCCTATTATGTATATAAACCCCCAAGAGGGGTGCAAGATGACCAAGGCCACTCATTTTACACATGAGTATTCTTCCTCATGTCGCTGGCTCTCTCTAGCTAGTCCCCTCATATGTTATTTGGTCAGTAGCCATAATAGTTGGCGCCATCTGTGGGGACCGCACAAGAAGCTGTGCAAGAGAAGGCGCTAAAAAGCGATGGCAACCAAGCGAAAGATAAGTACGGTGGTAGCGATCATTGAGTCCAGCATGCGGTGGCCAGTGGTCGGGGGCCCACCACCCCATGGTAGGATGCCCTGGCTCCGATGCCAATATTGCCACATTCGTTGCCGAAGCTGGCCGCGTCGGCACAGTCGTCGACCACGATGCCCCCGCTAGTACGACCATCGACCGTGATGCCCACGTCGACATGACCATCGATCTCGACGGGCCGTCATCTTGACACCAGAGAGTCGACCTCCGCACGCCCTCCGTGCGAGATCTCCGTATGCATGGGTACAATCGTCCGCCATAGCGCGTCGATCGATACGCATGCATGCACTGCGCCAAGGCCACTCATTTTACACATGAGCATTCTCACTCCTGTCTTTGGCTCTCTCTAGTTAGTTCACTCATATGTTGTTTGGTTAGTAGCCACAACAAGCATAGAAAAAAACTGAAAAGCACATCACAAATTCAATTGAAAAAAAAAACTTTCTTTACATAGCATCTCATGCTATCCTTCACAAAAGAATACTTTTCCATTTGAAATGAGCATGCATATGAAAGTCCAGTTAAAAGAATTCCTTTACACCTGAGATGACCAAAGAAATCCATAGCTCCAAATTTCAAAACTAAAAGTATAGTGTTGAGGGAGGTTTGAAGCATCTAAGCCTCTAAAAATTAATTTTTGTAATTAATGACGACAATACTTAAGTGGCTAACATATTTATTAAGATAATTGAAAAGTTTAATCTCGATTTTTGATGATATCGTGAAAAAGGCATGCAACGATTACTAAGAATTAAGATGCCTCAAGTGAAAGGTAAAGTTTAGCCTAAGGACCTCTTTTATAGTTTTTACTGTCTTAGCGTTTGGTGGATAAAGACCGGATTGGTAGGTTACATGTTGTACTGCTGGACCTCTTTTATAGTTTTTACTGTCTTAGCGTTTGGTGGATAAAGACCGGATTGGTAGGTTACATGTTGTACTGCTGTTCTTGGCTAGTAGTATCGTAGCGGTAAGACCACAACTCTTCTTCGAAACGATCGCATTGCGGTATAACCGCAACTTGGTTGGCAGTAGCTAATTTTCAGAGAGATACAATTTTGGAAGATTATCTCACTTTTGAAAATCGGTACTACCGTAAATGAATTGCGGCACTACCGCAGAATCGATACGACCGGTTTTGTGAGTGTGGTACTACTAATATTGGTATTAATGGCTAGTTTTTATGAATTTAATGATCATTAAGTTGCCATTGAATAGTGGGTGCGATAGTATCGGCCGATATATGACGGAAGTACTGCTAAACCCGATTTTCGATATGTCATCCCCAACGGTTATTCTGGTGGGTGGAGGCTATAGGTACCTCCCCACCACCAGCAAGCAAGCACTCTTAAACTCTCATTAAATACTCTTGAGTTCTGGCACCCCTCTCATCAACTCTAGTGTATTATTTCTCATTTTGAGGTTGGTGAAAGTATTTTAGTGCATTACATCATCTAGTTGTTTTTTATGGCACTTGAAAAACCTTCAAGTAAATGTCATTAGCTTATTACTCTTGGTAGTTGCTGACACCTAGACAGCTTAGGGGAGTTGGCGTAGTGATCTCTTTAAGAAAGTTATGAAGGGACCAACATAATTGTAAAGGTTGGAGCTCACCTCCCAGAGCGGAAAAGAGCTATAAATACTAGATTGAGTAAAGGCTTAAGTTGCGCAAGGAGTCGATTTGATTAGTTTAAACTCTCTCAACGTGGATTAGAGGAGATTGGCAAGTCTTCGAGACCACAGAAAAAAGTCTCGTGTTCTCTATGTGGTTTAACTCTCTTGCCCTTTACTTTTCGCACTTATATTTCTAGCAATTAATTGTTTAACTTATTTAGCTAGAATTGTATCTTGCCTAGATATAGGTTTATAGTGCTATAGTAAGACTTAGAGTTTTTAGGCCTTAAATTATGCAAAACAATTTTATCTACTCATACTCGTTCTAAAATTGTGTTTTAACCAAAAGAATTTGAAATTCTCCGATTCACCATCTCTAGTCAGTTATCCTTGATCCTACAAGGGGTCCCCGTGCTACCTCATGCCCACGACAACTTCGGCGTGACGTCGCGCATGGGGAAATCTACCTCGTACGAGGTCCGTGAACTGTCCCTAGACGAGGTTTGGAGACCAATCTTGGCCAAGATCCGGAGTCCACCCCAGATGGGATATGCGCCACCCCGGACGAGGTCCGAGAGTCAACCCAAGACGAAGTTTGGAGGCCAACCTCGGATGAGGTCCAAAGGCTAACCCAAGATGAAGTCTGGAAGCAACCCGAAGCAAGGTCCACGGATCAGCCATGGAGTCCCTCGACGTGGTGGGACTCACCTGGTGTAAGGACAAAACTACCTTTAAAAGTAAGTTAAGCTTTGAGGGCAGACTTGTAACTTCACTCGCCCCTCCCACCCTATAAATATGACCCCTTGTAAGTAAGGGAGGCTATTTGTAACACTTGAGACCTATATGAAATACACTTGTTCATTCACTCGCGTGTGATTCTTGTTGAGTCCCTTCGTATTCTCGGTGGTCCGCGAATCTGACAGGAGGTGCTTACAAGTTTGCTGTCTGATCTCGTATCGACAACAGTTGGCGCCGTTCGTAGAGATTTCGGTGAGAAATTATACCGTCTAAGAAGGAGAAAGCACAAAAAGATCGTCGAGGTAGGAGGTGCGAACCCGTCACAGGTCAAGTGGACCTTTCTCGTCTCAAAAAGAGTTAAGTGGGC
Source organism: Dendrocalamus latiflorus (assembly GCA_017311315.1). Classification (NCBI taxonomy): domain Eukaryota; kingdom Viridiplantae; phylum Streptophyta; class Magnoliopsida; order Poales; family Poaceae; genus Dendrocalamus; species Dendrocalamus latiflorus. Next base: position 11,880,071 of record CM029647.1, on the reverse strand, counting down.
TTATTGGGCCCATACATTTCCGCCGTTCCAGCTCTACGATGCGCGCCAAGCGCGGATCCGACCCGAGATCGCTTTCTATTCTGTGTCTGCTCTTGATTTTATTTATGCTGGCATGTGCGCCAAGATGGCAAAATGTAATGGTACTTTGGCATACATACCATTGGAGAATAGAATATACAATAATGGATCATAAATTGGCCAGCCAACTATCAATTTCTGGGTTCTCTAAAAAATGTTGATTTTCACTCATTCCATCTTCTATAAATGATTTAATAATAACTGTGGTCGAGCCCTGAACCTTTTATTTTCTGTTGGGTTATTCGTACTGGGGCAGGCATCTATACCTGGTATAGCATACCACATTGTTTAAACATGCAGTGCATCAGTACTGATATCTCTGTGAACAAAATCACACTTCTGATAGTAACAACAGAGTGATGATACACACATACTACTAACTTCCGTTGTGTGTGTGTTTCCATTTTAGTGTATGCATTGCCTTGTTCATTCCGTTCATTCCATACTACATGGCTATAATTTCATTGTCACCTACAGAAAGGAGAACTTCCTCCAGGTAGAACAGCAGTCATCAACTCAGATGCAGCGCGCCCTTTCCCAGACAGGGAGAATGAGAATGAGCTAAGGTGGTGATCATTTGGGTTTTTTTTGTGGCTTATGGCTGAAAAGCACTATAGCTGGCTGAAAAAACAGTGTAGCTGACAGAGGCTTATTTAGCATAATTAAATTAAAAAAATTAAAAAATTAAAAAATATGTTAGCCCATTACATATAATACAAACAAATACGGAAAAAAAGAACCGGCAAAAAAGTAAAAAAAACCAAAAGTTCAGAAAAATACAAAATTTATGAATAGTAAAAAATAAACCAGAAGCCAGAAGCTAAAACCGAAACGATCACAACCTAAATGAGTTGCGGAAAAAGGCCAAAGAATATTAGATTCCACGGCCCATGTCTGTGCACCAGGCTTGATGAAATCTCCTTACCGAAGAACCCCAGAAGATAGTATAGCCTGCAGATTTCTCCATGCACCTCCAGTGCACCTTGTTTACTAAGGGTATGGATGCTTGAAATTTTCCCTCTACATTTTTCCTGTGACACTGTACAGTTAACCATAACCTTAATGTAAATCATTACTCTTTTCAGAGCTTAGTCGAGGGCCTAAAACTTCCATCCTCATGAATCTGACTCTTTCGTTGGTGTCATAACATGTGATGAGACTTGAACGTCAAGTTCAGCAAATTTTCCTGCCTCGGCCGTCGAAAGGTCCAAGTCAATACTCGGGTGCTATTGATTTCTGATGCTTTAGGTTAACTGATGGCCTCAGCGCTCATTACTGATGGCTCAGTATTCATGACTTGGGAGTCATGAAATACCAAACTTACATCTTGACTGTACCTGTCTCTGGAGTCTATAATTCACGCCTGAATTCGTACCTTGCCAGGACAAATCCCGCAGCGGATGGACTTATGTCACCTGAATGATGCTTGTTCTCCTATCACTAAAAAAATCGAGGACACATGCGTATTTTCGGAAAAACAAAAGGTTTTTTTCATAAAAAATCGAGGACCTGTACGCAACTAATCGAGGACCCGTACGTAATTTAGGAAACTGCGGAGCGCTATCCTGCAAAGGATACAAAATTTTGGTGAAGTGAAGGGGTGTTTTTTAAAAAACAAAACTGGCAGGGACTTTTTTGCGAGAATAAAGGACCTGTACGTAACTAAACAAGGACCCGTACGTAATTTAGAAAACCGCGGGGCACTATCCTGCGAAGGATACGAAATTTCGGTGAAGCGAAGGGGTGTTTTTAGAAAAAACAAAACTGGCAGGGACATTTTCGCGAGGAAAAAAGACCGTTACGTAATTTCCAAAAAAATACAGGGAAAATGTCTCCCCCGACCGTACAGAAATTTGGGCGACACGCGGTGGGCGACCGAGCGCAGGGGGCGGACGTGGCGCGGCTCTCCGGCGCGGAAACCCCCCGCTCATGTATAGGGTGGGATTTCACTTGAACGATGCTTAACATCTTATGTGAAGCTAAGGCTTTTGTGAAGCAGAGAGTTTAGGTACAAAATCTTTTGAAGTTCTATACCAGAGTTCAAGACGGCATGCTGATACTGCATCATGTGATGTGAATCGCCGATCCAATTATACTTGCCACGTATGACCAATAGTACACAGGAAAAAGGGGTGAAAAAAATCAGCGTGGCCGGTAAACTCGGTGTTGTCGTGTCCATTCATCCGAGTTCCGGCCGGCTTGCGAGCTCATTCGTTTGACTTCCAAAGAGGGCTGTATTACATGGACGTGTAGGACTTTTGAGACGCCGGTCTCAACCAACCTTGCCGCACCACACGAGCTTCAGGTTTTCAACCGATGCAGGCAGGATGCACGTTTCAAAGAATCAAAAGTTGGCCGGTGCCGGTGCACCCACTTCTCCTCTGCACATCAAATCCCCCGCTGTTTGTGACAACCGAAAGGGGTGTTTTTTGGGCTTTTAAAAGTGGCTTTTGGCTTCTGCTACAGTACCTAACTTTTAAACGGAATATTTTCTCAAAACGGGGTCTACAAGTTAAACGATCTACACGTTAAAAGCCCAACATTTGTACCAGCCAAAATCGCAAGTGAATATCTGTCTCTCCGTAATCTGTACCGTAAACAGCCAAAATTCAAAAATTTCAGCCAAAAGCCATAAGCCGCAGCCGAAAAGAACAGGCTCGAAATCCAGAGTTACGTGATTGTGTCAAAAAGCGTGGCTAGCTGTTTACAACAGAGATTATGGAGAGAGATACTCACTTGTAATTTTGGTTGATACGGATGTTAGGCTTTTAACGTGTACTACAATTAACTTTAGACCCCAACTTAAGAAAATACTCTGTTTGAAAGTTAGATACTGTAACAAAAGCTAAAACTCACTTTTAGAAGCCGTAAAGATCAGGGTTAATTAAGCGAATTGGCTGCTTGCTTTCACGCACATATATTATCGGCTGCTCTTGACCATTTCCCTGTTCCAGCACAGCAAAGTGGGTCGGCATTTTTGAGTTAATGCTGCTCTCCCACATCCATGCCATCACATTCTTGACCGTTTCTTGATCTTGCCCAGCAGCACAGCTAATGGGTCAGCATTTCAGCACGAAATTTTCAACCTAGTTGGCTGCAAATACGACCACGCCCATTCTCTCTATATATACATGCACTAGCACCATGCCACTCGGAGATGCGTACGCTCGTTAGCTTTCAGGGAAGAAGAGCACACCACGCTTCTTCTGTTTCTTGGGAGCCATATATGGACTCTCACCGCGTCCACCATGCCTTGTTCGTCGTCGCTCTTGCTGCGATCGTCGCCGTAAGCTTCGTACGGTGCGCCGACGCAGCGAGGCCCGCGCCGCCGAGCCCCGCCTCGGCGGCGTCCGCGTTCGAGGCGGCGAAGGCGGCGGTGTCGACGTTGATGGAGATGCTGCCGATGGGGCCGAGCGCAGGAGGCGCGGGACACTGATTAATTAGCTGAAGTTAGGATTAGAGAGTAGCATAGAGAGCTAGCTCCAAAAAAGGATTTTTGTACTGGTTCTTTCGTCCTGTTGGTTTCTCCTTCCCAGTACCACTTTTACACTTCCAAGAATTCCAAGAAATGTATAGCGATATGTATTCCTAGTGTAGTGATTATATATACAGAGTAAATATCCTGATATGGAGCTATTTAGAGCATCAATTCTGCGTTCTAATTGGGCTTGCATGTGCCTTTTTTTCTTCAATTTTTCCCCTGGCTTGTGCGTATTAAAGTATGAGCAAAACCAAAGGCACGCCGCGTACATGATGGATGGTTACGTTATATCAACGACGATACGAGTTCCAAAGCTGCTTGTTCCACTGGAACAAGGAAGAACTGTGTGTGGTATTAGGTAGGCTTGGACTTTGGTGACGAATTAGAAGGCTTGACTGGTGCTTAATGCCACAGGCCAACTCATCATGCTGAGTTCAGAACTTCAGATCATAGTCTTAAAAGAACGAAAACGAGAACTTGCGACCTCTCTTACCGCAGTACATCAAGATTGCGGCACAAATCAACATGATGCCTTCTGAGTTCGGATGACCATTGATGATTTACAATTAACAGTGAATTAATTAGCACTAGTTAAGTGTCTGTGCATTGATACAGAACATCTCATACGTGTATTTCACAATCAATTGACGTAGATGTCATATCTCAACTTGATTCAATTGTAACATGTGAGCATCCTTGCAGATAACATAAAATGCTCAAAGCAGAGATTATATTCAGCTTCAAGCTCAAACCAGAGACATGCAGGCCCTGCTAAGTAAAATACAAATGAACCACTTTGCCACCACCCAAACATGATAATAAGATGATGATGATGTTGCGCACAAATTGAATTTACAAAGGAACATGTAATCAAATAGTTACTTCCATGACTATCTCATTCCATGTGAAAATATTGAAACATTTCTTACCTATCAACTCTTTCTTTTAAGGGAGTGTCTATAGGACAAAAATAGTCAGATTTTGAGCCGTTAGATGGAGATCCAACGCCCTAGATCATTTTTTTTGGAGGGGATCATTTTTTTTGGAGGGGGGTTTGTATGATTAGATCCGTTGGATGGAGATCTAACGTCCTAGATCAATCTGACTGTTTTTGTCCTAAAAAATAATCGAATGTTGTATAGACATTCTTTTCTTTTAAATAGAGATTAGGGGGCGTTTGGATGAGGGGATTTCTTTAGGAATTTTGGGAAGGATTCCAAAATCTATCGCCCTGTGCAAACAGGCCTTTAACCTTTTTCAAGACTTGTTGACATTCCGAAGGGGAAAAATACTAAACAATCCAAATGAAGAAATTGAGGGCGCAATGGAAAGCACGCCTAAGTTTTAACGCAATATGAGACGCAGGTCAAGGCACCACTAGCTTTGAAAAAGTTGAAACGCCTTTGGCGTGCAGACCAGAGGTTGGTACGGCGAGGTGCCGGCTAGTGCCAGCTGCTTCTAAGTCGCAGTTCTTTCTGTCACGAGCTCACGACCATGACTTGGACGATCTAGCGCTCTACTGTACCAAACCGATAATATTCATGAGAAGTATATAGGTCTAAATGAGAAATATATTATGAGGGATCCATACCATCTACCTGCAAGATATCACATTTATAGATTCATCAGCTAACATATAAGTCATCAGCAGTGCAGCACAACAAGTCTGGGCGTAAAACATTCCTTTATCTTACAAGCAGCAGGCAAAATCAGTCAGGTGTGTAAAGCAGGAAAAGAGCAGTACACCACCAAACCGAGATCATTCAAATGCTTCAGACATATCAAGGTACAAGCTTTAATCACAGCATGGGTAATCAGATCGATAAAAAACCTGTCTGAAGCGAGCGTGATGTAACATGTTAACATATCAACAGATATCAGCTTGGGAGGCAGAATGGACCTTCAAGATCTCCATTTCAAGATCTCACGGTTACATTTCGGGAGGCACTTTCCCTGCACAAGCAGCAGCATACGCGTCCGCAAGCCCCGGAAGACTCTCGGTGTAATGGTCAAGGAACTTCTCCACAAATCACTTCTCGGTTATAGTACCTACAGCGAAAAGGTCAACATCTTTCTTCAGCCCCTTCGGCTTCAGAACCTTGATGACATGAAGCGGGCGCATGAACCACCTCTCCACGGGTATATCCAATGGTGACTTATGAGCTAGCTCTAAACATATTATTTCATATTTTAATAGAAGAGAGAGAAAAGCTAGCTCTTGATCAAGAGCTAGTCTTATACACACATTCCAAGATTATATGAGGATGTCATGTGGGACTATTCATGTTATGAGCTATGTGCTAAAAGTTAATATCATTGGAGAAGTTATCTTAGAGCTAGTAACTAGCTCATACCATTGTACATGCCCTAATAGCAATGCGAATGGGTCCCCTGCCCATTTGATGGTCTTAAATGGTGTCAATCTAATCTGGCAGAGCGAAGATCCTGTGAACTAAGCTTTAGAAAAACAAGCTGTGAAAGACTAGAAGTACACCGAAGGAACTCATGAGCTGCAATATTCTATACGTATGGCAGGTTGAGCAAGTACTTTTAATGAATCGATGCCTTATATGGCAACAAGAACTGACATACGGAATTCCCTGGAGAATTCACCTAAACGAGTATAATCGTAGGGTCGTGATCAAAGAAAGCATGGGTATACTTTCTCAAATACTCATGAGAGATATAGGAACATGACCATAACGTTCTAACCCGAGAGGTGTGGTACAGCTGCCCTATATAGAGTGCAGCATAAGTGAAAACTCTCACACCAAGGCATTAGATCAAGGCGTAGTCCTCTTTTATCTGTGCAGAGTCGTAATTTTTGTTACTAGGCATTGGGTTCAAAACAGAAAGGTACCCTTTGTCAAATAATTGTATATCGAACAATTGATCTTACATGAAGTTTAATATGTCACAAATTAAGGTAAATTGGTGGGAATTGTTGGGCTGTTTAATAATTTCTCTTAATTTATGAATTAAAAGAAAAGGGAAAAACCATTGTGGGACCATTTGTAAGAGATGGAAGGAGAAGACATAAGGCTCCTTGTGAGCCGACTCAGATTTGGGGAGGGAGTCACCTGATCCCCTCGTATCCCTGGTCTCTCTCGCGAAAGGAGTGGCGTGGCCATTCAACGGCGCCACCATTTCATCATCTGTTAATCGTGCACCGAGCCTGAGTGGTATATCGATTCATTGCTACTCACAGGATTACATCTCTATTTACATGCTCATGGACATGGGCCAGCTTTTGCCCACACACACAACAGGAAGTGTCCCATGCCAACCCCATGGGCCATATGGGCCTGCTTTTGCCCACATACACAACAGGAAGTGTCCCATGCCAGCCCAAGGGTGAACTTAAATTTTCCATTGTTACTTGTTTCAGTCTTCAGTTTCGGTGGTGATCAGTTGGGCTTAAAAGCTCATAGCTTATGGCTGAAAACACTATAGCTGACTGAAAAAAACACTGTAGCTAACAGAGACTTATTTAGCATAATTAAATTTAAAAAAATTTAAAAATATAAAAAATATATTAGCCCAATATGTATAATACAAACGAATACGGGAAAAAAAAGAACCGGCAAAAAAACTCAACAAAAAGCCAAAAGTTCAGAAAAAGATGAAATTTATGAATAGTGAAAAATAAACCAGAAATCAGAAGCCCAAGCCGAACCGATCAGGGAGGCTGGGACTCATCCATTACTGAAGACGAGAAAAAGAGCGAGCTGTCATTGGAGGATGCGAAGATATCCGTTGTCTCACGCGACGATGAAAAGATCAATGTGAGCTTGTGAACCCGGCTAAGGCATGTTAAAAGTTGTCCACATCTACAAACTAAATTCTTTAATTTCATCCAGTCACATCAATTTATGCAGTCTCCGACCCTCCATTCTACAGGCCACATTCTCTTCAAATTAAGTTACAGGACACATTCTGACATAGAACTGTATTGAGTTCTTGAGTTAGTAACTAGTAAGTACTCTTGATTCATCTGATGCTGGGAATGTATCTGCAGGTAAGAGTGGGCTTGCCTGGGAAGGCAACACAGAAGGTGTATGGTGAAGCTTTGACAAGCTTGGCTCGTGATGCACCGCCGGTTCTGGGTTTTAGAAAGTCCAAGGGAGGTATTAAACTATTAATCCTCATATATATGCGCCTCAGCCTTCTAAGATGACATTCTTGTTTGACATCTGCAACCGGATTCCTTGCAAGAAACATTTTATATTTGTTTGCATCGAACTAGTTTAGCTTCTAACAATTTTGCTGCTTCTTTCTTCCCGGACATTTGTTGGGATGTTTGCTGGGAGAACATCAAACGTAAGTGCCTATGAGCCTCAGTCCTTTTGTACTTGTCACTTTTAATTGCACGGCTCCCTTTTCTTTCACGCATGCATTTACTTGAAGTTTTTCCAATGCTAACAATCCAGGGTCCTTGTTTCTCCACCCTTCCTCAAATGACAGTGGTTCTTCAAGATACGCCGTCCCTTTTTGAAAAATAAAAGCACACACAACGTTGTTTCCAACTTTCCATCGAACATGAGTACGCGCAACTGTTATCAACTAAATCTCAACCACAGGTGTTGGGCCTGTTGGCTACTAAATACTAATTGAGATCAACAAGTGACACCGCTTGACAAGTTATATCAAGTTTGCACCGCAGAATCAGTGCTGTCCTAATCCCCCATTAACAACTGACCACAGCTCCTGAATTCTGATACTATATTCAGATACCAAGTAGCATCCTCCCGCAGATGCTCGGCAAAAGCCGGGTCACCAAGTTCGTTCTTCGGGAAATACTCAGCATCACCGTTGGCGATTTTGTCGAGAAGGTTAATGCCATTTGACGTAACATTAGACAACCTTTACCCTTCGGATTGAGAATTTGACACTGACTTGCTATTGATCTAGGAAAACATGAAGGTGAACCCTGAAATCAAGACAACCCAGTCAGAAGGCGAGCTCGAGTCATCGTTTACACCAGTATCAGCATTTGGGTTTAATGTAATTCTGCAGCTTGAGAAGAAATCTAATTCTGATGAGGCTTGTGAGGTACCCTCTTTATTTTATACTCCCTCCGTTCTTTTTTTACTTAACTTTCTAGAATGGATTTATTTATCATATACCCTCCCCTTAGATGGAAATTCAGGATTTACCCTCGTGGCCCACATGTCAGTGACTTATGATGACCCCACATGTCATTGAGGTGGAAAGGTAAATCCTGAATTCTCAAAATAAAGGGAGGGTATATGATCAACTTCCCCTTCTAGAATCCGTACCATCAAACCATTAATATATTTAAAACTATCTAGATTGGTTATACGAAAATTATATCATTAGATTTATTGTTAAAAATATTTTTATAATATTACAATTTTATTAGTATATTTAAGTGTAAAGTTATAAAAAAATAGTGGTTAAAGTCGTATCTCATAGGACGTAAAATGTTAAAAACGTTAAGTAGAGAACGGATGGAGTAGTTCAGATAGGGTGTGTTTGGTTGCCTGAATCTCCTTCGTCCTGGCTGGGTGGATCCGTATAATTTGAGAAAGAGTCTGTTTGGTTGCCTGTATGAGTGGATGCAGCCTGCATGAGCGGATGCAAAAATACGCTCTCATCCTGGATGGGTGGATACGTTCAAAATGAGCTTCACTGGCCATCCTGGATGGGTTGATGCAGTGTATCTTATGCGGTCCCACGTGTCAGTCTCTCAGGTTTGGTAGACTGCATCCGCTCATACAGGCAACCAAACATCTCAGTTTTTTTGCATCCGCTCATGCAACCTCACCAAACATCTTCTTTTTCTGAAATACGATTCCACTGAGCCTGCATCCACTCAGTCAGGATATACGATACAACCTTCATCCACGAACCAAACACACACATAAGAAAGACCTGTGTGCCGCATACTTGTATCATCCTTTGGTACTCTCCAATGAATGTACTTCAAAAGAGCAAGCAAAACAATTTCAGATAAGACATTACAGTTGATTTGCAAGTTGTTAGTGATACATCACTGAAGATATGTGTGATAGTACTGACTACCGAACATACATACAAACATACATAACCACATACGCTTCAGAAGTTGATGCAGATATCGTTAGATTTGGGGAAATTGTGCAAGAGGAGACCCAGGCCCACAATGAAAACACCGCAGCTCGAGCACACTATATTGAAATCTTATCCACTTTGTCTGGAGTATTATTCGTTGACACCTTGGCTTTCAACTAACCAATCGATCATTTGGGGTTGGGGTGCACCACTTCCCGTGGTTCACACTTCCCCACTTCACCAGTGACCTACTAACTACGCATATTCCATGCAAGAGCAATATATTTGAGGAAAATAAAACCTAAAACTTTTTCAATTTTGATTCCATTGTCTCCAAGTAGAAGAATTCCCTGACATGACAGTATTTTCCAGCTTCCTGACGCGATCGTTGCAGTGCTGAAATGTGTACTTCATGCAATAAGGAAAGCAGAGGATAGTAGGTGCATGATAGTAGCAACATCATTATACATAAATAAGCCATATAATTGGGAGACTTTATTATATTCAGGACCTGTAATGAATTAGACCACCACCGTATTCCCTATTCCAGTCACAACTTCAATACTGAGGCCCTGTTTGGATCCCTTGGACTAACAACTAGTTGCTAAACTTTAGCCCTTGAGGATCTAAACAGGAGGGCTAATGGGTGGGCTAAAGTTTAGCCAAAGCCCCAACTAGTTGTTAGCCAACTAGTCCATCAAACCCAGCTAATGAGGGTTAAAGGACCAGCCGGATGGAAAAAAGGCGTTGATACCCACGCCAACCCTCCCAGACCACCATGCATAGGGGTATAACAGACTTTGCACTGAGATAGTAGCACTTATTAGTCCTTGGATCCAAACAGAACTAGGCTAATCTTTAGCCAGCTAACTACTAGTTAGCTAACAACTAGTCCTAATTAACAACTAGTCCTAGTCCATCCAAACAGGGCCTGAATTCCCAACAGAATCACAAACTGTTATGTGATCACCTAAATGTTCAAAAGATAAACCTAACATTATCCCTTTCCCTTTTTAGTACAAACACTGCTCAGAGTCACACCAACCACCTGTTAGCAAACACAGCCTCATAGGGCACTTCTTGGGACACTGTGGATGCAGAAACTGTGCATATTCTACAATGGTTCTAACGCAAATTAGATTCTCATTCTCCTAATATATGCTGTTCTTTCTTGTTTATGTCAGGTTTCCGCAAACATAGAGAAGATTCCAGATGAGTACTAATTAGATGATTTGCCAGACAATTAGCCGAAAGACGAATTAGGTGCCACCTTATTATCTATCACCGTCGATCGGTTCAGATGAATGAATACACAAGTGGCTGCTGCATGATTGTGAATAAAAAATATCTGCACGGAAATGTGACATGCAAGCTGGCTTAAAATTAATGATAATAGTGTTTAGTTGTAGAGGGTGACCAGTCGCACTCCACCAAGGTACTGCAACCTCTCGTTGAAATCGAACGCAGTGGTTGTTTAACCACAAGTACATCAACTCTTGCCTTCAAAAATTTAAGGCTCCCGGAGCCAAGGCACTACCAAGAGTAATCATGAAATACGACAATTGTTAAATAGGAGTGTAGCTTTAATTAAAGGTGGTTAAAAACTCAAAAATGGTGCATTTAGCATGATACAGTTACAGGTTTCCACAATAAAGACGCGTTTGGAATTTATGAATTTTGCAGAAATTTTGGTGGAATGGTAAAACTCTGCAAAAAAATCTTTTGAAAATTAAAACCCCTGTGTTCCAAATGGGCCCAAAAATTGTTGAAACTCCATAATAAAATGTAAACAAGGCGAGTACGTACTTTTATTCGTTGCTGTACTAGTTGTGCAGCTGAAAATGTCTTGAGCAGCATAAGTCCATAATAGTGATGGTTAGCGAGCAAGCAGTACATGTAGGGGGAGTGGCCTTTACATACGTCCAATCCGTTCACCAGGGCAAAAACTTATTATGTATGTAACTACGTGACAAATCTATTAGAGCTATGCCAAAAAAATAACATGTTTACCTCCGCTATTATAGACCTCAAATGGGGCATTTGTGTAAACAAACTCTCCAATAGCTATAAATATAATCCATATGGCGCCATGGAGAGAGAGGGAGTATTCTTGTAAGAAAAGGCTTAAGTAATAGCCAAATGTTGTGCATACTCTCTATATTTCTTCTCACTGTGAGTTTTAGGCTTCCGGCGTCACATTGTGGTCTATCCATAGCCTCATTATCCACTGTATGGCATGTACCACAACAGTTGACGTCGTACGTGGGGAGCGGCATAGAAGCCACAAACGGAAGCAAGAACACATAGGTACGATGGCGTCAAAGAAGACGATGACATTGGTCCCCAAGCGAAAAAGGAGTACCACGGTTGAGACCACTATCGTGAGAGCAAGGGAGTCGATGGTCGAGGGCTCCCCGCCCCTGTGGCAACGGTGCACCAGGGTGGCTGCGCTTGGGGCCACGGCAGGTAATAAAGATGGCTCTCCAACAGCGGCCCCAAGTGTGATGTCCTCCGATGGTCTGACACCCTCACCGTCACCTCACAACGAGTGGAGGATGCCCTGGTCCCTGCACCAGGCCGGAACAGTGGTGGCTTGGAGGAGATTTGCGGAACGCTGCAGTGGGAACTGGTGGACCTGCGGAGGCCTATGCGTGAGATGCAGGAGGCCCGAAGCCAGCAAACTCCTGCTACGGGAGCAGCGGAGGTGGCCACGGAAAGGACAGGCGGTTAGGATGCCTCTGCTGGCACTCGCAACGCACCCTAGCGGGTGGACCCCGAGTCCCTCCTCAGCGCGGGTTTGCGGCGGTATGTTTGGTCAGATGACCTCAAAATGCTCACAATGGAGCCTTACAAGGGCGATACGAATCCCCACAAATACTTGTGTGTCTACGAGACGGCCATTGAAGCCGCGGGAGGAGATGACTCGATGAAGGCGAAGGGGCTACCCCCTTGCCCTACAAGGGGTCGCGCTGTCCTTTTTCTTCACAATCGCTCCTAGCTCCGCTTACACGTGGGAGTAGGTCTAGGACCTCATGCACAATAACTTTCAAGGCAATTATGCAGAGTGGGTCAATGCCGATCAGCTCTTTGTAATAAAGCATGATCTGGGGAAGAAGCTATGGGAGTACTTTAGGTGCTTCGCAAAGGTTCGTTGCCAATGAAGGGCATCAATGAGACGACCATCATCAATGCTGTCATCTGTGGCTTTCGGAAGGGGCTGCTCATGGAGTACAACGCTTGGAGGCCCATAAAAATAGTGACCAACTCTTCGATAAAACAGAGGAATATACAAGAGTAGAGGAGGACATGATATAGTGTGAGGCTAACATCACAGGGCCCACCCTGAGGCCAAGTCCACCCTCGTGGTCCCGAAGGAGGGTTCCAACTGCGGCAATGAAAGGGGGCCTAAGGCAGGTACGTCCTCAGCATCGAAGGAAGCGGGAATGAGGCCCCTACCCCAGAGATCATGGCCATGGCTGAGGAAAGGGTCATGACTGCAGAAGGGGGCGAGGTCGGGAAGATGGGTGTCAACAAGGGGGTGTGGGTGCGAAGTCCATGGCAAGGGGGAGCATACAATGCACGAATGTCCCACCATCATGACACTCCATGAAAACGCGACTAGGGAGCATGCCTAGGATGCGAGAATGCCAGTGGTGGTGCACATGCAACAACCTTTAGAAGTGCTAGGGGTTGTCCCTTGAGTTCCTCTCTGAGAGATAATGGAGGGCCTGCTAGATACACCACGGCACCACATACCTAGTACAAGTGCTCTCGTGTGTGGGATTGAGCCGACGTCACCTTCATGGCAAAGGATGCCTTAGGGGTGGACTTCCCTCACCAAGACCACTGGTTGTCGAGGCCAACATTGCAGGGTGTGAGGTGAGGTGGGTCCTAATAGACGGAGGTAGCTCTGCGAACCTCCTGTTTGTTGGCGCCTTCAACCAAATGGGTAGTCCGCAAAGCAAGCCCCAGCCTCCTGGGGTCCTACTGCAAGGCTTTAGAGGGCAGCCAGTTAGTGCATTGGGCCAGGTGGCACTCATAGTAGCCTTCATCCAAGGTGAGCAGAGCAGGATGAAAGGTATCAACTTCGACATTGTGGATCTCCCATATCCATACAATGCTATCTTGGAAGGGCTACCCTCAATGTGTTCGGGGCCGTCCCACACCACAATTACCTGTCTAAGAAGCTCCCAGGCCCTACGGGGGTCATCACGGTGTTTGGCAACCAGGACCTCACACGACAAATCAAAGTGGGCACACAAAGCCCACTTCAGAAAGTGCACACTGTAAGCGAAGGCCTTGCCCCTCCCTCAGCAAACACCCCTTCCCTCTACACCAAGGTGGACACTGAAATCGAGGCCAAACGATAAGGTGAAAAGAGTACCACTCAATAGCAAAGACCCATCGAAGCAGGTGTCGGTGGGGGTGGTCTCGCCTCGGAGGCCGAGTGAAGCATGCTGGAGGTCCTTTGCAAGAATGCTAACGTCTTTGCATGGTCACCTGCTAACATTACGAGAGTATATTGCTCTACCATTGAACACAAGCTAGCGGTACACCCCGATGCAAAACCCATCAAGCAGAGGATGAGGGGAATGTCCCTGGATAGACAGGAGGCCACCAAGGTAGAAGTGGCCAAGCTGATCGCCTCTAGCATCATCAGGGAAGTAGTCCACCCTGAGTGACTCGCCAACCTGGTGCTGATCAAGAAGGCAAATGGCAGCTGGCACATGCGCATCGACCACCAACCTTAACAAGGTGTGCCCCAAGATAATTACCCTCTACCGCGTATAGATCAACTGGTGGACACCATAGTCAGATGCGAAATGATGAGTTTTCTCAACACATATTCTAGATATCAGCAGATCCGCATGGCCAAAGAGGACAAGGACAAAACTAGCTTCATAGTCCTAGGCGGGACGTATTGCTTTGTCAGGATGCCTTTCAAGCTAAACAACGCCAGGGCAACTTTTACCAGGCTCGTCACTTTGGTCCTCGCATCTCAGCTAGGTTGGAATGTTAAAGTCTATGTGGACGACGTGGTCATTAAAAGTAGGTGTGCGGCCTCAGACGTAGTGGACCTCCAGGAAACCTTCGACAACTTCTGCTAGACCAACATAAAACTAAACCTAGAGAAGTGCATCTTCAGAGTTTGAGCAAATAAGTTACTCGGTTTCCTAGTGTCTAACAGGGGCATCAAGGCTACTCTGACAAAATTGACCCATACTATCCTTGGAAGCTCTCAAAACCTACCATCTTCGATGATGCTCATTCGAAGGGTAGGGGATGGAACACGCATAAACCTACTCGTTCTCATTCTACCACCGTCTTCAATGATGCTCACTCAAAGGGCGGGTGACGGAGCATGCAAACCTATGAAGTCCTACCAAAGAAGTTAGTCAACTTCTGATTAGTTCACGGGGGCCACCAGTCGCTTGACTTAAAAACAAAAGGTACAAGATTTTGAGACAGTGGCATAATCAAAATCATTGGAGCTCTCTATCTTTACATATTCAGTAGGGTGAACATGCAGACCCAGCCGAAAGCAAACCTAAAATTGCAAGGGCTCCTCTTCCCAATCCTAGGGGCCAAAGGGGGTGTTTATATTGGCTTTTGCTGATGGTTTTTGGTTTTAGCTTATAAATAGTAACAGATTGTAGAGAAGTTTAAAGGGAGAGGGAGACAGTCGCATACGATTTTAGCCGATATAAATGAAGTCACTACAGTGTGTACTACAATTAACTAGTAGACTAAACCTTGAAAAGATACTTCGTTTGAAAGATAGGTACTGTAGAAAAGTCATTTACTATAGAAAAATGTCTTTTAGAAGTCAAAGCGAACAAGGACAAATAACAATAATACAAAAAAGGACAGGATGGGTACAAACCTACCTTGACCTGGCGAACCCAGTCTGCAGTGGCTAGCTGCGGGCCAGAGGGGACATGTGAAGCATATGGAACTTCTCCATGAGGTCACACATATTCATGTGCCACACAATTGCGTGGAGGCGCCTCATAGGCACTTTGTTGTCCTGGTCCAAATTCGCACATGGTGAAGGGACAAAGTCCATACTACACTTGGTCTAGCGGAGGTGGCTTCCCGGCTTGACAGCATGGTAGAACCACCTCCGGACCCAATTTGACTCCCACTTTGTCCTTGTCGAGTTCGAGGGAAAGTCTTTTGAGTAGCCGGAGCGAACCTAGAAGCTGATGCTCACCAGGTTCGAATATTGACCATTTCCTACCCGCTTAGGCTAGCACTGAGCGTCACGTAGAGAGACGAAGACCGGCACATCAGGAATGATGACCTCTGACTGGGCCACCCATCAGAAAACAGCAAGCCACACGATGGCATTCGCGGTAAGCTGTGGAAGCTCCAATTCGTAGGCACGGAGCACCTCACCCACGAAGCATGCAAAAGGCATCCAGAGTTCGGCATCGAAGTAGGCTGCAAAGATGAGCGTCTTCCCCTCTTGTGGCCATGGAACAACTTCATTGGCAGGTGGCCGACGAATGAGTTACCGGTCCAAAACCTTTTCGTTGCACACAAGCGCATCAAGGAGCTCGTCGGTTGCTAAGGGCCGGCCTAGCGCATTGACAAAGGAGCATGCTCCTCATTCCGATGCTTTCCACCACTTACCAATAACAGGCTTGGATCGCACATCCTCACCACCATGGCTCGACAATGTTGCCGACATGCCGCCTCGTCTGGTCTGATCGCTTCCCCGAGTCATCACAGAGCAGAAGCAGAAGCACGAGTAGGGTGGCCACGCGCACAAACATGAGCGGCAACAACACAAAAAGCTTAGTGCTTGAGGGTGAACAACACGAGCGAAAATGGCCACAACAGTCATGAAATGCCAAGAGAAAGTACATACATCTCAAGCGCCATAGGGCTTAAATATCGATAGCATAGGTGCCTTAATGATGATGGGACTGGCACGCCTTTTCAAGGGACGCATGTGGCCCCATAACCAGCGCAACTGTCAATGTCCCATGGCTAGATCGATGCCACATGTATGACAACAGTTGCTCATACTTAGGGGCGGTTTATGAGGTGGGCAGGGGCACAGAACCCAAGCAGAAGACAATGGCGGAAGCTAAACGATGACTCCGAAGGCTCCAAGACCACAAACACAATGCCTCAGTCAAAGGGACGAAGGGTTCATGCTAATAACTAGGGTCCAACATGGTACCATACGCGCCCTCCAACGAGACATTGTTAACAACGATCAAAATGAAGTGAAAAATATTACCAAACATCGATCTGGTGGGCTGAATGGATGGAGGGGGCTAAGACGAAAGCAACATGGTTTCGATCTTCCGGTTGCGTAGCCCTTAACTATGAGAGGCTACCGTTGGGTAGTGGTCTCCACCTACACCTAGTTGACCCACTAGGGCAAAAGCCCATTATATGTGTAACTACATGGTAGGCCCATTATGACTATGTCAAGGAAATGACATATTTACCTTCTCTATTAGAGACCCCAAAGAAACATTGTGTAAACAATCTATCCTATGGCTATAAATATGACATTTAGGGCGCAATGGAAAGGAATAGGGCATTTTTTTAAGGAAAGGCTTAAGTGATAACTAAGCGTTGTTCATATTCTCTATATTTCTCCCCACTATAAGTTTAGGCTTCGGGTATTACATTGCGGTATTTCCGTAGCCCTATTATCTACTGCTTAGCGCGTAACCACAGTAGTACCATTTTTATTGTTTCAGGGATATTGCTACCATGTTTCACAAGCATTTGAACTACTAATACATTTACAATTTAATTGAACCTTTTCAACAAAGCCACAGCCGAACGTTTGCTTTCCATAATTAAGCTTTCGCGTGCAATTCTAGATTAACAAATTTTTCACAAGCAACACTGAAGCCCGGCCTCCCAGTCCCAGCCTACCACCTAACCACAAGGAACCAACCACAAAGACAGCACGGAAAGTAAACAGCAAACAGAAAGCAGAACAAACTGTACAACCGTGACATCAGGAAGAACAAAGCAAAGGCATTTTAATTACACCCCCAATTTGGCAGAGTCCACACAGATATTCAGTTACCTAAAAGCTACCACTGAAAGCCCTACTCAGACAGGAGAAGAGTTTGCAGCAAACTGCTAAAAGAATTCATTGCAAAAATGTAGAGAGAGAGAGAATGTGAGAGAAAGATGCGTCAGTGTCAATATCATCTCATCTCCCACTAGATGCAGTGGAAGTTACCCATTGTCCACTAAACCCCACAAAACCAATCACTCACTCATCATTGGAGGCCATAAATAAACAAACTGCAAGCAAGTAGGAGTAAAAAACTGCAGAAGATGATCATATACAAACATGGAATAGAATAAGAATAAGGGAAGGCCACTCCCGCTTAGTATTCTTTCCTCTCCCCTCTTCTTGTTCTTGGAGTTGCTGTCCTGTACGCTAGAAAAGGCCCCGCCTTTTGGCTTGTTCTTGAGACCTGCTCCCAAGAAAGCGAGAGAGATGGCGCGCGCCGAGAAGGTTGCCGGCGAAGGCTGCTACGGTGGCGAAGGGCAGGTGGAGGTGGAGGTCGGGGTGGGTGTGGACGGCAAGGGGGTGACAGAGTGCCGGATATGCCAGGAGGAGGGGGAGGAGGACACCATGGACTCCCCCTGCGCCTGCACTGGCACACTCAAGGTGACCTCTCTCTCTCTCTCTCTCTGGGTGGATGTTTCTTTCCTTCCATGTTGAGGAACTGAGGTGAGGCAAAGCGTAGTGGTTGGTAAAATCGAGGTGGAAATCTGACGATTGTTTGTTATCTTCTTCAAAGAGATGAGCAGATGTCAAGATGTTCTCCCTTAATTAGTTCCATCCAATCTCTGTTATTCTCTCCTACCATCAACTGTAGTTTGTGCTTTGCTTAAATCCTATTTTCCCGTTTCTTAAAAAAATCTCTCCTACCATCAACTGTAGTTTGTGCTTTGCTCAAATCCTATTTTCCCGTTTCTTAAAAAAAATCCTATCTTCCCCTTTCTTTTGATTATATTGATGTTGAGGGTGCATCCCGCTTCCTTCTTTTTTGGTGAAATTTCAGTTGATGCTTGGTACTGCCATTATAACCGTGTTTTGCCTTATTTTTTTAGGGTTTTCTATTGTATACATCTATTAGGCTCTAGACTGGAAGTTAAAGTGACTAGGAGCAGCGAAAGTTCTATTAAGTGATTGTCAAGTAATTTTTTTTAATTCGCAACGCAACTATGGGATCAAACGTGTTACACTGTTTCATCTGTTCCTTCGGCCCTCCCCTTTGCAAGTTAGCTGAAACTGTCGAAATATATGGCCTGCCAGTTACCAGTTTGGTTTGTCCAAAACAGTGCCGTAGCGATCGAATGGATTCACAAAAATGTTTTTTTGGTTGAGGAATGTTCATGCTTTTTTTTTCGCAGACATGAACAAAAACATTCGAAGTTTCAATAGCTAGTTCATGCTTATCCAATTATTCCTTCATCTTTTGGTTGTCAAATAACTGCTTGTTTTTCTTTCACATTGTTTTACACGTGACTTGGGATTATCTGCTGAAGAAAACGCTAATGGCATGTTGATCCACTGGTGTTGGTTGGATGCAGTTCGCCCACAGGAAATGCATACAGAGATGGTGCAACAAGAAGGGGAACATTACATGTGAAATATGCAACCAGGTGGGTGTTTCTGTTATTCTATTACAAGACTACCATAGAGCAATGTTACATTGCATTTCTATTTCTAGGCGATGGCATGCTACTTAAGACCCACCCCTAGGTACTCAATGACTTGATGTAGGTAGATGTAGTTGGGTTATGAGCAATCCAATTTCAGGCCAACTGCTTTGCAGAAGAAACACGGGGAAAGAAAAATATTTGTTCTGATTTTAATGTATTCTGTTCTTGCCAATGGAGCCTTTCAGATTTGATTTTTGTTTCTTTTGTTCCTACAGGTTTACTCCCCAAACTATGTCCTCCCTCCAACCAAATGTTGTTCAGATGAAATGGACATGGATCGTAGGTACTTACTGCTATTATCCTTCATCCTTTGATGAAATTGTGGAAATCAGGTATACTGTGGATTGAAGAATGCGATCCATACCCTGTCTGCAATTAAAGCAGCGCCAGCCATCGTTTTCCCCCAATTTTTCCATAGCAATGCACATGCTGATACTCCAGCTTCTGGGCTTCCTTTGAACTTTCTAAAGTAGATATTCTGAAGTGATGACTCTTTGTTTATAACCAGGCAAAGCTGGGTTGGACGAATTGATCCCCACAATTCCCATTTTCTAGAGATTGCTATCGCAGAGCAGCAGCTGCTACAAGCTGAATTTGAGGATTGCGCATCTTCAAATTCGAGTGGCGTCACATGCTGCCGAACTATTGCTTTAATTGTATGTTAAAGAAACATTTTTTTAGTAAGCCTATTTTTGTTAGTGCTGGAGGGTGGAGAGTGGAGACTAATGTTGACTTTGCTGCAGTTGATGTTCCTTTTGCTTGTGCGTCATGTAATCGTGATCGTGAGAGATGTTAGCATGCTACAAGATGCAACAGTGTTGTTCAGTGTGAGTTCAACAGACCTAGGCTTTTATCTCAATATTATGGGTTTTTAAGACACTCAATATTATGCTATTAACTTGTTCTGCTAAAATGATATGACCTGCCTTCTGTTTAAGTGTTCTAATGCTGAAAGTAATTAATTGATGAAAAATCATATACATTAGTTGGTGCAAAGGGACGACAGATACCTGAGATGGATTTGTTTTTATACTGTTTTATTGGCTAGGATTCTCTTCGTTCAGAATTTACTTATGCTTTTGTTGGAAGTCCGAAGCAGTGGAGCTTGATTATTCTGCTCCCTTTTTTTTTGGCTCGGGCTGTTTAGGATTTGCAGAACTGAAATCTTTTTATTTTTCATCTGGCACTATGCATACAGGACACTAAATCTTTCCTTCATTTCAGGCAAGTCTTCAGTTCGCAGGATTCTTTCTTCCATGTTATGTTATAGCGCGCTCTTGCTACTCTTTTCAACACCGGAGGCGAAGACAGGTATACTTCCTTTCCTACCAATGCAGATACAAGCAAAACTTACTAACACCTTTGTCAAGATTTATTAAGCAGCCCAAATGAAGATGGCCATTTCTAATATATCATCATTTTGCAAACTTGTGCTTTTGTGAATGATGGGGGTAAGGACATTTCCAAGTCTGAAATTTGAACCACATTATTCTGTATAGCACGCAACCTCTTATGTTCGTAATAAAATGATCTAGTAGCAAGAACAATTCACAGATAGCAGTAACAGTACATATAAGGTAAAACATGATTTGAAGTGTCTTATATTGACAATGGCATAATGTCACGTTTAGCTTTCTACCAGGTAGAGACCTAGGCTTTGTATATGTGAAATCATCTGCAGAAATTGATGCCTGCATCCCTTACTCAAAACAATCCTCTGGTGTTCTTAAAATATTTCTGCTGGAATCTAGTGCTGCTCAGTTGAGCTCCTTTGGTTTCTTTCACCATGCTGCCCACTGCTATTCTTCTATAGTCTCTGTTGTTTGCATGAAGGCATGTGCAACTTATTCCAAAAGGAAGACAATTTAACTTATCAGATTGGTTCTCTCTCCAGGTGTAGGGACTCACCTGAACCTTGAAGCATACTGGGCGTGCAAACTGAACACCGTCTCGGTGCTAGACTGCTAGTACGGTAGTACCACCCACAAAGAAAGATGAAGCTTGTGAAGTAACGCTTCCCTTTGCTTGGATCTTGTGCAACACATTTGGTTTTTCCCCAGAAGATGTAAGCGATTTAGATGGAGTAGCGAGAGCAACCCTCGTGAAGCTCAACTGTACATATGAGAGTTACCTTTTACAGCTACAAATGCAAGATGACGCATCTCTATCCCCCCCCCCCCAAAAAAAAAGAACAGCCCATGATCGCCCTTAAAATTTGATTGGATTTTGTGCATGTATCATTCGAAGAGTGCTGATGGTTAACTTGCCTTAGGCTTTGGACGAGAATGGGAGGTATGGATGGCTCGCAAGCTGCCAGACCTGTCCTGCCTGCGCCGTTTTCTGAACTGGCCGTGAAATCACGGTCATTCATTGCCCTGCGGCTGCGTTGCGCCCACCCTGTCATCCTTGCCGGCACCGCTCTACCATGGCTCGCCGATGGCCTTCCACTGCTATGGCCATTCCGCCGCTCGGGCCTCACTAGTTCGCCCTCGGCTGCACGACGTGCCGCTCCTCGTGGGCGCATCTCGTCGTACCGACGTGCTGGGCCGCGCGACCTCTGCCCTTCCCAACTCTGTTCGTTCGCCGGCTGACTGCCTTCTCGTGCCGCGCCGCACCAAGTTCTTCTCCCGAGACGGTACCGCCGCGGCGGCCGATCTCTCAGTGTGCTCCTGTTTACCGCCCCGCCAGCCCCCGTCCGCTCGCGCCGTTTATAAGGTTGTTTTTTTTTTAAAAAAAAAAATCTTCAACCTTTCCTCTATCAAGACCGGTAGCACAGAATTCGTGTACGAAACGTGTAGATACTTGTACGCAGTCAAAGCACTACCCACACCAATGGTGATATATTGAGGTAAAGCTCAGGGAAACAGCTACGTTACAGCAGTATACAAACTTTTCGAGCACCACAGTATCAGATGCCTTGACGTTATGCAAGCCATAAATAGCAGGTTCTCTAGTAAAAAAACAGTTGAGGTGTACACATGCTGTTGTGAAGTAGGCGCAGATCTCCAATGGACTGCGGGTTTGCTTGCAAAGAATCAAACAAACTCCGTAGGGTTTACCCTAGTATCATCTGGGAACCATAGCTGATACCACAAGCTCACAGGGGTAGGAAGTAGGAACTATTAAGCAGTTATTCAGCTGTCTGACTTCCCTGGCTTCACCTTCTCTTTGAGAAATTGCCTAATATGCTCCCGCTTCCAGTTGTCGATCCTGCAAGTTCACTTGGTTTTAGTAATCAAACGCAACATGGTAAACAGCTTTACATATATCCATGTAACTATGTTAATCAGATTCTGTTCTTGAGTGAAGGAGAACTTGCCTTATGGTTTCCTTCTGTTCACCCTTGTCATCAAGCATTATGAGCTTTGGTGGAGAGCCATAGGCATAACGGGCTTCTACATAAGGGAAGTCATCTTTATCTTCTTCCAGGAAGCCAACGACTTCTGGATAAAACACCAACTTTCTCATGCACACCTCAATAATTGCACCAGAGAATGTGAGCTGCAATAGCAAACACAGTCAGGTATTATATCCAGTCAAAGTAAGCTGATATGTGGTACTTCTAAAACTCAAGTCCAGCCTTGAAAACATCCTAAAAGTCTAGTGTAGCCTAGACAACAAGTTCAAGAATTACATCCAATGTAAATAAATTGCTATTTGGTACTTTTAAAGTTTTAAGTTCTCATTCTCAAGTTCAATCTTGAATACATCTTACGAGTCCAGCCTAAAGAGCAAGCTGAAAATATTAAGAGATGACAACTAAATCGTGAAGATCCAAACATTATTTTATTACAACAAAGTTAAAAGAAGTCATTATGTTCGCTCTTAAGGGGTAGAAATTACCATGTTGATCGGTAGAAAAAGAGAAAAATCTACACCATCTATTGAAGGTGTGTCAAAATTATAAAGGTGCAGATCAATCCACTATAGATAGATCATACACTTTGACAACAATTAGAACTTTGATGCTCCATATGTGTACATACGACAAGCTATATATATACTGTGGTAGGAGACAGAGATCCCACAATTAGAAATTTGACAATGATGAGTGATTCCACAACTACTATACACTTTTGATTGATTTGCTTTAAATTGCCTCTAGCTACTATACACTTTTGATTGATGTTTTGCATACAACACAAAATGCCATGTTTCCCCCCTAGCTTTTACATCAACACAACACAAAATAGTTATGCCTTTTTTTATGGCACGCAATAAGAATAACTACAATTAAATTTCGCCTAGCGAAGCATATTGCTACCAAGCAACACATGAAGGAATAGGAGAGCTAATAACAGCATAATAGTTAGGCTATCTTTAGATATCGATTGGATCAAGTAGATATTCTCATATTCGCAAATGTGCTGATATTAAAAGAAGACACCGTATTCACTCTCGCGGGCTAAAAATTACCACAATAATCGGTGGGAAAAAAAGTGATCTACACCATTAGTTATAATACCATATTATAATGGCATAGATTTAATAGCTAGGTACCTTCATTTTAAAAAGTTTCACATGGAATCTGTAATACTATACTTTTACGAATGTGGGGCCAGAATAGTTAACTTCATGTATCCGGATGCAACACTTTCACGTAGAAAATATTGACTAAGATGTGCTTAGGCAAATCAATAGGACTTTTATTGCATGTGACTTAAACTTCAATTAATTATGTTTTACAGTTTATATTTGCCCGTGCACACCATCTTTTAGAGCATGATTGGTAAATGAAAGAAAAGAAAATTCAGCAGTAGATTTGGGAACGTGCAAGTGTATTGGGACGCACTAGGCCCTAGCATCAATGATCAACGACGAGCGATAGGAAGGCAACAGTAAAAATTAACAGTGGATAACTGGATATAGAGCTAATTCGCACAATTCCAGTTACTGACAGGGGAATGGCACACAATCTAAAGGAACATGTGAATTAGCTAATGAGGTGGCGGCTACCTGGTGGAGAAGTAGGGTGGCTAAGATTATAAAGCAGCAACGATGGATGTTTTTTTAGCTCCCATGTTCAGCCTCTACAGTTGGGGAACTAGAGTATATACTAGCTAGATTTTGATCTAAAGGCTATATGACACGATTTCAATGGCACTGTATCTAGGTTAGTTCTATTCAAACATTAAATTATGGGTAATCAATAATGCTCATGTCCTTTTTAAAACATGCTCACTTTCAATTTCGTGAAAGACCAATGTCTTATATGAAATCCCGAAAAACATATTGAGGCTAGCCGTGCAAATGCGTGGGCCACTCTGCTAGTTCACATAAATCAAATGATAGTCAGAATTTAGCAGAAAATGCACTTAAATCCAAAAAAAGAAGGATTAAAATTGCACCTTCTAAGAAGTAAAAAACAGTTGTTGCCTTTAGCAAATTGGAAATTCATGGATCTTCATACCTTGCTGATAGAATCATCCGAATCCTCAGTGCAACACTTACGACAGTCCTCCACCAGCTCTGCAACCAAACAACCAATAAGTTGCTAAAAAAACACACAGGTGATAACTAGGCAACTAGCACGCGTGATGAGAAAAAATAAATCCACCCTAGTTGCTTCGCCAACAGATAGCAACTGAATCTTAAAAGAGCAACTGAACAAACGATTTCATCCAGACAAGCAATGGCCAAACTTGATAAAGTATTTGTCCTCCAAACTATGAACTGAATTGACAACAGGAATGAGCTTTCCAATCCAACTAGATTCAGGCATGCTTCTAGGCGAACTAATCAAAACAACAGGAACAAACGGTAAACAAAATAGAGACATCTCATAATCAACACCACCCTAATCTACAAGACTACAACAGTGAGCTGAGGATGGAACCAACACTTCAATTTAGACAGTCGCCTACCAACCCCAAGCCCCAATGTGATGAACCTTAATTCATAACAGGGTAAATACCGAACAGAAAATGGCCAGGACAGCACGGTTGAAGGGGAGAGGCTTTAGGAGAAAGGGGAGATCATGTACTGGAAAGAAGAACTTGAGGGAGAGACTACGGCTCCTCTTTTCATATAGATGAGGTTAGCTCCTAACAATATGAAAACTATCTTATCTAATGCAACCAATCATTAAACATAAGATAATATCTATACTATCCAAATATGAAGATATGCATCTAATCGTTCCTAATATGAAGATATGCATCTAATCATTTTTAATACGAAGATATGCATCTAATCATTCCTAATGCGAAGATATACATCTAACTATCCCTGATATGAAGATATGTTGCTGCCCCTCCTTGTGTGCAGCCCCTAATGGGTTGTGCCCCCCGGCCCACGTCCCTAACACTTCGCCCTCCTTTCGCGACAGCTTGCCCTCGAGTTGTGATGGTGGCCATGGTAGCAACCCTTGGAAGCCCCATTGAGACGAGCAGCCGCGGCACCTTGCACCAGTGCATAGTAGACAGCCGACGGCAATTGACAGCGAAGGCGCGTGAACCTTAGCGCTGCTCGACGTCGACGAAGAGAGCTAGCGTAGGGCAGCACCGTTGACCTTTCCATCACGAGGTGCAACAGATGGGTGAGACACGACGGCGTTGCGACCTCCCACACGTGACCCACTGCATTCCACACCTCCAAAGGCATGGTGTCAACCGCCCACATGGAAAGGCTGGCTGTTGGACAGCGGCCTTCTTCTTCCTCGGCGAGGGCACCATTAGCACAACCACAGGCAACGAGATTGCGAGAGACATTGTCGGTGGCAGCGGAGGTGGCGCCGGTGGTGCTGACGTAGATCGCACAGCAACAACTGCCCATGCCTTCTTCTTCTTCCCCTTTTCCATCAGCTAGGCCACCATAGCCGCGATGTCTACCAATGTGGCCTGCACGTTGGCAAGACTGGCGTTCATCTTGCCAAAGGTGGCACTTGGCTTTGATCTCTTTAGTAGCAGAAGCCATGGTGTTGGCTTTGATACCAAATTGTTATGAAGCTTAGTTCGTAACGGAGTAAATACCGTACAGAAGATGGTCAGGACGGCACAACTGAAGGGGAGGGGCTTTAGGATAAAGGGGAGATTATGGGCTGAGAATAGCTTGGGGGAGAGACTAGAATAACTCTTTCTTCTTATTGCTTAATTAGAATGGTGCAGCTCCTCTTTTTATATAAATGATGTTAGCCCTTAACAATATAAAAACTATCTTATCTAATGCAACCAATCACTAAGCATAAGATAATATCTATATTATCCAAATATGAAGATATGCATCTAACCATTTCTAATATGAAGATATGCATCTAACCATTCCTAATATAAAGATATACATCTAACTTAACTATCTCTAATATGAAGATATGTTGCTGCCCCTCCATGTGTGCAGCCCCTAATGGGCTGTGCCGAGCTTCAATCACAAAAAAGAGCACATCCCAAAGCCACCAATCCCCAGTTCATACTTCAAAGGTGAATCATTGGCCGCTAACACTTCTTTGGAAGGAACTTTGAGCTTTCTTAATTAAACTGGGCATTGCTCTCTGGTCTAAAACTCCTATCTTCCCACTCCAATTAGGGTTCCTTGGATTAATTTGTATGAAAAAAAACAGAGCACGTACAACGCGATCCAATCTCCCAGATGCAACAGCAAACTAGTGAACGTTTCGATCCAGGACACTCCTCACAAGTTTCACATTCCAAATTAGTTAAGCTTAAAAAAAAACGCATCCGAATGGCTCCTACGCCTTCCCCGGTTCAGATCGCGAATCCTATTAATAGGAAAGACGGCAGTTAAATGCCAGGGGACGATAGGGCCGTACCTTGGTCCTTGACGAACTCGGCGAGGGCGTTGCAGTCGGAGCAGAGGGCGAGGCCGGTGAAACCCAGCTCCTCGCACTCCCTCGCCCCGAGCCGCTCGCCGCCACGGCAGAGCCCCGAGCAGCACACTAGCACCAAGGCGACGGCCGACGCAACGGAAATAGATCGAACCATCTCTCCTGTCCCCCTCGACCGCCCCGACCAACGTAGGATTTCGAGCTCTTGCGACTCGCGAGCACCGCGACGCGGACGACGGCGACTAGCGGCAGTGCCCTTTTCCGGCTCCCCCCGCTGTCTTTCTCGTTTTTCCAAAAGAGGCCCTGTTCGAGGGAAATGTCGTTGACAAAAGTGGGCCTCTTAATGGGCCCAATCGAAGCACCAGGCCGTAAGAGAATACGGAAAGCCCATACGATGGCATGGCATGTGGTACTACACTGGTATTTACAATTTACAATTTTCGTATACATGTTTTTTTTTTTCTCTCCGCTTCTTTGGGAATCCTTTTTTTCCTGATAACATATCATCACTTGAGAATGAGCCATGTGTCCAACTCCAACGTTAGTATGGTCGGTTTATCGTCTGCATGCTCTGTATGTAACAAGCGTAGGAAGCAGGCAAGCAGCACGGCAGCATCGTTTTCTATGATACTGGGAACATGTCATGTTACAATCCACATGAGACTCTCATTTGCACGCGACACTGGAAACATGCCGGTCTCTGAAAATTAAACCAAGTAGCGACACAAGCCATCCGAAGAAACTCGTTAGAAACTGCTGGCGAGGCATGCGGATTCAGATATTTCAGCCCTCTGGTTTCTGGGTCTTCCGCAGATTTTGTGAACCAGTAGATCGATGCATATCAAGCCCGATGCAGGATGGTTAAAACAACGTTGGATCCGCCCATGTCGGCCAACAATAGATTAATACTAGCTTTTCTTTGTAGTTGCTTCTGAATGACGAGGTCAAGAACAGCAGAGAATGCCAGAATGGGCTAGCAGTTTGTTTCTTCCTTTCATGAAATCGGTGCAGTTGAAGTCAGAATTGCCATCTGAACTGAAAACTGAAAAAGGCCACTTTTTTAGTACGATATGATTGGGGCACGTTGTGTTAGAGTGATCTCAGGGCTTTGGCCCAACGGCCAAAGCCCAGCCCTTGACCGCGCCCTGATCGGGGGCGCCCAGCCTGTTTGGCTGGTGGGCCCCTGTCGCCAGCGCCATAAATACAGAGGTGGGGGCCGGGCGGCACGCATCACGAGGTTGACCGCGCCGCCGTCACCCCACCGACAAACCCTAGACCGATCTGTTAGAGGGGGCGCTGAGCCGACGGGAAGCACCACCGGCGCCGTTCACCGCCGCCAGGGAGACGCCGCCGCCCGGGACACGCCGCAGAGGAGCCCAGCACCTCTTCCCCGACCGTCGCTGCCCGTGCGCAGATCTTCACCGCCGAACCCGAGATGGCTTCCTCCTCCTCTACGCCGTCGGAAGGTTGGTACCCCACTCCCTCTCGGTATCCCTCAAGAACTCGAACCCTAGAAGAGAAAAGACCCCGCTAGATCTAACCTCAGCCCGTTTGGCTGGTGGGCCCCTGTCGCCAGCGCCATAAATACAGAGGTGGGGGCCGGGCGGCACGCATCACGAGGTTGACCGCGCCGCCGTCACCCCACCGACAAACCCTAGACCGATCTGTTAGAGGGGGCGCTGAGCCGACGGGAAGCACCACCGGCGCCGTTCACCGCCGCCAGGGAGACGCCGCCGCCCGGGACACGCCGCAGAGGAGCCCAGCACCTCTTCCCCGACCGTCGCTGCCCGTGCGCAGATCTTCACCGCCGAACCCGAGATGGCTTCCTCCTCCTCTACGCCGTCGGAAGGTTGGTACCCCACTCCCTCTCGGTATCCCTCAAGAACTCGAACCCTAGAAGAGAAAAGACCCCGCTAGATCTAACCTAGATCCCTAAAGGCCTAATCTAATAATGGTATCAGAGCCACTAGTTTTAGATCTAGACGGAGGAAAAGTATAGAAAAGGAAAAAGAACAGAGAAACCCCCCCTAACCCTAGAAAATGGCAAAAGAGGAAGAAGAGGGGACTCACGGTTTGCGCCGCCGCTTCTTGTGGGAGCCGCCGGCGCCGCCGCTTGAGCCGCCTTGCGCGCGCGCCGCAGGGGCCGCTCCTTCTTGGGTCGCCGCCCGTGCGGGCGCCGCCGCGCGCTGCCGCCGGGGACGCCGCGCTGTGGCGCGCCCGGCCGCCGCGCCTCGCTGGGGCCGCCGTGCCGCCGTCGAGCCGCTTCGGGGGCCTCCGCGCTGCCGCTTCGCGCTCGGGGCCGTCGCCGCCGCTCCATCGCCTCGCGGGACAGGGAGCCGCCGCTCCGATTTTTCCGCAAGGGGGCGGGCGAGATTTGGGTTAGGGTTAGGGTTTCGGGTGTTTGATCCCCGCCGCGCGCACTGTCGACCGTCCGATCAAATCGGATCCGATCGGACGGCTGAGAAAGAGCAGGCCACATTCGGCCCAGGCGGGAAAGGATATTCCCGGCCCAGGCCCAGGTTGCGGCCTGGGCGCGGGGGCGCGAGCGCGCGTCAGGCGCGGCCGAGTGGGCCGCCGCGTGCGTGAGGCGCGGGCCGCGGGCGAGCGCGCGTGAGGCGCGGCCGAGTGGGCCGCCGCGTGCGTGAGGCGCAGCCGAGTGGGCCGCCGTGCGCAGGCCGGGCCAAATGGCCAATATTGCACAGTAAATTACAAAAAAAATGAAAGTTAATTTTTCAGAAGCATTTATGAGTGAATTTAAATGAAAATTGAACCAAAATTTCTGGAAATTTTGCACCAACGTGTTAATTATTTCCAGAGATTGATGAGTACAGTAATGCTGCTTCTGAATATGAATTATTTTAGAATAATTTCATGTTGATTATTTTTCAGTAACACTTTAATTGATAATTTGGCTATTTTTTGGCTAAATTAAATCTGTCAAAAATTGAACCAACGGGATATTTTTGACAGAATAGAAAAGTATAGAAGATGCTTCTGAAAAATAGATAATTTATTGTTTCCGCTGCAAAAGTTAATGTTAATTGATTTTCATTATTAAATTCGAACCAACGGGAGAATTTAATTTTGGAAAAATAGAGATAAATTCCAGTTAATTATGATATTGTTATTTTTCTGACCAACGTTGATAATAACAGTATTATAATTTTTAATTGATGATTTTATGCATTATTTCTATTTCTGCCCAACGGTGATGTAGATTTAATGTATAGATAAAATTGATTTAAATTGTATGTCGTATTTTTGACAAACGTTGGAAATAAGACATATAATTTTTCTGTGATTAATGTTTAAATGTTCTCACTATATATGGATTATGGTTTCAGGAGGATACTCCTTGATGGGCTACATCAGGGATATCCCTGTTCTCAAAGGAGACAATTATGGTGAATGGAAGAAAAAGATTGACCTGGCCTTCATCTTGGCTGAGGTGGACTGGGTAGTCACCACACCGTGTCCCACAGAGCCTGTGGCACCGGTGAGGGACGAAAATGAGGCTGATGCTGCTTGGCAGACCAGACAGAGGGACTTTGCTCCCATAAAGATGTCATATGATCTTGATCATAAAAAGTGGGTCACTGCCAACAAGAAATGTTTGGCTGTGATAAAAAACACGATTGAGCCTGCTATTGTGGGCTCAATCGCAGAGTGTGACACTGTCACAGAGTACCTTGAGAGGATAAAGAGCCAGTTTACTGGCTCTTCAAAGACTTATGCTACACAGCTGATTAAACAGCTTGTGACAGAAAGGTACTCTGGTGGTGGCAGTGGCATAAGAGAACACATACTGAGGATGAGCAATATTGCATCCAAGCTTAAACCAATGGATTTGGCTCTCAAGGATGAGTTCCTTATTCATTTGGTTTTTGCTTCTTTGCCTAAAGAGTTTGACACTTTTGTTGTCAACTATAACATGCAGCCCGAGAAATGGGACTTAGAAAAGTGCATAGCTATGTGTGTGCAAGAGGAGGAAAGAATTAAATCCTCACATGGTGGATCCATCAACTATGTGAAGGATAACAAGAAAAAGAATTTTAACAGTACCTCCTTCTCAAAGAACAAGGGCAAAGCCTCTGTACATCAGCCTCAACAGAACAAATTTGCTGTAGACAAAGACCAGTGCCTTCACTGCAAGAAGACGGGACACTACAAGAAGGATTGTCCTGACTATTTAAAGATGATAATGGCTAAGAAAGGTGAGAACATTATTACCTTTATTAATGAATGCCTGTATGTGAAATATTCGAAATCCACTTGGTGGATTGACTCAGGAGCAACTGTTCATGTTGCTAATTCTTTACAGGGATTCCGTTCGACGAGGACTACGCAAAGAAAAGAAAGATGCGTTAAAGTCGCAAATGGAGTCGAAGCTGAAGTTGAAGCCGTTGGCGATCTCTCATTAGAATTAGCTAATGGCTCCACTCTTCTACTTAGAGATGTCCTTTTTGTACCCTCTTTACAGAGGAATTTGATTAGTGTGTCAAATTTGGACAAAGATGGTTATGATTGCAATTTTGGAAATGGCAAGTGCGAAATAATGTTTAATAAAGAATGTGTTGGTATTGCCATATTACAGAATGAGCTTTATTTGTTATCATTGTGTAATGATGTGAATGTCGTATGCGATAATGAGAACGTTGCGTGCGAGAAAGTGATTGAATCCTCGTCTACGAATGTAAACAGAAAACGAAAGAGAACTCTAGATGAGTCGTCGAAATTATGGCACTGTCGTTTAGGCCATATTTCGAGGGGGAGAATAGAAAGACTAGTAAAGAATGATATTCTTCCTCCATTAGAGTTCTCAGACTTAGAACAATGCAGAGAATGCATTAAAGGAAAATATGTAAAGAAAATTAAAAAAGACGCTAAAAGAAGCACAGGAGTTCTACAAATTATTCACACAGATATTTGTGGCCCTTTTCCTGTGACAAGTGTGGATGGTTATGACTCGTTCGTAACATTCACGGATGATTACTCCCGTTATGGATATATTTATCCAATCAAAGAAAGAAATGAAGCCTTGGATAAATTCAAGATATTTAAGGCTGAAGTTGAAAACCAACACGATTTAAAGATTAAGATAGTCCGATCTGACCGTGGGGGGAGTACTACGGTCGACATACCCCATATGGACAAGTTCCTGGACCTTTTGCGAGATTTTTACAGGAAAATGGAATAGTGGCCCAGTATTCTATGCCGGGTGAACCTCAGCAAAATGGAGTAGCTGAAAGGCGCAACCGTACCCTGATGGATATGGTGCGAAGTATGATGAGCTACTCCACACTCCCATTGAGTTTATGGATGGAGGCGTTGAAAACCGCCATTCATATTCTCAACAGAGTGCCTAGTAAGTCGGTGCCCAAAACACCGTACGAGTTGTGGACAGGAAGAGTTCCCTCACTAAAGCACTTACGTGTGTGGGGGAGTCCTGCTGAGGCTAAAGTATTTAACCCAAACCTTGGGAAACTTGATCCCAAAACAGTAAGTTGCCATTTCATTGGCTACCCTGAAAAGTCAAAAGGTTATCGTTTCTACTGTCCAGACAGATACACAAAGTTTGTAGAAACGAGACATGCTGTCTTCTTAGAAGATGAACTGATGAGGGGGAGCATGGTAGCTCGAGGGATTGACCTTGAAGAGAAGCGGGTGTTTGCGCCCACTCCGATGATTCAAGAGCCATTCTTCACACTACCTGCTGTCGCTGCACCGACGGTGCGAGACACTGTGGTGCCAGCACCTGTTATTGTTCCTCCCGTGGCAACAATGAATGAGAATGAAGAACCTGTTCTTCAGGATCATATAGAACCTATTGCCACAGATGAGGGGGAGCAACAGCAGCCTCAAACAGTAGATGTACCAAATGAGGAGGCCCCGAGGAGGTCTCAAAGAGTAAGAAGATCAGCTATTTCTGATGATTATCAGATTTATCATACAGAGGAATTTCAAATGGAGGATGATCCCACCTCATTTGAAGATGCCATGAGAAGCGAAAATTCCTCAAAATGGCTTGAGGCCATGGAAGAGGAAATGAGGTCCATGAAGACTAATAAAGTCTGGGACTTGGAAATTATTCCTAAAGGAGCCAAAACAGTAGGCTGTAAATGGGTCTACAAGACAAAGCATGACTCCCAAGGGAATGTAGAAAGATACAAAGCGCGACTTGTGGCAAAAGGCTTTACGCAAAGAGAAGGGATTGATTACAATGAGACCTTTTCTCCAGTCTCATGTAAAGATTCCTTCAGAATCATAATGGCATTAGTAGCACATTATGATTTAGAGTTACATCAGATGGATGTAAAGACGGCATTTCTTAATGGGGATTTGGAGGAAAATGTTTACATGGCACAACCGAAAGGTTTTGTCGTGGAAGGAAATGAAAGAATGGGATGCCGCCTAAAGAAATCGATTTATAGGTTAAAGCAAGCTTCAAGACAGTGGTACTTGAAGTTTGACAGTCCAATAAGAAAATTTGGGTTTAAAGAGAATGTAGAGGACAACTGTGTTTATGCAAAGTTTAAAGATGAGAAGTTTATCTTCCTAATCCTGTATGTGGATGATATCCTACTGGCCAGTAGTGATGTCAGTCTGCTACTGGAGACAAAGAAGTTTCTGTCCTCAAACTTCGATATGAAAGACCTTGGTGAAGCTTCATTCGTTCTAGGGATCGAAATTCACCGAGATAGAAACAAAGGGGTATTGGGACTGTCACAAAAGGCATACATAGAGAAAGTCTTAAAGAAATTTGGTATGCATAAATGTAGTCCATCACCTGCACCTATAGTCAAGGGCGACAGATATGGGGATTTTCAATGCCCCAGGAACCAGTGTGAGATCGATCAAATGAAAGCGGTTCCATATGCTTCAGCTGTCGGAAGCTTACAGTATGCTCAAGTGTGCACACGCCCTGACTTAGCATTTGTTACCGGGTTACTTGGCAGATTCCAGAGCAATCCTGGAATAGAACATTGGAAATTGATAAAGAAAGTCTTGCGTTATTTGCAAGGAACAAAAGGCCTCATGATGACATACAGAAGATCAGATTCACTCCATATAGTGGGGTATACAGATTCTGATTTTGCGGGAGATGATAGAAAGTCTACATCCGGATATGTGTTCACTCTCGCTAAAGGAGCTATATCGTGGAAAAGCTCAAAACAAACCGTCACTACATCGTCCACAATGTATGCCGAGTTTGTAGCATGTTATGAGGCTACGGGGCAGGTGAACTGGCTAAAGAAGTTCATACCCGGTTTAAAAGTGGTTGACGACATCAATAGACCACTTAAGTTGTACTGCGATAATGAACCCGCAGTAACGTATGCCCACAACAATAAGTCAAGTGGTGCTGCCAAACACATTGACATAAAGTACTATGTTGTGAAAGATAAAGTTCGGGATCAAATTATAAGTCTTGAGCACATAAGTACCGCAAAGATGCTAGCGGATCCGCTTACTAAAGGCTTACCACCCAACGTGTTCAGAGAACATGTAGCCGGCATGGGTTTAAGGGAAAGCCTATGATTCCTGGACTAAAAGATGGCCCAAAGATTAAAGTAACTGTTTCAGAACAGAGAGGTGTATTGTAACTGTTGAATCTATCGGCGATTGACCGTGACGATGAGACATGTTCTATGCACTAATCTGTGATGGAATGTGTAAAGTCAAAAGTAATTAAAAGATAAAGTATAGACTGAGATCAAGGGGGAGAATGTTAGAGTGATCTCAGGGCTTTGGCCCAACGGCCAAAGCCCAGCCCTTGACCGCGCCCTGATCGGGGGCGCCCAGCCCGTTTGGCTGGTGGGCCCCTGTCGCCAGCGCCATAAATACAGAGGTGGGGGCCGGGCGGCACGCATCACGAGGTTGACCGCGCCGCCGTCACCCCACCGACAAACCCTAGACCGATCTGTTAGAGGGGGCGCTGAGCCGACGGGAAGCACCACCGGTGCCGTTCACCGCCGCCAGGGAGACGCCGCCGCCCGGGACACGCCGCAGAGGAGCCCAGCACCTCTTCCCCGACCGTCGCTGCCCGTGCGCAGATCTTCACCGCCGAACCCGAGATGGCTTCCTCCTCCTCTACGCCGTCGGAAGGTTGGTACCCCACTCCCTCTCGGTATCCCTCAAGAACTCGAACCCTAGAAGAGAAAAGACCCCGCTAGATCTAACCTAGATCCCTAAAGGCCTAATCTAATACGTTGTACATCTTAGCGAGTTAAGAATTCAGCGTTTCTGATTAATGCAGCCGCTGCACTTTGGATGGCGTGTTGACGCTGCTCGCATGTTTTCGTACCGTGAGGGAAAGCTGAAAACAACGTGACTTAACTCTGCCGAATTATCCAAGAGATTAAGAGATGAAAATAAGCCGGCTGAAAACATCATGAAGCAAGTCAATGCACGCATGCCCCCTTGAATATTACGCGATGGTTTTGTCCATAATTCAGAAGAAGAAAGATACTATTAGCTAGCTAGCCTCGTAGGATCCGATCAACAATGTGGCACTTGGCACCGGTTCTCTTAGGTCTCAGTACAGTAATATAGCAGATAACCACCACAGCGTCTTGGGTAAGATGAAGATCGTTGAAGCATTGACCTTGCAATCTTGCATTGGAAGATGGATAATAGAGCTAGCCTTTTTTTTTTTCTTTTTCTTTAGCTCTTGAAAGCTGAACAAAACAAAGGCATTTCATTACTGACAAAAGTTGGGAGGGTGACCGGATAAAATGGAACTAGTGTTAGTATTCAACTCTGACTTGGAAGGTCCAAATCCGTGCATGATCCAAACGGGACAAGCTCCTGCAGAAAAGGAACGGCATCCCATTCTAATCCAGTACTCCAAGCTCTCCTAGTTTTCAGCACTCCCAGCCCATCTCGACATCTTTCATGCACCGATGAATGAACACAAACACAAAGGAGAGCACTAACAAGCAAGCCAAACCAATCATCATCAACGTATCCAGCTACACTGCGCGCGAATTGCACATGGCTATTTCATGTATCTCACTCTCTCTCTCTCTCTCTCTCTCTCTCTCTCTCTCTCTCTCTCTCTCTCTCTCTCTCTTCTTTTTAGAACTAGAGTGTTTTCTGTTAGACCATATAGTGATCGTGCATTTGAGTGATGATAAATAATTGACAGTTAGATTTCATTAGAATTTGTGTTTGAAAAGTTTCAGTTGATACGCTTTTGTAAAACTGGAATTCAGGATGAACGGTACGTCCGATTTGTGTTGAGCGGTTTGACCGACTGGCTTTCTGAAAGCGTGAAATATTTGGGGCACTCACAGTAGTAGGTAGCAGTGCTGGCGTGCCTCCACCAGCATGGGAGGGGAGACGCTAGCCAGTCTTGGCTAAGGCGCAGAGTGGGGGGCACAACACGAGAGGCTAGGAGCAGCTGGTGACCAGGCTGAGCCGAGCAGCCAAGGGAGCAATCAATTGCAGGCGCACGGGGGGGAGGAGATTGGGTCACCGGGAGCAGCTGGTGGCAGCAGAGCCAAGCGGTCGGTGGCCGAGCCGATTTGGGAGGCGTCAGGAGCATGCCATTTGGGGATTTCACAATAACAATGTAAGAATTTGATTTCAATTTGGGATTTGTGGAATATTGTGATTAGAGAGTTGAGGGGTGCAGCGGGCTAACAGTGGCTTGAGGCTAGCGACAGAGCTGGAGTGCACAGGTGGAGTGGGCGAGTAGCAGCGTGCCGCTGCTACTCCCAAGTGGTGAGGAGGGGGCAAGAAGCCGAGGGGGCAGGGGGTGGTGCCCCGCGACTGGTGTGGGTCATGGGCGGTGGCGCGGCGAGGGAGAGACTGTTACATGAAGACCTAAATAATAATACTTTCTAGAGCGAGGACAGTTTGATTTCCCTTTCTATCATAAATTCCTCTTTAAAAATGTCTCTGACGAGAATAGAATAATTCTCAAATTATTATGTCATTATATTCCTTAAATATGCCCCTTATCGATAAAAGGTAAATATAGCAGAATGGTCGTAAGCATTTCTGTGATCACATAGTCGTAAGTTCTTCTACGACCGCATAATCGTAAGTCTTACTACGACTACCACTTTGGTGTAAGTTCTTCTACGATCATATAGTCGTAAGTTTTACTGCGATTATCTCATGGTCGTAAGTGCTTTTACAACCATATAGTCGTATATATTTCTGCAACCACTCTATGGTTATGGGAATTCCTACAATAAGTCTATCTTCAAGACTTCAACCGACTTGTCTACGACTATGAACTACACTATCGATTCATCTGATAAGGTAGTTAGAACGTGCGTTAGTCCACTAATCGCACACAATCTCTCTCTGATAATAACCGCTACACGGTGAACAGCCCTCTTATATCTCTCTGACAGTAACTTTCGTTAGTCGGTTATCATCCGAAACGTTGAGGCGTCTTCCAATGTGGTACAACTGCTGTCGCTTCACCGGCTATATAAATGTTAACATCAAAGGAAGAGGAGGAGAATTGAGTGAACCATTCACGCAAGAGAGCACTATCTATTCATGTAATTCTCTGTTGGAATTCCCCTTACTAACAATTAGCAATCACACTGGACGTAGAGTTGTTATTCTCTTAGGAGAATGCTCGAACCAGGATAAAGTTTCATGTGTCTTTACTCTATAAGCGTATACACCGGGTCTTCTAAGAATTTCTCTGAATCCAAATAAATTATACATAAAATCGATATTAAATAAAACATAGAATAGGGAAAAAAACAATGTGTTCTCGCCCGGGGGTGCAGGAGCCCGTGTCCGCGTAGCCAGCCTCTACGTACCCAGCCGGGTAGCCACGTCACCATCAGCTGCCCAACTCGGAGTCTCATGGCTGGCTGAAATGTGGGCCCCGCTGCGGACAGCTGGGGAGGCCCACGGGGATTGACCGTGACGAGTCCTCGGCCGCTCTTTCGTCGCCGGGTCGCCGTCGGTGGGCGCGTGCGTGTTTGCTTTGTCCTTGGCTTGCGGTGGGGCCCCTAGTCGATGACACGTTGGACCCAGCCGGACTGGGCCCGGATTCGAGCTGGACGGTTGTTTCCTTTGTACGACTTTGGGCTCAAGTACTCCGCACGAACGCGAGACGAACCCCAGGACGGGAACCAAATGCAAATAAGCCATGATTTTTTTGGTGGCCAGCTACCATGGCTATGCTTCTAACCGATATTAATTAGCTTATCAGCACTCCACGTGGAATATCGGCCCGTTCATTTCAGCATCAGCTTCTAACTTTTAATTTATTTTTTATTTTTTTTAAATTTCATTTTTTCTAACTTTTGAGGTTTTTTTAGCTATTTTGCTGGTTCTTTTTTCCGTATTCGTTTGTATTGTCTGTGATTGATTAACCTGTTTTTTCTATTTTTAATTTTTTAAAATTTAATTACGTCAAATAAGCCACCATTAATAATTTCAGCAGTTACAGTGTAATTTAACTATAAACTATTGTTTTAACAGAAATGAGCAGACTGATCATGTAGTCATTTTTCTAAAAAAATTTATGATGGCTGAGTTTATCACATGTACTTTTGAAGGAAGCGGATTGAATGGGGTGCAAACCGTTCGCAGCAAAGCATCAAGAGAAAATATCGTTTTCCTAGTGGTCTAGAGTAATTTTTTCAAACATAGTACGTGTGTGTCTAGACATCACTTGTTAGTTAGAAACTTAGAATACTCATTAGCAAAAAGAAAAAAGAGCACCATTTAGTGGAAAATGAAATTATTTCAAAAGTCAACATATTAGGTTAGCATAAATAAAAGTGATCTGGGTGCACTTCAATTCCTTACTTGCTCGGGAAAATCCTTAATTGAGAGTTGTGGATGACCTCTGCCATGTAGGAGGATGAGACGAGATCTTCTTCCTGCTTCAGATATAGAAACTGGAAATTTCACGCGCCATTCTATTCCAAGGTATGATTCCAGCTAAATTTTACTCGTTGGTAGCTGTGCAGGTTATACGCATCTCCTCCTCGCCTCTCTCTATATAAGCGCCCGCCTCACCACCTCACCAAAGAGAATCCCCACACGCATACCTGTCTCTGTATCTTCCTCCGCCTGTGTCTGCGCGCGCTCTGCTCTTGTGGGGGTGGGGGGCAATGGCGGGGCGGGGCGAGCTGGTGGCGAGCTTCGGGGAGATGCTGATAGACTTCGTGCCGACGGAGGCGGGCGTGTCGCTGGCGGAGGCGCCGGCGTTCCTCAAGGCGCCCGGGGGCGCGCCGGCCAACGTGGCCATCGCGGTTGCACGGCTCGGCGGCGGGGCGGCGTTCGTCGGCAAGCTCGGAGACGACGAGTTCGGACGGATGCTCGCGGCCATCCTCCGCGACAACGGCGTCGACGGCGGAGGGGTCGTCTTTGACGCCGGGGCGCGCACCGCGCTCGCCTTCGTCACGCTGCGCGCCGACGGGGAGCGCGAGTTCATGTTCTACCGCAACCCCAGCGCCGACATGCTCCTCACCGCCGATGAGCTCAACGTCGAGCTCATCAAGAGGGTAAGCATAGCACAATCTTGGTAGTAATTTGATCTGGGGAAGTAGCTCGACTCGATTACATCGAGCATCATAGAATCTTTGGCCCGTTTCTTGATTCGATTCTTGGATCTGAACGCGAGCGCTAGGTTTGTTGTACTGATTTGGTGCGCTTTAGGTTGCGGCGGCTGAAATTTTATTGGTCTTGTTATTGTTTTCTACACCTAAAGGTGTCCTTTTCCTTTCGTGTAATTCGGGTGCTTTGGTGTTGAATCTTCCCGAGGAATCCAAAGATCCCTGAGCAAAGGAGGCGCCTTGCGTGCTGGTTATGGTCGGATCTTGTCGTGCGTTCTAGTTGGCTACTTGTTCTTTTCCTGGATCTGGTCATGTGGCTTCTGTGATTCATCCTAACATGCATAAAAATGGGGGGAGACAAATAAGTAATCCAAAGGAGAGCCGTTATGAAACAAGTCAAACTTGTGAGTTCTTGGATCCATCGGCGTGAGCCGGCCAAGTAGGGGTCTTTAGCCCATGTCGTCTATTAATAGAGTCCAATGGGAAGTTTGTTTCTTTGTAGTGCCCAGCAATTGTGAGCATGTCAACTGATGTCATATAGTTCACCAATTCTGGGAAAACGCTTGCATGTTTGGTGTGTGGTACTCAGAACTAATAGAGGCAAGGCAGAACTATGCATGTCAGATAGTTTGTTTGATATGAATTTGGTGAAAAAAAAGGTGTTCCATTTTTTACGCCTATCTGTATAATTCAATTTTGATATAGAACTATGCTGCATATCAGACGCAGCTAGATGATTCAATTTTGTAGGGCTTATCAGAATAAAGTTTGTGTCTTTATGTGTAGATTTTATTAGAAAATGTGCGCAATTACCATGATATGGCTCAGATTTGAAACCCCCGATCTGTGACCAAAATTGCAGTATTGCACTGTTATTTCTTTTGGGAAAATATCTCATAAGTTACAATGTACTCAGGCTGCAGTCTTCCACTATGGATCAATAAGCTTGATTGCTGAGCCTTGCCGGTCAGCACATCTTCGTGCCATGGAGATTGCCAAAGAGGCTGGTGCGCTGCTCTCCTATGACCCAAACCTGAGGGAGGCATTGTGGCCATCCCGTGAGGAGGCCCGCACCCAGATCTTGAGCATATGGGACCAGGCAGACATTGTCAAGGTCAGTGAGGTCGAGCTTGAGTTCTTGACTGGCATCGACTCAGTGGAGGACGATGTTGTCATGAAGCTGTGGCGCCCTACCATGAAGCTTCTCCTGGTGACTCTTGGAGATCAAGGATGCAAGTACTATGCCAGGGTATGCTTTATAAGTTTGTGCAATTTATTGTCTGATGAATTGGTTATTTTATTGCTGATCGTTCCCTTTCTGTTCAAATCAAAATTTCATTTGGTTCTGGCTTTGCTAAGTATGCATTTTAGTATTGAACTTGCACAGCGACCATTGATTCTTGATCATTATGCTGTAGTTGAGACTTGAAGTTTGTTATATTTGATTGTAGGATTTCCATGGAGTTGTGCCATCCTACAAGGTACAACAAGTTGATACAACAGGTGCAGGTGATGCATTTGTTGGTGCTCTGCTCCGAAAGATTGTCCAAGATCCATCATCATTGCAAGTGAGTTGGCCCACAAACCCTTCATATTGTATTACTGTGTCACAGAAGTAGGTGGTTGGATGAGGAGCTAATTTGATGTCTGCTGATTGTGCAGGATCAGAAGAGGCTTGA
The DNA here is from genome assembly GCA_017311315.1 of Dendrocalamus latiflorus. Taxonomy (NCBI): domain Eukaryota; kingdom Viridiplantae; phylum Streptophyta; class Magnoliopsida; order Poales; family Poaceae; genus Dendrocalamus; species Dendrocalamus latiflorus. The sequence goes on along the minus strand of CM029647.1, from coordinate 11,838,737 downwards.
GGAGGCGATTAAATTTGCCAATGCATGTGGAGCAATCACTACCACAAAGAAAGGGGCAATCCCGTCACTGCCCACAGAAATTGAGGCCTTGCAGCTGATGGAGAGCGCATAGATCATCATATGTGATATGATTTTCACTAGCTTCGACTTCTGCAAATTGTATTTTATGCTGATCTGGATCAGGAGCAGGGGTTACTCCCAAGATACCTGCCTTTTTGTTTACCCTACTTCCCTTTCTGAAAGGGGTTTTTGTTTTGGTACTATAATTTAAATAAGCAGAGCCTTCTATATCACAGTACCTTTTATAAATATAGTCTTTAAGCATCCGCCTTTTCTTTACTAAGTCTTGTTTCAGTGTTTGCCCCTAAAGGCTAAAGTAGTTTCTGTTCTCAATTTTTTGCAATCAAGCACACGTATAATGCTGTTATCTGAACATACCAAGTGCCGAATGTATTGTGATGCTCCTGGTAAGAGATTCATTCACTCATAGCTATTTAATTGTCTTGGTAGCTGAGATACGAATCGCTGGTATCAGCCATATCTGAAATCTTCGTCCATATTTTTTTTCTTCTGAATGCTGTATATCAGGGGCTCATTTATCATCTTCTTTCTTGGATGTGAAACTGTTCTGGAGTTTGGTATGAGGTGGAGATAACTTACGTTCATATGTGATCAACTGGAAGCCGGGGAAGTTCTTTGATTAGTACCTTACTGTGCTGTTGTATGACCTGACAAGTTGCTGAGGAATATAGCCTGTATTTGCAAGGCTGTTTCGTATTATTGCTTTGTTGTTTAGTTTACACAAATCCGAATAGGTAGAACTTTGCGCTTCACTAATTTTTTTACGTGAACATTTTTAGTGTAACAAAAGGAACCAAGAAATTTGCAGAGCCTTAAACGGGACGTGAAGAGACTTGCAAAGATTTCAGGCATGTTTCGTCTTGTGTTATAGCTGATGTTTTGCTAGGCCACTTTCAGGTACTAATTTCAGCGAACGAGGCAGTTCTTAATCATTTGATTTCGTTATTCTTTGTCCCTGTTTATTTTATTTCTAAAGTGTGTACGAACGAAGCTATAGAAAAATAGAATAGCTATGTGCTACAGCTGCTGACAACTTTAACATAAAGATGAAATCAAACTTAACATTCTCCAGCTCGTTCATTCGCTCCATGAAAAAGAATGCCAAATTTCTTACAGGACCACTGTCAACATCTACGTCGCCGTACTCATAACACACATATCGCATCAAACAATCTGGAATGGTCGCTGTCAAACGAATGGTCAACAACGAATGATGACAACAGTGAGATTAATACAAATCAACTATCTTGCTCTTGTTTTCCCATATTTAATCACGTACCGATTTCAAGAATCCATTTTTTTTCTTCCAAAAATGCAGATGTATTACTCTCGTACTCAAGAACAATACGATTGCCGTCGCTCCAATCATTCGAGTGCATGTCAGCGCCACGTCCGTATAAGCATCGGAACCGTGCAAATAACTTTCAGCGATTCCCTCTCATCGGTGCAACATCCATGTCACACACACACACACACTCACCACGATGCATCTGGTTCTTCGGGCTCGTGACAGGGAAGTTCTCCCTCACCACGATGCATCTGGTTCTTCCGGCTCTTGACAGGGAAGTTCTCGCTCTAACCACGATGCATCTGGTTCTTCGGGCCCGTGACACGGAAGTGTTTCACTCTCAAAATTTTGGGTGGGTTTTTTGACTCATGGTTTATACCTTATAATTTAAATATTTAAATTATGACTGTTCGTGAGAAAATACATAGATAAAAATAATTGTATGTGATTTCGGTCGGTATAGCTGAACTTAATATACTTTTTACTATAATTTTCCTATTGATCCTAACTTGAAAAGACGCACGGTTTAAAAGCTAGTTACTGTATACAGTATAAATATAAGCCAACTTTAAGTCCAAAAGAACCCGACCAATTATACGTAGCAGTTCTTGGATTGAATCAAAGTTTATGAGATACTGTATAAGTGTACACGGTATGAAGAACGAAAAAGATGAATCTTGTAGATAGAACTAAAATAATGACAATGAGAAAAGATTTGATGAAGACGACTGTAAATTCCCTAAACACAATCTTAAAAGAGTACAAGGGATTGTCGCTCTATCGTAATCTACTCGAATCTTTTAGGACTCTTGAATTTTTGTCCTATATAAAAAAACTAGTACTAAAAAATAATCTAGTGTCTATTTCTTTTGTGCATCTCTAGCTTTAGACAGATAATTTTTTTCTTTGATGCTTAGTTGTTTGTGTTCTTCATAAACAACCCTAATGAAATAGAAATTCTACTTCCTTTAGAAATCCTACTAGACAGTACGAGTCACCGTAATCAACGAGTTCTCAACGTTTTCGGCGAAGGCATCTGTCGATTGCACTGCACCGAACCTAACGCCTTCGTTTGGCTGCCACATTGTTTCTTTTTGGTCATCTGACCCATACTATTTGCCGCGGGCAGACGGACGCTGACACGAGTCGTGCTTTGGTTCCGCGATAAGATTCTCACCAATTGAAGCCCAAAAGATCCCGGAGTGCAGCTCGTATGAGACGATGCTTACGTACCTATCTACGTTCTACAGGCTAGTATAGATGCTCCTGAGCTTTACACGACTTCACTAGTGTAGTAGTGTTGCGTCAAAGATGCAATGGAAAGCACAAAGCGATCAATCATCTAGTGCCGTAGATTCCTTTTAAAAAAACCATTTGCTAGCAAAAAAAAAGCAGAGGAATTGGCATGATGTGGTATGCATGTCATAAACGGAACTGGTTCGTGACACTATTACGTAAGCTCTAAGCAAAAGCGAAGCGCCGGAATTTGATCTCTCTTGTTCTTTTGGGTGTGTCAATTGATTTCACGTGCTCAGGGAAAGCAGGAATCCTCTTTCTATCATGCTGTATTTTTTTTTTTTTGGTGCTTATTCAATGGCGATAAGTTTTGTTTTGAAATGTGCCGCCAAATAGTTTTGTTTTGAAATGTGCCGGAATTTGCCGTCGTTTTGAAGAGAGATGATTGTTTTTGTTTGGCACAAAGCGCGACTCCCACCTACTCATTTGCTTATTTTCATATTTTGAGATACTTGAAAACATTCAAGTGCATTCATTCATTAGTTGATCCTTTGTCACTTGATTTCCTTCAAGCGAGAACTTTGATTTATTACTCTTGATGTTTGTCGGCATCTAGACGACTTGAAGGAGTATTGCGCGGTAATCTCTTCAAGAAGGTTATGAAGAGGCCCGACATCAGTGTGAGTAGTGTGGTGCTCGTCATCTCCAGAGCGGAAGAAGAGCAACCTTAGTAGACTTGATGTCATTAGGTTTAATTCGTAGAGCCGGTCCAATCCATTTGAGATTACCTGTAATACCTGGGCCGTATTAGCCCAGCCCAGCCCAACTCGTAACCCTATAAAAGAGATATTTGGGGAGGGGAAGAAGCAAAAACCGATTTTGCTCTCTCCCCCGAACTCACCTGTGCTGCTGCTGCTCCCCATCGCGCCGCTCGCCAGCCCCGGCGCCGCCGCCGCCCGCGCACGCGCCGCGTGCCGTCGCCGCTCGGGTGCGCCGTCCCCGCCTCGCGCGCGCGCCGTCGTCTCCGCCGGTGCCGCCGTCGCGCCTCGCTGTCGCCGCTGTCCCGTTCGCCCGCGCGTGCCGCCATCTCTGTTTCCCCTGCTCCCGCCGACGCCACTGCTTGACTCGCCACCACTCGCGCGCTGCCGCCTCCCCGCTCTCGTGCTGCCGTCGCCGCTCCACAGGAGGGGAGGACTGGCCCAGTCGAGCGGGCAGGGAGGGGACGCTCGCGCGACGGGCTGAGGAAGGTGCAAGAATCGCCGGCCCGTGAGGGAGAGAGGAGGGAGTTGCCGGCCGGAGTGAAGAAAAAGAAGGGAGGAGAGCGCCGGCTGGAAAGGAAATAGAGAGAGGAAAGAGGGAAAAAACAAAGGGAGAGGAAGAGGGTGCGGCCGACAGAGGAAAAGGAGAGGAAGGCCGGGAGTGCTGGCCGGCTGAGGAAAAAAGAGAAGAAAAGAGGAAAGGAAGGAAGAGAAGAGAGAAAAAAAGAAAGAAAAGGGTGACCTGCCGTCAGATTCGTCAGATCCGGCCAAGAGTACCCCGATACTGTCGCTCGGGGCTAGGGTAACACCTCGAAACCTTCTCCCTGGTTATTTGCCGAGTCGGGCATTATTAATACCAATCATTATAATTGATGCATGTGATCAATTAGGTATCGTTTATTAATAGGAATGCCTGGACGACGAAATTAGTACTGCCGCTATTGATCTGGTCGATCTGTGGCAGAAGAGGGAGAAGGAAAGCATAAAGTGAGATTAAACGTGTAGAAATTGATCGGTGAGTATAAATAATGCGATCGCTCAATATATAGACTGGTTAAGCATCGGGTCAATGAGAGGTTGCCCGGTGAGACAGGAGTGGGTTATGTCGATTGGACGTTAGAGCGATGTTATTTACTCATAATTGAATGTATTGCATGAGTGATGATTGAGATGATTAATGCTTGTTCAGGTGGCGGTTCGAGTCTGGTGCCGTCCACGCACCGTCCGCCAGGTTAACAGGCAAGTGCATGGTAGACGGTAAATTGTGATGAATGTTATTCGTGATTCCATGCCATGATTTACAGTATTTATGAGAGGATGTATGTGATTATGTGCTAATCATAGTTTGATGAGTAACATTTATGATTAGACATTCACATTTGGAGCATATTGCATCATGCAATTGCATAAGAGTCAGGTCGGTGAGAAAGTCTTACGACTAGTCCGGAGTGCTCGTGAATAAGACCTACAGAGATAGACACTCCACGGGAGTGGAGGTTGTGACCTCGTATGAAAGAGGACGAGGCGAGTGGTCCATCGACGGGTGGACACTCCGCTATACCGGTATAAGCTACAGTTACAGAGCATACAGTTGCATACAGATGCATTGCATGATATTGCATTGCATTACAGTGACGGAAAGTGATACAGTTTACAGTTATAATTGTGATTTACAGTTTACAGTTACAGTTGTGATTTACAGTTTACAGTTACAGTTGTGATTTGTAGTTTGCAGTTATAGTTGTGATTTACAGTTTACAGTTACAGTTGTGATTTACAGTTACAGTTGTGATTTACAGTTTACAGTTACAGTTGTGATTTACAGTTTACAGTTACAATTGTGATTTACAGTTTACAGTTACAGTTGTGATTTACAGTTTACAGACATATGGTTGAATTACAGCTTACAGACATAGAATTGATATACAGTATACAGTTACAGACTTAGCCTACAGTTTACAGTCATAGAGTGGATTTACAGATTACAGTTCCTGAAATTGATTGAATTGCTAAAGTGATGTTACTGTTTTATCGTGTGCTTGCTGAGTCTCCGGACTCACTCTTGCTTTGTCGTTGTTTTTAGGTGAAGGATGACGACATGCATGGAATGGGGATAGTCCTTTTGGCACTGCACTTGTAAAATAACAGTTTAGCCGTATACTGAGCTTGTATGTTGAACCTAGGGTTTAGTTTGCTAGCAATGGAACCCTGAGTTTGTTTATATTATGGTTTGTGAAATACGAAGTTAGTTGTCTTTGCAATTATATTACAGTTATTTGTAGTTTGATCCCTGTGGGTAATGTTATAAAAGGATCAGGGAGTGTGCTGCTAAGAGTTGAATTAGCAACACTTTTGAAGTGGTAAGGGTGTGTGGTAGCATCTTGGACCTTGTGGAGGGTTGGGATGTTACATTACCTTAATGTGGGTGTAGCACCCACATAACCATATGGGATACCACTATGGAACGTCATCGCCAAAGTGAATAATAAATAAGAGCAACAAAAGATATTACAAAAAGTTTAGAACTTTAGTAAGACTTTAATAGAGAACCAACGGAAACTAGAATAAATATTTAAAACATGGGACCGGTCCATTTCTAACCAAATAAAGAACGAATGAAACAATAAACCAGTGGCAAACCACGGTGCTGAAAACTCGAGTGCTCCCACCCATGTATGATGCTATCACTCCACTGGCCTTTTACCTGAGACTGAAAAGAGCAAGCGTGAGATTTGAAAATCTCAGCAAGTACCCAACAACGGTCGCAACACAAGAGTAAAGACAAGTAATGTAACCACGTGAAATAAAGGATAAGCATCACAAGTAAACAACGGGTACAAGATGAAAGCAACGAACAACTGATATTGGAGATACTACCATAAATAGGAGATGGATACCATGGAGGCTGTGTATTAAAGATAGTTGTTATGTGACAAGTTAAAGCAAGCTATAGCAAGGGTGTCGACGATCTCATCCCACATACCCGGTTATACAGGAATAGCCAGGCACAACCTTGTCCTCGACTGTATAACCGCAAACGGGGTGTAATATCCTGTGTAACGAGAATGTACGGCCCCCCGTACGTTACCAGGTTGGGTGGAATGACCCCTATATGTGGGTAGTCCCGGCGTGATAACTCTTAGTTCATTATTTAGTGAATTATCCATGATATAATTAGAGAGTTGTGATTGAATTAAGGTAAAGTTATGAGGGTAACGATTTAATACAATGGGATCGGAGAGATGGAATTGGTGATAAGGTAACTAATACATCATGGACAGATCATAAGTATGAATTTGAGAAAACTAAGAGATGACGAGGATAAGGCTATAGTAAAGTTATGAGAAGTGAAAAGATATGCTAAGGTTGAAAATTGAAAGATATAGTTTCTGATACGAGGGTGATATGTAATGGTAAAATGGTGATAGCGAGATAAGAAATATTCTAATAAAGTATTATAATATAGCACACACAAGGGTTGACAACCAAGCAAATTTTATTATGCGATGAGTGATTATTAGTCCGATTAACAGGTATTAAATGCATCGATCATAACTCACATATGAAATCATACAAGTAATGGATCATAATCTCAGGAAGAATAACATAGTAGCCTAGAGCATTATTAGTCGAGCATTCTAATAAACCTTAGAGCAAGTGAACAAGTTAGTCCAGAACGTTGTTGTATGAATATAGTATTAAAAGTCTATAACTAGGCAAGCATGAACGGTATAATAAGAAACAGACGAGTATCAGTGATATGTTAATGACCAGGTAGCTTTAATGATATGATATTAGCCAGGTAACTTTGGTGATATGATAATAGCCAGGTAACTTTAGCAATTTGCTAGGTGACTTTAGCGATATGACAATGATCAGGTACTTTAGTGATATAATAATGATCAGGTAAGCTTGAGTGATTTGATAATTGTAATCAATGACAAGGTAGCAATTAATCAAGAAACATGTGATTAAGATAAAATGCTTCCTCAAAAGGTTACGTCCATGAAGTACTTGCCTTGAGCAAGTTCGATGGACATGCTGCACAAGGAACCCAAGGTGCACAACTGCTTGAACGCTTCCTCAAAAGCCACGTACGAACCTGTGAGGAGGAGATGGAGGCGAATCAGGCGAGGGTTAAGATAAAACTACGGAAGGAATGAAAGTGACTGTTCGGCTGGAAGGAAACACCTTCGCTGGATTTCACCGTGCGAACCGTCGTTCGGTCGTGCGAACCACGTTCCGCCAAACGGACGGCGTCCCGCTGCGCGAATCAGCAAAACTCCCATGCAAAACTACATTCGATCATACTCCCGCCAGCCCGGCCGCTCTGGCCATCACCGCCGCCACTGGCCGGCTGCCCGCCACCCATGTCGTGCCGCTGCCTGCCCAGCCACCTGCGCCAGCCGACTGTGCTGGCCATGACATTGAGTCAAAGGTGAAAGAGAGGCTTGACTCGGTCCAATATTTAGTGGGATATGAGCATTCGCAAAAGTTCCAGGCAGACTTAGCCGTGAAAATTTGTAAAAAATTTTTTTGAGGCTTTGCGATTACTTTGAGGAATGCATCAGTGCGGTGAAAAAGAAGCATTTGCGGTTTTACTTTTGTTGTTCATTCTTGTAAATGAACTGGTTTGAACTTGTAGTTATAAAATACGGGAGCCTTAGATATGAAGTTTATGGGAGTGACCACCATAATGTAATTATTCCGGATACATTAGTATTGTGAATTATAGTGTCAAACAGCCACAGAAAGTGGAAGTTAACTGTATGAAACATCATGAGTTTTTTAGGGAACCTATAAAAGATTTGCATGTTATTGTATTAAGAGGATAGGAAAAGTACATCCACTAGGAAATCTAGTGTTTAGAGTTACAAAGAAGGCAGCAAGAAAAAAACACAAGAGAGAGTGACAAGAGGGAAACAAGACGAGCTAAGGAAGACAGCTTGGGATTACGCAGCGAGGCTATGAGAGAGGGACTAAGAGCTGCTTCTCATTGGAATCGGTAGCGAGTTCACGCCCGCCCTTCGCCAACATGTTAGTTCTTGCTTTAGATTGTCCTAGAGCACTTCAATGTCCGTCTTGATTTTGTTGAATATCCGACCAATGCGTTCTCGCTAAATGGCCATAGAAAGAGAACGACATTATAGTCGAGGTCTTTCCTCTGAACCTTGAGCACTTGTTTGCGCATTGATAACCACCAATCTAGCAGTCGAATCTGGCTTGTTGTCGGTTGTCACAGTCTACCAAAAGAGCATGAGAAGTGAGCCCAGACTTGCTGAACCCAGCGGCAGAGAAGGGCAATTTTACCATCCTTGAGGGGGAAGAGGTACCAAATTTGAGCCGTTGATCACAACCGATCGGACGGCTGAGATTTGGCAGTACCTGGTGGTACCTCTCCCCCAAAAGTGTGGTAACTCCTCTCCTATTGCAAGGTGGAAGGGTATTCTGGTAATTTCGCATTAGTCAAGGCTCCCCCGTAACCCTATGCGGCTATGCCCATTCTTCTCAGGAAAAATTGCTCCTCTCTCCGGCCTCCCATCCTTGCCGCCGCCGCCGCATTCTCCACAGATCCCCGGCGGCGCGTCGTGAGGAGCGGACTCGCCTCGCCTCCCCGGTCGTCGACGCGGCCTCCGCCTCGCCTCCCCGGTCGCCGACGCGGCCTCCGAGCCTCGCATCGTCGCCTCGCGTCCCCGGCCGCCGACGCGTCGTCCTCCTCCCGTCCCCGGCCGCCGCGTCCTCCTCCTCGCATCCCTGGCCGCCGACGCGTCGTCCTCCTCCCATCCGCCGCCGGCGACGCCTCGTCCTCCTTCTCCCATCCCCGGCCACCCCCTCGTCCTCCTCCTCCCATCCGCCTGCACCGACGCCTTGTCCTCCTCCTCCCATCCCCGGCCGGCCATCTCGTCGTCCTCCCTCCCTTCGCCGGCCTGCATCCCCTCCGCCACACATCCCCAGCCACATCCTCGACTATCTCAGCTCATTTTGAGGTAATTTTCTTTTGATTTACATTCTGTTGTTGATTTACATAGAGTAGAGGTGGTTGTGAAGGCAAACAATTTTAAGGTAGTCGATTAGAACCACATGAAGAACTGAAATAAATACATAACGATTAATCCTTTGACGTGATTACAAATGGATGTCACAATCCGCTGGAGTGCACATGAAGGTAAATGGATGTCACAATCCGCTGGAGTGCACATGAAGGTAAATGGATGTCACAATCCGCTGGAGTGCACATGAAGGTATTTTGTCATTTCTTCTTTGTGCAGTCATAGCTTGCGCATATTTTTTTCCTCATCTTCTAGGCGTCTGATATCTTCGTGTACTTCAGTCAGTATATTAGGGAGCTGTTAATTAGGTTGGTTGCCACTTTGACTCCGAAGTGGCTGATTGATTCCTGCAAACAATAATTAATAATTGTTAGGTATATGAACTACTTGGCAGAGTTTAGTTTGTGTAGTTGAAACGTACCATTGCGTAGTACTCGCTGGGCAAATCAGTTCCATTCCAGTGTTGCATGAACTTCAATGCAAATAACCCACAGGACCAACTGTCATTAGCAAATTGTTTGTGTTAGTGCAGAACACCTTGCAAAGTGAGTCTTTTTTTAATACAACACCTGTCATTTTGCTGAGGTACTTTCATCGGGCAGAAGGGCCAGTTGGTCACTCTGTTGTTGCTCCAAAGTGAAAGCACGTCATTTTCCTGGTTGGCATACTGAATGTATTTGTCGATTCCTTTGATCTATTGTATGAAAACAGTATTAATGTTTAGCTGGTGTTACAATGGAAGAAGATGGATTGCATAGAACTTACAATGTTAATGAGTTGTTCATTTGCATTGTAGAAGTGTACTCCCATCACCATCGAGTCAAGAACTTGAATTTGTTCTATGTTAGCATTTAAAACAGCAACATACCAGTGTGCTCTGTTTCTATTTATGGGTAGGAAAATCTGTAGGAAAATATACATGTTAATTAAGTTGGAAACAATTTAAGGACTAATTTAATGAACTTACTAGTTTATGCTGTAAATATCTTTTTGCCATAGCAACTCTTGATAGACGATATCTTTTACTGCCTGCTCCTTTAGTTTCACCATTGAGCTTCCATATCTGGCATTCTGCTGCCTTTTCCATTAAAGCAGGACCATTTTTTCTTGGTTTGTCTTGCTGCATGTCACTTATTAGGTCTATGTATGCATCTATGACCTGCAACTCATTGAAAAATGCAATAATGTTGTCGGATTCTTAAAAAAATAGAAGTGGGTTGTAAAATAGTACTTACCCTGCCATCCAACCATTTAGATGATCCTTGTGCTTGATTCATTGGTACCAATGGCATAAGAAGTTCACGATTTAGGTCAACATCGTCTATGCTTGCCAATAACTTCTTTGCATTAGACTGTAGGATGTACTTGATGGTGATCTTTTCCTTTATGGACAGATCTTTGTTGTCTGATCCATTTATTGTGTTCTGGAGTTGACTAGTTCTTTTTTTGGTTTGGTTGTAATATATGTAATCACCTTGTGCTTGAAATGTTGGCTTTGATACCCTACCACAAGGTCCTCGTAGCCGTTGACCAATGGTTTTGGTGTTGGCATCATGCCCATTTTGGCCTTTGTCCTACGAGTTAGGAGGTATTCAGAGTCATAAATTCATAATAATTAAGGTAATCTAAGTTTTCAAAATTACATGTGAATATAGAAATACCTTGGTGATATCATTGGATTGTTTGTTGCTATCTATTTCATTGCTGCTGTTTATATTTGGCGATTGCTTATCTACATCAATGATTTCATCATTGCACAAATTTGTGACCTGTAAAAAGCCAAAATGTTAGGTTGTGATTGTTCAAAAGAATATGTGTGTTGAAACTATTTTTTACTACCTGATTGTCTATACTCCTTTCATTGTGCTTGGTACTGTATTTTGGATCACCTTTGGCATTGCATGCTTGTTCAGGTTGATATCCAGATGTTGAACCCATGCACAAGGTCTTTTTCATGTCCTGTATATCTTGCCGATTCTTTGTGCAAATCCTTTCTATAGATAGCAGTTTAGCTGTCATTTTGTTCTCATTTAGTTGGATTGTTTGTTGCAGCTCTAGTAGTTGATCGACGACAACATTGAAGTGTCCTGAAATCTGCAGCAAAGAAGAGATTAAGGTTAGCTTATTTATTGATCATCCTGGGATCTGATATAGTAATTGATGTTACCTCTGTGTCATAGGTTGCATGATCAGATTTGGTCGCATGTTTTGCTGATTATGTTCAACTTCTTTGTCGTTGGTCTGTTCCTGATGGTGATCTTCTTGGTTGTCTTCAGATGTGCATAAGTCAGTGTCGTTGTATTCATTGCCTTGGTTGTCATCTGGGTCACTAATTTCATATACAACCTGTACAAGTGTACAGATCACATGCATTTTGGCATAGAAAATTATTAGTACAAAGAAATTTAATTAATGCCAAGTGCAGAAATTTAAGTTTATGTAAAACATACCAATCCCTCTCCTTGACCGTGGTTTTTGTCGAACTTGTTCCTCAATATTACATTTGGCTCATCCCAAAAGGAAATTAAGGGATATACACGCCCATTGTAGTTAATAATGCATGATGGGTCCCCAACAGCGTGCACATGCTCCCAATACCAGCACTGCAGTAAAGATAATTTTTTTATAAGTCAGCAGTTAGGTGAAGATAGTATTGTTCTCAGAACATATTGAGTTGAATAAATTACTTGAAGGAATGGTAGATTGCCCTCCAGATTAATCATGCCTTCTTTATATGCCTTCAATGACTTGCACAAGTGATCCCTAGTCAAGGCAGCCCAATTGTACTCTTTAATTTTGTCAATTTCTTTGACGAGAACCAAATAATCAGAGTTAACATAAGCCTTTGTCGTAGGGCATAAAATATATCCGATGGTGAATAGGACCATTCGTCGAATGAAATGCTCTTCCTCCTGATTTTCATCTAAGATTGCTTTCTGCAATGAACTTAGTGAAATATTTTTGCTTTTTTATCCTTGTAAAGGGCAAAATATTCATAGTGTTGTGCATCCATTTGAGGGTTGGTCAAGACTATTCCTTCAGATGGTAGACCAAATATGCATTTAACATCCCAAATTGTTAGTGGTATATTTTTTCCCTGGATACATATTGACTCGCTTGGAATGTCGTAGTTGTCAGCCAACCAAACGCATAATTTACGTTGAATAGTGACGTCTGGCATATAGAGTAGACCTTGGAAGCCGATTTTTTCCATTGCAGCTCTCTTTGTTTCAGTAAGAAGCCTGACAACCGACACATATTTCCGGATAGAGCTTACTATGGTCATGTCCTTGCACTGTTTGAAACAAGTGAAAAAAGTTAGCCTATTTAAAAAGTTCTATACTACATTTAATACTTGTATTACAGAACTAGCATGAGTACTATCGTAGTATATGTGTACCTACCTTCGCTGCTGGGCTTTTGGGTATTGCAGACAGACCTTTCCAAACTTCTTTCGTTGGATTGATTTCCTGCTTAACATTACAAAATTAGTCATCATTTGCTCTCACAAACACCACATAGTTAATGGTTTGCTGTCACTTATATTCTCGATGATTACAAGATTGAATGTTTCATCACATACCTGAGGGGCTATGTCAGCGGTTTCTTTTCCATCCGAAGACTTCATGTTGCACTGCTGGTCATCTAATTTTTGTGAGGAATTCATGTTCTGGCACACTCTGGATTTTCCTATCCATAGGGCATGTGATCATGTATGGTATATATAATAAGAGAGTTCTGTGTGTTTTGTCTTTCTTCAATGTGAACATGTTTAAGAGAGTTCTGTGCATTTAGCTTGTTCCAGAATTCAAGAACGTACGTGACCCCTCGAATTCCAAGCTGGAAGTCGCGCCCTTCCACCGTGTGAAGGCAGCTTGCTTGTTCACGTTCACTCCGTCACGTTCACTCTGAAAAATTGTTTCATATGAATTGGCGTCGGAAAAATTGTTTCATATGAATCGTCACGTTCACGTTCACTCTGAAAAATTGCTCGTCGGAGAGGTCACGCATCGATCGCACGTACGTACGTGGCGTGCGCCCGGTGTTGGCCACGTCCAATTAACACACCTTTGAACAATCACAACATGTGACATATGTAACATAGAGTTTGTATTTGACATTTCTGGCCGTGCTAGAATGTGCGGCACATCCATAATGTGCTCGGTTTGATACGTAGATGCTTGCCCCCAGAAAATCATCAGGACGTTCGCAGTACCATGTAATTGTTGAGATATAATTGGTGACTTGTATCCTATCCTAGAAAATAAAGATATGTGCTGTACCGAATTCCGTCCGTATAAACATAATTTCTATTTTCTTGTCAAGTATTTCTTTTATTTTAGAGGAGTCCTAACATGGTTTGACAAGAGGCTCAGTTAGAGATTTTAAGATAACATGGTTTGACAAGAAAGCAATATGTATCACATCCCGGCGCAGTAAAAGATCAATCCAAGGTTCACATAAACTATAGATGCTACTTTAACAACATCTAAGTAACAGTAAAAATTGCTGAGCATCCACAAAAACAACTTGTGCAACACTTTAACAACACAGTATCATGGTCACTGATCCCAGATTCATAACAAAGGAAACCTACTAAGGCATCAGAACAACTTGTGCAGCCTGTAAACAATGATGGCTACTGAGCTTAGATAAGAAACTACAAAGAACTGTTTGCGAGGGCTACCAACAAGCTGTGCCATCCCATGCCTTCCTAAGTTTACCTTTTCAGACATCAACCGCTGCCTTTCTGCAATAACATATACCATAATGAGGATCAGAATGAGTATTAAGTGAATTTTAAAAATGAAATACTAGCTTATTTTCTATCTTGCCTTAGATATATTGGACAAGAACGAATTGTATGGCCAGGATGACGACAATAACCACATCTCCTTGCTCGTTTCTCTAGAAAACCTCTCATTCTTTTTGTCGGAGCTCCTTTAGGCACAACATCAGTAGGATCCAGCACCTTGTCACCATTGGCAATGTCAGACCGCATACTTTGTCCTACTACATGACCGTACTCAACTTCATCTTTATGAACAGTCTCACACCCTTCAATGTCAATACTGAGATTCTCAAGTAGATTCATTACCTCCAATGTAACATCTTCAGATAAAGAGGCTTTGAAAAATACTTCGCTACCAAAAGCGCGCAATAGTCTATAACGTTCCATTTGGTCAGACCAAGTATACACCTCACCGTACCTATCTGAAGGAAATGCACCTTTTGCTTTCATTGTCCATCTACGCACAATACAAGGTTGAGGAATGGAGTCTAGGTTTACATAATTAATAACTGAAAATATATGCTCGCACGGAATGCATTCACACTGTAATTTTCGGCACAGGCAGTCAATGCTAACCAATGAAGATGCCTCATACTTGCATGTAACAATGAAAATTTTCTGATTTTCTTTCAGAGAAACAACATACCTGACACAAGTGTCCTCATCTATAGTGTCTATGACATCCCAATCCATAGCTTTGTATATCTCCAACTTTACCGTCTTAAAAGCTCTCGGCGTGAATACATGTGAGGCATGTTTCTCAATTGGGCTAGCATCACTGCTTGTAAATTGTACTGATTGTGAAGCTTTTGCATCTAACTCAGCTTCCCGGTGTCTAATACGTGACAGGCAATGCTCGTAGTGCTCCACAAGAAGAACTAGACTCATCTTCCGACCCAAGAATCTATGAAGTGATGAGTTTAGGCTCTCACTTCTTTGATTACTTTTCATGCCAAGGAAAATCCTTCCTTTTGTGTAAGCTGCAGCCCACTTCTTTCTCAATTTGTACATCCTTTTCAGCCATAAGTTATCATCTGAAACATGATGATTAACTTTGAACTCCTCCCACTTTCTCTCAAACTCATCTACATCTATCGGGGCATGGACAAGGGTCCTAAAATCAGCAAGCATATCTGCTCGGAGATGACGTGCCATGTTCTGCTCAATATGCCATGTGCACAAACGATGATCAGAATTGGGCATCACTGCTATGATAGCTCTACGCATTGAATTATCTCCATCTGTGATCAAAGACTTAGGATGCTTCTGACACATACAAATTAAAAACTGCTTGAGTATCCACTCATAAGTTGTTACCTTCTCATCTGAAACAATAGCACAACCAAAAATTACTGTGCAACCATGGTGGTTGACACCAACAAAGGGAATGAATGGGAGGTTGTACTTGTTCACTCGATATGTGCTATCAAACACGACGACATCACCAAAAGTATCATAGTCAATTCGGGACTGTGGGTCCGACCAAAACAACCTTTTCAAACATCTAGCATGGTTAGTCTCATAACCAAAAAAAACTCCATGTCATCCTTTTGACGTGCCTGCATATACTTGATAACACGGTCTGCATCTCCCCCTTCTATCTGTTTCTTCTTCTGTCTAACAAAATAATTGTACAAGTCTCTGGTTACAAATCCAGCAGCTTCAAAACCACCATGATCCCTTTCCATTACATCCATCACTTGGCACTGACGTAGACCCACATCCTTTAATTCGATTACCTTGGCCTTCTGTGCATCTGTCAAACCACGGTGTGATCGGAGGAAAGCCACTTCATCAGGTTTACACAACTCATGATTATGCCTGCCAACAAAATTCAGAGCATACCATTCGCCTGTCCGCTTATCATGCTTGATCTCAAATTGGGCCTCACATCCACAACGGGTAAGTGCTCGTGGCTGCCTACTTCTGTTACAAACATCCATATACATGTCTTTCCTGTACCCTTGTCTTGAGCATGTGTATCTCCTATGAAATACCATTTTTGTTGAAGAATCGCGTCTCGTGTAGTCCTTTCTTACACTAAAACCCTTCCCTTTCGCATACTTATTGTAGAAGCCAAAACCTTCCTCCTCATTCCTAAATCTCATAGCCATCATCATATCATACTCCTCTTTCTCCTCTAGAGACATTCTATCCTTAATCATATCTATTCAGAGCCATACCAAAGCAATGAAAATTAATTACCACATGTTGTAAATACTAAAATTATTACAAAAAAAAGGTTCAATACAGATGACATACTCTCGCGGCCGGGGATGGGAGAAGGAGGACGAGGCGTCGCCGGCGGCGGATGGGAGGAGGACGACGCGTCGGCGGCCAGGGATGCGAGGAGGAGGACGCGGCGGCCGGGGATGGGAGGAGGACGACGCGTCGGCGGCCGGGGACGGGAGGAGGACGACGCGTCGGCGGCCGGGGACGGGAGGAGGACGACGCGTCGGCGGCCGGGGACGGGAGGAGGACGACGCGTCGGCGGCCGGGGACGCGAGGCGACGATGCGGGGCTCGGAGGCCGGGTCGGCGACCGGGGAGGCGAGGCGGAGGCCGCGTCGACGACCGGGGAGGCGAGGCGGAGGCCGCGTCGCAAAACGGGGAGGCAAGGCGAGTCCGCTCCTCACGACGCGCCGCCGGGGATTTGTGGAGAATGCGGCGGCGGCGGCAAGGATGGGAGGCCGGAGAGAGGAGCAATTTTTCCTGAGAAGAATGGGCATAGCCGCATAGGGTTACGAGGGAGCCTTGACTAATGCGAAATTACCAGAATACCCTTCCACCTTGCAATAGGAGAGGAGTTACCACACTTTTGGGGGAAGAGGTACCACCAGGTACTGCCAAATCTCAGCCGTCCGATCGGTGTGATCAACGGCTCAAATTTGGTACCTCTTCCCCCTCAAGGATGGTAAAATTGCCCCGCAGAGAATGAGTAGATGGTCAATTGTTTCTAGATTTTGCTCGCAAAGGGGGCAAAGTGTGTGCGCTGCAACTCTGCGTTGCACTAGGCGGTTAGATGCCTAGCAGTGGTCATGAATAGCTAGCCATGCAAAAAAAACTTGCATTCCAGTGGAGCTTTGCTTTTCCAGATTAACTTGTGGGTTGCGAAGCAAGTTCCGACGATGAAGAAAGCATTGTAAGTAAACTTAGTGGAGTACCCTTTTAGTTTCCATACGATTTGATCAATGGTTTGTGGTTGGATAGAGACAGAGCTGACCTTGTCCCAAAGTTCCAATAATTCAGCAATTGCTTGAACTGACATGGCTCCCTGAATTATGTGGACCCAAGAGTTGAGCAGTAGCCCCTGGGAAGCCATGGCAATTTACTTGATTTTGCTGTGAACAAGTTTGCAAATGGTTGGAGCTATGTCTTCAGTTGATTGACCTTCAATCCAATTGTCAAGCCAAAACAAGGTTTGGCTGCCATCTCTGAGACGCACTTCTATGGCTGCATTGAACATTGCATGGACAATCAGCTCATGTGAAGCTTGTAGACTGGCCCACACGTGTGATTGGTCAGTTTTTTGCCCCCATAACCAACGCAGACGTAGCGCATAACCCGTTATCTTGAGGTCAAGGATTTTTAGGCCACCAAGAGCCATTGGTCTGTGAACAGTTTGCCATGCCACTAGACAGTTTCCTCCCGTGACAACCTCTGAACCCTTCCAAAGGAAAGCGTGATGCCTTTTGTCAATTGTTTTGATTACCCAAGATGGTAAGTCGATCAATATGAGGTGGTAGATGGGCGCCCTAGAGAGGACTTGTTTGACCACAACGAGCGACCTCCTAAAGATAACAGACTTCCTTTCCATGTTGGGAACTTCCTAATGAACAAATCGACTAGAGGCTAAATCTGAGGTTTAGTTAGTCTGGTTAAAGTGAGCAGCAAGCCCAAGAAATTTACCGGGAAGGAAGCAAGTTGACAAGGTAGTTCTTGCAATGCCAGGTCGATTTTGTCCTATGAGCAGCATATAGGAGCAACCAAACTCTTTTGAAGATTGGCGCAAAGACCCCGATGCTTGTCCAAAGTTAGAAAGGATCTCCTTGACTGTTTGTATGTCATGACGTCTTGGAGCAATGAAGCAAATTACGTCATTAGCGTACAAGGATATACGCTCCTGTAATCCTTGCACGCTCAGGGAGGAGAGAGCTGAAAGCGAGTCTGCTTTGTGGAAGTAAGCGTTGAGAACCTTCATCACTAGCAGGAATAGCATTGCAGAGAGTGGGTCTCCCTGTCTTAGCCCGCAGCTTAGACAGATGGCATTTCCTGGTCTTCCATTAAGCATGATTTTGGAGGAAGCAGTGGCGAGCAACATCGATATCCATTCGCGCCATCTTGTACCAAAACCAAATGCTTAAGGATTTGTAGAAGGAATGGCCGGGAAACTGTTGCATTGTCCAATTCTTTCCTTGCATGACCCCTTTTAAGTTCCAAGATGTGCGCGCGAGCGTTTTTTTATCTGCAGGCATCCGACTAACTCGGGTACTATCCAAGATGATGACATGTATATGAATCTCCTTTTGCAATTAAACTGACGCCGAAACTTATCATATGAATTGTCTAGCACATCATCTGATCGTTGGCCATAACTAACGCTTCAGTATTTAATCTACCCTGCAGGTGTCTGAGACGGCATGGACTGCAAGCAGTTAGTAGTACTTACGTGTACTCTGAAGAAGTATGATATGGATCGAGCTAGTTCAGTATCAGTTTCAGAAAGGAAAGTTCTGCCTGGCTGCATGGATCGCACAAGCGAGAGAGCGACCATAGCGTATCGAGCTAATGCCGGACCTACTCTCCTCTCGATCTGTTACCTGCAACTCAAGCAGTGAAAAGCCATCGAGTTGGATCATTTCATATGCGTGCGCCATGCATGCACATGGGGAGCCTGAACTTGCATGCCTGCCAAGCCTTGTTATGCTCACCTCGATTGACCCAGCCTGGCGAGCACACCAGTCCCTGCAAGATTTGCAACCCTGCATTTTGATATTTGATTCCCTATTCACCGACAGCTCTTATACTATGTTGCAAGGAACTGAATGCGAAAAAATAAACCCTACCAAGTGAGTTAACTGGATTGCATGAACTGTCCCTAAAGGCTAAAGAGCCTGCTTAAAAGGGATTGCTTCAAGTAAAACATACACATATTTAAATGTGACATGTTGGTTATGCTAAAAAGTACGCTTGACACCTACGGATGAAAGCACTTGAGATGTATATATTAAAGAAAAGTACATCTAAATTACACAACTGGTTGCTCTTCCCACTACTAAAAGAATTTTAGAAGCAAGCAGAAAGGTGACCAGTTCATTCCAAAACGGGGGCAGTGTACAAGCAACGTTTCGAGGTGATAGATCCAATAGCTAGGAGCCCAATAGTTTCAAGATGAAGACCGAATTGACAAGGAAGGCCATGGCTGTGGCCTACATGGGTTGTTAGGAGCAACTCCCAGCACTAAGCTTCCCTCTGATTTTGATGAGGGAACCAACTAGCTAGCTAGCTATACCTCTTTCCAGGAGATGTTAAGTTCCATTTTGTCTTTGGTGTAGCTTGCAAGCAAGACTCCATTGCCATCTCCTCCTTAATTAAGCCACTCAATCCCATTCATTTCCTTCTACTTTTACAACACGTTTCACACACAGAGACAGCACAGATGCATAAAGTTGATACATGTTTTCATTCTGCATTTTGGTTGAACAGTTACCGATAAATAGATAAGAATTACTGGTAAAAGGGTAAAACCATCCGTTTTCGGTTCTTCCACGGAAGCTGCCTTTTCAAGAAGGACCATCAGATGCTACTTTTTTATGGTAACTTGATTGACAAAATGCTAAATAGGAACACAGTTGGCAGGGAATCATCATACTGCTGGTCCAGATGATTCAGTTTCAAGCAAGTGTGAGCAATGACATACACATGAAGTTACCAAATGACAAGACAGCTAGGCTACTCTAACATAGGTTAGTAAAACTCTTGGG
This sequence comes from Dendrocalamus latiflorus, assembly GCA_017311315.1. Taxonomy (NCBI): domain Eukaryota; kingdom Viridiplantae; phylum Streptophyta; class Magnoliopsida; order Poales; family Poaceae; genus Dendrocalamus; species Dendrocalamus latiflorus. The sequence goes on along the minus strand of CM029647.1, from coordinate 11,818,549 downwards.
TTTTTACCATACTTAAAAAGTTACCAGGAGCTATCGGTATCTCGCCACCAAATTACATATAAATTCTTGGTATCTAAAGGTACCAAAAAATTATATGTAATTTAGTGTTAAAATACCGATACCTCCTGATACCTTTCAAAGATGGTAAAACTCTCTAGTTACAAATCAAACTTCCGATTTAACCAACAACCAGCACGAGCATGACAGCATCATTGCCCACTGCAGAACCCACAGGTACTAGTGCCAAAATCGAATCATCAACGTACTTATTATCCTGCAGAAAGCGTGGTTTTCGATACAAATTGAGTTTGGTGCAGTGGCTGACTCGCATAATAACAGCTGAACAAGGACTATTAGACGAAGGTAAGCATATCTGTCTGACCGACCAAGTTTGAACACTCCCTCTCACGCCTAGTCCCGTTTAAAACATATGCGGGTTCAAGTTGACACACTGCTACTTGGCTTAAGCGCAACTATATTTACAACACCACCGTAACTCGATGTTTACCAAGACATGAATTTGATCTGATAGAAGTCCAGAGTCACCAATCAACACTAACCAGGTCTTGAGCTCAGGACTTTCTGCTACGGAACCTTATCGAGCGTAGACCAATAGAAGTGAAGTATGCATGCTAATAAAAAACTTTGGAAGAAATTGTAGTAGACTCCTTGCATAGAATATTTTTCTGACAAACTAGATTGCATCCTTAAAAGTTACAACTGCATGTACATCACACATGGCAGAGGTTTAAAGAGACATGTTTGAAGTACAAACGCAAGGCAAACCAAAACAGTGCCCCTCAAGCTCTCCCTGCTGCACTTGCAGTGAAATGCTGCCTTTTGAGGCTTACCAATCAAGCAAGGTTGGTTGGATGTCATCGAGTGGGAAAGTGGGCACTCCCCTCCATCACCAATCCAGAAAGAAATCTATAAAACAGCCTCTCTCAAATGAAGAGAGTTCAAATGAAAAGGAGATGGACCGATGTGGTTCGATTGCTTGCAAGAACTAGATGCCGAGCGGTTTAAACGAGACTCTGAGGATAGTAGAGCATAAGGGGACTGGAATGCGTCGCAACTCTATCGAAGCATAAGCAAAGATTTTGGAGAGGCTGGAGGAGTACAAATAAGGTATGGACTTCTTACTTGTATCCTTCTTTCGTTTTCATATTTTGTCCTGCTGTGTTGCATTGTTGAGTTACAAGTCATTTCTAGTCATACAAATTTTGAGCCTTGAGTTTAAACATGAGATTGTTCGAGTCTATGGAGTCATTAACATAATGATTAAACTGTTAAATAAGAACTTGGACACACCACCCTTTCTGCTGAACTTTGGCAGCAGATATTTGCACTTAGCAGTTGAAACTCTACTAAAAATCTTGAACGGCACATGTATGTAGACAAATCTTAACCATCTTCATCCTTGTGGAGTTATGGTTCTTCTTCAAAGTTGCTTAAAAATTGTCAACACACTAGAATCCTGACGGTTTCTGTAAGGATTGTGACATATGTGAAGTTCCAACTAGACTGATGCCAGTCACTGCGAATTCAGCTCTTAGGATTACAGCAAAATCTGATCAGGTTCCAGTTATTTAGAGGTCGGGTCATATATTGTAGTATTTTGTGCATTGTTACTACTGCATATCTCATTACTTCCCCGATCCTAAATAAAACTGAAGCCTGCTTCCTGCTTCGTAGCTTTAGCTCAAGCATAAGAGACACACTTCATTTGTTGCATCTTCAGGCACGAGGAGTAGGAATTGTTTTCTCAACCATTTGGCCGGATCAAAACATCAAATTCCCTTGATCTTTCCACCAAAAAGCATATAAAAAAATTCATTCTTCCGTTGTTGATGGAACTATACAGGACTGTGGCAGGGAGAAATGTTAAGGACATGGGCAAGAAGGGAAGCTGGCTCAGTGCACTCAAGAAGGCTTTCACCTCAAGCCCCAAGGAAAAGCCCACAAATGTAAGTAGTACTCGAAACCCCTAATTATATGATATGCCTGGTTTACCTCTACTTAAACGCGAATTTCTCATTAGGCCCCCCCAGCTTTTAAGACAAATCAAGTGGTTCTCCCACTCGTAACTACCAAGAATTAAAGAAAACAAAAGATGCTTGAATTGGGAGTTGACTGCTTACCCAAAATTAAGGCTTTGCCCAGAAGCAACTCTTGCAAGCTGTATGCGCATGTAGAGTTCTAGAAAGATACAGTGGTATCGTAGCGACAAATACACTGTTTTGTACGGGGGTCGCTTTATCCTGTTCATCGATCGAACTTTTTGCAAATATGTTTTCGTATAAAGCAATCGCATTTTTTTGATTTTAACTGTACACTCACTGGCTGAACATGGGCAGCATTGCTTCCAATGGCAGAACAAACGTATCAAAAGATTTGTACTGCATGTTAAGTACCGAGTACTGACAGGTGAGAATGATCGATGGCAGGTGCAGCTGGTAGCGCAGTTCCCGCAGCAGCACCGGAGCGCGAGGGACAAGAAGCGATGGGGCTTCGGTCGGTCGCGGCAGCACGCCGAGCCGGCGCCGGCGGGCGCGCTGATCAACATACCGCTGTACCGCGAGCCGAGCAGCATCGAGAAGATCCTCGGCGACGCGGAGATGGAGCAAGAGCACCGCCAGTACTCCAGCAGGGCGCAGTACCAGATCACCCCCGCCAAGCCCACCACCGTCACCGCAGCAGCAGCTTCCCCGGTGCCGGCGCGTGAGCGCGAGCGCGACGACGACAAGCCCGCCTTGGTGCTCCCGCTGCCCCCGCCCTCGCCGCCCCCGCTCATCAGGCGGTTCGACCATGACAGGGAGCAGCAGCAGAGACTGCAGCAGAGCAGAGCTGAGACCGAGTGGCGGCGGCAGCAGCCGAGGCGGCACGTCGCGCCGTCCAGGACGCGCGCGGCGAGGCAGAGAGCCGTCCCGCCCGACCGCGCGCGCGCCGCGGCCGCCACGATCCAGGCCGCGTTCCGAGGCTACATGGCAAGTACTTTGATCGGTAGTAATTCGATCCTACGGTTGAGATGTTGCGAGCTGTGACGTGGCACGTCTGTGCGGTGTGGATGTGTGTGGTTGCAGGCGCGGCGGAACTACCGGTCGCTGCGCGGGATGATCCGGCTGCAGGCGGTGGTGCGGGGGCCGAGCGTGCGGCGGCAGACGGCGCACGCGATGCGGTGCATGCAGACGCTGGTGCGCGTGCAGGCGCAGGTGCGCGCCAGCCGCGTGGAGGCCATGGAGCGCCGCAACCGGCACCACCACGGCGCCATGCTCAGGGACGGCGGCCGGTGGCGCGCCGGCTCACAGGTATCATCGATCATGCCTCGCGTGCGTACACTCCGTTCAGGTTTACTAGTTCATGTGACGAACTTGGCCGCCCGTGCGACGCAACGCTACGCAGGACGGTGGCGTATGGAGCGACAGCCTGCTCAGCCGGGACGAGGTGGACGCCAGGATGAAGCGCAAAGTGGAGGCCGTGATCAAGCGGGAGAGAGCCCTCGCCTACGCCTACTCTCACCAGGTGCATGCCGTCCCACCGTAAAATTATGCAGATTGATTCTCTTGGTCAAACAGTAGCAGTTGGGAGCTGCAAGGCAGGGCCATACATCTGATAGAGACGAGTAGGCGCAAAAGTGTTTCTCATGGTGGTACCGATCGGCCAACTCCCAAAAGCATACCGTGCGGTGTACCGTCGTTGTTAGTGGTGATAGCAGGCGTTTGAAATATGTTTTCGCTGCACTGCATTCTGATCTCACACGTACGTTGTTCGTGTCTTGGGCCCGCGGCGGCAGGTGCTGAAGGCGACACGATGGCGGCCCACGCGATCCTGGCGGACCTCCAGTCCGGCCGGAGCCCGTGGTGGTGGACGCCCATCGAGCGCCACCACGAGCCCGACTTCCCCCGCCACGCCGAGAACATCAGCCGGCCCAAGATTACCACTCCCGCCATCGCCCACCGCGAGACGACGCCGGCCCGGTCGGTGGTCTCGTCCTACTCCAAGACCAGGCCCACGCGGGCCACTAAGGGAGGGCCCCCGCCGTCGAGCCACGGCGGCAGCATCTGCGACAACGAGAGCCTGACGAGCTGCCCGGCGTTCGGCGTGCCCAACTACATGACGCCCACGCTGTCGGCGTCCGCCAAGGCCAGGGCACGGGCGCAGCTGCTGCTGCTGCAGCAGCAGCAGCAGGCGGCGGAGCAGCAGAAGCCCAGGTTCTCGTTCGGGCTGGGCCAGAGCATCGGGAGCTGGGCCAAGAGCCCGTTCTGGAATGGCAGCGGCCAGTCCCAGTCGTCGAGGGTGGGCACGCCGGCGGCGTCGGTGGCCGGCGGCCGGCACCGGTCCACGCGCTCCGTCAGCGGGCTCAGCGTCGACTCCTCCGTGTCCATGCCGGCTGGAATCGGCAGGAGGCCATTCAAATAGCGTGCTGGTTGCAATCAATCGTCGTCTTCTTTGGAGTTTGGTGTAACGTTTGTGTCGTGCTTGGTTTGGTGTGGGTTCCTCCGGTCTTGCGTGTCGCATCGCGTTGCGTTTGATGATTCACTGTGCTTTACAAGTGGTTGCTGGTCCCTTTGCGTCTACCAGCTCGCGCCCTTTCGTTTTTTGAGGGGTCAGTCGCTGTGATGTAAATGCGGTGAGTCCATCGAACTGATCGCATGCTGCATGCATGCATGCGTTTGTGCGTTCTTGTCGTGCCATGCTTTGCTCGGTGTTGGAAAAATTCTTCGTGCCTCCACATTGTGCGTCTCAACAACTTCCTTGGAAGTTTCACCACGTTGAAACGGGCGGCTACATCACGTTGAAGTACACGGTACAACCACATTGTAAGACCGGTCGTTACGATCACGTTATCCGTGGTCGGTACGACCACATTGAGAACGGTCGGGTTCGACCATGTTAAGTTGTCGGTTTGACTACGTTGTAGTCGATTACGACCACGGTGTTTTATGGTCGTAACAGAGTGTTGTATGTGGTCAGTTTTGATCACGTTGTAGTCGATTACGACCACGGTATTTGTGGTCGTAACAGAGCCTTGTATGTGGTCGGTTTTGACCACGTTGTAGTCGGTTACGACCACGGTGTGTGTGGTCGTAACAGGGCTGTGTGAGTGGTCGGTTACGACCAGTGTGGTCGTGGGTGACCAGTCTGTATGAAGTCGACCAGTGCAGTCATTGGCGGTTCTAATGTAAGTCAAGGGTATTCAGTCGAATACCCAAAATTTTTGCCAAAAAATCTACTATATATAAGGTATATATATATATGTATATTAGTAGTTAGGCCAAATTTGTCTTTTCCATACCCAGTCAGCCTAAATTATTACTAGATTCTTTTAGCCTATTTCCCTCTCCTAAGTCCAAATTAGCGCCAAACACTGGCTTAAGCCTACTAGGCCACTATAGTGATTCACATGACACATGGTAGAAACTCTAGGTCTCACTCAGTCTTTTCTCTCACCTAAGTCTCTCCTCTCTATCTCTCTCCATTTGGTGGCGCAGGAGCTTCTGGTCTTAAAGGACACTGGAGCGGCCGTTTCGCAATGCAAGTCACCTTGCCATCGTCGCTCGCCAATGCGGTGCAGCCGCATAGGTTCACCTCCCCGACCTAGTGACCCCATGGCGTCATGGCCCCGTATCCCTAATCCGATAATCCCTCTGTCTCCTTCTACTCCCTTAGCAATCTCTGATTTGAATTAAAATTATGTGTCTAAATAAAGACGTGAGTTGTATTTTGCTTAAAGAAGTGAGGTATCTATAATGATTCTAAAGTTTTTGCATAGTAGTTGATTATATTTTGATGACTTATGTATCAATTATTTAGAAAATATGTAAGTGTTATCAAATTTGTCATGTAGCTTGATGTGTTGGACACTTGGATGATTTGATCCCCTTTGATGTTTGGCTGTCTGATCCATATTTTGTTTAGCATACTACTTAAGTTGCATAGTTAGAAATTGTTCAACAAAGTATGTTCACGATAAAAGCACTTTTGAACTTCCGCTTGAGAATACAAAAATCTAACAAAGAGAATTGTCTTTTAACTTGATTAAAGCATCTCGTTGTGATTGTACAACTCTATTATAGATTATTCCGATTTGAACTTTGACTTAGGTTAGTAGTTCCAGGGAAACAGTTCATCTCTAATTCCAATCATCATGGTTAAAACCATTAGTCTTTGAGTTCTGTTTTTCTGAAGTTGCTTCCTTTTTGTGTGTTTATCTGCATGACATTATATCTCGTTCCCAAGGCATGAAGCATCGTCGTGTTAATTTTTGATTATTTTAGAATTTATGTATATTATTTGAGATGTTGTCTCTAATATAAATAATTGTACTTTAATTTTCGCTACTGTGGACCTTTATGTTTTCAATTGAACAATATTTTGTAATTTCTAATACCCACTTTGAAATTCCTAGATCCGCCACTGAGTGCAGTGATTGCGTGGTCGAAGCTCGAATGCTGCGTTCGAAGCCAAGATCGAAGAAGCGGTCAGGAGCAGCTGAAGTGGATTCCAGTGGCTGAGATCGTGCAGCCAGTTGCTCGTGTGGTCAAGTCGGCGTAGTGAGTTGTCGCAGGCATCGGCACTGGGAAACGCGAGTGACACAGACAGTACAGCGGCCAGTGAGCTGACTGGTCACAGCGGCAGCAGGAGCGGTGAGCATTGTAGCTGTCGACAAAGATGGATTAAGCAGTGCAGCAGAGTCGCAGTGAGTAGTCTGTGTCGCTAGCAGCAGCAGTCGTCAGAGCTTCGG